>CM060597.1:45514326-46714326 GCA_030578255.1 Tiaroga cobitis
GTAAAGTGTGATTTGCCAGGGGGGACGGGGATTTCCTTCTGGTCTAAACATCCCTGCTTCTGCTGAATTATTTGAATCCCCACATCCCTCCCTCCACAGTAATCAATGCTAGGCTACTTCACCAGACCATATCAAATATAAAATAGAGATATGCAACAAGCACGTTTAAACGACAAACAATAAAATCAAAACCAGCGTTTCAGTTGTTCATTAGTTCAAGTGGCCTTCATGCATGCACGGATTTTAAAATTTCACAAAGCGTTTTGAGATTATTTTGAATGAAATATTGAAGTTTATAATTAAGTGTTTTGGCAGACCACGCCGAGTGGCCCTATGCATATTTCTAAAGTCGGGTTTTATTCGAACTTTTGCTAACGACAAAAGTTTATATCTGTCGTCTCTGTCTCCGGGAACTTCGCGTCACAAAAATGAACCGAAAGCCACTTCAGCTCAGTCACTATAAGAAATCGGCTATGTCTAAAGCCTTTACATGTCTAAATATTCAGGCTAATAAATGTTATCTGATTATGTAATCCATATGAAAACGAGAGGTACAGAGGATCTACTCAAACATGTAGCCTATGTAAGCGCTTCCCAATGAGAAAATGACAAGACAAGGGTGAAAATCTCGCTCTGATTAAATGTAGCAGGCTAAATCGCCCTGAATTAAAATGTAAAAACAGATCAAATGATGTATTTGTCGAAATGTTGCTATATTGTTTCATTTAAGTTCATAATTATTCTATACATGTTATTTAATTTAGCAGCATTACCATGATGCACCGTGGTTCGATATTTATTTGAATAATAAAAAAAATAATAAAAAAAACTTAATTCACAAATTGCATGCCTGGTTGTAAGGATCCAAAGATCCCTGTAGAATTTAATATTGAGTTGAACATTTTTTTCATGACAACAAATTAACATGCGTTTTTTCAGATTATATTTAGTTTTGCTTGGAAAAGGCTGGCCCAAACCAGTTTTATTTCATCAATTATTGAAATAATGAAATATTTAGTAATAAACTTTTATGACAGAAATATCACTAGGCTATATGTAACTTAAAACATTTAATTCCTTCATTATCAACACTGTCTAGAATAGCGATTTAAGTGTGAATTGTGACTTCTCTTTGTGTTAAGTCAGCCTCAGACTCCGATAGCCTGTTGGGGGGTTGGAGGGACAGTTCAGTGCTGTATCGTGCGCGCAGGACAATAGGCCTAGGTGTTAATGTTCCTCTTTCATATGGAGAGTGTCGGATAACGCAGCGACAGTATTATCAGCTGTATGATGTGTTTTTACCCTGAATTGTTTAATTTAGTTTAGTTTTATGTTTTCATTATTAATTCAATTTCATTTCAGTAGCCTGATTTCAGTATTGTGATTATGAATTATTTGAACTACGTTTCACTTGTTGAATTCATCTGCTACCAGCTTTCAATGGTGCAGCGGCAGATTACGCATTAGAAAGAATAAACGAACACTTTTCAGAGTCTATGATTGTAGCGCCTCTTAGCGGTAAAAGGCAGCAAATACACCACACATTTTACCGCCACGGTGGAACGGCTGATGTGGGCGTTGTCATGGCTTGCCTCAACATTTGCGTTTGAATAGCGCGCGTCCTCCGTGGGCGTGTCAGATTAACGCGTAATGAAGTGTAATGAGCTGGGGAAAAAAATTCTGACAGCACTCTCTTTTCATACAGATTACATAAACTGAGAATATTTGTTTTTTATGTAAATTACTTCATTGAAAAGAAGAGAATTCAAGCTTCATAAAGAAAAATCTCTCGTGCCTGTATGACAAGTATTTGCGGAGTTATAGTTAATCTTAGGACGCGTTTCAGAATGGACTGCACTGACAGAGAGAAGGCCAAACTCGCATCATGTTTATTTTTCTTTATTTGACAAAAAGCACAAAACTTTGTTTTTATTGTGAGTATACAGAAAAATAATGGACACTTAACAGGATCGAATGATGTATAACACTTATATGTACGATCAAAATCAACAGAGTATTTTAAGTCTATTTTTCTGCTATGTGAAAAAAAAAAAAACGCGTTTCTGGTCCCCAGAGGGTTAACCCAGGGTCCGGTGTTGGGAGCTCTTTGCCATCGAGTTGCGATCTCGACAGATGCTTCCCTCACCGGCTGGGGAGCGGTAATGGAACGCCGCTCGGTTCAGGGTCTGTGGAGGAGTCATCATCTCTCTTGGCACGTGAATTGCCTAGAGATGATGGTCGTCTTCAATGCGTTGAGACATCTCCTCCCAGACCTGAGAGGCCATCATGTGTTGCTCTGGTACAGTGGTGGCTCAGGACCAGAGGGTTCTCCCTGAGGGGAAACCCACTCCGTACGATCAAGATCACGAGGCAGTATCCCCGCGCCTTGGTTATATGGAGGAAAATCTGGTTCTTGTCCCACAGACAACACGCTGATGGCCTCTTATTTTGGTCTCTCAGGAAATTACGCTGTCTGAGGGCAGTGTATATTCCAGGGGGCCAGAATATTGGAGCAGACACCCTGTCGAGGCAGGGGCTGAGGCCAGGGGACTCCACCCCGAGGCGGTGGAGCAAATATGGGAGTTTTACAGCCAGGCAAGTGGATCTGTTCTCGTCTCAGCATACGACACACTGTCCACTCTGGTTATCCCTCACTCAACCAGCCCCCTCGGGGCTGGATGCTATGGTGCAGACGTATCCGAGGCTACGTCTGTACGCATTTCCCCTGTTGCTCTGCTCCCAGGAGTTCTGGAGTGAATCCGCCAGGATGGAATAAGCCTATTGCTAGTAGCACCACCCTGGCTGAGCCGAATTTGGTGTGCGGACCTAATTCTTCACCTTCAGGCCCTTTCGGTCCCCACCTGCCTTGAGTGCACTGGGGATGGCCAAGGCAATCTTACCCCAAACATAGAAATGTTCCTAAGGTGCCTACCATTATTCCGAGGCCTATTGTGCTGCAGGTTTCTGTCCTCCCCCGTTTTTCGGACCAGGAAAAGCTGAACCTCTTGTGCCCAGTGCGAGCACTGGACACTTATGTTCATTGGACTTCTCTTCGGGAAAATCCAACCTATTGAGCAATAGATAGTTGTGACTATTCTTCTTGCTTGTGAGTCCTCTGGCCAACCATTTGGTGGTCAGGGCTCATTCCACCAGGAGTATGGCTTCTAAGCTTTATTATCTGGAGTTCTCTCCAAGACGTTTGTGATGCGGCGGGCTGGGCCTTACCGCTCACATTCATGAGGTTTTACAGCTTGGACCTGGATGCTGCCCCAGGGTCCCAGGTGCTTGGTGCAGTGTGACAACAGGCTGACACTCAGGCATTTGAAAGTCTGGCGTTTTGGGTCTTCTCGTTCCCAAAGCGTCATTGACGCATCGCGAGTTCCCTCGAAAGGGAACGTCTCAGGTTACGACTGTAACCATAGTTCCCAGAGAAAGGGAACGAGACGATGCGTCACCCTGCCATACTTCCTGCATCCCTGTGATCGGCTTGCTTCGGCAATTTTTCGAAGCTAATGCCGGTTTGCACCGGATGTGCTTTTATCCCTTCCTGGTCATGACGTCACCCGCCCGTGGCGCTCATTCTTTCCATTGGACTAGTTGACATGGATGCTTCAGACGCATTCACGCTGGGGGCGTTCCCAAAGCGTCATCGATGCATCGTCTCGTTCCCTTTCTCAGGGAACTATGGTTACAGTCGTAACCTGAGACGATTTATCTATGAGCTGTGCTTCATACATCACTACACTGACAATAGAAAATGTATGTTTTTTGCCCATGAAATTTGACCAGAATTTCACCTGAACACTAAGATGCATAGACACATTGTTACTAACAATTCAATGCACTGTCAACAGCATTATTGATTATAATGGCAACATTTGCAAGATACAACAGCGTTGTTACTACTAACATAGTCAATGTGAGGTTGTCTTGATTTACTACAAAAACACAATTCAGGGACACAGATCTCTGCTTGCTAAGACATTCAGTTGCCATGCACAAAATAAGTATATTATAATATATCAATTCTATAACCGTTCTGCCCTATAGTGTATAAAAAAACAGGTGTGGTTCTTTGGAAATGGCCCTTTTCACAAAGCAGACACCCCTTCCCCTTCCCTTTGAGAATAACCTATAGTTTCTGTATGCACTGCTTCCTGTTGTGTGTTGAAAGCACTCCACTGCAAGAGATGCAATGTAAAGAAACAATTAGACAAATGGCATATACACAAATGGTATTGCACCTTCCTTTATCCTTCCTTCCTTTATCCTTCCTTTATATTAGTCTATAGATTGAGTGAATTAATTAAAAAGTCCTCAAGCTATCCTCCATTTCCTGGATCCATTACAATGCGGCTGTGATCCAGATTCTATACAAGTCCTCTATCCCCTGACTTTCCTCATTTTCTTCAGTCCGACCTGCTTGGAGAGTACTTTGTCTTGTAAAAACTCCAAAAAAGACTGTGAGACCGCTTTCAGGGTTCCTTCGGGCCTCGAAAATACTCAGGAAGCCAGGCTGCTCTGTGTTTATGTGTGTCAGTGTGTGTGTGTGTGTGTGTGTGTGTGTGTACTTTCTTCTGACCTACATTTGGAAAACCAGACTGGGAATGTAAGGTTCATATGTGGTTAAAATAAACATTAACTATGCCAAGTAACAATAATTTGGTCCTGCTATTTCTGGGGAGGAAAAGGCAATCCATCCCCAATGGTTTCCAGTACAGTCAGACTCAGACTATGACTCCATGGCATTGGTTCATCTCAGCATTTGGCAGAACAATCAGAGGGTGATAGAGATACATGTTCCCTTTTCCAGAAGATCTGTGGCTCAAGTAATTATTCAACTGTCTAAACTCCAGCACACACCCTGGAGCCATTTTACCATTTACAGATAAATTCAGCACCACTCCCACATCTTCACCTTATGAGCAAGATCTAGATATTATATTCTATTGGATATGTATTCAACAAAGCAATTCGAAAATCGTTCAGCAGTACATTAATCAGATCTGCAATCAGATAATTTTTTTCTTCAATTATGTATGTGTTAGTCGTGTTAAGAGGTTACTTACTGATTCTTTTCAACTTGTAGAACCAATTTCAAGTCCTGGGCTGAGACCAGAATCTCTCCCCTCTCTGGGAACTGGTCCTGATGAGCAGAAAATTACAGACTCAGGTCAGTAATTCTTAATTTTTTATTATTTAAGAAATTATTACTTGTATGCAGCAAGAAGGCATGAAATTGATCAAAAGTGGCAGTAGACATTTACATAGTTACGAAAGTTTTTTATTTCAAATAAATGCTGTTCTTCTAAATGTCCTATTCATCAAAGAATCCTGAAAAAGTGTATAACGGTTCCCACAAAAATATTAAAGTGGCACAACTGTTTTCAACATTGATAATAAATCAACCCGTTCTCACTCCCAAATAGTCAAAAACTGAAGTCAAGTGCCTTCCGTGTCACAATTAAGACGCTAAAGGTACCCCTGGGCGTCACAGTTTCGACGAACAGGGAACTCCATTGATTTAATTTGTTTGCCTTATGCGTCAGATCAAGACACATTTATTTTCTTTGCATTTGCATATTATGAATATACATACTTTTATATTTTAGAGCAACTAAACCCACTCCTACCCTAAACCTACCCACTTCTCAACAATATAAAATAAAAGTAAAGTCAAAGGTATTGCAAAAACTGACCAAAAACAGTATAAAAGTATTACAAATAACTCATGTTGCATTCTAAGTCTTCTGAAGCCATACAATATATTTTTGTGAGGAACAGAGTTGATCTTAATGTTTTAATCGCTGAAAATAGTCCTGCTCTATGAACGCATGCAGTTATATCTAATTTAAAAGATACACCTCTTTACCCTCTTTAGCATGACACAATCGGTCACGAGACACACGACAGCCAATGCTATTTCACAACCAAATCTGACGTAATGATGCAATTGGCCATGAGACACACGACAGCCAATGATATTTCACAATTAAAGCTGACGTAACACTTCCTCAGGCGGCAATTTTTAAATGTGTGCACAGGATGTACGCGGATGGAGACGGTGATTGGTTTTAAGTCTGTTCTTCACACAAATCATCGTTTGGACTCGGAACACTTGGAATATTTGTTCTTTTTGAATGAAGGGTCCAACAAAAAAGTCGAAGGGGGAGTGGAGGGTGGGAGGAGCCAAAGGGGAGCCTGGAGCTGGAGGAGCCAGATGTTGGTCCAGAGACCAACTATGACGAGACCGATGGAGATGGAGATCCAGGTGCAGCTGACACGCCGAAGAGCCCACACGACACTGCTGGAACTAGAGATTGAGGTAGAGACCCAGCGACGAGCATCCAAGGTGGAACACGGGAACCTGAAGACTGAGGCGAAGTCGGTGGGACTGAGGACGAAGGCGGAGCCAGGGGGAAGGCAGAGCCAGATGGAACCGATGGTGATGGTAGGACTACGTCTGACCAAGGCAGAGCTTGTGGGACGAAGGAGCCTGGTGGAGCCGATGGAGGGAGGTGCCAGGGCAGGGACGATGCGTTGATCGGCCGCGATGGAGTGATGGTTTCAGATGCTGGATGTAGAGCCAAGGGGTCGTCTAGTTTAGGCGGAGCTGGTGGCCTGAAGCACCGAAGCGGGGGGGGGGGGGCGGTATGGTTGGGGGGGGGGGTTTAAGTGACTTCTGATTTACTTAAGTTGCAAGCCAAGTTTGTTACAGATGTCTGGCACGTAAGCTGGATAAAGTCCAGAGTGTGTTCTTCCAGCGAGCGGTATATGCACAATATACATGTAACAGTATCTGCCTGTTATATCCTGTGTTTTATATTATATAATACACAAATGGCTAGGTTTAGGAGTGGGGTTGGGTTTGCTGCTCAAGTTACATTTCTTATTATTGCCACCCATTCTCACTCCCAAGGTGTCAAAAACTGAAGCACGGTCAAGTGCCTTCCACGTCACAATTAAGACGTTAAAGGTACCCCTAGGCATCACGGTATCGACGAACAGGGAACTCCATTGATTTAAATAAGAAACCTTTGGCGTCAGACGCGTTGGACATGGGAATGTTATCGTCATGATGAAATTATATATTGGGTTATAATTTTGCCATTATGAAAGACAGCAGTAATGGCTGCTGAAAATTCAATAATATTAACTGTGTAATTACATGTTTGTAATAATATTTCTCAATATTACTGTTTTACTGTAATTTTTTATTTTTTTATTTTGATTAAATGAATGCAGCCGGGACTGAACGTTAGTGTATATTTGAATAAATATAGTATATTTTGAACCAATGCTGACTTAAAATCCTCTAAGCGTTATGATTTAGAGATATTTTCAGTGAAGATTTTAAAGCTTCAATAATATGGAAGTCATTACATGCTCAGTAATGAACTCTCTCCAAAAACCATGTCATTCAAAATAACTGTAGTGTTTTAAAAAAATTAAATTAGCTCTTTTTTTTTTAATCAGCTGCACACTTAAAGCCTGCCATAAAGGAAAGACATTGTGTTGAAGCCAAGGGGCCAGAGCTAGTGTTTAGCATGTGTTTACTCTGCATGCCCTGCTTGTGGTTAGCTGTGCTAGCAGATAAAACGGGTAGGAGTCTGATGATCCTCCATGTAAACCCTTTCCAAAAACCAGACATCAGTAGACATGAACTCCTCCCTCCAGCCATCAAAAGTCCTGCGATACAAATGGAAATTTTCTTAGTCCAGAGGCAACCCAAGCCAGTAAGATGTTCAATAGACCTTGGGGAGAATGTTGTATAAACGGTACCCCTATAGGGACCACACATGAAATGACTGGAGAATAGTGAGAATAGCAGAGAATAGTGATGACTCCAAATGTGAAACATCTTGCTGCTAGCAAATTCTGAGAAAGTAATTTGATGGTGGCAGTGTTTGTGAATTATTACTATCCTGCTTGCCATTGCTCATATAGGAAGATGGAAGATGATAAAACCAGCAAAAGAAAAAAAAAGCAATTAGACTTACAACAAAGGAGGTACTCAAGATATATCTAGGGACAGGAACACCCAAGAAACCACATAAACATGACCCTAGAAACGTTTGCACAGCCAACCCACCACTAATATTTTAAATTGGTTGCATCAACAACCTGGGATCCAGCCACAACTTTTGCATGGGCAAGAACCACTAATATATTTATAAAATGTAGCAATCACATAGCAACACCATTAGCAACCACATAGCAACACCCTGCCATCACCCCAACTCCCTATAAGCCGGATTTATGCATAGGCATTTCTAGGCAGGTGCCTATACTCGCAATACAAATAATTAGTAAATCTTATTATTACTAAACCTCATAACTCCATTGGCTCCTCAAACTGTGGGTAAAACCTCATAACTCCACTACCTTCTTGAATCTTGAATGAAGTGCCGCACACTGTTTTGACCTTCTCTGCTTGCTTACAATGCAAAGGTAAATAAATAACTAGTTCTTTGAATAAGAAAAGCATTTTCTTTACTCAAGAAATCCGTCTCTTTACCGTTGAATAATCAGAGTGCAACGGTTTGGTTTCCAGAAGTAAAAACTTGATTTTGATTATGAATGATAATTTATAAACCCTTAAAGATGAGGTTGTTAATCCATGGTATTTGCTTCCGCTGAAGCAATCAGCCCGGATTATTTCAGCTTATTTTTTTTAAATAACCGTGTTTAATAGTGGAATTCCTGGTGAAAAACTACATGATGCTGTACAGAAAATGACACCAATCAGAGAGTAGAAAAAGCAACATGGTCCAAAATAGCTCCGTATGGCGTCATCGCTCTCAAAATACTGAAATGTTGCATATTTTGCAATAAACTTAAAAAACATTGTTTTTTTTTACACATTTGTAAATGAGTAGTTATATTTATCCATAGTTTTTAATTTGATTATGCTGTTCACAGTGCTTCATGGGCTTGTGGTTCTTTCCCTCACTAAAACCGTTAAGTACACAGTCTTGTACATTTGTCATTCTGTCCGATTTTCAAAAACTTTTTTGCTTCAAATTAAAATTTGTAGTGTTGTAATTCACCTCGTAGCCTATTTGCTTGGTTCATCACTTATAACTGAAATATTGGAGAAAAAAAGAAAACCAGCAGCGGTGAAAAAGTGTGAGGGCATTGTTGCATTCTATTGCCAATACTGTCTTAAATAGCCCGCTCGTAGCTCTTCATATTTTTTTAACATGAAATTTTGGGCAAAAGGCCAAAATGTCTTTTGCCTGTCACAATATGAGGTAAATCCTGCCCTGCATGCCGCTGTGAGACAGGTCAAGGGATGAAAGAAGATGTCAGAGGACAGCGGGAGAAATTGATGATAGAAAAGGGGAGATATAAAGATGAAGACACAAAAACAAAACTGCTTGGAAGTGATTGTACAGAAGTGTAGATGACAGAAGTTGTCGTAATGTTCTGTGTGAAGTCCCGTAAGTAATGCTTTTGGAATTCAGATTTAGCAGTTAAAACATGCCGGCACACCCTAAATCTGTTATCGTTTAACATTTCATTCCTGTCAAATGCTTGATTTGTGTTAGTTTTATTTGCACTCTATGTCACAGGCACAGCCAATTTAGTCTAGGTCACTTTGGACAAAAAAAAAATATATATTCTGAATAGTAGGTAGAAATATTTATATCCCCAGACACATTCCTCTGATGACGATATCTTATTAAAAAACAGATTAAGAATACCCTTTCGGACACCTCTCTAGACTCTTCATCACCTCAAGTTTAAATATTTATAAGAGGGGAATCGGTTGTTCCACTGTTGACATGATTACATCTGAATGATAAATGAAAGAGCAACACAAAGCCAGGGAGGTGGGCATTGAGGCGCGTGGTATCCGCAGTCCCAGAGCTCATGCTGGGCTACAAGCTTGTAGTCTTTTGAAGGACTGCACCATACTGGGGCTTTACATTTGTGCCAAGGCATGCATATAAGCTGAAGATTTTCATACATAATAAAACATTAAATAGAAAAATATAAAGGAAAAGCTACTTATCTTCACATTTCCAAACCTGTAATATTTTAGATTTTCACAAAAGGAGACATTTAGCAGAATTCCAAATCGTCTTAAAGGTGGGGTATGTGATTTTCTTTTTTGACCATTTTTTCAAAATCACTTGAAATCCTATTCCTAACCCACTTACAGCCACTGAGTTAGAAGCACTGAAATGAAAATTAAGCAATTTAATCATCTGTGGAACGGGCAGGACTCGAAAAACTCCAGCCGATCATTTCCAAGACCAATCATTGGACAGTAAGTGCGTCAATCAAACGGTCGTACCATCCCCCCTCCCCCCTCCCCCCCACCCCCTCGAGCGAATCAGGGCCAGCGTTGGAGGAAAGAAGGTAGGACGTTTTGAGTTGTGTATTTTTAAAATCTGCCGGCCGTTTTGCAAATCACATACCCCACCTTTAAGTTTAATAATATCTTTGGCTACGTTCAGACTGTAGGCAAAAGTGGCCCAAATCGAACACCTCATTTCCATCAGCGGTACGGTATGGCACAGTTCAATACGGTACGCAATTTTTGCCCTTTCCATTGTCAGAAGGTGTGAATGGTACCCTAATTCCGAACCGTACCGTTCCACTTTTTGGGACCCTGTCATTGAGGTCCCTTCCACAGTAGTCTGCTATTAAAGGGTGGAGCTAGACTCACTGCAGAAAGTTGATTGGTTGACAGAGAATCGTCACTTGCGTGTGCATTTCAGCTGTGTTTTTCCTTGGAGCCTGCAGCCTTTGCTCAAACAAAGCTTGTCTTCTTCTTGTGACAAAAAGCCACATGCCGAGAAGCAAGAACAAGATCTGCTGTATTTCCCCTATTGTTGTTTACTGTGTCGCGTTCTTCTTCTTCGCACAAGAATGAGGTCGATCGCTACACCACGCCTATCAAGTAAGGGTACTGTTGGCGGTGGAAACGCAAGCCGGATCATGGTTTATCATCCAGAATCGTACTGTACTGTACTGTACTGTACAGTACCCCGCTTGGTGGAAACGAGCTATAATTAGTTTGCTCATACAGTACCTGTCAAAAGTGTGTACCTGTTTTTATGTTTTTGAAAGTAGTCTCTTATGCTCACCAAGGCTCCATTTATTTAATCAAAGTTACAGTAAAAACAGTAATATTGTTAAATATTTTTACAATTTTATATAATTGTTTTCTATTTTTATAAATTTAAAAGTGTAATTTATTTCTGCTGAAAGCTACATTTTCAGCATCATTACTCCAATCTTTAGTCACATGGTCCTTCAGAAATCATTTTAATATGCTGATTTGCTGCTCAAGAAACATTTATTATTGTTGTTATCAATTTTGTATCTACATTTGCTACATTTTTGTGGAAACAATGATACCCTTCAAACAGTTGTGGTAAGATTAAAAAAAGAGAGAATTACTTTTATTAATCAAGGATGCATTAAATTGATCAAGAGTGACAGTGAAGAAATGTATAATGTTACACAAGATTTGTATTCAATAAATGCTGTAATAAATGTAATACATAAATGTAATAAATGCAAATAGATTTTGTTCATTGGACTTTGTATTAATCGAAGATTCCTGAAAAAATTATCTCCATTTCCACAAAAATGTTAAGCAGCATAACTATTTTCAACGTTGATAATAATAATAAGAGCAGCAAATCAGCATCTGAAGGATCATGTGACACTGAAGACTGGAGTAATGATGCTGAAATCCATATATTTTAAAATATATTCAAATAGAAAACAGTTATTTTAATTTGTAATAATATTTCAAAACTAATACTAACAATTTCTTTGTTCTTTTCTTCAAGTTTTTTATTTTTTATTTTTATTTTTTATTAAATAAAAGGCAGCCTTGGTGAGACTTCTTTCAAAAACAAAACAAAAAAAAATGTTAATGTTTCCAAACCAATGACAGGTACTGTATATAATGTTTGTATGTTTTATTTTTTTCATAGCAACATGAACAACACAAACCACATCAGAAAGGTCCACTTCCATATGAGGTCCTAAATCAGATACAAGTCTGATGTTTTGCAATACACTTTCATTGATTGAAAAAGAGCACCAGGAACATTTTTCTAAACTTCTCTTTTTGTTTTATTGAAGAAAGAAAGTCAAATGGGTGAACTATATCCCTTTGAAAATTGAAGATGGTCGACTTTTAAAAGCACCTTCCTTATGTTTGTGATTAATCTTCCAAATGTTGTAATGATCTGTATCAATGCATTTTAGGTTAGGCAATCCCAAATTGAAAAAAATGAATTCTAGCTACGAGAGCTGTTGGGGTTGAAGATAATGTATTGCAGTGTGAAGTGTTTTGAAAACATTGAAAGTACAGCGATGTATTTAAATTTGAAGTGTTTTCACACTCTCATTTTCACTCAGCTTGCTTCACAGAGCGCCAACTTGGGCTTTGCTTTAATATTCTGATCAGTTTAGAAACATGACATCCTTTTTCAGAGAGGATGATAGGACATAATAGCAAGCTGGTACCACAGAGGAACCTCATAAAAGTGTTTACATCAGCTAAGGAAAATCAAAGGAAATGTGATTTCATGTTAAATCTTTTTCGCTTTTCAGTGTGACAAATTGTCCCAGTTTCATATTCACTTGGTAAGGAAGCTAAATCTCTTTTTTTTTTGTGCATACATTTTCCTTTGAACTTACTGGACACATTTTGACTAATGGAGGTAAGAAATTATTGAGCTTCCCGGCGCTACATATGAGACCTTTTATAGTGCAGTTATCAGCTTTCGTAGACAGACGAATTGAGAGATGTGGAATCAGCTATGAGGACAATATTTTTAATATAACCTGTCTGCCATTAAGGGAGCTGTGTGCACCAGATCAAATTTACCACAGTCTCCCAATGACATTCTATCCTGAAGGGCTCATCATCGCTCATTCTTTGTGTGTGACTATGTCAAAGGGGAGTCACACAAGAGATGATTTGTGGGAAATTAACTGGGGCTAAAGTCAGCTAGACAAACCAACGGCTCCTGGGCATCAAATATAGGATTTTGATAGAAGTTACTCTTCTATATTTATCTAAGACCTCAGTCTCAGACTTCTGACCATCTTGTTTAGTTTATTCTGGCCAAGAACATGCTTAGATAGGAAGAGACTGACTGACATGTCAACGACTCACAATTTGTTTTGGTTTTACAAGCTGAGGCAGTTTTATTGGAAATATGTAGATCTTGTGTAGATTTTGTCGATAAGATAAGAGTTTTGCCAGATCGAGAAAATGCTTTCATGCTATCTTCCTTTTTTTGGGGGATGGGGGGAGGAAGCTGGGGACAGGTTCACAAAAACTTCTTAGGATAAATTGTAAAAAGTGTATAAAAAGAATGTTCGAAAATTTTGGAACATTGAAATTTAAAATCGAGAGCCTGCTCTGATTGGTCAGATGGCTTATGAATGCTTACAGCGCGTCTGGGAAACTCGTCCCATGACCATATCTGCATTTCAGCTCCAGAAGCTTCTTCAGCACTTGTACACATACAAACAGTAACGACAGCATCAGTTTTACAGTATCAATTTGAACGCCAGTCCTCATCCTTTGGAAGTGTACATGGAAAGTGAACTTGCTTTTGCAGCGCGGAAAAAAGCACTCTCTCGATAACGATACGATGCCTCAGCTACAACTAAAGTGTTTGAGGGCGGGTCAAAGTACACATTGTTCGCGGGCAGCCAATGAAGATCATAGAAGGTCAATACAAAACATGTGCGACTTTATTCTTAACTTAGAAAATAAAATACAAAAAATAGCAGTTAAGAAGAATTGTATTCAAAAGATTGTTTAGTGAATCTGGCACAGCAGCATAACAGTACAATTTACATTTGGCCTTCAAATCTTCATTGGCTTTATAGTGTTCAGTGCTTGAACATGCTAAAAACATCTTCACAACAACACCTGACACAGCTGGGTTTTTTTTACCTTTTTTAAATAAAAGTATTTCAATGTCATTTAGAATAATCTTACTAAGTATATATCTGAATACATGGAACACCTGAAAAGACATTCATATGGCAGTGAGATTAATCGAAATCGTGATAAAATCGCGATGTGAGCTTCTGCAATTTCTAAACCGCAGAAAGCATGATTTTCCCGCCAGGCCCCCGCCCCCAGTGTGCAAGTGCAAGAACAGAACAGAACGAGTTTATCGTTATGACAGAAGAGAGCACAGAAGCAGGGAAGGTGAATTCAAGGCAGGGTAAGGACTTGGCCAAAAAAAATCTACATCTGTGGTTTGGGAACTTTTTGGATAAAGGAGAGATGCAGGATACAGGATATCACAATATTGATCAAAAAGTCATGATAGTATTCAGTAATTCAGATCGAGGGTGTTCAATGTACAGCAGTGTATTGGAAGGATAACACACACACACACACACACACACACACACACACACACACACACAGTCACTTAAATCTAACCTTGGCACACAAAGCCAGATGCATACTGCTTCTTAATTACACACATGGTTCACATTCCCCATACAAAGAACTGCAAAATTTTTGAATGCCTACCTTTTTGAACATCTGTCCACACAGTTTTGGAATGAAAATATGACTCACAACATACTTGAAAAAAAAAAAAAAAACTTGATGTCCTCCAACAGAACCATTCAAATTAATTTATTTTTGGTTAGCCGTTCTCATGCACATCCATCTCTAAACAAAAGTGAGTCATCTGTCCAACAAAACAACACTGAATGAAGAAACATTATTAAATCATAAAACAGGCCATGTCTCAGCTAGTTTTTGTATGCTGCTTTGTGTGCCCATGTGTGCGTGTGTGTCTGTGTGTCTGAGCATTCAGTGCTGCTTTTCTAAACTCCCCACATCATTTTATATAAGATTTGCTGAACCGTACAAAAGGCGACATTCAGTTGGAGCATGTGGATTGTGCCAGACTGTCTTATTATGTGGCTTATCAATTCTTTAACACACCTACCTACCTTCAGACTAGCACACAAACACACACACTCACATTAAAAACCCTATTAAACCAGTTCATAAAAGTCTGTAATTATGTACTCTTTATACATGGGACATGCATTCATCTACTTGTGAGTATGACCCAAATGCATGGCGGGTTCATCTCGGGGACCCACGGCCTGAGACAAATGAGCCAATTCCGTCATAGCTGCAAATTCAGCAGCAACTTCAACTACTTCACTTCTTAAAGTAGGACTTCATACTCAATTCAATTCAATTTCTTTTAAGTGTTTGCTTTACTTCTGGGGGGCAAAAAAAAGGGTAACACTTTCAGTGCAAAAATAGAAACAAGAGGAGGACAGAAAATTCCTTGGTGGATAAAGGACAGGGGGAGATGGAATTAGAGGGATAAAATAAAAAAGAGCCATACGGAGAGTGACTGTGATGGAGCGGCAAATGAAAGGGAGGAGAGAATGATTGAGAGTGAAAGCCAGAGAGAGAGATAGTGAGGAGAAGAAAGAGGAACGAGGGGGAAAACAAATTTAATTCCTTGCAGGATTGCTGATGTCGAACGTGCTTATTTTTGTTTCATGGAATCCTCCCGAGTAACATCTCACTTTCATTCTTTCGATTCTTGTTCTCTGAATGAACTCAAGGTATTTTCTCTATTAAAGGTATTGTAGGTAGGAATTTTATAAAAACTTTTTTCCAAATGTGTTTAAACTTTCTGTATATATCAATGCATAATTAAAATGTAAGTACTCTGATAAAAAGAGTATAAAAATCGAGTGACTCTAGACCGTTTAATCTGCACTAAACACAGCTCATTATTTACATTCGGGGCGAAACAAAGGATTGGCTTAGGCGACTGTCACTCTCTCGCAACCATGGCAACTACCCTTTTGCCACACAGGACCTGCCCACTTGCGCGCGCATCCGTTTGATTTGAGGAATTCAAGAGGCACGGAACCTAGAAATAGCAAAACAATGGCAGAGATTAGAAAGACCAATCAAAATTCACATATGCAGTTCGCGAAGGCAAACCAGGCAAAAAAAGGAAGACAGTAACGTTACTAGAAAAGGTAAGGAACAAAAAGTCTTTGGATAAACAACAAAATAAAACGCATGCCAATATCGGCGTGGCTTTCCAGCGATGGCGAGAACTGAGAGACCTCAAGGGGCTGAAAAGTGACGCCTGGATGGCTATATTTCTGCTGGACAGGTAAATCTTTCTTTTTGTATTTTGATCATACATATTTTTTTCTTTATGTTTTCATGAAGCATGTGTCAGGGTCTTGCTCTGGCAGCTTTGTCTGTGTTGTCTTTGTTTCATGTCTCTATGTTTGTGTTGTGCTTGAACATGTGGTTTTGTTTGTGTTGGCCATGTGCTCCTTTGTTTCTGCCTCCTTGTTTTCCTGTACCACGCCCTCTTGTCTAGTTTGTCTGAGTGTGGTCACCTGTTCCTCATGTTCTCTGCTCCCTTGGTTCAGTTCTCGTTTACGTGAGTGTGTTCACCTGTTCCTGGTCTGAGTGTTCTCACCTGTTACTCTTGTTAACTCCCTTTATGTGTGTGCTCTTTCCCTCATGTGTTGCCAGTTCGTTGAATGTTGTGCTACTGTTTACATCTGTGCTACTTAGCTAGTTTCTTGTTACCTAAGTCTATTGTGATCTATTTGTAGAAGTTTGTTAGTGCTTTAGTTCTGCCATTGGTCCTGTCTGTCTTGTCTCCTGAGTCTCTAGTTCCAGTCCTGCTAGCAGAGCGTCCCTGGCTGCTTGCACTCTGTGCTTTGGTGCAAGCCTGGTGCTTAGCCTGAGATCCCTGAGTGCCTTGCTGTTGTCCTTGGAGGTTCCTGCCTGGCTATTGCTAGTACTCTCAGGTCTCTTTCTGCTCTGCAAACACTACTCTCCAGCCTACAGTCTTCTTGTGCTAGCTACAGCTGCTGCTCTGCAAGTTTTACTGCAACGGCTGTCTTTGTGTTTCATCCCTGCCTTTTGTCTGGACTGTTCACCTCTCCAACCACATCTTGTCTACTGTTTGTCAATAAACCTGTTAACACTCGTTCTGCATTTGAGTCCTCCTTCATAGACCCGTGACAGAACGAACTGGCCAGTTCAGGACAGCAGAATGAGCATCAAGATCCTGCCACCTGCTAACATCCAGGAGAGAATGTCTCGTCATCGTGGTCTCACTGCTCTTCGCCAGGATGGCTTTGAGGTGGGGGATTTTGCCCAATTCTTTTGGACCATGTCTGTGGGGCTAGATTATAATGACGCTGCTCTCAAGGACATTTTTAACTCCTGCTTGGATGACCCCCTGCCAGCATGGGAGATGGATTCTGGATTTCTGGGGTTTCTCTAGGTACCTTGGTAATCGCAGTAAGTGGGGAATGCCGCCAAGTCCACCGGAATCTGCTTTCAACCACCTTGCCCTTCCTCGCCTGTCTCGTCACATTTATGATCCTCCTCTGGCTTCCACTAAAAGACTAAGATTCAGACGGAATAGGGCAGTCCAATCCACCACTGCTACACTTGAGTCAGTCAAACAAACCGCCATCTCTCAGGGATCCAGGTCAGTCCCAGTCACTTCAATATCTGTTATTCAAGACCCAGTCAAGTCAACCGCTGTCATCTCTCAGACAATTAAGGCAGTTCCAGCCACCTCTGAGTCTGCTGACTTAACCTCTGTTTTCCCAGTAACTACCCAGAGTGTTCCTGTTACTTCAGAGTCTGCTAGGTCTGTTTCAGTCACTGCCGAGTCGACGGTCACTGCTATTCTGCCTGGTTTGGCTGAGTTAGCTGTAGATACTACAGAGGCTATCCAGCACACAGTATCAGCCCGTCGAAGGAGGAAGAAGAGAAAGGCCTGTGCAGAACAGTCTACAATTCTCCATTCTCAAGCTCCAGGTCCAGTGGTTCCTGAGGTATCAATTCCAGTAGAACCATTTTCTAAGCCATTGACTAGTAATGTCATTCCCTCAGAGACAATTTCTCCCAGTCCTGTCATGTTCACAGAGGTCATTCCCAAGCTGCCTGTTGTCATTGCTGCAGAGGCCTTCTCTGAATGTCTTACAAGTCTTGTCAAGTCCCTAGACATTTATGCCAAGCCTGTCAGGACCGCAGAATGCGAGCCCGCCGCTGCTGAGAGGGCATTTCCCGAGCCCGCCGCTGCTGAGAGGGCGTTTCCCGAGCCCGCCGCTGCTGAGAGGGCGTTTCCCTAGCCGGCTGCTTCGGTTAGCACTGTGTCCGAGCCAGCTTCAGAGGAGGCTGTTTCCAAGTCCGCTGCTCCAGAGAGCCAGAGAGCGCAGCCCAGGAGGACGCTCCCGAGTCAGTCCCTGTGCACGCCAGCGCAGCCCAGGAGGGCGCTCCCGAGTCAGTCCCTGTGCACGCCAGCGCAGCCCAGGAGGGCGCTCCCGAGTCAGTCCCTGTGCTCGCCAGCGCAGCCCAGGAGGGCGCTCCCGAGTCAGTCCCTGTGCATGCCAACGCAGCCCAGGAGGGCGCTAACGAGTCAGTCCCCAAGCACGCCAGCGCTGCCCAGGAGGGCGCTAACGAGTCAGTCCCCGAGCACGCCAGCACTGCCCAGGAGGGCGCTAACGAGTCAGTCCCCGAGCACGCCAGTGCAGCTCAGGAGGGCACTCCTGAGTCAGTCCCTGTACCTGATTCCAAGACCTTCACCAATCCTGCTAGTCATGTCTTTGCCCCCAAGTCTGTCAAGCCCAGTTGGAAGTCCAGACCAGTTAGGCCAGTTCCTGTGTCCAAGAGTACCTCCTATCAAGTTCCCATTCCTCCCATCTCACCCTCTGCGTTTCCTGGTTATGGTTCCCCTAAGCCGGCACCTCCTTTGTCAGCCTTGAACTTTTTACCCGGTTCTGTTCCCACCCGCCTCATCCCTCCCTCTGTGTTTCCTGGTCAGTTTGGGAGTTCTATGTTTACGCCCCACCCGCCTCCCCAGTTGTTGCCTCCTTGGACTTCTATGCCTGTTTTGGACGCCTGGAGGCGTCCATTAGATGGGGGGTTCTGTCAGGGTCTTGCTCTGGCAGCTTTGTCTGTGTTGTCTTTGTTTCATGTCTCTATGTTTGTGTTGTGCTTGAACATGTGGTTTTGTTTGTGTTGGCCATGTGCTCCTTTGTTTCTGCCTCCTTGTTTTCCTGTACCACGCCCTCTTGTCTAGTTTGTCTGAGTGTTGTCACCTGTTCCTCATGTTCTCTGCTCCCTTGGTTCAGTTCTCGTTTACGTGAGTGTGTTCACCTGTTCCTGGTCTGAGTGTTCTCACCTGTTACTCTTGTTAACTCCCTTTATGTGTGTGCTCTTTCCCTCATGTGTTGCCAGTTCGTTGAATGTTGTGCTACTGTTTACATCTGTGCTACTTAGCTAGTTTCTTGTTACCTAAGTCTATTGTGATCTATTTGTAGAAGTTTGTTAGTGCTTTAGTTCTGCCATTGGTCCTGTCTGTCTTGTCTCCTGAGTCTCTAGTTCCAGTGCTGCTAGCAGAGCGTCCCTGGCTGCTTGCACTCTGTGCTTTGGTGCAAGCCTGGTGCTTAGCCTGAGATCCCTGAGTGCCTTGCTGTTGTCCTTGGAGGTTCCTGCCTGGCTATTGCTAGTACTCTCAGGTCTCTTTCTGCTCTGCAAACACTACTCTCCAGCCTACAGTCTTCTTGTGCTAGCTACAGCTGCTGCTCTGCAAGTTTTGCTGCAACGGCTGTCTTTGTGTCTCATCCCTGCCTTTTGTCTGGACTGTTCACCTCTCCCACCACATCTTGTCTACTGTTTGTCAATAAACCTGTTAACACTCGTTCTGCATTTGAGTCCTCCTTCATAGACCCATGACAGCATGTGTCATTAGCACACGTAGCTGCCTAATATAGCTGACATAACATTACTTAGCGAGCCGTAGTAGAGATGATAAATAATATATATGCCTAGCTCAAGATGATAGCTATAGTGTTGAATTGTGCATAATTTTGCTTTAGATAACTAAATACATGTTTAACAGATAGTAGGCCGATCCGCATCCAGGAACTTTTCTTAGAATTATATTTAGCGTCTAACTCTTTTACCATGTTTACCTGCACGTTTTTTTCGCCTTTGTTTTTAAACAAAAAATCCCTCGGCCCCGGATCTGTCCTCGAGCTGACGATGCGGTACTTGTCTCTGGAGTGTAGTCCTCATCAGAGTCAACAATGCTTTCATCATGGAAACTCTTACATGCAGAACACCATATGTTATGAATGTTACACGAAATTCATCTTCATCACAGTGTAAATGATGGCAATGGAAAAACGTGTATCATGCAACCTGTTTTTAGCTTTGCCTTATAGATAACTAGCTCGTTAGCGAATCAATAAATATATATTTTAATCTTTACCAATATCAATATGCTACTTGATAGTGAGTACTAAAATACATATTATTTGTTTATCTTCATAATGATAAAGTTAGATTTTTTTATTACATGTGATTCTGACATGATGTCACTACATGCACTGCGCTCCTTCCTCTCCGCTCGTCTCAGGTAAATAATGCGTCTTCAGCTCAGCGGTCGGAGTCGCGCATTCATGTGTTTTGGAGGCGTGGCTTTGGAAGGAGCCCAGAAGGGAGGGGGTAGAGTGAATGGAAATAATGAGCTGTCTTTAAAACAGTCGTGAGAGGTCTACAGACACTCGATTTTTATACTTTCTTTTTCAGAGTACTTACATTTTAATTATGCATTGATAAATACAGAAAGTTTAAACAAATTTGGAAAAAAAATTTTTTTATACAATTCCTACCTACAATACCTTTAATGTTGTATTCTACTAAATTGTATTTTATATAGAATGTCAAGCACCAATAATTTGGTGTGACAATTGTAACTTCACCTTTTACCTCCAGCCTGGTGTTCTGAGTACTGATCATCACATACTATCAGGTAGAATTAAAAGGATATAAAATTAGGAATTGTGCAAAAAACATAAAAGCACAAACACAGAAACAAAATATATTATGTAAGTTGTTTGCAAGGCGCAACTGTTTATGAAGCTCAACCTCTTCATAGTAATCCTTATCCTCTGTCCATTCATCTTCTCGTTTTCCAAGGGATAACGTCTATTTTTATTAACAAAAAATGCAAAATTCACATATACTGTATACTGTACATATTATCATTGATTATAGCATGATCTGTAAATGTATACTTGCTATATATTCTGGGGGGGGGAAATTACACTAAAATTCCAGCTGTTAAATTCTTAATTCCACAATAAATATCATTGACTTTAAGTAGTCTTAATAAAAGTGGCGAATCAGATCAGTCTCACATTTTCAGCCTCTTTTCCTCAACACTCAGGAATAATTCCTACTGTCATGTATGCTGGTGGCATCATCCTGCTCTGGGTTGCTTTTCAGCAGGAGGAACTGGAAAATTTGTCATCGAGGGCAGTATGGCAGAAGAAAAACTGACAGGTCCATGAGACTTCTCCAGCAGTAAAGTGACACGAAGCAAAAACATAAACTTGACCAATAAACTGACATTATTTGTGTGTTACTCAAGAAAAAAGACCAAAACAGTTATATAGCATTCATTATGATTGTCGTAGATGTTAAGTATTAACAAACTTTAAATGCCCATTTTAAAATATCATTGCAATAGACACAAAATATCAAACCAAGTCTCATCTGCAAACACATTTTTTAACAAACTTTTGAGCTATTATCTACTTTCACATATTTTCTACTTTCACACATTAACAATGAACATGATTGACAATCTAAAAGTTTACCAATACAATGTTTCTGTTGTTTTGAGATTTTCAACCTACACTTCTTTTTGTGAAATTTTTTGTTTGAAAAATATGTTTTGTGCTAAATTTTTTTCAAATAAATGTCACTTGTTTTGATATTTTGAAAAGACATTTACATTTTGTGTCTTACATGTACATAGGCCTACAAATACTTTTTGTGAACCATGTAAATTTAACAAATAAGGGGCAGATTTACTAAACAGGGCAAATTAGCTCTGTGCGATCTGTAGCTCTGTGAAAGAACACAGACGCAATTAGATCATTTCCATAATGACCAACGCAATCTACCAGGTAGCGTCTGGTTTAAGACGTGCTTTTTTGGGGTGGTAAATAATGGCGCAAACACCAGTACATTGACTAGCGCAAACATTAGTAAATCACCTTGCGTGATTCATTTAAATACTCTCCTCTCATAAATTTTGTGTTTAAAAGGGAAACTTCTACAAATGCATATACAATAAGGTCAGCCGCAAAAACAACCCTGTCCACTTCTTTTCAGCGCTAATTTTTCATTGCGTGTCTTTAGTAAATCCTGACAGTAGTTTTTTTTAACACTATAGAGGGTTTGCGCTGGCGCAAACTGTTAGTAAACATGGCCCTAAGTGTTTGAGACCAGGAAAAATGGAAAAACTAGACCATATGCTCAATGCTTGGTGAGAAACACAGAAAGAGCCAGAGGGTGGTTTTCTTTTGCTATAAGTATAGCTAACATTTTTCCTTCATACGCTCAGTGTTCTGGCAGCCGTCCTGTTCCCCTGCCCCCATCCTTAGGGAAGAGTGTCTGTGTGTGTGTCTTTGTTTCAGCATAGAAAATTACATCCGCCTGACATGCATTCAGCCAAGCTCCAAACAGCACAGTGACTCGTTACATCATCACCAGAAGAGCCAGAAGTTCAATCAAACGTCCAGATTCTCACGAACACACATAAGGCTTTTTTTCTGTCTATTTGTGAAGTCAACTATTAAGTGAACATGTGAGACTGTGAGAGACACCAACAAAGCTGCGTTCACAGTGACAGCTATTCAATCGCTTTAGATTGTAGAGCTTATGAGCTGTTGGTTTCTAGTAAGAATCTCCTCTCTCCCACTGGTTGTCGCTTTGGTCCTCATCTGCAGAAAGTTGAGCTCTGCTCTTGCTGCATTTGGAAACAGTCGCTGTGTTGCAGGAAATTGTCAACTCTTATAGATAATGAATGATATCCGATCATTTTGTTGAGCCGTATAAAGTAATTCATGTTCCAGTAAATTGACTAATCTTACAAATTCCATGAATTTAGGCAATGTGATTGGTTATTCCTCTCTACAGATGGTGACATATTCACAGGCTGGGCCTAAATGTCAAGAAGTAGCCATCACATCAATAGTCAACACCAGTAGCAAAACAACAGCTGACAGAATCTGTCTGGCTGGAGTCAAAAGCGTCACGTTTATTCAAACAGAGCACATGCTTCCCAATTCTGTGGATTTTAAAAAGCGAATTAAAAAAAAAAAAAAAAAAAAAAAAATTAAATTAAAATACATTTAATCACCCATTCACATATCTAAATTTGGTTTGTCCAATTAAGTTGCATCTTACACAGATCAGTTGCTTAAAACTGAAAACTAATGCTGACTAATGCAACTTGTATGACTCTTCCCCCATGGATCACTGTCAAAGCTTTTTTATCCAAGTATGGTTTTTATGAAAAAAATATTTTTTTATGTTATGTCTTATCTCGCCTAAGGAACAAAGTGAGCCAGGATTGGCATTAGTGCCCTCTCTCAAAAAAAAAAAAAAAAGGTATATGATGCCTCTGCTGAGTTATGCCACGGCATGATAGTAAAGCTCATAATAGAGCTCATAATAAAAGCTCATAACTAAGAACCACACAAATTGGACCAGATGTCCATAGATTGACCATGCAACAAATTAAAAATATCTCAAACAACAAACTTACAGAATCTATGTGCATATAAATATAAATATAAAATATGTTAGTGCTTATTATTGTAAATTCATCATTGTTCTAATGTCGGTTCAACTGGACTGGGTTTGTTTGAGGCATTTATCTTGACATTTGCAGGCTGTCTCAGGGTTTCACAACAAACCAAACAGGTTAGTTGCATCCGAAGGGCATTGAGTTTGAGACCGAGCACAGATGTCAATACAACAGAGAAGAGGGCAGAGAAATCAGACTGAGTGGATGTTCCAGAGGAGTGCACAAGGACGTGTGCACATTCACATGAGTGTGGCCGGCCGTGTATTACAGCACATGAAATGCAGCAACACTATTCAAGGATAGGAACTATCCATTAGAGTGGAAAACTTTAGTAGAGAGAGCTGGGAATTTAAATCAGCCAATGGGAATGGATTCCTCTGGGCAGGTCAAACAATTTCACTAGTGAACTTTATGGATTATTTATAAGATATATAAAATGTACATGGGGTTTTCAATGGCCAATGCAGACAACTGGAGAGTGGGTGGTCGATATATATGGTATATAATATTCATATTGCTTTTAAAAACAATCTAGTGGGTGGATAGATGGGTAAGTAGATGGAGAAATGGGTAGAATAATAGTCTTCGTGTGACAACACAGAATCAATAAACATGATGAGAGCAGGTGCCTGAAACCCCACAACATTGTTGTCATTGATTTGAACAAAAAGGGGCTCTTTTAGATCCTTTAGAAGGCAGGCGGTCTCCTAGGCTGCACAGAATTATCAAGCTCTTCCAAGAGAACATGAAGGGAAACCTTTTTAGTTGCTTGTTAGAAACTCTAAATGTTAGAACACCTGCAGCGGCCAAAACCAAGGCTCTGTCTGGATTCCAGGCCTTTCCTCATAATTGAAGAAAGCTGCAAGAGGGAACAACTCCTTCTAAGGACCCATTGGACTGGCTTGTAAGATGCTGGCTTGACCATTTTCATGAAGAGAAAACTCATTATGTTGTCCATCATATCACATATTTGGGGCAAGGCACCACTAAAAACGTTTCCCACCGTGATGAAATCCACAAACACATTGGCCACACACTCTTGCTTAACTCTTCGTATATGTATGGAAATGTAACAACTTAGTGCTAAGACCAAGATAACAGTGTACAATGTGTCTTTAGTACACTATCTAACTAAATGTCACCCTAGTGAGGAGTGTCCTGGCAGTGTGCATAAAACTGATGAATATTTTATGTTATAATTATAAGAAAATGTTTGTGGTGAAAATTTTTAAAATATTTTTTTATGATCGTTACCTAGTGCTTTACCTTAAATGCAGTTTCAGTCTCCTGCTTTGCTGTACCGTGAGAGATCCAGTGTGCCGTCACTCTCTGTCCCCTGTCTTCCACTGAAAAAGAAAGAGATGCACAGATGATGAGAAGGGAAAAAACAATGTTTACTGACATTTCAACCTCACTTTTAGGATCAATGGCATATAAGAGTGTCCATGATGAAGAAAAGTACATGGATGCATTACATTGATAAGACATTTATAATATTAGATTTCAATCTCAAATGAATGCTGGTGTTTATTTGAATTTGAATCAAAGAATTCTGAAAAAAAGCAACTGTTTTCAACATTGATTATAAAAAGAAATGTTTCTTGAGCAGCAAATCAGCATAATAGAATGATTTCTGAAGGATCATGTGACACTGAAGACTGGAGTAATGATGCTGCAAATTCAGCTTTGCCATCACAGGAATAAAATACATTTTAAAATTGAATCAAATAGAGAACAGATTTTTTAAATTGTAATCATAAATTTCTAAATATTCTTGATTTTAGCCTACTGTATTTTTGGTAAAATAAATGCAGTCTTGGTGAACATTTTCCAAAAAAAATAAAAAAATTATAATAATCTTATCGACCCAAAACTTTTGAATGGTAGGCTAGTGTATTTCTTGTATTATTTGTTTGTTTGTTTATTTTTACAAATACCATGAATTATTCTCTATAATTTATCATCTATAATTTATTTAAACAAAGTTTTTGAGTGGTTGTGCTTAGAGTGCGGATCGGGCCGAATTTTTTTGTCCGAGCCCGACCCGCGTCCGACAGAGCGAGATATATCCAGCTGCAGACTCGCAGCACCACCAGTTTCAGAACCCCAGCGCCAGAACCGGAAGTGAGGGAGGGGCGGAATTACCGGTATTGACAATGACACATGCATGGTTATTTTTGCAAGTATTTAAAAATGTTTAAAATGGTTGCATCTTTTAAATAATATTTATGGTATTTTTTTATTACACAGTGAGTCTAAAGGATACCAGACTTACATTTCTCTGCTCGTTGCATGAACTATAACTGGTATGTGATGTGACAAATAAAGAAGACAGCGGACGTGTTGTTTGAAGACGTGAGAGTGCGCGCGCGCGGCCTGGGCTCTCTCTCTCTCTCTCTCTCTCTGCTCGTTAAGCGCCCTGTCATGCGCAGCAGTCATTCTATTCTACATCACTCACCGATCAAAAGAGGTTTTGGCGGGACACAAATTTGCTTTGGCGGCCGCCAAAAAGCGGACGATCTGACGGGTTTTAGAAGATTAAATACAACCTGAAACTAAAAAACAGACCCGACCTCTATTTGAGACCGGCCTTTATTTACCCAAACCTGCAGCCACACCAGGCGTGTAAAAGAGACAATCGTCTATTTGGGACTCGGCTGTTATTTGAAGTTTTACGATACATTTTTATTGTTTCTTTTAAAACAATGCCGAATTTTCTCTCTTTTTTAGATTTTTGACATTATTTTACATAAAGAAAAATGCATGCTGCACATGTTCTTGTGAAATAAAGTATATTTTATATAAAATGCCCATAAGTTTCAAGCATTATTTTTCACCATCATGATCAGGAAGTAACTCTCATAATACAATGAAACGGATAACTATATACAACAAAATTAATGTTTTAAAATGCGTATTGTACTATACCTTAATGTATCATTATAATACGTATAAAGTATGAAGTTTCGTGTGTAATAACAAAGTCCTTTTAGGCAAGTCATGCCACTCGGCCGCCATCTTGGCAACGCCTCCGGGCAGCTATTTCGGACTAACAAGACCAGGCTCCTATCTAAATGAATGGGCAGAGACTCAGAACTGCACTTTCACTGGTCACCGGGACATAAAAACTGCATGTATACAAACACTAATAAAATATGATAAAAATGGCTGAAAAAGTTTGATGACTTTGCCCCAAAATAAGGTTTAAAACGCCTTTTTCTCCACAGGTTATACTTTTATTGCGCATGTGCAAGGGTTCTCTCGCTCTCTGTCATGCGCGCGCTACTGCTCGCTCGCTCTAGATTCCGGGAGATTTGAACTAATTTGCGATCATTAGAGTGCCGCTATCAATCTGCGGGAGACTCCCGGAACTTCCGGGAGACTTGGGATGTCTGATATTTACACAACTAACACATATCAAATCTGCAGCCTTTTCAAACAGTAACATATTTTCCTCTGTCGCAAACCTCAACTGTGCGCATGCGTCGGTGGAACCAGACGATAGGCTTAAATGTTTTCCGGCTTGACTGTTAAAAGCAGACGATTGGCTTTCCAGCGGGAGGGGCGGGGCATGTGCATACAACCGCCATCTTTGGCGTTACGGGTTTTCCCTATGTAGTTGTATTAAGGATTGAGGAAGTGGCATGTCTCTATATAAATAGTCTCTGGTAATAATGCCGTTTCGTGTCTAAGCAAATTACGCTCCAAAACGTTAGGAGGCGTTACTCAGTTTAGAACGTAAGCTCCGCCCCTCACTTCTGGTCCTGGCGCTGGTGTTAGAACGTAAGCTCCACCTCTTACTTCTGGTTCTGGCGCTGGGGTTCTGAAACTGGTGGTGCTGCGGGTCTGCAGCTGGATACTATAGTACAGAGCAGTAACCGAGCCCGACAGGCATACAGATATTTATGTCCGAGCCCGACCCGAGGCCGACAGTTAAAATCCCATTTTTTTTCTCATACTAATGACACCTGCGCGTTTGTGTGGAAAGCCTGCTTTTATTAAGCAACTGTAGGAAGACATTCGGAAATGTCAGCAGGATGAGTGCATCAGCGCGCACGGAGAAACAAGCGCACTTAAAGGGTTAGTTCACCCAAAAATGAAAATTAAGTCATTAATTACTCACCCCCATGCTGTACCAACCCCGTAAGACCTTCGTTCGTCTTCGGAACACAAATGAAGATATTTATGATTAAATCTGAGAGGTGGATGACTGCTACATAGGCTCCCTAAGGGAATGACACTTGACGGCCCAGAAAGTCATTAAAGAAAATGTTTAAATATTCCATGTCGCAACAGTGGCTCAACTATAAGTTTATCAAGCGACGAGAATACTTTTTGTGCGAAAAAACAAACAAAAATAACGACTTTAAAGTTAAGTTTAAACTTCAGTTAAGTTCTCGCACATGCGAGAACTTAACTGAAGTAGTTGAAGGAGATCGCGATTCTCGCGCATGCGTCGTGGAAATCTCTTGAAGTCTCGTTTCAGGCCTACAAGGAAGAAAAGGAATAAAGTCGTTATTTTTGTTTGTTTTTTCGCACAAAAAGTATTCTCGTCGCTTGATAAACTTATAGTTGAGCCACTGTTGCGACATGGAATATTTAAACATTTTCTTTAATGACTTTCTGGGCCGTCAAGTGTCATTCCCTTAGGGAGCCTATGTAGCAGTGATCCACCTCTCAGATTTAATCATAAATATCTTCATTTGTGTTCCGAAGACGAACGAAGGCCTTACGGGGTTGGTACAGCATGGGGGTGAGTAATTAATGACTTAATTTTCATTTTTGGGTGAACTAACCCTTTAACGCAGGCGCGCATGCACGTGTTTCGTTGTCACGGCTACATAAAAAAATTTCCTCACACAGGAAGACAGATGTTATGGTAATATTTTACATGTATTTTAATCACAAAAACGAACGTTTCCATCACGTGAAAGCATCAGGCACATTGGCTACCAACATAATAAGCTGTTTTAAATTTAAAATGTTCAATGCCATATCGCACTGATGTGACCGAGCCCGACCCGAACCCGAACATAATTTCTAAATATCTGTCCGAACCCGGCCCGGCCCGTGTCTCGGGTCGGGTATCCATTTTTCTGACCTGGTCGTGTCACAAAAAAAGCCAAGGGATCTGATATTCTCTAAGATTTAGTTCAATTTTGGGTATGGTTAAATTCATGGCATTAAATCCTGCAGGTGTCCCAGACTACTAACCATGTTTGTACTGCTGTTATCAAGCCTGAAGCCTTATAAAGGTTGAACATGGACGTGTCACTTAAGACAGTACAATATAGCTTGGCAATCCAGGCCTGGTATTAAGTTAATCAACTCTTGAGAGGCAGCTGAAAATGGGCAGTAGGTCAGGCTATTAATCTCCCTCAATCACTCATGATTAAGAGGAATAATCATCCTCATAAATCATTTTGTACAGCTTTCATGCACTTGATTTAAACCTCTTGTGGGATTCAAAATTAGACACTAAAATTACAAGCTTTTAGAAGTTGATTACCACCAGTCCAGCGAAACAGGCTATTCATTCTCCCTGATAAAGTGACAAGAGAGGAGAGGTAATGAAAGGCGTGAGGATATTTCTCTTACATCCCTCTCTTTTCCTCAATGATAGTAATTTTCTTTGCAAAAAGAAACAAATAAGCATCCCCTAGCTTGATCTCAGAGGTCTCACTCAGAGCTGTCATGCACACAAATGTGGAAAAATAAGATCATTACTGGCCTTGCCATATCCATTTATGGCTGGAGTTTATAAAATATGACAGGAGGCAAAAGGAAGCAATAGAATTGATCGGGAGGGGAGTGTGTCGGTATGCTCTTCACAAGACCATCCTTTTTCCAATTTTCTTTTCTATTTCCAAATTGAAATGGTCTCATCTCCACTAATGCTAAAATATCATGACTCGTCTAAAGTCGGCGTGATCTAAATCACTGCGGCTTGTTGTCAATCAGAACGTATCGCAAAGTCAATTCTGGTTGTAACCGCAGTTCTTTTCCACAATAAACATCATCAAAGACCAAGTTTGAGTTCTAGGACGTAAAATAATCAGCCTGTGGCCCGCACGACATAAATCCAGAGAATCCATCAACGCAGACTAAGGCCCTCTAGAGAAAACCATTTTCCAAAACTAATAGGTTTAGAGAAAGCATTAGCTGCAAGCCAGCCTAAGACATTGTTCCCAAAGAATGATCTAAGAAGGCCAGAGCTGGCTTGAGGGGCAGTTGCTCTTCAAACACAGTGAAATTGACCTTCCTCTGGTTGACAATTATCAGCCCGTCAAGTCATTCAACTGCCATGGGGGTCCCAGAGAGCCTTACTTTTCACTTCCTATCTTACCAGGCTTTTTAGGAACAGACCTCAGGAGAAAAGTGAAGGTCTGAAGGAGAAGAGGATTAGTATTCTTCCTCTTTTTGCTTTCTGTTCACTTTCCTCTCTTGCTTTCCCTTGTAGTCTCATAAATCCAAAATCAATAATATATTTATAGCTAATACAAATATTAATTGACAGTTTTGCTCAATTTATGTACAGCTAAATAAAAGAACTATTAAAAAACTTTGATTTCCTCATATTTGTACACCTCCACAAAGGACTCTGCATACAATCTTTGATTTTCTGATTCTCACGCCTCATTATGGCGATGAACAATATTGTGGTCAGCCCTGAGCATGGGATAGGTTGAGTGCAACTGACAGATTTGACTGGATGTCAGCTTTTAAATGTCACAACTGAAATACTGCACCAGATGTTTGAAAAGCAGGTTCTAAGAGCCCTAATGAGTGCAATCCAGACATCCAACACATATGTAAGAAGGCACATAAGATCCATAAAGCAGCATTGCTGTTATAGGATTACTATTGATCCCTCGGAGAGGACAGAATACAAATATAGAGAAAAAACGATAAGATGATTATGATTTCCTGTCACAACTGAGAGAGATAGAAAGGGAGAAACAGATAAAAGGGGTATTTACCATTAGAGACCAATATGGGTAGCCGACCTAATGCAATTTAATAATGAAATACAAAATTGGAATGAAACATTTTTGCCTAATTTTTGCTCAAATCCGAAAACTGTAAAACAATGAATACATTTAAAAAAATTATTAAATAACATTTTAAAATAAACTCCGGCATCGGCACAGCATCTTTAATTCGAAGTATAGCAGTCTGTTGACTACTGTCAAAGTTTTTACTTCTGTACGAATCTTCACCTGTATGAATTTCACAAAAGAAGATATTTTGAAGGATGTCGGTTTGATATTGATATCTTCCTTTGTGATCAGCAGAAGAAAGAAATTCATACAGGTTTGAAACAACTTGAGGGTGAGTAAATGATGACAGAATTCAAAGCATTTAAGTGAACTATTCCTCAAATTTGTTTTGTTGGATATGAATTGTAAAATGGAAAATAAAAGCTTTGAGGGGGGGGGGGGGGGGGGCATGAAAATGTTTTATTTGAGACTATATGTTGGAAATAATTTATTTAAATTATAAATTCATTAGATCAATCTTTTATAATACAGTATCTATCTATCTATCTATCTATCAATTTTAAATGTTCTTGCCTTAAATGGGTTAAAATGGAATAGATCAGTCTACCACAGTAGCTGTGTAACTGTGTGAGGATTTCTAGACACCACAGCCATCATCTGTGTGAGATTGACCAATTTATAAACCATCGCTGAGAGACGGGGACTAAAAAAATATGTCAATATCGGATTGACCGGAAGCATCTGCAATTTAGTGACACTCTAAAACATGCAGCATGGTGCAGTTGGCGGACTATGATTGTGTGTGTGTGTGAGATAAGCTGGCACAAAATTGAATGTTGCTTCTGTGTGGGGGGATCTCTTCTCTGAATTGTGCCTGAATTGTGTGAAAGAGAGAGGAGACAGAAAGAAAGAGAGATAGAGCTGTTTGAATGGAACTGTTTCTATCACTGTTTCCAGGGTGTCGTTTTACACCAAATGCAATCACAAAGCGCTGCAGGGACCGGGCGTCTTCAGTGACAGCTCTAAACAACACAAAAAAAAATCTCTTCCCTATACCCTTACCTTCCAACAAACAGCTCTGCCACGCTCCCCATCTCTGTCTTTAGCTTTTTGTCTCTATGATTCACTCTCTGATTACCTTTGTCTCGTTGTCTCTCTTCATATTTCTCTTTCTCTCTCACACACACACACATTTTCTCTCTCTCGCTCATTATATAGCACATATGAATGTCAATTTATAATGCAATCTGACTCATACAGCCTTCCATATATATATATTTTTTTTGTTCAAATGCCATGAGCTCTGATTGAAGTGCACTAGTCCCCTCGCATTTCCAACTGTTCTAAGATATGCTGATAGCCTAAGTCTTTTTCAAAGAAGGAAGTTTTTGACTTTTCAATGCACAGTGGATACACAAGGTATACACCACTGTTTGAAATGCTATACATACACCCTTGTGAAAAAGAAGTACACTTTAGCATACTTTTAAAAAGAATACTTATTACATAAATAATATACTTTAAAAGAAGATACTTCAGTGCAAAACTAATGTAATGTTTGCGGACACTAACAATACAATGGAAATCTATTATAGTTTACATTGATGTTAAAAGCAATTAGTTAACCTTAAAGCTGCAGTCCGCAGTTTTTCCTCTTTGTCGCCATCAATTGCAGTCATTCGCAGAATTATCAACTTTGCGTGAGTTGTACCTCGACGCGGCACAGCGAGGATAGACATAATGTTTGAGGAGAGTGTGCAGCTGTCAATCACCGCGCCGGTGTGGATACTGTCATTCAGAGTCACAGATTATTCTTTTTGGAAGTATGACCAACATAAGAATTTTCACCGGAAAATATCATCTGAACAAGTAGCCTAAGAAACATCCACTTTTGTTCTGGTTCTGACATTGCAGTAAATCGCGCTGATTAAATCTAACAATCGCTTATCATATAACGTAAAACCGTGCAAATTATACTTTGTTCTCAAATTGTTAATGTAAACAACGTCAGCATTGCGTGACTACATGTAATGTCCTTCCGGTAGGCCTATATATTGTTTTCGCATGGGTCCGGTTGCAGTCTCTTTTTTTCTGTAGCCACTCCGCCGGGATGCACCGATCCGATACTCAGTATCAATATCGGCTCCGATACTGCCATTTTTGATCCAAATCCGATATTGTGCGTATACTATTCTGTGTTATTGTTAAGCCCCACAAAAGGCACAAAAACATTCTAAAGTATCATAAAGTTTTCGTGCACTCTATTATAAGTGTTCTGAAGCCATTATGTGAACGCGCTATGCGTGCCCTGAATTACACATATGTTTGTCCATTTAAAAGATACATTTTAAAGTCAAGAAAGTTGCAGTTTGATGTAAAACTGTTGAGGTATAAGACTGTGAAAATACGTAATTACAAAGACTACAAACCCCAAAGGCGCACATTTCCTCTCAATGAATGAAGCTAACTTTACTGAAGCTAACGTCTGTCATTGTTTCTATAGTCTTAAGTTATAATCGTAACGTTACGCCGTCATGCCTGAGTGTTTTGTACCAGACTGCACACACACGAGCAGCGGATCTCGCTCGTTGTTTCGCTTCCTGGAAGATGTAGTTCATTGAGCAATTTTCACATAAAACTAAATGTTACTCTTCTGTTTTATGACAAACTGTGACTTTCTTGACTCTCAGAATTACCTTTTAAATTGACAAACATCATATGTGTAATTGAGGGCACAGTTCAGATGGAATAAAAAGATAAGTTGCCTCTCGCCATTGACTACCATACATATTTTTTACGAAATAAGGTCCCATGAGCCGGAAGCGGAGGGGAGGGGCTTAGGCTCTCTATAGAGTACCGAAGTTACGACGTCACTCTGTAGGCCAAAACGCGGAAGTGAGTTAGCATTTTAGCACTCCCGGTTCCCTCGCTCTAAAGTCTATGGATGGATTAATTTTGCTAATTTTGGATTAACTTGTAAAGATTATCTTGATAGACAAAACGTGTAAGGGTCACAACTCTTTGTTAAACACAGATCTTATTTTTTGCGATTTTCCAAAAGTCTATGGGGAAAATGCATAGCTTTTCGATCAAGGGAACCCATGCGCCGCTAGCTTCGAGTTGTCCTACAAAGTGACGTCATCACTTCGGCACTCTATTGAAGCTGCAAACACACAAGAGCTCTTGAAGCTCCACCCTCTGTGTTGGGAGCAGCAGCTCATTTGCATTTAAAGGGACACACAAAAACGGTGCGTCAAAAAGTAACAATTTTAACATGCTATATAAAAATATCTGTGGGGTATTTTGAGCTAAAACTTCACATACATACTCTGGGGACATCAAATACTTTACATCTCGTGAAAAGGGCATTATACCACCCCTTTAAAATCATAATCAAGTACTTTACATGGACTTTAGTATTTTAGTCAATGCATCAAAGTGTACTTCTTTAAAGCATGAAAAAAAAAACAACAACAATGATTTAAAATATACTTTAGTGTAACACTTAATTTTTTCACAAAGTGCACTTTTTGAAAGTGTTCTTAAATATTTGAGGAAATATTTATGAAAGTGTAGTCTCTTTAAGTACACTTAAGTGGCTTTTTATTTAATTCACATTATGTTTTCTGCAAGTACAGTTTAAGTACACTTATTTCTCACAAGGGCGGCAAGCGGTAAAACCTGACAACACACAAAATTAAAAAAAAAACATATGTGGTATTTGAGAAGACAGAGATGATTTATAAATGACATTCACTGGGCCTTCTGTTTGAGAAAAGAAGATGGTGTTATAATAATATTCCATGCCACAAAAGTCACTTTCACAAGGAAAAACAACCATTATCTATTGTGTGAGCCAATTTATGAAAGTCATTATCTTGATAGAGAAACTGTAGTCCGGGGACTAATGGAAAATTCCAGAAAAAAGAAGCTTTTTAGACATACTGATGAAACCCAAAGTCATCCATCTTTCTTCTCATCGCATAAACATAAGGCGTATATAAATGAGTAATGGTGATATAACTAAACCATGCAGCTTGTGGAGAGCACAAGCACTGAGTAGACCACTGCAAAAAGTCTGCCTTATTTATACCTCCTATGTACATATATATGTACATATTCCAAATAAATCTACAATGCACGAACCCTTGTAGAGTTATTTCCTATTTTGTACTGTAGCAAGGTTTTTATTTGATTTGACGTAACCATTATTCTCTTTCAGTATTTGTCTTATTCTCAATGTTTTAAGCTTTCAAATCATTCTGCAACAAATAGCACAGTATACAGAAAATACAGAAGCTGGTCCACAATCGAAATCCCAGAATAAGGCCACTGTATAGTAAGACTTTCCTGTGCTCAACAGAAGCGACACTATGTATAGAGGGAATGCATTAACGTCACTTTCCCGCCGGAACACGCCCCCCTCAGCGGGACTGAGTGGCAAAAGAGCTGCTGCGTGGCTGGAGTTAATAGGGGAAACTGCGAAAACGCGAGTAAAACAAACTATTATCAGTTTAAACTAAAAGTTGGACTCGATATAGTGTTCCTTACAACTTATCAAAGATCCAGTGATCCATGGATATTGACATGCAGCCAGGAATCGTGTTTCCTGACATTTATATGTGCCTGATTTCGACGCCGGGGAAATAAATTAAGAAAATTTGCCTGTAAACGTTTTATATAAATAGAATATAGATAGGTCTAAATCCGAGTGATCACTTACATTAATGTTATACTGTATATCATCATATCGTCCAGCCCTAAAACTTTTTTGTCAGTGTTTATTTAAAAACATCCAATTATGCAGAATATAGTCTGTTCTGTAGCTTTTTGCAGTCTGTAAAAATATACAGTACCTCAGATTTCTGGTCAAATCTAGTTGTACAGTCAATCGCAAAGCTCTTTCCCATTTTAGATGTGTTTTGTGTGTTTTTCACGGCATTCACGCTGAAAACAAATGCTGCCGCTCATTCTTTTTGCCACTTGTGGGCGTGACCGCATTCACTCCGGCCGACGGTGACGTCATGCGCATACCCTCTATTGTTGCTTCCTCTTACCAAGCAACACTATTGAAATTCCTCTTCTAAAAAAATGTAGAGGAAAAGAACCTCTACATTTTTTTTTTGCAATTAATTCTGCATGAACTGCTTAAAGTACAGACCCCTTTCAAACCATATTTGAGTATGTCCTGATTTCTTCGAGGGGAGGGGTATATGTCTGTGTAAATGTATAGACTTTTTCAAATCTTTTGATCTTATAGACGAAACAAGCATGTGCAATTTACATATGAATGCGAAAGGAGACAACGGAAAAACATACGGAGAGCATCATGCAGCTTTCATTTCTGCTCTGACAGACGCAAGACCACGACGAATGCGGTGAGTGCATGTTAGAAATCATGAATGGTGAGAGAACATTGTGCTTGGTACGTTTTTCGTCTTCAAACCAAAATTAGGTCTTCAGCCGACAAAGTTAAAATCCGGTTTGGTTAACGAGCTTCCCATGTTTACGCATTAGGTCAGTAGGCGGAGAGTAGGCGGTCTTTTGTGGCTGTTTGAACACATTCGACCACATGAGCGTTTGCACTACGAAAGCAATTCGGTCGAATGTGTTTCGACTACCTCCGGAAGTGGTCGAAAGTGGACAAGCTCAAAATGTTATAGACCCTGGTTACATTTGTATTTAGCGTCGTTAACTTATTGTAAATGGATTGACAAAAACGACAGGAGTAAAAAAACAAAAAAATAAAAAAAATACCAGGAATAAACAGGGCCTTGATTGAGCAGGAGATTGAACCCAAACATACATTCTAAAAAATGCTGTGTTGTTTCAACCCATGTTTGGGTCAATGGTTGGGTAGGTCTGTCCATATTTGACCCAAACATGGGTTGTGTTGTTTCAACCCATGTTTGGGTCAATGGTTGGGTAGGTCTGTCCATATTTGACCCAAACATGGGTTGAAACAACACAGCATTTTTTAGAGTGTAACAATAAAGTTTTATGTTCATCATATAGGTAACCCTGAAGTCCTCCAAGGCCAGCTTTACTATGGTCGATACCTGTTTTGAGTTGAAAGATGGCATTAATTAACAACTTGCATTGTATGAAAAGAGAAAGCGAGAGAGCGAGAGAAAGATTGCCCATACGAGCAGTCAGTTATACAAGTTGCACCAGACAACAGTCATTATTTAATCTAATATATTTAATATTGGTTTAATATTTATATATAATATAATCAAGTATTTCAGAAAGCTGTCAAAATCCACATACAATTTTTTTTTGTCCCAGTATTAAAGAATCAGTTATTAGAATGTTTGCTACTGAAAACTGAATGGGAAGTTATGTCTTTTGCTTTCTAAATTAGGAATCTTACTTCTTGAATTTATTGCATTTTTTGAAATGTTTATTGGTCATTTCCTCATGCAACCGAAGTACAGAACCCAAGCTGCTTCCTAGCCTCATAGTTTTATTATAACAGTATGTCACCAGACTGCCTTCTAGTATAAAGTCCATATATATATATATATATATATATATATATGGGCTAAATATGCTTCGTTGATTAGGTATAAACAAGCCATAAGTATATTTTAACATCAACTTCGCAGCTCAGCAGAATATTTACTCTTGCTAATAGCTCTTGCCTGTCGTAGATAATATCGCTAGGCTTGTTATAAATGCATTAAAGGTCTGTCACGCAATATGGATACTGAATCTCAGCGCAGGTCCCAGAGTCCCTGGTCAAATCTCAGAGATGTAGGAACCTCTCCAAACACGCAGAGAGCTTGTGTAGTGTATGTTGGAACAGGACTTTGAACTTGATATCCTGAGACCAACAGCCTGTTTGAGTTGTTTAAATGACAGAGAAGCGATGCCTGTGATGAAATATTCTAAAACGATCAGCAGTCTTCCTTTACATTTTTCATGTGATGCTCAGCGAATCAGATAATCTGGGGCATTGATAATGTGAACTTTTTAAATGCTAAAAGTAACCTGGATCTTGTTGTGGTTTATAATTTTGACAGTGAAGGATTTGCAGCATCAATAACAGTCTTGTTTTAATGGAGAACTATCATCGCGACTCACATCACATCTTTATTTTACACAACTGAAAGACTGGCCAATGTCTAATGATCAAATCGATTCATTTTGTGCAGTTAAGTGGTTTGACTTACATGCATTGCTTTATAATAGGGATTTGTGGTCCTGTAAATGATTAGGCTCCAAAATGATTTTTTTCAGTATTCAGTAACACTCTGGCCCTCAAGTCAAGTCAAGTCAAGTCATCTTCATTTATATAGCGCTTTTAACAATGGATTGTTTCAAAGCAGCTTTACAGAGATAAACATATAATTTAAGGTAACAGACCATCCATCCATCCTCAACATCCATTTACCTGCAGTTTAACTCCAACCTTGATAAAAGTTACCTGGCTGTAACTTTCTAGTAAACACATAGGCCTACCTTGGCTGCGTCTGAAATTGCATATAATCTCGTGAGAAGATATTTATTTTGAATAAGTAATTACTTTGTGTCTGTCAAAAATATGTATAGTATGAATATAAACCGGACGCACTACATTCGCCATGTTGTCGTTATCACGCGACCTACCAGCGTCAGTTATAGCTTCGCTGCCATTCATAAATCCTCTCCTGTGGCATCAGGGGATAGTAAAATGTCCATCATACGTACACATCAGAATCTCGCCGGAAGTAGGTCATCCGGGTACTTTTTGCCTACTCTTAAAAATAAATTCGGACATCTCGGATGCAGCCCTTGATTAGCTGGTTCAGGTGTGTTTAATTAAGATTAGAGCTAAAAGGATGTGTGTTTGACTTATAACTTTTTTCCATGTTAGTAAACCTAATTGCCGGTGTTGTGCCGAATTTCGACCCCGCCAAATTATTACCCCCTTAGCAAGGATTAGTTGTGGGGGAGGGGTTAGGATTGGGGCGGGGTTGGGATTAGGCAATCAGGTACTGACTTCAACGAGGGGGGTAATAATTTGGCAGGGGGTCGAAATTAGGCACAACACCGCCACAGTGGCTCATGGGTTGCACTGTTGCCTCACAGCAAGGAGATCCCTGGTTCGAGTCCCGGCTTCCTGTGTAGAGTTTGCATGTGCTCCCGGTGTCCTCCCCCACAATCAGTAGCGGAGTGGCAATCGGGAGGGTCGGGAGTTTTCCCGGTGGGCCGGTAGTGTTTCGAGGCCGCGAGGGCCGGTCTGATAAAATGTATTTATTGGAAGCTCGCCATGCGCACTTGGGGCTTTTTTTATGAATATTGTCTAAAACGAAACGTAGTTTTGCATTAAGCTTTAGTGGCGTAGGTCGTAGGGTGTGAGCCTGAGATACTTGAGTGCAGCTTTTGATGCGCTCGACGCGAGTTCGAATCCGCCTTTTGCCGAACTCTCTCTTCTCCCTTTTCCCAACACATACGTAAAGATGTAAAATTTATAACCTAACATTAAGGTCTCTAGCGTTATATTTTGCCAACGAACTATTATTGAAACCATGATATGGCTTTGTGCATTTATAAAACAGCACAAGACGTTTAGAATAGCATCCTGTTTGCGCTGCGTGATTACTTGCTCACGCGATCAGCATGGTGTTTTCTCCTAAATAAAAGCTCAAGGGTTTATAGTGAAGAAATTAGGACAAAAGTATTTTAATTTTCCTATATTATAGTGTAATGTAGGCTAAAATATACTTTTGAAATATTCATTTTCATTTACATATAGTACATGTATAGGCTAAATGGATTTTACGTCATAGGAATAATTATATAAATCATTATTACATTATTATAATAATTGTTTGGCATCCTAAAACACCATTGATAATGTAATGCAGACTGAGACTCTCATAACTAAAAAGATGTTTGAGCCCACTTTAAATCAATGCTTTTTCTTTGTTCAACGAGCAGTTCATGGGTCGAAGCTCTTAATTTTGATCTCTCAGAGAGCACGAGATTGATGCATTTAACCTTAAAATGTACAAAATTGTCTTGCGGGGGAGCATGCCCCCGAACCCCGCTAGAGGCACAGAGTCCACCCAACATAGTTTTACAAATTTCTATGGGAAAGAACGACCATTTATAAACTTTACTCCAGCATAGTACAACAAAGTTCCTTTTAAATCAGTAAAACGGTAAATGCTAGCCTATATTAAAATCCTGCCGGCGACGAGGGCCGGTGGTGGATGAAATTTCCCGGTAGATTTTTTGGTCCCACTCCGCCCCTGCCCACAATCCAAAACCTGCAGTAGGCTATAGTTGAATTGAAGACGCTAAATTGTCTGTTGGTGTGAATGCTTGTGAGTCCCAGTAATGGGGAGGTTTGGGAAAAGACCTTGCAACCTACCCCGGAAAAACCTTTGCCAAGAAAATTAATGGACAGTCTCTCACTTATGATGAGAGATGGCCCATTGAATCATCATGAGACTGAAATAGTTAATGAATGACAATGATAGCCTACCTATAATTAAATCAATAATAGGCTCTAATAGGCTACATAAAAAATAGGATAGCCTAACATACAATTTTTTTTTTTTTCAATTTATTCATTCTTTCCTTTCAGACATGACCAACGTAACTTGCAATAAATTATAGATGAATTCAGTAGGCCTAGTCACTCAAAATGATTCGGTAAGTGTTTTAGATTCACTAGACAAATCGGCTCATGAGAATTATTCTTCGGCAATCGTCCCGTGATATTTTGATCGTTTGCGAAGTATACTTGTTTTTGATTCACTAAAAAACACTTTGCAAACGCAATGTTTGTTTTTGATTAAAAATGAACCGACTTATAAGGCTACTAATGAACCGTATCATTTGGAATTCGGATTAGCCTACTCCGGTTGCGATGTTTTTGATTCACAAAAAACAAAACAAAAAAAACCCGAATCGACGTACTCGTGTGGGAATCTGACTACACTGAAGGCACTGTTTTTTTTTTTGTTTTTTTTTTTGCTTTTTTTTTTTTTTCACTTATGAGAATCTACTGAATAGAGTAGCCTACCTAATTGGCTAATTCTGATTAGAATCATAGATTCAGAATTGCGCTGCTGTCACTGTAGATTCAATAGGCTACACCGGCGCGGCTAGTGCTGATTCCGAACTTACAAAAATATCCTATAGTGTTAAAAAGTAGGCTACTGTTGCTTCTCGGTCACTAACCAGGGTTACTGTACTTTTAAATGTCTATTAGTCGTTCCGATTTAACGGTTAGATTTAATAAATAGAATGTTACAATGTCACATTTTCTCCTTTTGCATTTTCAGTTGAGGTCCATATTAGGTGCAATCACATTTGATTATGTCCTGACGTTTATAGCAACATTAAAGTAAACAATCAGCTGAGGATAAAGCAGACTTCTTGCATTAGTCAAGATGGGCAACATCCACATCCATATATGGAAGGGAAATCAAATCACTGATGAATTGCTCAAAAAGCTTTTCTTTGCAGTAACCTAAGCAAACAATGTATTTATGCATCAAAGCTACACTTTTGAAAGCGACTTAAATACGTTTCCCCAGCAAAAAAAACTTCTTCGCGGATGCGCGCAACTGGTTGATAAAAGAGAACAACTTTCCAAGTAGGTTCTGGGGTATGAAAGCGCTGTCTTACCTTCCTCCCGAGGATTTCCGCCTACAATTTCCAGTAAACCGTTAAACAGACAAAGCGATAGCAATACAAGCACATATCGTGTCGATGAAATGTGTCCGTTTTTCTGTCTGTGTTTGGTATACATCCCTGTGGCGGTCGGTGCTGTTCTCCGTCTCGCCTCGCGCTGGATTCACTCGCCAGCGTGAGAGGAAACCAGAAGAAATAGATGCAATTGAGTCAGCTAAGCTCTGCCCTCTCGATTTGCGTGAGCCACACGAACCATTATCGTAAACTGTCCTACTACGAGCAGAGAACACAAGCAAGGCAGGAAGGGTGAGAATCGTGAAGCCCTTGGGCACTTGATAGAATGCGCACATTGCCAGGGCTTTCCTCCGGGCAGATAGTGGATTTATGTCTCATTGATCACTGTATTCACCGACCCTGCTGAGAAAAAACAGCAGCTGCTTTGCTGTTCTGAAATGGTCAGGCTGGTTTTAGTTGGTTGGTTTATATGACTAATGTATGGAAGCTAATTTTAGCCGCATAATAAGGATAACAAATATGCTTCCAAGTCAAAATGATCACATAAAAAGAAGAAAATGTGTGATAAAAAGTCATAATTACGAGTTAAAAGTCTAAATGATGACAACAAGTTGAAATTATGAGATAATCAGGCATATAAGGCTCCAAAATAATTGGATACAATGTTGACTATTTATCTCATTATTTGAGTTAGTAGCCTGCCTATGTCATAATGTTGAAGTTTAAAATGTCGACTTTTTATGTAATAATATTTTTTTACAGTCTATGCCTATGGTAATAATTAAGACTTTTTGTCTCAAAATTAAACAGACGGACGGACGGACGGACGGACGGACGGACGGACGGACGGACGGACAGACAGACAGACAGACAGACAGACAGACAGACAGATAGACAGATAGATAGATAGATAGATAGATAGATAGATAGATAGATAGAGAGATAGATAGATAGATAGATAGAGAGATAGATAGATAGATAGATATAGCAAGCTAAACAAGAGCAAACAAGAGCAGTTGGGGTTAGGGGATAGAATTTACAGTTTGTACAGAATAAAAATCATGTCTCCCCATAAAACATGGAAACTCATTGTGTGTGTGAACAGTAATGCAATTAATGCTAATAAAGGTTTAAAGCACTTAATTAATGTAATTTTCAGATTTTCTGTGACCTAATCTAAAGTGAGAACTATTTACAATTAATAAGTCAACAAAGTATAAAAAACATTATCTAACTCGTTACATATGAGCTAATTAAACAATAATAATTAATTACAGTGACAATGAATTAAGAACTCACTATAGTTATATAAAAAAATGTAGAGAATATATTAATGAATTAACTAATAGTTTGCAAATAATTTGTAATAACTTTATTACCGTATACTTATTATAAAGTGTTACCAAATTACTAAAACATGTAAAAAAAAAAATTTAACAGTTCTGCATAAGTTAGAGCTTAGGCTGGTTTAAGTTTAAGCTTTTTGTTTCCAGCAGGCACATAACAACATTGCGATCCCAAATGAAAGGCTGGCAGAGAGGCTGTGGGCTTGGAAACAATGGATCTCTAAACGGATCATGCAGTGTGTGGTGTCTGTGACTATACTCACTTATCAGGAAATGTTAATGCCATTCGGCTTTTAAAGACTGCAAACCCATCAAAGCGAGCATACAAATGGTTTACAACACACACACACACACACACAATAGTCCTCCTGCAACTTTGTCGTAAAAGAGATTGTGTAGAGCCAACCAGTCATGTAATTCAGACTGCATGTGGGAGTTAAAGCATTGGCCAGCTGCCTGCAGTTCCTCACCTAAAGAAACATTCAATGGTGTAAAATATACTTTTGACTCCACAGTGCCATATGCTCCGCCACGTAAGCTTTGAGAGTACATACCAAGTCGCAGAACTGAATCAAACGGTCAGAATGCTCAAAAGTTAATGCACAAAACATGCTTGTGGAGAGTGGCGTGTCATTAAAATGGCTCCTTGCTTCCCCACATCACAAGTAGCCTATACTGTATGTGTGGGTTTGACTCAGAACAGTGAACTTTAAGCAACATCCCATCTCCAGTGCTCATACCACTGTAAAATACCTTAGCCCAATGGAGCTATGATAAATATTGCATTTTCAGAGATGATAAATGATTTATTCTCGACCCTGAGTTGTGTCTTTTATAAACTTATTTTTGGATGGCCTGTTTAATGGAAGAGGTCTGGTGAAATAGATCTGAAATTAGAACAGTGAATCTTCCCAACAGGTAATTTGGCTATCGGTCTGTCAGAAGTGAGCTGGGATATAATCTCCTGCCCTCGACTCACTGTGCGTCTCATCTCAGTCTTTAAAGGCAGGTTGGGTTCGCTCAATAATCAAAGAGGGCTTTAATCATGACTCAATGAGGACGTCGTGTTGACCCGTAAACCACATGTAAATGAGTGCTATAATCAACTGTAACGTCGCTGTGAAGGTCCTTGCACTGAAAGTCTAAATGAGCTTTTTTCCTGATTACTATGTAAATGAACTATTAAGCAAAAGGTGTAAGATGATATTGTTTTGTTCTGATTAGATTATGTAAGTGAAGGCTTTTAAATTAGAATGCAGACAGGAATTGATGAGCTTCAGATAATGCACAATGAAAACTTTTTGCATAAAACACGAGTTAAATACTTAGCAGATTACTTCCGTTTTCAGTTGTCACAATGATTCCTGCTATTAGTGGGAGAGTTCACCTGCAAATGTAAATTCAGTCATCATTTACTCACTTTCATTGTCTTTCCAAACCTGTATGACTTTCTTTCTTCTGTCGAACACAAAATAATATATTTTGAAGAATGTAACAGTTTTCATTAACCAATGACTTCTGATGTAAATGGGGATGTATTTTCTTTGATATTCTTTTTTTTTTAAATTTTTTTTTATATGGACATAGCAATAACATTGGACGAACCAGATGCATTGTCTAAAGTGTTATAGCACATGTGCTAATTTTCAAAACCTGTCCATAGGGGCTTTTACAACAGATAAAAACACATTAAGCAAAACAAGGCACATTTTACACATGAGTACAACTTTGGCCCGATTTAAGCCACTGTTTGAGCTCTCTGATAAAGATGTTAATATTGTTCTGCAGTTTAAGTCCAATTGGGAGAGAGTTCCATAGTGAAGGAGAAGCTAGACTGTCCAAAAGATGTTCTGAACTTTGGTAGCACACAATCCCCACCAACTGAGGCTCTGGTGGAAGGTCTAAAAGAGCCCTGACGCCTCTCCGTGAGGCCAGAGAACAGCGGTGACACACAGTTGTTCAAACATTTAAAAGTCAATTTCAAAATACTAAAATTTACAAAATTTTCAAAAGTAAAAAGCTTGTGCTTTTGTATGAAATCACAATGATGCCATATCATAGGTTTCTTTTCAAATATCTTAATTGCCTGTTTATATAAAGAAGTGACTGATTTCAGAGTGGACGCTGATGTTTGTGACCATGCTGTAAAGTATTCAACAGAAAAAAGGGAGTCATACAGGTTTGGAATTACATGACGGTGAGTAAATGATGACAGAATTGACATTTTTAGATGAACTGGATTCCAGTGGCGTAAGTTTGATTTTGAAATTGGTGGGGACGGGGACATCAATGTATTATGTATTAAGTTTTGATCGAAATTATTGATACGGATATCTCAGTGTCACTGGATATTGGTAGCGTCCCTACTAAATTCTATGCCCCTGGTGGATTCAATAGTGAAATAAATACCCCCCAAGCCCCCCCCCCCCCCCCCCCCCCCCCAGACACACACACAGTGTACCTAATAAATATAACATTTTAAACATTTGTGACAACTTGCCCCAACCTGACAGTTATGAAAAATAGGCCTACTCTTGAGCACACAATTAAAATCTGAATATAAAATTGACTGTTGTCTTCGTTTCCAGTGTTATTTTATTATCTTATTTAGCCTATCCAATAGCTATTACAAAATATGATAAATAGGCCTATTGAGAATGAGAATGTGACGTCACGCGTATCACTCCGCGTTGGATTGTGGGAAGGATGCGCCATCTTGGAAGGATACGCTATCCGTTGTCGTGGTTACTTCGACCGCGAGACCGAGAGAAATAGCGACAGAGAAAGAGAGCAGCTTGATATTTGTTTGCATTTTTGCGATAAGGCACAGTTTCTTGGGAATAAATGAAGAAGGGGGAAGCAAAAGGAAAGGGGCTCTATCGGGAGAGACAACAACACCAAGCAGCGTTATTTAAAGAAACTACTTGACATCAACAACATGGACCCGTACGACCTGCTACAGAATGGACGAAAGACCCAAAGCACTACCACCTTTCACATACCCTGACACAGTCAATTACCTGGTTTATGGTATCAGTGCCTAAAGTTAGTTACTGCCTACACATTACAATGCAAGAGTTCAGAAGCTTTAAGTCATTAGAAGCTTATGAACAATTCTGCTGCGGCTGGGTGCAAGACTTAGAAACCCCCTAACCTGTAACGTTAAACTGCGAGAGTTCAGTCATACTTGATGTTTCAGGCCTTATTCATATGTGGAAATAAATATGATATGAATCAGATACGTGCATTTGCACCTGCCGTGCAACATTAAGCGGACAGATCGGACATTCCCGTCACTGCGAGACGTACGTCATTAAAAAAAGTGTATTTTTAAAACATTTCGCGGTACAGATGTATCTATAACAAATTAAACAACTCTAGTTGAATAACAGAGTATTCATTTCGTTCATTTGTGTTAAATAAAAGGCGAACTGTGCTGAAATGTGTTCCTTTTTGAAATCATGCTTTGCTCGCTGTTGCTGCTGTCAGTTTATTGACAAGCAGTTTCTCTAAATAAAGCTGGCTAGCATTGTTATTTAGTCTCTCCCGATAGAACCCCTTTCATTTCTCTTCCTTCTTCTCCATATCTTCCAAAGAAACTGCGGCGTATCGCTAAAATGAAAAATGTAAACAAATACTAAGCTGCGCTGTCTCTCTTTCGTTATTTCTGGAATGTTTAGTCGCGCCTCTGTGAAGTTCTGAAGGCGTTGCCCCTGGCAACAGATAGCGTCTCCTACCATCATGGCCGACCGGCTCAGACCCCGCCCAAATCGGCACGTGACTCCTCACTCTCAATTGAATTTTTGGATTAGAGTCACAAAAAATGACACTAATTTAAGAGGGTTTGAAGAAGATGTTTGAAACCAACACAGAAAGGGACTGATAGAAAAAACAAGCATGTGTGTAATACTTTATTTCTCAAAACCTCAGTTAGTGACTCTAAAACGAAAAAGAAAAAAACGAGAAAAAACTTTTGCGTTCCCCCGAGAAACTTTACGTTCCCTCGCAAAACTTTTGCGTTCCCTCGCAAAGATATTTGCGTTCCCACGCAAAATTTTTGCGTTCCCTCGCAAAGTTATTTGCGTTCCCACGCAAAAGTTTTGCGTTCCCTCGCAAAGATATTTGCGTTCCCACGCAAAACCTGTTGGCAGCTCGGACAGACACTTCCTGTTTAATGTCCCGCTGGCAGTGTTTCAGAGCTCCGTACGTTAACGGAGCGTTTCATAGTGTTTGAACTTGGACTCAAGAAATGCGGTCAGTGCTTAACTCAAGCAGTTCAGTGAAGTTGGCAATACACATAGGCTATTCGAACTTCCCGGATCAATATTCTTGAGCTAAACGTTGTTAAAACACAAACGACACCTATTTACAATCACAGTAGACAACGAGCTACAACCACGACCTTTATAATATAGAGGGAATGCATTAACGTCACTTCCCCGCCGGAACACGCCCCCCTCAGCCGGACTGAGTGGCAAAAGAGCTGCTGCGAGGCTGGAGTTAATAGGGAAACAGCGAAAACGCGAGTAAAACAAACTATTATCAGTTTAAACTAAAAGTTGGACTCGATATAGTGTTCCTTACAACTTATCAAAGATCCAGTGATCCATGGATATTGACATGCAGCAGGAATCGTGTTTCCTGACATTTATATGTGCCTGATTTCGACGCCCGGGAAATAAATTAAGAGAATTTGCCTGTAAACGTTTTATATAAATAGAATATAGATAGGTCTAAATCCGAGTGATCACTTACATTAATGTTATACTGTATATCATCATATCGTCCAGCCCTAAAACTTGTATAGTTTTTTGTCAGTGTTTATTTAAAAACATCCAATTATGCAGAATATAGTCTGTTCTGTAGCTTTTTGCAGTCTGTAAAAATATACAGTACCTCAGATTTCTGGTCAAATCTAGTTGTACAGTCAATCGCAAAAGCTCTTTCCAGTTTTAGATGTGTTTTGTGTGTTTTTCACGGCATTCACGCTGAAAACAAATGCTGCCGCTCATTCTTTTTGCCACTTGTGGGCGTGACCGCATTCACTCCGGCCGACGGTGACGTCATGCGCATAATGGATCTCTATGAGCAGGCGGCTGTCTCCGAAGGGACCATCTGCAAAGTGCAATACAACCCAAAAAACGACTACAGCATCAACTCATAGTAAAAAATATAAAAATAGTCATTAACTTCAATGTTACACAAACCACCCAATTCAGTTCACATGAATGGTAAACCCACTGGTCATACTGCACTGATTTTGCACATTTTATATTATAAAAAATATATATTTAATAACTTCACTGTAACACACGAAATTTATATTTGCTTACTGAATTTGATGGCATTACACTGTACTATAACGAAGTTACTGAATATTTTTTCTAAAAATGGTATTTGCCTATTGGAACTGAATTTGGTGACGGTAGCCTACAGTGTATCACAGTGAAGCTATTGAATATGTTAAATAATATAAAATGTACAAAAGGGTTTTGGGATTTGCACTTTGCAGACGGTCCCTTATTCGGACTTGTCTCTCAATCGGCCGGTTAAAGACAAATTTATATGATAAAGCTCGTTTTGTGGAGAATTGGGTTGTAGCTCGTTGTCTAGGTTACTGTGATTGTAAATAGGCATCGTGTGTGTTTTAACAACGTTTAGCTCAAGAATATCCGGGAAGTTCGAATAGCTTATGTGTATAGGCTATATTGCCAACTTCACTGAACTGCTTGAGTTAAGCACTGACCGCATTTCTTTATATTTGAGTCCAAGTTCAAACACTATGAAACGCTCCATTAACGTACGGAGCTCTGAAACACTGCCAGCGGGACATTAAACAGGAAGTGTCTGTCCCAGCTCCCAAAAGGTTTTGCGTGGGAACGCAAATATCTTTGCGAGGGAACGCAAAACTTTTGCGTGGGAACGCAAATAACTTAGCGAGGGAACGCAAACATTTTGCGTGGGAACGCAAATATCTTTGCGAGGGAGCGCAAAAGTTTTGCGAGGGAACGCAAAGTTTCTCGGGGGAACGCAAAGGTTTTGCGAGGGAACGCAAAAGATTTGAAAAAAAAAAAATAATTCTCCCATCCTCATTTTTTTCCCACCACCACGTCCCTTTAGGGGCTCCGTACATAATGCGCGATTCTATTAAGACATATAGTGTTTTGTCGCCATCTAGTGTATATTAAGAGGTGTTGCAGTGCCAGCTCTCTGTACTCCAGTCCTGTAGGGGACAGTAACCGTGACTATCATCTAAGATGACAACTCTTCTCTGTTGAGTAACTTAGACTGTGCGAGACTGACTATATTCTGAGTTACAGTTACAGGACTCTTAAAGCATGTTGATCTTCATTAGTGTTTAAACTTTATTTTGACCACAGTCCGCTGATACACCAGCGCTGTTTATGACTGGTTTAAAGTGTTAGATTGGCGAAAAACATGACTGCCAATGAAGACCAGGAGGTGAGACAGATACAGCTAAAGCTAACATGAGCTAAAAGATGCCCATTAAATGCATTGTGGAAGTTGTATAAAGGCTGTGTATTCTGACCTAACCACAAACTTAATGAACATCTGGTTTATGCCCACATTTCATTTTGAAATTGAATAACACTAGAAAAAAAAAAAGTAAAGTGGTGGTACCATGGTACAGCGATGATATTACTGTATAGTGTTTCCGTTTTTATGTCCCATGGTATATCAGTACACTAGGGAAATACAACGGTAAATGTCCAAAACATCGTAATATCATGGTAGTGCAGGGTTATAGTTATTGACTCTGAAGTGTTCGTGTGCAGATGGAGTTGGAGGCTCTGCGTTCAATCTATGAAGGAGATGACTGCTTTAAAGAGCTCAGCTCTGTTTCTTTCCAGTTCAGGGTAAGAACTGCTTCTCGCCACTAATACTTCAGTTCAGTGGTGTGAAAAAAAAGTCATAAATACAGCAAATACTGTTTACTTTGACTTACAGTGATGTTTTATTTAGCCTATGCTGTACAGATAAAATGATTTATTTACATTTTATTTACATTGAATTATTTACATTATTAATATTTACATTTATTTAGCAGACACCTTTATCCAAAATCGACTCTATCTATCTATCTATCTATCTATCTATCTATCTATCTATCTATCTATCTATCTATCTATCTATCTAGTTTAGCAAACAAGCTAGAGCAGAAGTGAAATGCAAAGTAAAAAAGAAATAGGAGTGCCTTGGTTTATACATTCTTTAGTGGTATAACACTCTTACACTTTGGTGATGGCATGAGATGATGATACGTTACTATTTAATGGATTTAACTGATTACCCAATTCATGTATTGTTGGTTTAGATGATATTGTATTAATAATATGTTTGTAAAAAACATATAGTATAGCACTACTGTTGTACCTTGTCCAAAGGATTTTGGTAATGTCATGGTACTTTTTGTGTCTGAATTGTGTTTTTTTCTTCTTCTTCTTTTTTTTTTTTAACTTGTAGATAGGAGATGTTGATGACACTAAATCCTTCCTGCTAGAAGTGTCTTGGCCAGAGAACTATCCTGAAACTGCACCGCACATATCATTAGATACTTTTTTCAACAACAAAATGTAAGTCGTTCACAGTATAATTGTTTTAGCCTTTCATTGTGGCTAAAATGTTCTAACCTAAGTTCATAGATTGTACTCGACAAAGATATGTCAGATTATTTGCACTGGATATGTTTATATTTCAAAAGTTTACGTTCAGTAAGATGTTTTTGACATAAGTCTCTTATGCTAACCAAGGCTGTATTGTGAAATATTATTACACAAGGTAATATCCAAGTCTGGTCTGGGTAAGGATGGGACAAAAACAGTATGGAAAAATATTTGTGTTTTCAGACTATTGGCCCTATTCAGTTTTCTAAACTATAAAATGAAGAATTTCTAAAAATAAATGTATCATATTAGCAGTGTTTCCATGGCAAACGTTTAGTGATCCTTTAGTGATTGTCAAACACGAATGAATGAATTCATGTTGCAACTTTTAATTATGCAATACTGTTACCATAAGTGAGCCAATTTTGAACACCAAAAGAATGTTTACTCAATTGCCAGGGCCACTTAAACCAGAAACAAATAAAGGAGCAAACAAACATCTAAATCAGACTTTACTTTGCTGTTTGGGGATCATGCAACATCAGACCACATTTACAGTATCGAACTGATGTGTCAGAGTTGAATATACCGTATGCAAGTTATAAAACATTTTAGGTTTCTTTTTAAGAAAAACCATTTAAGAAAACCAATGAAAATACTATTTACAGGTGACTGAATTATATACCAAATATAATGCTAAAAATAACGCTCAGTATAAACCATTTATGTTAACTAAGGCCTGAAAAAAATCTACAGAGAGGTTTGAAAATGTGAGGCTGGAGAAGTATGGGATTTTGAAATGAAAAATGTGTAATTGTGATTACAATTTAAAATAGCTTGCTTTTTTAATATAATATTTTAAAATGTAGTTTATTCCTGTGATGGCAAAACTGAATTTTCAGCATAATTACTCCCGTCTTCAGTGTCACATGATCTTTCAGAAATCATTTTAAAATGCTGATTTAGTGCTCAAGAAACATTTCTTATTATCAATCAGTGTTGAAATCAGTTGTACTGCTTAATAGTTTTGTGGAAACCGTGATACATTTTTTTTTTCAGTATTCGTTAATAAATTAGAAAGTTCAAAAGAACATTTATTTAAATTTTTTTTGTAACAATGTAAAAGTTTTTACTGCCACTTTTGATACATTTAATGCATCTTTTTCTGAATAAAAGTGTATATATATATATATATATATATATATATATATATATATAAAAAATTTACTTACTGACCGCAAGCTTTTGAATGGTACTATTAGATTTATATTGAATATCATATTTCATAGTGCAAGTAGGTTATTGGATTTAACAGGATTAAATGAACCTTCTAATTTTAGATCGCTGGAGACAAAGCAGTACATTCTCTCGAAGATGAGCGAACAGGTGGAGGCCAACCTCGGCACTGCCATGATGTACACACTTTTTGAGTGGGCCAAAGAGAACCAGGAAACACTCATGGAAAACCACCAGCCTGTGACAACCGCTGTGGTCTGTATTCTTGACGCGTTGGGCTCTCTGAATATATTGTGCAATGTCTGCACTAGTGCTTTCTGATATATTTGACATTATATCTTTTAACAACTACATCATCACCACAAAAGAACAAAGTGAAGGTCTCTTGTAGCTATGGAAACTGATTGTTCAGAATGACTTTGTCACAGCTCCTGTAAAAAAAAAAAAAAAAAATGTAACGACTGGTATTGTTTCTCAGACCTTGATATCCAACAGCGATGTCATGAATAATTCCACCTCTGTCAGTAAGAAGAAGAAGGAGAAGAAAGAGCAACTAACCAAATCACAGAAGAGGAAACTGATTGGAAAAACGGGTTAGTATCATTGGCTAAAAAACGAAAGAAGTTTGGCTTTGTTGTTTGAATGCACACTGATGTGAAACTGCTCTTTGCAATAAACAGATAATAAGGGTGAACTACCAAGAGGTTGGAACTGGGTAGATGTTATTAAGGTAAGTTAAAATAGAATGATTTTCAACCAATGCCATTTGATGCGTAAAATATAAATGCACATTCTTAAGGCCCCTGATGTACTCATGGCGATGTTCTTTTTCGTTCCTCGCTTAGGGATACAAATAAGTTTGAAATAAGTAAGCAGCGTTGTATACTGTTAGCGAACATCCCGACGCCGTCCACGCTGCTGAGAGCGCGTTTAGATGAATGTTAATATGTGCTGTACACTTTTCTCTCAATAACCAAATAAACACACCACAAAAAGACAGCGGTGAAAAAACAACAGTTAAAAAAGCATTGATCATAGCGATGTGGATGTTCGCTCAATCTCTGCAATTCGGCTCTCCGGTAAAGTCACGTTGCGTTTATTTATATAGCTTTTTATACAGTAGATTGTTTAAAAGCAGGGGCGTCGGACTGGGGGTAAAACCAGTACTGATTACCAGGGCCCCAAGGGGAGAGAGGGCCCTTGAAAAGTCTGGAATATATTTTATTTGGCACATGGGGGCCCATCAAGACTGTCTATACATAGGGCCCGGGATCTTGTGCTACGCCCCTGTTTAAAAGCAAGCAGTTTTACTGTATCAAACAAGAAAAAACAGTTTCAGTGGCTCCTTAAATTAAAATTACAACTTAAATTTTTATTATAAAGCGGATCTCAATGTGTTCATGTTTTTACTCTAGTCTAACCTCGACTGACTGAACAGAATAAATTAGGGTTGTCAGTAGTACTAAAAAAGTACCAGTAATACTAAAAAGCAAAAGAAAAGTTGACTGTTCCAGGATTATCAGTATTTCTGCTTATAGACTATGCTTTCAAATGTTTTCGTTCGTGTTTGGTTGAACGTGCTCTGAGCCTCAAAGTAGGGGTGGGCGCTATACCGGTATGAACGTGAATACCGGTATTATGTTGTGCCATGATATGGATTTTGCGATACCGAGGATACCGTATTCATAAATTCAAATTTTGCAGTTATATTGTTTTGTTCAATTTGGTACTCTTTACAACTGTTAACACTAATGACGATACAGAATCGAATACGCTGTTTAAGGAAACGGCTGATTTGGCGCTTCATACGCGTGAAGTTGCTGAGGCGATTAACCGCTGTCCTGTGACGCGTTCAATGAAGGACCGTAACGTAGAACACATCGCTAGTGCTAAGCGGCTGTTCATAAAGGATGCATCTTTTGCGGTGGAATGGGAAATAACAAGGTAATGAGACGCAAGTTTGACTTTTAACTTGAGCGCAGCGTTTTTAGAATGCCGTTTCATTTGCGAGACGCGTGTGCAACATCAAAACAAGTTCGTCAAGCACAAAAAAACGTTAAAGTTCTAGGCTACTGTATGTTTGAGATGTCATGTTTTCATGCAGGTTGAAAGGCTGAAAGCTGCTATTATTATCTTTGTTTTTACAAAACATTTACTGCTAATAATATTATCCACGTGGAGACATTTCGCCGCAATGTACGTTAGGCTATGAATAACAGGACACGACACACACATAAGCGCGCGCATACACACGACACACACATAAGCGCGCGCATACACACATACTGGTCCACTATCTTTGTGGGGACTCTCCATAGACGTAATGGGTTTTATACTGTACAAACTGTAGGCCTATATTCTGTCTCCTTACACTAATGAATTAGTTTGTATGAAAATTTTCATTGTTTTTTTCTTGTATACTTTAAGTACTATTTATTTGGTGCTTTGTTCAATCTCAAACCATTATTTTATTTTTATTATTAAGATGTCTGCACAAGAGTTAACTGTAATCTGTGCAAACATTAAACTTAAATTAAACGTCTTGCTTTGGTCTACACTGGAAGTGTTCTGCTCGCTCTGCTAAAGCTAAACTATAATTACTAAAACTGAAACTAAATAAAATAAAAACTATATAGAAATGTGTTTGCAAAATAAAAACTAACAAAACCATTAATGAAACTAACTAAAACTAAACTGAAATTTAAAGCAAAATTGAAAACGATATTAAAATAAAAACTAATTTAAAAAAGCAAAACTATAACAACAGATATTCCCGAAGACGGCTCTCACTCAGAAATCAATAAAGTCTTCATTCGCTGCCGGTTCTCATTATGACAAGACGAGCAAAACGTGGAAAGACATAACAAGTGCATTCAAGCCTATCTCATGTTGCACGTTTGCACTTTTTGAGAGAGAAAATGGCAAAAAAACAAAACAAAAAAAAAACATTTCAGGTCTATGTCCGATGAAATGCCTCACCTTTTTTCTAGTTATCTAGTGTTAAAATACATATTCTGCCTGTAATTTAACTAAGGTGTACTAAAATGTGATTCCAATTTTTTTTCTCATATCGCGATATAATATCGATATCGTCCGGACAGTGAAAAATATCGTGATATGAATTTTTGCTCATATCGCCCACCCCTACCTCAAAGGTTAAAGGGATACTTCAGCCAACTCCCTAAATGAACACCAAACAAACTTCTTTTTGGCCTGATTTTGTTCGAAATGACGTCACACCAGCTCTTTCGCCGATTCTGCTTGAAGTGTTTCTGGGGCCTTTAAAAATTCAGAGACTTGTTTTATAATGTCTGTCTTTTTTCTCTTTTTGTATGGGGATCCCGACCGTACGTTGCCACGTTTTCTGTTCACCAAACAGCATGTAAGCAATTTATATTTAAGATATAATATACAGTGGCCCCAAGAAGTGTTTGGACTTAAGACAAACTGTTTGAATGTTGTGACATTAGATAACAAATATCAAACCAAACTGTTTATTTGAAAGAAAAACTATGCAAGCGTTTCACAGAAATGTGAAATTGAGGCTTTAAATAATAAAACAATAGCCAGGTGGAGTGGTGGACAATAGATAAAAGTGTTTGGGCCTGTTCACCTGTGTGAACTGACTTCATACATCCACTACAAATCACCTTGGGAGCAGATGGATTAAAGTAAACCAAAAAGTTAGTTTTGAGAAAGTGTCTAGCATCATATATTTTTATGATGCCATTTGGTTTGATATTTTATTATCTAATGCAATGGATACATACAGATTATTTATGGCTGCAGAATTCAAATATTTTTGGGGCCTCTGTATTATGAATTAAATATTCAGGTAATCATAATAGTGAATGGCATAATGAAACAATGTTTATAGCTTTTAAATAACAATTGACACTATGAAATACTACAACTCCCAAATGGATTATGTGATACACACACTACTGTTCAAAAGTTTGGGGTCAGTAAGAATTTTTTTTATCTTTTTTTTTAAAATAATACTTTTATTCAGAAAAGACACATTAAATTAAGTGACAGTAAAGACATCAATAATGTTAAATATATTTCAATTTTATATTTCAAATAAATTGTATTTTGAACTTTCTATTCATCAAAGAATATTGAAAAAAATTACAATGCATTATTTCTTTTTTATTTATAATTATTATATTTCACAATATTAGTTTTTACCGCATTTTTGTTCAAATAAATGCAGCCTTGGTGAGCATAAGAGACTCAAAAACATAAAAAAATCTTTGTAATCCCAAATCTTTAAACGGTAGTCCACGCTTATAATACTTTTACATATTTCTTGTCTTCTTTCTTGTTTTTTTTTTTCCTATAGCTGAGCAAAACTGGAGGAAAAGATGAAGATTAGAGATACTTGATGAACGATGGATTGATGTAGTGCCGGGTGAATGTATGGATGAATTGTTTCTCTGTGCATTTGTTTATTTTTTTATTTTTATGAAAGCTGACCTGAATTCTCTCCGGCCATGATTTCAATTCACCTGAAGCTGCCACAGAGCTGATTTGACACTGAGTGGAAGGAGCTCTGCCGTCACAAAGACACGTGTCCTCACACACGGCCACAGAAGTGTGTGCTAAATTAGCTGAGCCACACATGAACATCATGAGGCGTGTGTTAAGTATACTAACACAGGCTGAAATGCTTGTATTTTGGAACTGATAGAGCAGTTGGGCGTCACTTAATAAAGATAACATCGGTGTGATGTGCAATTTAATTAATCTTGTGTAATGTCCTTGTGTAATGTCCTTTAAAATGTATCAGGGGTAGTTTAAAGGTGTCATTCAATCTGACAGGGGTTACTAAAATAAAACAAGGTCTGCGCCCGAAATCACATACTCTCTTGAGTGGGTACTTCTTTTAAAATAAGTAATTACTTTAAGACAGCTAAAAAGTATATTCTATATAGTATAAATGTGTGTAGTATGTATGTAATCTGGATGTACTACATTCACCATGCTGTCATTATCATGTGACCTACCAGCATCAGTTGCGTCGCTTCACTACCATTCATAAATCTTCTACCGTGGCCTCATCATGGGATAGTCAAGTGCCCAACCTATGCACACTTCAGAATCTATCCAGTAGTAGGTCACCAGGGTGCTTTTTGCCTACACTTTTATGAGTACTGTGAATTCTGACACGCTTATTTTCTCACATACTGTTTTTCATTCTTTACAGTAGGGAAGAATGTGATTTTGGATGCAGCCAAGTAGTACTTAGCTGGTCATGTGATCTCAACATGGCAACTCTCTAAGCCCCTCCCTCTGTCAAAAACAAAAGGGAAAATTGTGCAAGATATGTTATGGGGGTATACATGTTTTTTTTGTTTCTTTTTTTAAGAAATAAAGTGTTTTAAAGCACAGTCTTTGTAGATAAAACAGTGCCACTCTTGTTAAATGTGAAAACACTGCGCGAGAGCATAATGTCAGCATAGTGGAAGGGTCTATTGCTGAACTCGGAACCGCATACTAGCATAGTACTCTTACTACTTTTACCATAACTTAGTATAGATTATTTAGAAAGTACAATATTGACAAATTAAATTATATAAAATTAACATTAAATGATTTGTTTCCCCCAAAACAAATTCGAGATCCATAATTTTTAGGATTGTATAGTATAGGGGCATTCTATTGAAGAATTTGTCTATAACATTTAATAGGGTTTAATTTTCTTGTTCATAATAAAAATTAAGGATTTTTTGCAGCGATTATTTTGGAAGACGCTTTGTATTTGCCATGCAAATTATAGAAATTCACAACACTTAAAGGAATAGTTCACTTTAAAAAAAAAATAAAAAAAACTGTCATAATTTATTCACCCTCAAGTTGTTCCAAACCTGTATTAATTTCTTTCTTCTGCTGAACACAAAAGAAGATTGAAGAATGTCGGTAACCAGACAGTTCATTCATGGACCCCATTGGCTTCCATAGTAAGAAAAAAAAATACAATGGAAGTCAATGGGGATCAACTGTTTGGTTACTGACATTCTTCAAAATATCTTCTTTTGTGTTCAGCAGAAGAAAGAAATTCATACAACGTTGAAACAACTTGAGCGTGAGTAAATGATGACAGAATTTTCATTTTTAAGTGATCTATTCCTTTAAAGCGCAGATGCCGACTCTAGACATTTCCGGGTTTCCTCTTCCTCTGTGTTGCGCTTGTACACATGTAGAATCATGCTGCCCTCTGCAGGACTGGAAACGCACTATCTGCGTGCATGCAAACTAACCATGCGTAGACAGGACAATTGTGTACGTCCAAATATCTTTACAAACGCCTTTTGTCCTGGGGATTTTTCTACTTTCGAATCCGATCAACTTAAGTCCACCGGACCGTGTGGGTCACAGCTTTGAGCATTGCTGTACGGGGTTGCAACTTTAAGAGTGGGATGTGCCTCATCACAGCAGTGATGAGAATGAGGAAACACCAGTAGCCGTGAATGTAAGCACAGCGCAAAGCTCACGAGTCCGTGGACACTCTTCAGTCCGTGTCCGAGTTCATCTGTGGACGGCAGAACGTCGGTCACACCGGTGGGCCGATGGTAGATTCCTCACCGCCCGTTACCCCGCCACGTAAGTATACCTACCCCGCGTAAGACATGCTGGGCAGATCGATTCATTCCTTCTCCGGCAATTGACAATCACGCACCTGTATTGTATCAGTATGTTTGTGGCGCACTTGGGTGAATACTGGGGGTCCTTTGCGCAAGGTGCGACTGTCTATCCTAAAGTTATGATAACTTGGGATTGCTCGCGACCCCGCACGCGCTGATGCTGCGCATATCCGAGGATCGATATGTGGGATTTTTTTTAGTTCATAGTCGTGCGAACAGAGTTGTTGACATTAGAAATTGGCTGCTCTTTCATATCTCAGGGGGACTTAATTGAGATAATTAAACAGCAATGAGATCAGCTGTAATTAAGCGGTATAACGTTACATGCGAAAGAGTGTTGTTGCTTTCAATAGTTCTGAATAAAAATAAGTCTTCGCTAATGAAAATATTTCCAAAAGAAGCCAAACAAATCTAACGTCGTGTGTCACCAAGCAACATAAACTGAAAGCTAGATTGGAACAGAAAACAATGCCGAAATTCATTTGTAATGGTCAGGTACAAGTAGCAGCTCTCAGTAAATTCAGTTTACAAAATTGTAATTACGAGCTCTATGGACATGAAAGCTTTTTTTTTTTTAGGTTAAGTTGAAATCTCGTAAAATGGCAATTGCGACATGACCTGAACGCACATTTATTCGCGATCGTTAAAAAAGTATAGGCCTATATTTTGAATGTAATAGTATGATATTCGGTAACGTTACTACATCCGCCATGTTGTCACGGTCACCTGATCTATCAGTTGCGTCGCTTCACTGCCATTCATACATCCTCTCCCATTTATAAATCATCTCTCATCGCCTCATGGGATAATACAGTGTCCATCGAATGCTCACTTCAGAATCTCTCCAGAAGTACAAGGTCATCCACGGCCTTTTTGCCTACTGTTTTTCCCATATTGTAGTAGGGAAGTGTTAGATTTTGGACGAGGGCAATAGGCCTACTGCCCGTCAACTTCTTCAGTGACCTTGGTTCCGGAAGTATTATTCAATGTATTATTTTTTTTCCATAGAAATTATTAAAAAGTATTTAAAAAGGAGTTTTAAAATTGTGAATTAACCAACCAGCTTCTAGGTGAATCACAACATTAATAACTTTGAAACAAAAATGTGAAACTCAGACAAAAGGACAAGTTACACAAGTGTGTACTTAATGGCTTTAATGAAGGAAAGAACAACAATCCCACGAAGTACTGCAAATGGCAATCAAATAAAAATTGACAGAAATAAAACTGTTGATTGTGTTACACGTAGTTTGAGAGTGATGGGGAAAACTGTCTTGTCATTGCAGTTATTTCTAAAGACCCAGCAAACAAATTTAGGTTCTGGGAACATTAGTTTTTGGTTCCCCGAACGTTACTAGAACTTTCCCTTAAGGTTAGGGGAACGTTCCCAGAACGTTCTCCTTACGTTATAAAAATGGAACCTAAAAATAACCTACATGGAACGTTCCTATAACGTTCTTGTTTGGTTCCCCAAAAAAATAACCTCATGGGACCATTCGGGAACGTTAGGGGAACGTTCTGTGTTTGCTGGGGAGTTCTTTTGTTGTGGTTTGCTCTTTTTGATTCTCTGATTGATAGATATTTTAAAAAAAAGAAGTTGAAATAATGTATGGCATTAACAAAAGCATATGCCTTTAACCTTGTAGCTCAAGGTCTGTAAAGGTTTGGTTAATTGCAAGTTGTTAAAAATCAACCAAATTCCCTGTGGAGAAAATGAATGACACTCTTACTTCCAGAACCCGGCTGTTGCATTTATAGAGAGAAACCCCATCTAAAACCCAAAGTATACTTCGCTTGTCCAGTATACTTTGCAGTGCACATGATGTAAAAACACAGACACTCTTGAAAAGACAATGAGATCTTTTCTGGAACTATTGAGTGCTTAGTATGAGATAAACGAGAAATTGCAGTTTTACATTACGATTGTCCAGGAAGAAGCAGGAGATTTAAGTGAAAGTTTTTTCATTTTATCTATCTGGTGGGAAACAAATTTAAGATATTGAAGATGATAAAACTTCGGTCTGTATTAACCCACATAGTATCCTAAAGTGTGTGTTGTCAGCATTGTTCTAACTCGCCATTCTGATTGCTAATCTAAATTACATAATATTAGATCTAGGAGTAAGGTATGCAGTTTTTTTTTTTATATACCAAAGATCTGTTTGGAATTTGGATTGACGAATACAATAGAATAGGCCTAGCAAATTTCCCACCACACCTATTTCTGACTGGAGCGTCAAAAGCAGCAGATGTTGTCTAAAAGGACAGCATCCCTGGATTATTACTCAATTTGATGAACAGCAGTCACATGTTTGGATTGCTAATTGGAAACTACCAGTTTGAAATCTGTCTTTCATTTAAACTGTACTCTGCCTGAATGTCATTGTGTAGTTTGCGCAGATATTGAAATGAGATTGTGATTGGAGCAAACAACTTTGACATCATGTCTTATCTGCCGTTTTAGTGCTCCATTAAGCAAGCTGAATGAAAAAGGATTGTTTAGTTGGAATGCCTTCCCACAACTTGCACGAATGGCACATAGTCATTCAGTTCCCCTGAGTGATTCGAGTGTATTTTTATGACTGCACTTGTGACCTTAGATAACTGAGATTCTCTTCCATTGCATTGTTAAGCCTGGATGCAGAAGTGGGCAGTAACTGTAATGCGTAGCTTGAGATGTTTGTTCACGCGAATGTGAGTCACGTCAGATCCCTGTCTTGCTAGTCATTCAGTCTGTTCAGAACTGCTCTGGCATTGAGCCAGTTTAACAAGATGGATGGTCACTTCCTACGCACCCAAACTTGCTGTATTATCATCTGTGTAGGCTTACTTGACCTTATTATAGGGATGTAGTTGAGTACCATAATCTATAATGTAAAAAAGGGGGTTATCAATTACTTGAAAATAAAAATGTAAGTTAAAGGGATAGTCCAATCAGGATAATCAGTACACATAGTGCATATTAAATGGGGCCAACAGAAGCTCAAAAACGCTTGCTTGACACACTTGACAACTACAGCGGCAACACCAACGCACGATAGCGTTCTGTTTTTTATAAGCATATGATGCTGCTATGTCTTTCTTCTGCTGCTTTAAATGCTCAAGCTTTTAAAAGCCAGGTGGGTTTTGATTGGCTGTCAATGTTTTTGTCACTCATAAGCTGGTAAAGTAGTTCTGAAAGTGATTCCAACAATATTGTTGCTCTCTGTCATTATCGTTGTAGTTGTGGTGTGGGCATCTCTATTCTGAAAGAATTAGAATGATTATTAAAACTTTACAGTTAAATATATCTATTTATTAATGGTTATTTATACGTAGATGCCACATTCAACCGCTACAGACACGTCTTTGCACTCCCGCCATCTTGGAACGGTCAGCTTGTCGTCACTCACAGTATGGATCAAGAGATTTAAATTTCCGAAGAAATGGTATAACAGTTCACAGGTGAGAATGTGTTAGCTTGTGTTTTCGTAATAACTCACTATTACAGGTTTTACTATGGTAACTTTAATGTCGCGTTAGCTGTCGCCTTCGTCTTGTATTATGTTAGTTTAGCAAAATCATCTGCTGAAGTCTATTGCAGATATAGATATTCATACATGCGTCGAACTACAGTTGCAGACGCTCAGTCAACTTGCTCTTGAATGTTCACGGACCGGATTTGACCGTTCCAATATGGCAGACTGCTTGTATATGGACGGCAGCCCATAAAAACAAGAACTAATGAGGCATCTATGTGTGTGTATATATGCCATGTACTAGGAAGACACAGCATGGCCATAATCCAGGATGACAATGTCAAGATTCATCAGGCTCAAACTGTGAAAGAATGGTTGGGAGGGAGGGAGCATGAAGAATTATTTTCACACATGAATTGGCACCTCTGAGTCCAGACCTTAAATTCATTAAAAGTCTTGCTCGATTAGACTTTACAGAGTGCATTCGTTCACAATTTTAGCCTGATGAATCTAGACATTGTCATCCTGGAATACGGCCATGCTGTGTCTTCCTACATGGTTGTTTAAGAAATGAAAAGCTACACACTCCATTAGTATAGAGTTAGAAGAACTGTTGTCAACATGCTAGAAACGTGTACACTTGTGCCTAAAAACATATCACCTCTTACCAGCAGACAAAAGCATAAGTCAAGTAGTCGATTACTTGTGTATGTTCCTTCCTTAGTACATGGTATTGTAGGCCTCTGCGGTCTGTAAATCTAGCAAGTCCAAGCATCAGTGCATGTGATATGCAGACATGCAACAGACATTACAATTGGCTATTTGTCTGCATGTGTGCTTGGCGTATACTAGCTTGTTGGGGGTCAGAGTTCAGTCCCAGAGACTGAGCAGGAATGCCCAAAATACAGTTTATATAACTCTTTGACCTCTGGTGTTCAAGACATGCTTGAATAAAGAGATATTTGTGTAGCGTTCGATTTTACAGATAAGAGAGTGTTGGGTGAAAGACAGGTGTTGGTGTGCGTATTAATTTTTTTTTTCTTCTGCTTTTATGAATTTATGAAGGTAAGAGACTGAGAGAGAAACCTGTTTGCGGATCCTCGGAAACTGAGGGAGTTGTTTTGAGAAGGGAAATTAATTTTTGTATGGGATCAATGGAGAAATTATATCTGAAGTCAACAACCGATATTCTTAAGAACTACTGACAGACTCTAGGAACAAACACCTTTTCCCATGCACTTGTGATTAAAATATACATTACTGCCAGTTTCTAAACCTATGGTGCTAGTGCGATGTTGGAGATTGCCAGAGTGTTACTGTATGGTTGCAAAGGTGTTCCGATTGGTTTTATCACATGGCTCCTTGGTAAATTTGTGGTATTTTTTTTAAATCCCCTGGAGTGAAATGTAAATTTTTCGGTACATGGAAATGATTATATCAGAGCACCATGATATTTCTTCAGCAATATGTAAAGGGTTATGAGTAAAAGATGTAGAGAGTGATGAAATGTGTGTAACTGTACAGTGGAAATTTACAGGGATTACTGATCCCCTGAGTCACTCGCTGCAGGGTACCATGCCAGTGTCTGTCCTCTGTGCTGTTCTCCGAGGTCATTCTTTCCCTCTGCAGCCTTTGCTTTCACTCATTCTTGCCCTATCTGTCATTCTCTATGCATTTGACTGACCAAACACTTGGCCTGTCTCATTTTGAGCTGTGTAATGTGTTTTTCTGTCTGTGCAGACACTATCTCTCAGCACTTATTGAATAAGCTGAGCTAACTCTGCTGTTAGCTCTCCTCTATGGCAAAAGTTTCAGAGTAAAGTAACTGAATAAAGTTATAATTTAATCTAGAAATGTATCAACTAAATTGTCGATTAGTTGGGTCGAAACAATCAATCAAATCACGCCAAAAGAATTCTTTAGCTACTCCCACACTGTGAATGACATAGTCATTCTAAACCTATGCGAAAATCCTTCTGGAAGCGAGGCTGTGGAAAAAGTGGGTGGGCAGTTTTCAACTCCTCTCTCGACTGCAAGCGGTTAAATCCAGTCGAAGACACCTAGATGCTATAAGGGGGAGGGACATTCTCATTATTGCCAGCATGTTATTGGAAAAAAATATGTATACACCCTTGAGTGCAAGATGAGTAATTATTTTTGGTTAATTTTCAACAGAAAGAGTGTAAATTTGGTCAACTTTAAGGGGCACATAAAAATTAACAGTTTTGTTTGAACTGTTTTAGTGGGGTGATGTAATGGCTCAAACTGTCTTTGATCTCTGTAACTATAAAATCCATCTAATCTTACTAATCTCTGTCAGTTTGTACCATATAGAACTTTTGGTTTATGTATAATGCATTAGAATTTTTTTGGGTGAACCACCTTTAATGTTTTTTTTAATAATATTGAAAAATTAAATTCACATTGCCGGTACACATAAGGCTGTCTTCCGATGTTGATAGTATTAACCTCACTGAAGACACAACTGGCATTTGGATTAATAGAAATTAAACACCACTGCGTGTTGTTCAGAGACATACAGCAGACACAGAGACATCTGCTCTGTATGCTCTTTATAGGTAATATTTTTGTTGGAAAAATGCAGTAAAAGCAGACAATATTGTGTCTAAAATATAACACAATATTAACTTCTTATTTATTGAATAAGAACTATTATTGTGTGATATTGCTTAACTATATAATGATATACATAACTCATACAGGAGCATTTTTGCCCTGATATCTTGAATTTTAGGGACATTCTAACTGCATTCTATAAGTTTGTTGCCCTGCTTCATGTTCGTCACCGTTCAACTGTATGAATTGTAAGATGACTTGCGTAGGTCTGGGGCGGGTGTGTAATATTTTTAACACATTATTTTTCACCATAACTAATTAATTAAATTAACACATTAAAACAACAGCCCTAATAGTTATATGCAGTATAAGGCATATTATATATATATATATATATATGTGTTACCAAACTTTTTTTATTAATTGTCTCCTCTCTTCAGCTGGCAATGGGGACTCGGGTAACCCAGAGTATATTGCCTTTGTTCTGGTGCCTTTCTTCTTTCTGATGGGACTTCTGGGAGTCCTCATCTGCCACATCCTGAAGAGGAAGGGCTACCGCTGTACAACTGAATCAGAAGATGATGAAGAGCTGAAAAAAGAGGAGGTTGAAGAGGATAAAGATCCAGAAAAAGGAGGTGAGTGTTTTGTTGACATTTGGTTAATATTGTGCATAAATTGACCATGTTTCTTAAAATGGCTGACTTCCTCCAAAATAAATGTCGTCTCATCATTCAGTTCCTGTGATTTTGTTATGGGCAATGGAATTGCAGGAAGGAGGAGTTTGTGAAATCAGGGATCTTAAAATGAACATTGGAGCAGCAGCTATTTATTTTTTCTATTAATTGGCTCCTCGTTGCTTGCTGAAGTCAGATGGTTTGTTTATTGAAATGATTCGAAAGCTGTATGGTGTATAAGCAGTAGATTGAAATGAAAATGAAGACTGAAGAAGTAAATATTTTTAAACTACTTTCCTCTTCGCAATCAGTTGAAGGACCGTTTTAAGTGGATACGTGACCTCATTCCATGGTGTTTCAAGTGCTTGTGGGATGGTGGCCTTAAGCTAAGGTTTATATTCAGCACACTTGAACGCAAATTCGTTTTTTCTTGTTTTCAGACATTCTTTGTTTTGGAAGAGAGGTGAAGAAATGTCATGAAAAAGAAAAAGTAGCCCCTTCTGTTAAGCCTCTTTTAACACACACACTCACTCTCATCTTATTTTATCTTATAAAAAATTATTCATCTTCTCATTATTTTGACAGGTCTTTGAGAAGTATTCACAGTAAACAGGTTTAGTACCGTCAATTTTACATTGGAGGACAGCCAATACCCCACTCCACCGTGTTTCTTCCTCATCTTAGGGAGGTTTTGCTTGCCATCAGTAAGACAACTGTGGCTTGTGGCATTTAGCCTTTATTTTCTAAAGCTGCTTTGAAACAATGTATTGTGAAAAGTGATGTACAAACTAGATTTACTTTCATTTTCTTAAGAAAATGTGAGTAAGAGCCAATGGGATTGCTGTATGGTTAAGGTGGTAAGTCAAGTCACCTTTATTTATATAGCGCTTTTTACAATACAGATTGTTTCAAAGCAGCTTTACGGTGATAACAGGAAAATAATGCAACAAAGTTTGTTTCGGCTGTACAGCAGAACTAGAAGAAAATTGTGTCATAGTCCAGCTTAACTAAGTTCAGTGATGGTTCATTTTTGTTGTAAACAAGTTATAAATTTAGTTAATTTATCTATACAGCCACTCTGGAGAAAACAGTGATGTCATCGTCCAGCTCAGTTCAGTTCTCATATAATTGGTGTCAATGCAGGCAGATCAATAATATTGTTGAATATTAAGTGTCCCCAACTAAGCAAGCTAAAAGATGGCAAGGAACCAAAACTCCATCAGGTGACAGAATGGAGAAATACAACCTTGGGAGAAACCAGGCTCAGTCGCGGGCCACTTCTCCTCTTACCATCGAACGAACAGTGTATGATTATGATTCAGGCAGCATTATAGGTCATAAGTCAGATCAGAACATTCAGAATATTTATCCAGTTCCATCTGGTTGAAGATCGGAGTCACGCCGGTATGGAGACGAGTTTGTTGAGGATCAGTGCCGATGGCTGTCGTGTCGATGAGGCCTTCACAGGGGAGAGTCTAGTTGACACAATCTCTGCTGACACGTCAGGGATGTGTTGTGGTCGTGTCTAGGCGCAGGTCCACCATCTGATCTGTATACAGCCCGGATCCGGCTGATTACAGTAAACATTGGGATAAACAGAGAGACTAATATTAGCGTAGATGCCATTCTTCTTATGATGAAACGAGTACATCGGGTGTTATAGGAAGTGTTCCCGGTTCCGACTGACAGTTTATGCTGCCTAACATAAACCGTTCTGTGTGATTGCAACTTTTGTTCGCTTGTTACTTACTGGCTTAGGTCAAAAGAGTCCATCCCATGTCTCTAATATACTGGGGGTGTATTACTACAGAAAGATCCTAACTTTAGAATCCTATCTTATCTGTTTGGTAACCATGGCAATTTCAGTTAAGACCACATTTAGGACAAAACCTATTACAGAATAACATTTCCTAAGTGCATTATCTTTTTTTTTAACTACAGATAGGAAAAGGGTATTACAGAAGCATCCTAACTCGACAAAAAAAATCCTGAAAACTGTCTTTAGGATAACCTTTAGGATAACCCATCCTAACTTCAAACCTTTTTGAAAGCCAATAGTAAAATTCACACTACAATAGCTTTGTTCGAGAATGACGTTACATTTATTATTTGTATTAGGTGAAGAGCAGCGATGTTTGGTGGAGAGACTTTTGGAAGATCCAGATAATGTGCTGCGCTTTGATGACTAAATACTTGTAAATTAATTATAATAATAATAATAATAATAATAATAATAATAATAATACAACCTTTATTTAAGCAGGTGAGGACATTGAGAACATTTTCTCATTTACAATGGCGACCTGGCCAAAAAATTACTCCCACGACATGCAATATTGCCGTTAGAACACAAACTGCGACCAACATTACGGCAGCCATTAAGAGTCGTCACAGAACAGATACAGTACCGTAAACGCCAGATACCGCAGACACACGCTCTCTGTCTTTGTCTTTGTGAATGAGCGAAGGTAAAAACTTACCGAATAGAAGAGATTTTTACCTTTTCTACCGAGCTTATCAAAACTTTTATATCTGCTGCCCTGAAATGAAAAGCATGCCGATGTTGTTTCTCCATTTTAATCTTATGTTTACCTCACAGCAGCAGCTTGGACGTATAACTCAACAAAGAGAGTTAAGATTTCCTAGCTAGACATAATATTTTGTAAGATATTAAGAGAAGAATCCTAAATCAAGTTAAGATTTGCTTCTGTAATACGACATTTTCTGAGAAATCCAAAATGTACTTACCATACCTTAAGTTAAGACTAAGATAGAAAGTTTCTGTAATACAACCCCCTGGTTCCTAGAAATGGATTGGGTCACTTTAGTGTTTTGAGATATATATATTTTTATGATGGGTCCAGATTTTTAACTTCTCAAAAAGTAACCGCACGTATTCAACAACAAGATGCTCAATTTGAGGTACCATTCATTTTCATAGCGCAGACAAGTGCAGTGTGAGGTGTGCACTATACTATATGTCGTCCTCCTAAAGATACACCACACATGCTAGAGAACAAAGGTTTTTTTTAACATCTGTATATGAAGATAATTTGGCACACCTTGTAGTAAAGAACAGGGCTGGCCACAGTAATTCAAATTGTATTGTGAACATTCTCCAAATTGACCTTTCTTAAGTTTATTGTTTGTAACCTGTTTTTGTGTTGTTTAAAACTGTGTTTGCTTACGTACACTGCTGTGGTGGAGTCTATCAGGCATTTTAGCTCCCGGACACTGGCCCACATTCTCTTCTTATCAACTTATCCACATTTAAGCTAAAGGAACAACAATGTTATTTTGCAAATTTGATATGGTTTTTAAATGTATTTATTTTTAAATGCGTGTCTCTATGTATGGTTTGCAAGCTTTTCTAAGAATGTTCACGTGGCATTGTCTGAAGGAAACTTAAAAGTATGTGGACTTGTTCAACCTGACACAACCTTCTCTCTCTCTCTCTCTCTCTCTCTCTCTCTCTCTCTCTCTCTCTCTCTCTCTGTCTTTTTGTTTGTCTTCAAATCTTTGGATCCACCCATATTTTGCATGTGATTGAGCACTAGAAATGTATCTTTTTCCCTTAATAATCTGCCTAGACAGTGTTTAGTATTATTTATGAAATGTATGTCAAATTGGCTTTTATTTATATTTAAAATTTTTGTTCATTGAGGCTATAGTTTACGTACGTTTTTGTTAACAATAACAACGCTGAGTCAAGTGCTGTAAATATAATCTCTGCTTTGTCTAGAATCTTTTTATTTATTTTTTATTTTACCTGCAATACATTTCCTCTTAAATGTTGTTGTTTTTTTTTCAGAATATTTTTGTTAAAAGATATTGAGAGTAATTAGAGCCACTCACCAACTTCCCAGGAGCCTCTGCTCTCATTAGGATCCGTGGGCCCAGTGATTTGGTTTAATTTGTGGATGGATTTACAGTAACTGTGGCTCTGATTAGAGAGAAACTGAAACGCGGCTTTGGGGTGATCATTGTGGGTGTAATTTTGGCTTTTTTGTTGTTAGTAAACTTGGACTAACCCTATAGGTATTTTGGCATTGTGTATGGATGTTATTTAGCTGTAGATAAATACATGCAAATCAACAACTATCAAAAGTAGATTAGTAATCATAAACTTTATATGACTCCAGAACTACATATTTCTCTGTCTGATTCCCAGCTGTGGAATGATCCAACACAGGAAGTGCGTCCTTTCGAGCAGGGGTCCATGGCTTCAGGAAGGACATGGGTGGTGTGTGTGTGTTTTTCTGTAAGCGGCCCCCTCTGAGCAGTAGTTTTGCAGAAATTCCCATCCATCTCCAGATGCCTTTATGAAGCCTTTCACTGAAGTCAACAGACCATATTTATAGTTAGTTTTGCAAATGTTAGTGTTTTCTGCTATCGTAAGCAAGTCCTTTGTAGTACTACTGTGTCAGCAAAAATAATGTTTCATACCACCTGCATATTGAATGTGATGAAATAACAAACACTAATAACAGTTGGTTTGTGATGACGGTTTGAGTTAAACCAGCACACTTTCTCTGGATGTTTTGTCACATCAGTTGTTGCGTGTCTGCTTTGGTGCTGCTTGACACTAAACAACCTGAGTGTTTTTTGAAAAATAAACATCACTTATACACTTTAATCTTCACTTTATTAATTTTTCCAACAAAGGCAAGTTGACTAATACTCAGTAGAACAAATTGTCATTCCTCTATTTTTAACACTCTCTCTCTCTCTCTCTCTCTCTCTCTCTCTCTCTCTCTCTCTCTCTCTCTCTCTCTCTCTCTCTCTCTCTCTCTCTCTCTCTCTCTCTCTCTCTCTCTCTCAGATCTGAATGACACCTTCAGTGATGCCAACGCTGACACAGTGGGCCAAATTGTTAACTACATCATGAAAAATGAAGGTAAGGTAAATGAGAGTGAGGATAAAGATGAGTTTAGACATCTCACTACTTGCTAATGATTAGTGCAGGACACAAGGCCTCTCAGACTGATAGCATGTCTTTTGTGGGTTTGTATACACTGAGGGAAACATGAGATGTGGTAACCAGTCAGTCACATTGATCGTGATGCAGCATTGATTGTGACGGAGCATTAACAACCCTCAGCTGACCTCAGAACAGTGAATCAACATGAGTTCACACCAGACAACATGTTCTCCAATCAGCTCCAATGAGTGTGTCTCCAGGCTGATTCAAATACACGATCTACTTAAACCTGGAAGTAAATATAATATTTTAAAGAAGAATGTTGGTAACCATACAGTTGATGGACCCCATTGACTTCCCTAGCTGAAAATAAATAAATAAATACCATCAACTGTCCGGTTACCGAAATTCTTCAAAATATCTTCCTTTGTGTTCAGCAGAAGAAATAAATTCATATAGGTTTGAAATAACTTGAGGGTGTTGACGTAATTTCCACTGAAACAGAAAGACAAGGCGGGACATATCGAACAGCTCCTCCACTTTTTTAAAATAGCCAATAGCGTTTAGTTTATATCACAGCTCGGCCAGAGCCATTGAGGAAGGTAAAGCTACAGTTTCCTCCTAATCTCTAACCGTTTCTCCTCAATATCGCTTAAAAATATAGCATTCTGTGCAGAATTAAAATGGTTCCGATACGTTTTGGGGTCTGTCCCAACTCGATCATATGATCTGCTCTGTGCTGTCATGTCTCTGGACCAGAGCAGACTGTGTGTGCGCTGCGCTGCGGCAGTTTGCGTGACACAAACGTGAAACCAGACTTCATTCGCCCCAATGGAAAGCATATTTACACTGTCTGAATCATTCCCTTTCCCCTATATAGTGCACTATGTGCGATTCACCATGTAGAAAATAGTAAATATGTGAAGAAGTGACCAATTTTAGCTTCAGCGTCTATAGTGTAGGGGCGATTTCAATTTTGATTTCATGGTGACTTTAAAGCTGTTATTGATGTTTGATGTAAGATGTTGGTTATTTTCGTTAGTAACGGCTCATTAAATCTAGCATTCTGCCCGCTTCAACTCAGACACAGAGATAAAGTAGTGTGTAAGATTACATTTATTTGAATGAATTATTGAGAGAGAGATGTGTGTGTGAATTACCTGGTGTCTGTTCAGCATCTCTCTCTATTAAAGGGATAGTTCACCCAAAAATGTTATTCCTGTCATTAATTGCTCACCCTCATGTCATTCCAAACAGGTAATGCATTCATTCATCCATCCATCTTCGGAACACAAATTAAGATGTTTTTGATGAAATCCTAGAGCTTTCTGTCCCTCCATTGGGAGCAATGCAATTTACACATTCAACGATAGGAAAGACATCATTAAAGTCATCATGTGACTTCAGAGGTTTAACCTCAATTGTATGAAGCGAAGCGAGGCGAGTGCTTTGTTTGCACAAAAAAACATAATTTTTTACCACTTTATTTAGTCTATTCAGACATGTTTAGAAAAACATCAGAAGTCAATCCATGGTTACTCCTTCTGATCACCAGCATTTTAAAACGTTTTAAAAATTACTCCTTATATCTTGTGTTTGTGTGTTTATCTTTCATATTTGTCCATCTCCACAGCTTTGTCACAATGCATGATAGCAGCACAGAAACATCTTTTCAGAAACATCTAGTGGAAGAACACAATTCATGTAGCTGTCAACTTCTTAAAATGGATAAGGTGCCCTTCTGTGTAAATGGAAGGAACTGAAAGTTTTGTGAAATGAAAGACACTTTCACTGCCAGTGATTGCACAATTCAAGTGCCACCCTTTGAAAATGACATTTAGTGTGGCATCTCCATGTTGGTTTAATAAGATGCCTGTACAGCTGTGAAATGTGATTTACACTAATATTTGTAATGTGTGTATTGATGGCCTGAAGCTACCCTATCCAGTGCGATTATGTGCTGCATAGCAGTTGCATCAGAAGGCAGTCAGCTGCTTTCATTAGTCGGAAGAATCCAGTCAAGCAAATGGCTCTGCATCTGAGGCTGCAGACTCTTCCCTGTGCGAATTTAAGAAGTCATTTAATAAACTCTCTCTCTCATTCTCTTTCACCAGCCAACTCTGATGCACTCCAAGCCATGGTTCAGGAGAGTATAGACTCAGAGGGGTGAGTCCTCCTTTATGTCTTTCTAATACTTGTTATTTGTGTCTTCTGTAATGGTGTTCTGAACTAGTAGTTTTGATAATCTTATGTACATCTGCAGGTTTAATTTAGTTGTTCATAATTTGCACAGATGGTGTTTTGAATTTGTTTCAAAATCAAATCATATGCTTACATACTCCTTGCCACACAAACACACACACACACGCACACACACACACACACACACACACATGCGCATATTAGACTTCCATTGATTTTACATATCAAGTTAATGGTATAAAGAATGTCATCGCCTATCGCAATCCCTAAAACTACACACAGAAACGTGCAAAACACTAGATTTAAATAAAAAGATGTTTTGGCTGATTTATAAGCCTTTTTAACTAGTGAGGACCAGTAATTACTGGTCCTCACTAGTTAAAAAGGCTTATACATGTTCTCGCTAGTCGGTTGTCATAATATGACAATAATGGGACATTTGGCCCTCGCAAAGTACACACACACATGCATACACGCACTACAGTATGACCTTTTTTGAAAAAAACTTTTTTTTTTTACATAAATGACATGAAATGAAGTTTAAAGAGGGACAAATAAAATACATTTTAATTATTGAATTAAACTTATCACTATGCTGGTAATTTAATTATGTATTCAGAGTAATTTTTAAAAGCACAGTAGCATACTTGATCACATGGTTCACTAGCAAAACATTCATGCTTGTTTTACAAGTGAACCACAGCTTACTAAACTCCAAAAGGTGTTTTGTAAAGCAGTACCTCATCCCTCCAAAAGATGGCGCTGTCACTTCTCAAATAACAGCAGCAGCAAAACAGGACAGATTCGTGTTGAGGTGGTCTTCTGCCTGTCTCATATGACACATTGTGGGGAAAATCACCATGAAGCATCAATCACCGACAGTGCTGCAAGCCAGAATAAGATCCAGGAAGGATCTTTCAAAATCACATATTCAGAGGAGTCATGAAATATGAGTCTATGATAAATATAAAAGAAATCAGTTTTATCATGCTCTATTTTTACCAGCATCTCATGACATCAGTTTATAGATTGTGACAGTTCAATACCTAGTACTATGATTACTATCCTCAAGATCATCTTTAATCTGATCACTGGATAAGATTAAAGATAAAAAATTGTGACACTTCACTTTTTTTCCTTACCTCAGCTATACTACACCATATTCCTGAAACATTTCAAATTAGATGAGTGAATGTTTATTTATCCTGAGATGTTATATTTTATTTTATGTAATTCAAAGTCTTACTCATCAATCCCTAGATTAAAGGGATCGTTCACTCATAAAAAAATGAATGTTCTGTCATCATATACTCAATCTCATGTCATTCCAAACCTGTGGGGTTTCATTTATGCAGTGGATCAAAAAAGGAGATAAATGTACTGGTTGCTTTTAAGTTTCAACTAGAGTTAAAATACAAGACCAAGTATTTTAAAAGTGGTCCTACTGTAAATGTGTACTTTAAGGCTTCTGATTGTATATAATAGTCCTTGTTTTCACTGATAATCTTCCCCTCCAGTGAGCTTTTAACACAAGGAAACCGCTGTAACCTGATCAGTCAGAGCACCTCAATGAATCATTTCGATAGGTTCAACCAATTCATTAAAACGTTACTCTTTTTTTTTTTTTTTTTTTTTTTTTTTTTTTTTACAGATTTTTCAAAAAGTATCATTTACTTTGAATATAAAAATACTACAATACTAAAAATACAAAAATTACTTTACATTTATGGTCATTTTTTATCCTTCTTGAGGCTTGGATATCCATTCGTTGTAATTACATTGAAAAGCTCAACCAGCATATTCTTCAAAATGTCTCCCTTTGTGTTCCATGGAAGAAAGAAAGTCATATGGGTTTGGGAACAACAGGAATGTGAGTAAATGGTGAAAGAATTCTCATTTTTGGGAATTCCTTTAATACATTATTTCCCCCAAATGTCCTCCTCTAATTTTGTGTGTGTGGTATACGTTTTATTTTTGTTGGTCTGAGCATTCATGTGGATACCAGATTTGGGTTAAACAATGAGGTCACTCTGTATAGCAGTGAATTTGCTTCCTCAAGTCGAGAATGAGACGGATATAAAGAAGAGCAGAGCATATGGAAGGTGATATGTTTAGAGCAATGGAAAAGGGGAAAAAAGGAGTGATGATCCGAATGATCCAGGGCTTCCATGGGGGAGGAGTCTGGGGGTGTGGCTTATGAGTGGACGGGTGGAGTTTGCAATTGACAGTATAGTTGTTACTTGTAAATTTTTTGTTAGAATACACAGCTACTTATAAGTAGTCATCAGATCGGAAAGACAGTTTTGCCGCTTCCAAGCTACAAGCTGCCTAATTTAAAGTAGTTCAACAACAGACAAAAGTAGTTAAGTAGTTCGCTACATTACTAGAAAAAGTAGCTAACTACTCTGAAGCTACTTGAAGAGACAATATTTGATGTGCATAGTTATTTGATTACAGTTATAAAATAACAAAGCATAGATAAAGTAATGTATTTTGCTTTTGTTATGAAATTCATGTAAAGAAATTTAAAATGCATTGTTGGATCATTGTGCACTGTTCAGGATATTTCTCTCTGATCCAGATGGAGATGCTGAGAAACTCATTATCCCACATACTCGGAAGAATAGAAACAAAAATCCCTCCATATGCGCAGAATATTTGTATTTTATTTTTTAAAACTATAAAGGGGAGAAAAACAAAGGATATATCACATTTTTCGTATCCATTGTTAAATTAAGTTCTTGATGATGCTGAATCGCTTTGTTTTAATATGAATTAGACAGGCAAAAATGAATTAGACTAATAATGATTCTACAAGAAAGTGCGCAGAACCCTATATACTGTACTGTGCTATCGTAACAAAAGATAAAGCGTGTGTTATTTCAGTGTTGTTAATGTTGTGTATATTTCAGCAAACTGTTTGCTTTGTACATTAAGTTTAACAGCATTGTTAAAGGTATACATGTCAAAAAAAACATGGTGTATTCGTGCAACGTCTTTACCTGCGGTACATAGTTGTTTACAAGCTGAATATTCCAGTGTTCTCAGTGAATATTAGGTAAATATTTCACTTCATTCAGACCTGCGCTCTTTTTCTTTACCATATCATTGTATATCTCTGAATCACTGAAATGCTGGGTGTGGTAAAACAGTACAGACTTATTCTCGAACTGATTTGGATTGTTCTGCTTACCATTTGTCGCGTACATTGAAAAGAACGGACTTAAAAGAGTGAATCCTTTGCAAGTCGGGCATCTTAATATACTGATGTAGCGTTTCATTTCACTACAGGCTACTTGATTGAAAAAAATTGCTCGCTATTGAAAACGCTCAACTACTTTAAAAGTAACGTCACTCCTGTCAAGCTACTGCAAATTTTAGTTAAGTTATTAGCGTTGCTACGCGCAACTACTCCCCAGCACTGGCAGCTAGATGGTGAAGTTTCAACTTTTACCAGCAGGGGCTAATGGGACCATGAAAACCAGCACAACCATGACTGCATTAAGGGGACAGGACCATTTGTGGTTATAAATGATCAAACTGATCTTCCAATGTTTAGTTGTGGCTCTCCATTGCCAAACACACCGAAAATACGTAGTGTAGTGTGCGTTTGAATGTGTGTCTCTCCCTCTTTTATGTTCCTCATAGCCCCTCTTGCAGGTGACAATTGAAGTATCTTTGTGCTGCTCTTCCTCTGCCTCTCGAGTGAGGCACGCGCGCGTATGCACAGAGAGCAGAACAACATCCCGCAGTGTAATGAAGACAGATAAGAGAAGACCACTGCATTTCCCTCTTTTAGTTGGCAGAGTGGAAGGACAAAATAAATAGAGGGAGAGAGGAAAAGACAGATAAAGCAGCTGGGGAGAGAGTCTGCCTGTCTAAAGTAACAGTTATGCTGCATTTCAGCTAAAATATAATATAATACCTGTGAAAGGTGAAGCTTTTTTCAGGGTTAAATGCATTCTTCTTTCCTGCTTTATTTTGTGGTATAGAGCTCAGCAAATATATACTGTATACTAGATATCATAAATATTGTAGTTATCTTAAATATTTTAAAGCTGCAGTCTGTAGCTTTTTTGGGTTAAAATGATCCAAAATAAATTTGAGCAAATGCATAACCAGCCAGTGTTCAAAACTATCTGCTTACCTTAGTTCGATTCAAAGCGGTAAGCTTGTAATAATGTTTTTAATTTCAGTGGTACTGGTGGATTTCCACGGGAAATTCGAGCATGTCTTTGCGTCATTACGTCACATCTGTACACATAAAGAAGGAGTCTCTGCTAGTCGGCTATATTGCGTGTGAGGATGCTGGAGGTGGAGATTTATAGCCTTTTCTAACAGCACTTGATATAATTAAACTTATCAATTTGATGGCGGATCCAGAAAGGTGCAAACGACAATCACCAGTGACAACAGATTCGCCCGCTGTAAAATGCAAAATGCTTCGGAGTGGCTACAGTATAAAAGAGACTGCAACCGGACCCATACGAAAACAAGGATAAATGTCGGAAGGGCATTAAATGTAGTCACGCAATGCTGATGTTGAACAGTAACAATTTGAGAACAAAGTATAATTTGCACGGTTTTACGTGATATGATATGCGATTGTTGGATTTAATTTAAGCGATTTACTGCAATGATTTTTTTCCCTTAGTTGATCAGAACCAGAACAAAAGTGGATGTTACTTACTTGTTCAGATGACATTTTCCGGTGAAAATTATTATTTTGGTCATATTTCCAAAAAGTAGAATCTATGATTCCGAATAAAAACATTGGATTCATCCGCGGTGTCGAGGCACAACCCACGTAAAGTTGATTATTCCGCAAATAACTGCAATTGCAGATTTCGAACAGATATGGCAACAAAGAGGAAAAACTACGGACTGCAGCTTTAAATATTGTTATTTATATATATATACATATATACACACACACACACACACACCACACACACACACACACACACACACATATATATATATATGTAGCAGAAAAAAGAAATGAGGGGCCGCCCATAACCAGAGCCGTCATCCAGCTGAAGGCACTGGAAATCGCCAAAGAGCTGAACATACCCACCAGCGATGGCCCTTATTTCTTATTTCGGCTACGCACTGACACACTTGCCTGTCAATTTCTTCGAAGCAGCTGCTTTGATGCGGCGTAAGAATGATGCAGTGTAATAGAACAAGTCACAGAACAAGTCTTGCCCGGCGCTTGCCCTCTGACTTCATTCAGATGAATGAAAGAAATCAGGGAGAAACAGCTGTCTTTTCAGCGCTATGTAATCAGCCTAAGGAAAAAAACATTCATATCCCCTGGATCAGATATGTAATGTGGATCAAACACCTGTTTTTTTATATGCCTGCATCTATCACTGTACATAAAATCTACTTGAAATTAGAACAACATGTTATGTTTATGGTATGTATGTTTATGGCATTTAATTTAAAATTAAAATATGAACAAATATGCAATATGATTTTATTTGGAAATAAATTTAATTTTCTTTATAAAGGACAAGATTTTGGTCCTCAAGCCTTCTTCCAAAAGATACATCTTTATAAAGTGGGTGTCATCTTATAATCAGGGTAATCCTATATTCAGAACAATGCGTATATATCTGAAATTAATGATATAACAATACATGTCTGAAACGCCTAAAATGAGTTAGAAGAACCATCATTTCCATCAAACAGCCACTGTCGCTGAGTAGATTCAGTAAAGACAAGGAACAAGTTTGTACATGGTAATAAACAACATGTACCTAAATATGGTGTTATTTAAACTTTTACACTACAGCTTTTTAAAAAGTTTTTGAAAGTCTCTTAACAAGGCTGCATTTATTTGATTAAAAAATGTAGTTCGGAGTGTCTATTTAGGTGAATCGATTCAAAATGCATTCATCAGCATAATCACTGAAACATTTTTTTAAAGAAATTCATACTTTTATTTAGCAGGATGCCTTAAACCCACCAAAAGTGACAGTAAAGAAATGTTCTCACTTTTGAACATCATTCATATTAGAATGAAAGCATATTAGAATGATTTCTGAAGGATCAAAAATGAAGTAAATCCAGATTTGCCATCACAGAAATAAATGTAATTTTAAAATGCATTAATAATGAACCAAGTCAGACCAACTGTGATGCAGCTTTTGAGATTGTAAACAGATGCGATAAAAAATATGTAATGATACTACTCATGAGTCATGATACAAGGACTAAGCTAATAGCTCTTTGGTCAAGCCTAGACTATCTGTGTGTCCAAACAATAGCATAAATAGTTATTTTGTTTAAATTGTGTGTGAAAGGTTGCCTTATTGCTACGATACACATTTCAAATATTAGTATGCTTGGAGAAGGTCAAGTCAAGCGCATTGTGGGCCACATTACTGTTGTACATAGTGTTTTCTGTTGTACATAACACATTTTGGCAACTGTAACTAGGTCATCTTGAGTATTTCATGCAGTTAAGCTGATATTTTTTCTGTTCGATTATCTACAGTGGCCCTGTGACGCCAACCTCTCTAAACTCACCCAGCAGCCCAGAGAGCCCTGCTCTGCCAGGGTTGCCGCCCAGCACAGCCAAACACACCTGCAACCACCTGCACACCATCGGAGGAATGGGAGGACATAAGAATATCTGCAGCCGCTGCAACCAGAAAAAATGGCCTCTCATGAGACGCTCGTCCAGCAAGAAACTGGAGAGACGCAGTCACTTAGGAGAGGTCACCGTGCTGTCTGTGGGCAGGTGTGTTTTACATACAGAAACACTGAGGGTGCTCCGATCAGGGTTTTTGGGGTAGATTACCGATCACTGGAAACAGTAGTGGCCTATACCGATCACCGAAATAACTAATACTACATGATAAATGGAAGGCTTTAAATAGACCCACTGGGGTTATTTAGCTATTCTTAACAACAATGTATTTTAAGTATTAAAAAAAGTAAGTAATGAGAAAGTGTCACGAATTGACAACGCTTTTATTAGCAAGCAACATATTCCATTCGATTAGGAACAACTTAGTGCTTAACAAATATAACTTTTCTGTGAAATATGAAGAATAAAAAAACAGAACAGTCTTTATCATCAGAAAGTAATCAGATGTAAAATCACTGCGTAGTCTTCACTGTATGAATTAAATGTAGATTAATCCTACTAATGGCCAGATTTACTAACAGCATGTGCCAGCGCAAACCCTCTTTTGGCGTTAAACTACTGTAGGGATTTACTAAAGACACGTCTTGCATGTCTTATAGCAGATGCTGTTCTTGGTAGATTGCGTTGGTCATTATGGAAATGTTCTGACTGTGTTCTTTAATTTGCGTGTCGTCAGTAGATCACGTGCAGAACTTTCCACTTTTGCTTTTTTTGAGTTGCGCTCTCACTTCAAATTGCCTTGGTTTGTATATTTGGCCCTAAATCTTTTCCTTTTTTTTTTTTTTTTCATGTTTTTATTAACATAGAAACCCAATAAACCTGCTGCCGTCTGTTTCAGTCACATTAAGACCTAATGCACGTATCTATTATACTGCTACACGTGCGACTTATTTCCCAACTGTTTATGTTCATTTAAGACATAACTGACTGTTTAAGCGAATACTCACCAAGAAACTAGAGCCAAGAAACTTTGACATGTTTCTGTATTTCTTTGGACGTGAACCCGAAGCTTAAAGCATACTTTGCTTCTCCGAGCAAGTGTGAAGTTGATCCTGCCAAAAGATACACAGACATGTTGCTGTCAGCCGCTCTGCTGCAGGAATAGACATGCAGTATCTCACAAAGTGGTACACCCCTCACATTTCAGCAAACATTTTAGTATAACTTCTAAAGGGACAATACTATAGAAATTAAACTTGGATATATTTTAGAGTAGTCAATGTGCTGCTTGTATAGCTGTATATATTTACTGTCCTTTGAAAATAACTCCACACACAGGCATTATTGTCAAAATAGCTGGCAACAATAGTGAGTACATCCCAGGTGAATATGTCGAAACTGTGTCCAAAGGTCAATATTTTGTGTGAGCGCCACTGTTATCTAACACTGCCTTAATCCTCCTGGGCATGGAGTTCACCAGAGCTGCACAGGTTGTTGCTGGGATCCTCTTCCACTCCTCAATAATGACATCACGGAGGTGCTGGATGTTAGACACATGGTGCTTCTCCACCTTCCGCTTGAGGATGCCCCACAGGTGCTCAATACAGTTATACTTGGCCACTCCATCACCTTTACCTTCAGCTTCCTCAGCAAGGCACACATTCTGGATACCATCTTAGCCAAACAAATGTATCTATTTAATGAAGAATCACTGAGCCGGTGAGCGATAGAGAAGCTGGAAGCTGTTACCGATCCTCTGCTGTTCAGCCACTGTCACCAGAAAAAAAGAACCACGATGCCAACTTTTAAGACTTTTAATAATCCAATAAAAAAACAACATTATTTATTTTAACCCTGTCTGCTTCATGTGTCCCATGGTATGCTCCTCGGGGCGGTGTTGCGGTTTAGGGGTGGGCGGCCCGCTGGAGCTCACCCCGACCTGTGACATGCGCTTCGGGTGTATGCGCTCAGAAAAGCGCACGTAAGAACCGCGCATCAACACGTGAATGACTTGTTTAAACGGCAAGGCTTTAAAGCACATGCAAATAATTATGTTAACTTTTGTGAACTGCAGTGTCCCTCTGCGTTAATATTTGATGTGAATATACGTCGCGTTGTAGCCTATGCTGAGACGGACGCGCCAGAAATACTACAACATTTCTTCAAAAGCAGATCGTGGAGATATTTAAATCGTTTTACTAGATATTTCTATCGCACACCCCTAAGCTAGCGTTAGCTCATTAACAATATATTCACATCCACTCGCCACAGACAAAATGAACACTGCACAGGGAGTTTGCACACACAAACCACTGTTATAACATAAAAGCAAGCAGGCTACTGCGTGCATGGCATGATATGACTGAAGGATCATCAGTTCATCGTGATCTCACACATCTCTGTTCTTATCAATGAAGCTGACTGCACAATAAATCTTTCATAATATATATACTTTGTTTGTTAAAATTAGGATTTGCCAGCATACAGAATTCAGCACTGAACAAAAAGTCTGTTTTGAGCGGTGAGTGGAGTCTATCTTAAATGCTTCTGATTGGCCATTGTGTTCAAGAAATCAACACATATGTCTGTGATTGGCTAAATCGCTCAACGCTGCAAACATGTTATAAAAAGAAACTCTGTAAATCGTTTCTATTTTGTAATGTACAAAAATGTATTAGTTTTTATGTTTTATTCATAGATATTTCTAGTTTAAAACATATAAAAACCTGCCAATCGTTTTATTCTCCGCAACCCGCACACACAGAGTGAGTGCAATACCGCCCGCGCTCGCACTCGGCCATCAAATCTAGTCCCGCGCCACACTCTTTTGCATTGGGAGTGCACGTCTCTAGATCAAGGGCCCGGCCCGAGGATAGTGACGGGAAATATCGGCCCGGCCCGAGGGTCGGGTCAAGTTCGGGCTCGGGCAGAGAATCTAAGCTCTAGTTCCTTTGCGACCATAGTTTGCGACTGCCGTATCGATTTTGTCGAATCAGGTACTCAAGATGGCGGAAGACAAGTTTTAGAAGTGGGTGACGTCAGTGAGGAGACGTTGGTGACATCATCTGATATTCATGTCACTGTGCACAAAGCAGGTCCATATAGAAATGCTTTACTGAGCCTGGTGGAGGAAGAACTGGACTGGCCCTGGCTCACTGCTTTTGTTCCAAATGTGCTAAATGGGATTCAGGTCTGGGCTTTGTGTGGACACTGCTCTCATTACATCTTCCTTTCTTTCTCTATAGATTCCGGGTGACAAAGTGTGACCCCAAATCGGCCCGTGAAAGACGGACGTTGCTGATCACTGGGCCCAATGGTAGTGTCCCCTCTTCACCTTCTTCCAATGACCCCCCTGAACACAGCACAGGACCACAGTCACAGGTGAGCGGGTTTAGTGTACAAGATAACATACTTTGGAAGCGGATGGTCTGTCATTCCTTAGGCCGTGTGTCCACCAAAAAATATTTATTAAATTGTCTGCAAAGGGAGCGCAGTATATTGAAAAATTGCAGCAGCGTGATGAGCCACTGAGCGGTTATATAGGTAAAATGTTTTTAACCAGCCATCCAATAACAGTAGAGGAGGGGCAGTACAAATACTGACCAACCGTTCTACTTGCACAACGACTAAACAGCAATGGAGGAAAAGTTAATATTGCTGCTCTGTGTATTCATGTCTTTGCCAGATGGCATCCTTATGATACACAGGGCAACTTTTTTGAGCAATGTTGCTGGGCAATCTTGCCGAGCGATTGTTGCTTGGGCACTTTCCCATTGAAAATGGGTAATACATTTCTATATGGATAATTTAGATCAGTCGTGGGCCCTGTGTCTCATCTGGTTGCCAGTTGACGGCAACATTGCTCAAAAAGTTGCCCTGTGTATCATCACCTTAGACTACCACAATATTATTATAAAAAATAATGCTTGGAGGAATGTTTAGCTCACCGTCGTCTACCAGGTAAGCAGCTAAAAACTGTAAGCACTGTAAACACTTTGATGGACACACGGGCGTAAGTTGCAGTCACATTTACTGTTGTTCTGCAAATTTTGATGGGCAAAATCCAGTCACTTCAATTGAAATTAACATGGTCGTTTTGCGTGAGGGCGAAAGATTTCCCCTCACAGACTTTGCCGCGGGTTCAAATCGGTCATGCGTATTTGCTGCATTTACGTACAGAAAGCTGCTTGGTTTGAAAGTGACTTCTGTGTGAACTATGCTTAATACATCATTACAATATTTATGGCCCTATGAAATCAGTTTTATTTTCTCCCAAAATCCCCAAATCCTGTTTTCTGTTGTTTTTGTTTTTTTTGTTTTTTTTTGGTTCAATCAAATATATGTAATCAAAAGGCATGTCTAATTAACCCTAAAAATGGCAAGGCCATAAAGAGAAATTAGAAAATAAATGTATTGCTATTTTCCATCTTCTTATGACAAATACAATTTCAATTTCAACTTTTTTTTATGTTTGTATCCACCATAAATTCATAAAAATGTGGCTAAAATGTTGTAACAAATATTGCCAAACAAGCACTCTTTTTTTTTATTATATTTATTCTCTCAACTTAAACATTCTTTGTAAAATGATGTTGACCAATGAGTATAATGCCCATTTATAAATGTTATAGCCTACTGTATAATTTTTAATACGCACATTTCTAGGGCCTATAAATGATCAATAGGACCAAAACTTTGCTGAACAACTTCAACTACACAATCTAATTTATGCCTTCTGTCCTCTGATTGGTATATCATACTTTGTTATTAAATAGTCTTTTTTGCTCATAAAGCTTTACTGATTTTTATAATTAAATGTAAAAAAAACATTTACTGGACTGACAGCTTGGTAAACACCAAGTAAACACTTGATTACTCATACACCATTTTTTTTATGTTAAAAATTAAAACTTCTTTTTAATTTAATTTAATTTAATTATTATTTATTTTTTCATGTAAATGTCAAATATGACACAACAGGCTTTTGGGGAACATTTATTTTTTAAGATGTATCCCCCAGATCTAAATATTCGCAACATATTCATAACCCTTTGAACATAAAACCAAGAAATGATCCCTGCCTCTCCTCACAGCCTCTCAAAAGTTTGCATCCCCCAGGATATGTCTCCCCTTTTAGGGTTAATTGAAATCATGAAACTTATGTATACAAGTTAACAATGTATTAAAAGTTGAACAAAAATGACATGTTTAGGGCTCTATGAAATGCGTTTTATTTTGACCAAATTCTATGTTTACTGTTTTAAGTTTTCTGGATCCCACACACAGATACACGCAGAACATGCAGGATTCATAATTAAATTGTTAAATCATCAAATAGTCTTTTTGCTGTTTAATATTCACAGACATTAGTCTTTATTGCGATGTAAGTGTACTGACCTGCTTTTTATTTATTCATCAAAAAATTGACAAATTCCACGAAGTTCCGCGTTATACAGTAAATTCCTTTTTTTTATGACTGGATTCCGTGATTCCATCCGCCTTTCCGGCATCACGGAAATCATAGGGCCCTAACTATTAACAATAAACATTTTTGCAGAAATTTCTCTAATCACCTTAATGCACGTTAAGCAAACTACAGTTTATCAAGTGATAATTTTACCCTTGTTTTGTGTGTCGTTTATCTTTAGGAGAAAGGAGACAGTGCAAAGTGACATCTGTATAGTTCTTCTACTTCTCAGGTGACATTTTAAAAAGATTTTAATCGGGAAGCCGCACTTCCAAAGAGGAATTTAGAGTGAAAACGCCTCAAACTGTGATGATAGATGTGGTAATGGAGGAGGAAAAGATGATGATGAATGCAAACCCTCCTATCCGTCATGTAGCGTGGAAAGACAGCAGAAGCGGTTTTATATACATTAACCTGTCACCATGCCAACCCACCTTTCTCAAACATCCTCACGTCATTATCAGTGGTGGATGGCATAGTTTGTGCTTGTTAATGGCTATGAGCGTGTCAATGGTTAATCCAGCCTGGCACCATGGTGAGATCTTCGGTATGTGCCTCTCTGGGCTACTTCCAGAAAGTGGGAAGTTTTGTTCGAAATTGTTCTTTTTTCTTTTTATTGAAAGCTGTGATAAACACTTAAAAACAGAGCCATGAAACGTCTCACTGGTTACAATCCAGAACAAACTTTTTTTCTTAACCTGTCATCGTCTTAAATGGACTGGGCTTCCATCTCTTCACTAAATACAACTTTTCACCTTTTGTTTTGTTTTTAACGACTTAAATTGTTTTGATAAATCAATGAAATTGCATGTTTAATAGCTTGATCAACCTAGCGCACCTTAACTGACTGGAAGTTTGCTTGTTGATGTATTGATGGGTCTGGGTTTAGAGGACTGCGATCATTTCAATAGTCTGCCGAACACTCCACGGTGTAGAAATGTTAAACATTCTTAGTTTCATGATTCAGTATAGCTTGCATGTGTCCCAACATCATTCAGACGCTCTCTCAAGTCTATAGCACATACATATACAATAGATAAGACAGTTTTTTCCAAAGATAACTATGTTAAGTATAGTGAAGGATACAAAAAAAAAAAAAAAAACTGGTACCTCAAAAAAAGAGAGCGAAGTGTCCTTGCTTTAGTGCCAACCATAGGCAAAAATAAATGACTTTTAATAGTTCTGAGCATTTTAATCAAAACTAGTTTCCAATAAATACATAGGTTTTTTTTTTTTATGTACTTTTTTCTTTCATTAGTATTTTCTTTATGTTGATAATAGTGCCATGGATTTATGTTTTGCCTTGTTTTTGTTCAAGCGCTATACAGGTGAACCTCTGGATGTTTGAGGTTGTCTAGCTCAATGCAAGAGCTTGTTGAATATAAGCCTTCCTCATTAAATTCAGATCAAATTATATTAAACTTAAATCTCAATGTGTACTGAAATGGTCACTTCGAGCACCGTAACTTCTGAAACCCACAATAATTTAAGGCATTTACAAAATGTGTAAACGGAAACATTTATATGAGTTGTTCAACAAACAAATAAAATGAGTGAGAATGTACTGTTAAATTTTAATGAAAGTTTTGTACCCAGAGTTTATACATTAAAAAGATTAAACAAACATTGGACTGGTTGTTTTGCTGCTGCTTCTACCCGAAAACCACGTCATCTCCATGCTGAGCACAAGACAAGTTTCCCACACAGAATGTACTTGCTCTTTTGCTACACTTGTTGGTGTAGCTCAAAGGGAATGGCTTTTTGAGGATTCTTTGAAACTTTAACTTCTGTATGTCCTTCAAACTTCCTCCACACAACAAACTCTCAAAGCCTTCATCCACAGTGAGACCTGAGAAGTCATTGGACGTGTCGTACGTTTTTCTAGAGCTGGGCTGGGGTTAAAGATCAGTGAGGAGTCTGTTAATAGGTGACTGGTGCAGCACTAATGACCTTCAATGACCCAAAACTCAAACGCTGAAGGCTTTTCTTTCCCATCTCCCCGTGACCGCTGCCTACTTACCCATGACCTATTGGAAAGTATGTGACTGAGCATTATATACACGGTTTTATTTGTGTACTTTATGCATCAGGGTATTTCTAAGAACAAAGTAACATTAAGCAACACGAATGTGCAGTAACCGTGTGAGTCTGGAGAATATAAATGGTTAACCCGCTGTAGAGTATTATTAGTCTGGATATGTTTTGGGATTGGTGAATCATTAACTCAAGCCCACACAGACTTTAAAGAGAAGTGTACACTCAGCGGCAGATTTATTCTGGTACTTTTATGTTGTCTGTGCTGTACGTACAAACAGCTGGACCGTTGGTGTTGATCATTTGTGTTTGGCTTTAAAAGAGACTGAATCAGTCCAGCATGGCTTATTTTCACCCTTATGCTCATCAGAAAATAAAATAGTTTACAACATCTGTATCTTAAGCATGTTTTAATATTTTACCATCAGGCTTTTTGCAGACCTTTACAAACCTCACAAATCTCAATATGTGATCTCTTTGGATTTCAGCACAATATAGCAGGCACACACGTACTTCAGGACTGTCCAGTGAGGGCTGGAGGGAGATATGATTAGATTATATAAAAGGCCCTATGGCATCATTAGCCACAAGACAGAAATGTCAAAAGATTGCATCGCAAGTCTTATGATCAAGCACATTGTTTTTATTTTTCCCCAGTTTCATGTGACAATTTAGTCCTCTGGTAAAGGCAGAAAGAATGGAATATGAACAGTGTATTCACTGTGAATGTGCAATAGATTCAAATCATTCAATGTCATGTCATTAGAAAATCACTTCCTGTCAATAACATTTACTCATTAACAGGTTTAAAAGAAATGATTTTGACCAATACATAAAGTTCAACCAATGCATACTCGGTAAAACATTTAGAAATACTTCATGACCTTCATAAAGTACCGTGCAAATTCAAAAAAAGAAAAATATATATTTATTGTATATGGTGCCTACGTTAGTTTTTTTTTTTTTTTATAGAAAATCTAATGTATAGGAATGTTTGCATGAGATAAGAGTTCTAGTGATCATAGAAGGGTTCTTTTCATCAGGCCTCTGATAGTTAACCAGGACTAGTTAAGTGCTTAACCCCTGAGTGTAGAGCATCAACTACCATCACTGGCCTGAATCTGCTCTACACGCTGCCGTTTTCAAACCCCAATAGTCCACAGTGCAGCATGAACATAAATATACAAGGGTGAATCCCACAATGAACAGATCTATAATGAACAGATTTTTTTTTTAAAGGGAATTTTTTATATATATTTTGCATAAAATAAGCCTTTTTTTACCATTAAGATTCATTGCACCGTCACATTATTTACATAACAATTAAGTATTTTCTAATCAGATTTTCTTTACTGCACTGTCAAAGTTCTCTAAACATGACTTATATTGTACATAGTATTTATACGTTATGATAGTATTTTTGTATTTTAATAAAATATTTCATTTAAAACAGAATAAATATGCATTTTTATGCAAAATAAAATTTCCCTTTTTGCTGTTTCAGGTTGAAATCTGTTTTCATGAGATTCACCCACAATCTCCTTCCATTTCTTGCTGTACATTTATCTGTACAAATAAAGCACATGTCGTCCTACAGCTCTATGAGGGTATATGATATATTCACAGTGTAACAAGCAAGAAATAGCATATTGATCTGTTGGGACTAAGTTGACTGAACTTGATTTCACTGTATTAAGCAGTTTGATAATTATATAACATCTCTAAAAGTACAATAAGCACAGAAGTAGCCCCACCCCAGGACACTGGCTTATTTGCTTTCCACCACTTCTTTGTATAGAAAATGTATGAAAATAATTATGTAGTGCTTTGATTTAGCCCAACCTCCACACAGAAGCTACAGAAGGAGAGGGCTTTCATCACGTTGAAATAATATTTGACGATAAGAAACAGCTTATTTGATTATTATGCTGTATACGCAAACAGCACAGAGAAAGACAAAAAAATATCACCCAACAATCTGTTCTGTTTGGTCTGAGAATGGAGTTTGTCCATGCCTCCGAATCGCACAGATGACAGTCATTTGCTCAAGTAGTACATCTCATAAATAGTCCATTTGTGTTGTGTAAACAAGCAGCAGTTCCTGTTATCAAGTCTTCATTTGATTTTTTTCCATTCAAAATGAAAGTGCCTACAAACAGACTGTAGGGAAAGCTCCATTTTATGAGCGCTATAATTTGGCTGTATTCAAATGTGGAGAGAGAGCGAGTATGGAAATCTCTCATGAAGTAGTGCATCACCTGACCGTCACTCAGAATCTTCTCCCGCAGTCGCAGCGTCCAGGGCGGCCAAAGCCTCAGCCACCATTGATTCAGTGACGCTCACACAATCCATCTCTTTCTCTCTCTCTTGTTCTCCTATCACAATCGAGGGCTCTTTCTCTTCTCTGTCCTCTACCATGTGCTTTGTGTCTGCTGAGGAAAGGCTTGTACTGCTGGTGTGCATGTCCACAGACAGCACGCTTTCCTCATCGGCTGTGTCCGGAGTACCGGCCAGCCTGCTCTTCCTGTCCTCGTCTTCTTCCTCTTGTCCATAGGGATAACCATCCGATCCCTCTGTACCGTCTGTTATCCCCCCGCTGCCCAGGCCAGAGTCTCGGAATCTCTCCTCTCGCTTACCAGGTTCCGTTCCCAACATCAGCTCGTTCTGTAAGGGTTGGTTGGCGTGTAAGTTTGGAGCAGCTTTTATGGGCGTCCCCTCACCCTCAGGCTGGAGGATGTAAAGGCTCGGGTCAGCCTCCGCTGGGCTCGATCGGATCTGCTCGGCTGGAATATTAGCATGGAGCCGGTTGATGTGGTTGTTGTCTATGTCGAGTTTGGTTGGGCTGGGCTGGGTGCTGTATCCCAGGTTGTGGAAGCCCTGCTTCTTGTGGATGTGGCCCGGCTCCTCGGGGAACGTGTGAGACTGATACAGAGAGCTGCCGGTGGGGTCCCGCTTCCGACCAGGAACATCTACTGGGACTGAGGGGTCATAGATGTAACTGAAACAGAGAGGGGGTTGAGAAAAGGGTTTAATGAAATGACTTTTGGTGGAAATAAAGATTATAACCCAGTTTGGATTCAATAATAGAGGTGTAACGATACCCTCATGTCACGATACGATATTGCGATACTCCAAGACATATGGTAAAAGGTTAACAAAAAATGTACTGTTGATTAAAATGCTAAATATGGTGTTACATTGGGGGTGTAAATGAATAGGCTTGGACTTGGTGCTGGAAACCAAATGCAGAGGACAATGGTGACACCAAAATAAAAATATTCATGATTCTGAAACTGAAAATACAGAATTATTTTAGATGAATATGCTTGCACTCTTGTCACTGACTAGATATATTTAAAATAATGTAGGCCACTTTTTACACAAACAGTCCCCCATTGCATTATTATACATTATATTTAGTAGTACTGACACTAAATCTCTGTAAACTTTAATTTTTTCTCACAATAATTTTTATATTGGGTGAACTATACACAATACACATTGTCACTATCCACAAAACATATTGTTGCATTTTTGTATTGTGATATATTGACACGATATATTGTTACACCCCTATTCAATAACCAGTCATATAAGATATAAAGTCAAATAACACTCTTTCAATACTAGTAATACAATGACCGATGGTTAGCCTTGAAGCAAAGAGCTTTTTTGTTTTTTAAAGTTGGAATGTTACGTTCTCTCTCCCTCCAAGATCATTCCGATACTGAATATATTAGCGACCAGGATGAAAAAGATATTTTGTGAATTATAACAGGATTTGTTGTGAAATTTCAAAAGACACAGAATATAAAACTTCTTTTAAAATGCTGAAATAAAATCTGTAACCTGACAACCTGACATAATTTGCATAGCACAGGCAAACAGCCTTACTGACGAAAGCACAGTCACTGTAGCGAAACGACATTTATAAAAACAGGTTTACTATGAGTGATAACATTGTATTATATCCTATTTCCTCTTTTAGGGATTTGTTTTTCCACCTTATGACATAACAATATTTCCATGTCTATCTTTACACCAACTTACACTGTAAATGGGCAGTAAACAGGAAGAGAACAAGAATTGTGAAAACAACAAGAGAATGAGAGACATGTATCAAAAACTATTGTGTGTGTGGCAAAGTGTGCCTGGTGTATTTGTGTCAGACACTTCCTGCTGAGATCCTTCTGTTTTTCACACCCTTTGCCAGCCGAAAATCCACATGGAAAAATAGAGGCAGGTTATTCAGCCAATGTCAAACTCAAAAAGAATTTCATGTATTTATCTGTCTGTCCTTGTGCGTCTCCGCAGTCATATTCAATACATTTAGTGTATTGATACAATGTATTACATGAGACCATTTTCACTACACAGATTTATTATAAATTCTCCACATGTTTGAGCACCCATCTCTGCTTAAATCCATTTTAGATTAACAGTTTTAGGGTGGATAAAATGGAATTTTCCACTCTACCTGACAGGATAAGATATTTTAACCTAAGTAAACATTACCCCTTATAAAAACACACACTGCCTACTAGTAATGAATCCGTTTTGCCTGCAAGTTGCAACAGAGTAGAATGCTAATGTTTATCAGCAGCATCATCTGACATAATGCAAGAAAAGCCTGGGAACTTTTCACATTCTAGTATCCACCCTAAACAGTTGATACTTTTAGGCATCAAAAAGGTAAAGAAATCGATACCCAGACTGCATACTTTTCCCAGTGGATTTCCGAACGTGCATATTTTCACCTAATACTAAAGGGCTGCAGATATTAACTCCACCTGCTTCAAAAAAATGCCTGGATATTTCTTGATTACATGGTTCAGGTGTGTTTAATTAGGGTTTTCATTAAGGTGGCCTCGCAGGAGCAGGATTGGATCCCTTAAGTATGTATGTGAAAATGGGCCTGTGGTATCAAAATACAATTTTATGCAGTAGAACATCCTGATACTATCTTGCTAAACTAAGAATTGTATACTTTCATATCATATTAAAACAAGTTCAAATGTGTGGGTGTTGTTTTTGCAGATTTGACACTAAGCCAATCAGACTACAGTACACGCTAATGTTAAATGCCATAAGAAAGCATGTATTTGTAGTATTTGCATGAGGCAATTCTCGCAGCTCAAGCTAAGCCCAGAAATGTGACATTAAGCAATTAAAGGGCAGTTTGAGAGTGTGAATCTGTGTGTATTTACTGTGAATTAAACTTTTTGCATCAAAACAACCTACATATATTTCGAAGTGTAAGATATAAACCAAAGGAATATGTCCACTGACAGAAAACAACATTGCTGAATCACAGTTTAAAAAAATAATAAATTATCAGGTCAGGTTTTGTGAGACTACAATCTGACATTGCTACTCAACAACAGCAGCTATGTGAGAAATATCAGGATCTTCAAGACAGAATACTTGAGAATGAAAAAAATCTCTACTATTTATACTTTCTGTATACTTACCCTTTTATCATCCTACAGCAACTGCAACCCATCTGGACAGTTGTGTAGAGAACCTGTGGAGACACAAAAGGGGTCACTGTTTGTATAACATTCTAGAGATTGTACATCAACTTTACTTACCATTTATGCTTTTATTGTAAAATACTGCCAAATTTAGTTTTTCTGCAAGTAAAAAACTATGAATTGCAGTCAATTTTACAATAGTAAAAGGACATTCCCAGAAGTGATTGACGGTATATTTTATAATTAAATAATTTGATTCATTTTTATTAGGGTGTTTTGTGTTGTATGTTGTTATTCATGTTTATTGCATTAGTTTAGTGTCTTGTGTTTATGACCAAGTGCACAGTCTACATATTGGTCATGTTTTATGGACAGGCCACTTATGATGATCTCTCATTCATCATGTGTCTTTCTATGTGGTTATCAGTAAGTATTAAGGCACAAAGCAGATTTTGGTAGTTTAAGTATTGGTATATTAACAATATATCACAATGAAATATAAATTGTAAAATATACAGACACCAATATACCATCCCATAATACCTAAAACATTGTTACCATAGTTTTTTTTTTTTTTTTTTTTTTTTTTTTTTTGGGGTGAATTAGAGACAGGTTTTTTTTAAAGCACAAAATCAATAGAATATTTTTGATACAGTGTGCTTATAGACTAATGTGTTGGTTGCAATACGCATGTTACATTTGTTAAAAAGGTATTTGAAGAATGAAGTGTTGTGCCAAAGCTAGGCTGCTGAATCAGTGCTTAGGAGAGTGAACATGATTTCAACAAAGGGCCATTCAGTAAGTGTGCTAATTCTTCACCTCAGCTGTTGGAACATGTGGACGTGATCACGGTTATGTCAGTGTAAAGAGGCCTGCTGACACGGGAAAGAAATCGGAACTACTCAAGGATAAACTTAAAATCGCCAAACTGTTGGCAAACAACTGTGAACCATGGCAGACCATCTTCACAAGCGGAATCGGCTACATTAGAATAAGTGTGTCCCAAAGCATAGTATGTTGAAAAGAGTATGCAAAAACTCCCTGGATCGTCTACTATTTCCGGTAAAATTTTCAAAATCTGTGCACACTCGAATGGCTAATATTGCGCATAACCCACTGCGCTCTGGAGAAGGATTCGGTTCAGACTACAAACACCAATAAAATGCGTTAAAAACTACAAACATGTGGATGTGTAAAATCCTGATAAAAATAATGTATCTAATGTTATCTGTGTTATATTTCATCTGCAACAACAATGCGAACTTTTATAAAGATCCGTTTGGCCATTAAGTTTTAAATGCATCAAGTGTTTGCCACTTTACTTTTCTCTCCAATATGGTAGGAAATTAAATATAATGTAATGTGGAGGATGTTAACTGTGAGAAGATGATTGATAGGCCAGTTTATTGTAAAAGGATGCATGTAACTATGTGACAGAGTGTACGTTAAAGGGTTAGTTCACCCAAAAATAAAAATTCGGTCAGAACTAACCCTTTAAAGATGCAGTTTTATGACGTGATAGTACTGCATGTACCAAAGCTTGTCTACTCTTCTGCTACACACTCAAAAGTATTGAGTGGCGTAGTACAAGTGGGACGCAGCACTAATGACAGGGATAAACCACTGGGATAAACCACTCTGATTGGGCAACTCAGAACAACTCTTTCAGTAATATCTGGCAGGCCGTATAGGGACATTTCATTTTGTTTAATAGTGACATGACATATGGAGTCAACTTGACATGATATTGTCAGGTATGTGCCCTTCAGGACACAAAGACGGACAGTCACATGTGTTTGTGACATTCTAGATAACTCCTAACAGTGCCCAGTCAAAAATGTTATTAATATATCCTCATTTTGTGAAAATCAACACAGACGGTTTGACTTTTCCACGGCCATTTCAGGCTTTGGCCTTTCTTGTGCTCTTTATGAGCAAGTTCCCTTATGAATAATTGATGGTTCTGTCTGGGGGGAAAAAATCCATCTAATAGAACAAAGACACTCCCAGTAGGGCTGCACGATATTGGAAAAAAAACGGACATATACCTGACAATATTTTGTTTTTCTGTGGTAGACATTGCGATATGAAAACAAACAATTTCACCAGATGACATGAATAGCTCTATTTGGAGAGAATGAAACATTCTAGAATGATTGTGGTGATTTTGTAGGGGAGTGCATCTGCATAGAAAATAATAATAAACAAATTATAATCATAGGTAAATGCTTTAGGTGTTTCAGGTAAGTCTAACAGTATTCAGGTACAGAAATGGTAAATGGTAAATGGACTGCATTTATATAGCGCTTTCACAGACCCAATGGGCACCAAAGCGCTTTACATTTTTGCCTCACATTCACCCATTCACTCACTCATTCACACACAGACGGCGGTGTCAGCCATACAAGGCGCCATCCAGCTCCTCGGGTAGCAGCTGGGGTTAGTCTTGCTCATGGACACCTCGACACTTGGTCAGGTGGAACCGGGGATTGAACCACCAACCTGCGGGTTTGTAGCCAACCTACATGAACCACTGAGCCACTGCCGCCCCATTTCACTCAGAATACCACACCAGAAATTCCACACCAGAAATTCAATAATCACATGTAAAATAACACTGCATAGTCTTCATAGTCGTTTTTATAAATGAAATATAATCTTTGTTAAAGCTACAAAGATATTTTCTATGCGTTTTGTTGTTTAATTAAGATTAATGAGAAAAACAGAGCATGATAAACGTCCTCTCTATGATGGCTAAAGTTCAGAAAATTGTGTGGTGCCTGATCCGTACGGATCAGCTAATGCCCATACTTGACATCACACATCCTTTGATGTGAGTATCGCAGATGCGCAAATCGCAAGATCGATGCTAAAACTCTCAGACTACCTCCCTTTCTCCAGAGAGAGGCACAGCACGATCTCCTCACGTGTTCTATATGTTACAGACAAACATTTAAAGCCAATGCAGAAGAGACAAATATAATCACATTGTGAAGACCGTTTACATCAGTGTTGTTTTAATATTATTACTTTTAGTAATTGGGTGTGTTTGTCATTTTTATTAGATATTGCTTTTTTAATATTTCTATTTAGTTTTAATTTATTTGCATTTCACTTTTAGTTTTAATAATTTTAGTACTTCAACTTATTTCATTTCACTTTTGTATTTATTTTATTCATTTTGTAGCCATTATATTTTATTTCACTTAACATTTTAAGTGAAACTTTAAATTAACTGTAATGTTTTCATTTAAGTTAACAAAGATTTGCATTACATTTTCATTTAATTATGCCCCAATCGAGTGTAAAAACAAACATTGATTTGAACCACAACTGAATTAAATGTAATGTTGAGTAGTTAAGAATTAAGGAAGCAACAATTACTTAAATTAATTCACTTGTTGCATCACATGTAATTGAAACTAAGACAAATAAGGCTCAATTTAACAGGTAAATCAAAGTTAAGCAATATTTGTTGTGCAGGTTTACTGACAAGCCAGTCACTGTGACAGAAAGGCAAATGGTTTAACAAGTGGAAAAATTCAAAACACACTGCAATTAGACTAGAATAGTCTTTACTGCGAGTCAGTATGACGTCTGTATGTGAAAGACATTTCTGAAAGATTTATTGTTTTGAATTTGAGTAATGAACATTTTAAAATATGATTAAGAACTGAAGCCTTCTACCACTAACTGACAAGTTAGATGTATATACGACATGCATACAATGTTAAGTATACTGTAATTATATACTTTTACTGCATTATTAAGCAACTCTTTTTGGAAGACATTTATTCATAAACTGAAACATAACTCAATTGCCATGGACACAAGAAACTGGCTAGAGCATTGCTAGGTGATTAGTAGGCAGATGTTTGACAACAGGAGTACGACACCGGCACCTGGGATATGGCAAGCCGTTTTAACTTTTATTCATTTCCAGGATATGAATTATTGATATCAACAATTCAATTGTTGATATCAACAATTACATTTTTTGATATCAAGAATTCAACTGTTGATATCAACAATTGAATTCTTGATATCAACAATTGAATTCTTGATATCAAAAAATGTAATTGTTGATATCAACAATTTAATTGCTGATATCTGTAATTGTATTTTCACTAGTGAAATGTCACCATAGGCTGCCATTCAAAATCAATTGTTGATATCAAGAATTGTTTTTTTACTAGTAGAAATGCGAATTCCTGATATCAATAATTAAATTGTCACTAGTTGAAATGTCTCTTCTTGATATCAACAATTCAATTGCTACTAGTAAAAATTTTCATTTTTGATATCTGAAAATGTATTTCTGATATCAATATAATTTTAGATATCTAAAAAGGCTTTCTTATAGTAACAATCACATTCATGATATCAGAAATTAACATTGTCACTAGTGAAAATTGAATTATTGATATCAAAATGAACATTGTTACTAGTAGCAATTCAATTGTTGATATCAAGAATTCAATTGTTACTAGTTGAAATGTCTATTCTTGATATCAAAAATAAAGGTTTTTACTAGTAATAATTGTATTTCTGATATGTGAAATTGGTATTTCAACTAGTAAGAAATCAATTCTTGATATCAACAATTGGTTTTGAATGGCAGTCTATGGTGACATTTCACTAGTGAAAATACAATTACAGATATCAACAATTATAATTTGCTAATTCTTGATATCAACAATTGAATTTGAACTAGTACAAATTATAATTCTTGATATTAACAATTTATATCCTGGGAATGGCAATAGGCAAGCCGTTTTGACTTTTAATCATTCACAGGATATGAATTCTTGATATCAACAACTACATTTTCACTAGTTAAAATGATACTAATTGATATCAGGAATTAGATTTCTCCTAGTAACAATGGCAATTTTTGATATCAGGAATAACATTTCCACTCGCAATGAAACAGGGACTCGCTTCTATCCATCGTTGACTAAATGGCCGCAGATCTGAATGTGAGCTTGCAGTCAATTGTGGAGGGGCATGTGTGTTGCACCAGCAAGAAATCTATCATTTTCCTTGGAAGACTGAGATTTTGGGTAAACTAACAAGGCAATTTTTTTTTTGTATTTATAAATTTAGATGAAGTTTTAGTAATTTTGTTTTGTTTAATATTTGATTTAGTTTTAATCTAATTTTAGTTCAGTTTTGGTTCAACTTAAAGGGTTAGTTCACCCAAAAATGAAATTCCTGTCATTAATTAGGCTACTCACCCTCATGTCGTTTCAAACTCGTAAGACAAATTAAAATATTTTTGATGAAATCCGAGAGCTTTCTGACCCCCCTATAGACAGCAACGTCAAAACCACTTTCAAGGCCCAGAAAAATAGAAAAGGCATCGTTAAAACAGTACTATAATGGTATAATACTACAGTGGTTCAATGTTATAAAGACTAGAATACTTTTTGTGTGCAAAAAAGTAAACAAAAATAACAACTTTATTCAACCATTTCTTCTCTTCCTTGTCAGTCTCCGACGCCGTTCAAGTGAGCACCACGACGCATGCGTGTGGTGCTGATGGCATATCCAGGACTCTATATCCAGAATTGAAATGTTCCATTGAGAAAGGTGATTCCTGGAGAGATTACTGGAGATTGTGGGCTGAAACTGAGGCAGATTGAAAACTGAGCTATATGCCATTGGCAGACATTTCTCCATTGGAATAAATTGGAGAAGGGAATGTCTCATCACTGTAGAATGTGTGCCCTCCAGCTCAGCTTTCTGGCCTGTGCCTTGAAAGTGACAAATGCTTAATCTCCAGCAACAAAATGAGGGGGTTTTCCATTCCTGGCCCCTTAACCTATACGACACACACACATACAAACAAACAGGTAGGCATCCACACACACAGCGATAGCATTAAATCACAGACTTTACGCATTTAGGCTCAAAGGCAGACACACAGTATCACTGATCGACGCACACACACACACAAACACTTTTTAGAAGATGCTCTGCTCTGAGCATTACTCAAACGTTCAAATCCCTTCAACTGGTTAAACTGCGGTGTGTGCCAACACAAACCTACACACATGCACTGGCCTTCCAAAGCCAAGATAAACAAACACACAAGGCACTAATGGTTCATTTCCTTTCAATTTGTTAAGAACAATGTGAAGCAAACAGCCAGATAAACCAGTATCAAGAGATAATTAGAGCCATTAATGACCAGCTGATTTCACTTACAGCTCTGACACATTGAAACCCTCTCTCACAGACACCTGTAAGACTCTGCCGCTGTCCTGTTTTCTTTTTTATTATTGCTTCATAGAAAGCAGGTGTTTGATATTTTCACATTCTCACTAGTTTGTTTTACTAACACTTTTCAATAGTGTACATGCGTGTCTTAAGAATTGTGTCATTTCTGGCCATGTTTGTAAGTCATTAACATGTCAACCACGCAAGTTGTTCTTTGTGTTTAACTCTTTTCCCGCCAGCGTTTTTGAAAAAAAGTTGCCAGTCAGCGCCAGCATTTTATCATTTGATCAGTTTCATTACCCCCAGAATATTTGATTAATTGTTTTATTAATATCTGGACATGTAATATATCAAAATAAAAAGAACAGAGCCTCTGCTTTAAAAAAAATTTTTTAGCAACACTTGAATGTGGGGAAGTTTAATAAAAAAGCAAAAACAAATGTGCAAAAAGCTGTGAATAATCACATTCAGATCCAGATCAGATTCTGAACAATGATCAAAACATAGATCGAATAGATCGCGTCCACCAGCACCCGGTAGGTAATGTTATTGCCAGTTTGGATTGATATGCTGTTGAATATTTATGATCAGGTTATTTTACATGTGCATCTGCTAACATATGCTATCGCTCGTTTCTGCTTCTTCTCCGTCTGCGTTTTGATCCGAAGATTCAGTACTATTTCAGTATATGTCTAATAGTTCCACTTCCGCCTAACATATAACAGTGAAAACATGGATTGCCGGAGAATTCCGTCAATGGCATTCTGTGGTCTACAACATAAAAATTAAATGATATTTTTTATTATTATTTGACAATTACCTACAGCTTGGAAATAATTCACAATAAAAAAAAAATGTTTACAAGACAGTGATATTTATCTTGTTTTTAAACATCATGTCTCATATTTCACTGACACTGTTGACTTCTTGGTAACAAAGTACATTAACTATTTACAAAAACTTTATTAAGGGCGGTTGTTGGTCCTGGTGGAAATGATATGGGGACATTATTGGAAAAAATTATGCAAATCATTTTTATATAATAAGTTTTTAAATGGTGATGATTATTTCACTATTTGTTTAGAATCATTATAATTTTGTGTTGTGTATATATATATATATATATATATATATATATATATATATATATATATATATTTTTTTTTTTTTTTACCAAATAAAAATATGTCTATGTGTATTGTTTAAGAATGAATGTCTGGCTCTGGGACATGGGTAAAATAATCAAATCTATATATAATAAAGCGTTTTAAAAGTATGAATAAGGCATTGCTAGAAGTTTCCAAAACCTTTTAGGGTGCTTTCACACTTAGTTTGATTGCCTGTTCCGAACCAGAGATCGATTGTCCCAGCTGGATTGTGTTAACATTATATAATTTGGGTCTGAACCGCTTTTGTGCATTTGCATCAAAGCAGCAGCTGTTTACCCCTGTTGCTTGGTAAAAATGACGCTGCAGAAGGCGACAAAATGCATAGCGTTGCTCACCTCACTTTTATATTTTGGGATTTTGAACCATCTGCTGTGAATGTAGGCCTACTGCAAATATTCTAAAGAGCGCGGGAGTCCATTTCTACTGAACAGTGTCTATAGCTGAAGAAACACCCTGCTTCTTTACATTATATCCACACTATTTGTTGTGTGCAAATAGGGATGTCAACGATTAATCGACGATCGATTAATTGTCGATAATACATTTAATCGATCAAACTTATCGATCATCGATTAAGCAGGATCATGCGCGTGCGTGCTGCTCAACCGCGAAACATGTAAGCGAGCGCGCCAGTGTGGTGAAGTGTTGAGTCCCACTGACGAATGACACACCCCGGAGTTGTTTGGGACTATTTTACACCTTCATCATGACTATAAGTTTGCGTGTGCATTCGCAGCCTTTTGTTTTGTGCAAATGTAAGTTGTAATAGTTTATTTTGTGTACGCTTATCTATATCTGATTGGTCTCATATTGGATGCATTTGGTTAAGAATCGACGTGATCTTTAGCGCGCTCAGCTCAAACGACAATGCACGACTAATAATGACTATTGGGACTGTCATATTACACAAGATTATAAAGAGAACACTATTGTAATAAAACATTGTGAATTATTTGGGTTTAGATGCCATGTCGCGTTGTTCCAGGAAGAGCTCGTCAGAGACTAAGAGCGCGTCCACCACAACATATGAGTCATTCTGAATGGCACGTAACTCAGTTTAAGTTCACTTGTGCATTCACGTCATTTTGTGAAGATATAATTTTGTAATAATCTGCTTATTTTGTATATATCTGATTAATATCAAATAGGATGCGTTTCTTTGAGTTAAATAAACGCTAACAAAGTGCTCAACGGTTATTCATTCAGCGCGCGCCGCTCAAGCAGAATGCACAACTAATAATAACGATGGTTAATTTGGGACTTTCATATTACATAACATGAGAACACTATTTTATTAAATGGTTGTGAATTCATTGGGTTTAGTTGCCGTTTTCAGTGCGTTGTTCTAGCACTTCCACAACAGTCACAAATTCTGACAAGCACGCATATGAGGCGGCGTTGGTGACACATTGTATTTGTCGTTATATTTATATATTAAATAGTTAATTTAATTTATCAATCACATCAAAACATTTTACAATCCTACTAAGCCTTTATTTAGATTAAAAAAACATTCTTATTAATTTGGTGAGTAACATAGCTTTTTGAGCAGCATTTGCAGACCCTGTGCTGTTTGCCATTAATGCTAATTATTAATCGATTAATTGATCGTTAATTTAAACGACAATCGATCATGGGAATTTGTGAAAATTGACATCCCTATGTGCAATGCATCTGTTTAATGTACGAGTGAACAGGAAGCTGATCTCTGTTGTGGCAGCACCTCAGTTTAGTCTATTATGCTAAAATTCTGGTTTATGTTATCAGTCAAAACATTACACAACCCTGTCCACCCGAACACAGGAAAGAAGCAAATTTACATTTCCACAAATCAAAAACACACACAGTTCTGGGTCATTTACAAGGACTTACATTTATATATACGCCTGGGTAATGGCTTACTCTTAACAATATGTTTTACCTCAGACTGATCTCATAAAATTGCGTGTGTATGACACGCCAATTCGTATTTCCATTTTTGGCGTGCTATCAACACGCACAATCGCTTTTCAGCGTGTTTATGAACGCAGTTAACTTAACGTTATTACTGTATATATAAATATATGACCTACCTCCACCCCGTCCCTAAACCTACCCGTCACTGGGGTTAATAGCATTTATGAGTGTTCCCCTGCCATCCTAGGGGAAAAAAAATATCGCTCCCCAGATGTAGATCTACATTTTGCTTCGTTTCGCTCGGAAATTTAATGGCGTGTACATATACGCGGAATCACTTGGACATTAATGGCGTAGACATACACGCATACACGCGGATATCTCAAAATGCGTATAGATAACACGCCACTTGACTTGAAAGTGGCGTGTCTGTTTACGCAAAAGTCATGATGTCATGTTGTTTACCTTAACAACAGAGCCAATGTTTCACAAAGTTAATTGACTAATACACAAATAGAGAAAGAAATAGAGAGAGAGGGATAGTAAATGATATTAGGTTATCCATCAATATTTTGTGTGTGTGTGTAACTGAGTATTGGATGATGTGTCTGTCTTGTACAGGTGGAGGGTTAATACATAGAGGGATCAGATTCACGAAGGTGTGGTTTAGACAAGTGGGAAAACTGGTTTAGCATTTCTCTTTCCCTCAGCATGTGTTATGCTCCCGTTCATTTTTATTTACGCCATATGGACTCAGACAGATGGCATGAAATTGACAAGGGTCATTAACAATGGAGGAATCCATCACAAAGCTGGAAACATTTAAAAGTGTAATTTCAGTTAATGTAGTCTGTATCTTTATTTATTTGGTTGGATAAAAAAAAAAGTGACTATCCAGTGGCAAACATCTCACACATTTCTCCATATGTTTGGACCAGCTAAATATCACATCCGTGTCAAATATAACTGCGTTTAAAGCTCCTTTTTAATACGTCTTGAAATACTGCCAAATGTGGGTGTGCTGCCCTGGACACTGTTGCCATGACCTCATTACCAGAAGACAGGCGCTTACACAATCAGCCCTCTTGAGACTGCATCATCACTTAATACTACGCTAAATATACAAAACAAGGATCCAGTTCACATCCTGCATGAGGCATCTCCAAACACACACTGCTAGCTATTATTCAGCCGTTTCAGTTAATGTTTGTTAATAAAAACGGTGTCATATACTGATAAAAGTGTCTCTTTTTTGAATTTAGTTGCTTGCAGGGCTAAAATTCAACATCTACTCCTCAAATGTCGCTTCTTAATAATACTCTGTTGTCTTATATCCGAGTTAAAAAATCTGAATATCGTAATCATGAACATAAATTGAGTAGTCCAATAAAAAGTGAAGTTGTTACCTTAAGATGTCATTTACCTCATCTGACCCTGGAAAATGTTGTTGTTGTAACCAAATGTAGTCAGGTTGATGCATCATAAATATTTTAACTTGAATAAAACCAGTTACCACATGAAGCATCTTCTACAGTGAGAGAAAAGTACAGCCTTTAAAAAAAGTGCACTGTTTTGTAAGTAGTAACTACCAAAAAATGAGAACAGGCTGAAATTCATAAAGTTAAAAACAGTAAATGATGAATGCCTGGGAATCAGACTAGCGCCATGCTCTACTGTTTGAGCAAGAATGCTAATTCTAGAAATTGTTATTATTGATAACTAATAGACTAATTATATGTCCAGCTTCACTTAAAGAAATCCTGTTTTCAGATTATGTCTATAGTGTGATATTGATATTATATTAACCGTTATGTATATATGCACTACCGTTCAAAAGTTTGGGCTCAGTAAGATTTTTGTTGTTGTTTTTGAAAGAAGTCTCTTAATATATATTAAATTATATTATATGTGTTCTTACATAGGCTACAAACATTATACAGTGCTTGATTACAATTATAGTAGCTACAGCATTGTGCCAAATCATAAGAGATAATCAAATGAACATTTTCCAATTTTGAACATGTACATCTTGCCTGCAGGGCCAAAATGAAACAAAAAAAAGGAACAGCTTTATTTCTCTAAGAGTCATCCCATGACACTCAGAAACAGAATTCACTCATTTGCTCCGGAGCAGCAAAACCTTCTCAAGTACATCTATGAATACTGCGTTATTACATGAAATCTACGCAATACTAGCGCTCATGATCAGAGCTCCACAGTCATGGGATCACACAAGATGGAAGACACACAGGCCCTAGGTGGTTTGTGCATCACAACATGTGTTTTTTTGGGGGGGGGGGGGGGGGGGGGGGGGGGGGGGGTTTTGGTAGACTACTAAAAAAATCCTTATCGTCGTTAAACGTGCTGCCCTTCAAACAGAGCCCTGCTTACAAAGTGGGAAATGGCTAAAGGGAAAGAGATTGAGAGATTAAAACTGTGAATAGTGAACCATGGAAAAAGGTGCTGATTTGTGTTACACAACGTCATGCTCAGATGTACAATGTAGGCTAGTCTGTGTACACACTAGCAGTGTAAATGTCAAGGTAAAATGCCGGAGCTTGATGGAGCGCGAGGCCCAGTGGCCCTTTGTTGGGCACCTCAGACCACACCTTCACAGCACAGCAGACCTTGCACAAAAGTAAACACTGAGTCCGACTGTAAACACAAACTGCATAAACCTGCTCACTCCCCCCTCACGCCACGGCTACTGTAAACATTAACACAAGCCTACCGAGCATATATGGAGACCGGCTACCTGAAAAAGGCTAGATTATACAATATAAAATGTACATCAAAATCACGAAACAAGCTTAGAATTTTTGGTTTAACTTTAAAAGTGTCAAAAGGGTTTAATAAGATGTCATTCAATTCACTACCGTTCAAAAGTTTGAGGTTGGTAAAGTCTTATGATGACCAAAGCTCCATTTATTTGCTAAAAATTCAGTAAACAAACTGACTTAATTTTCTATTTTAAAATGGAATTCATTCCTATGACGACAAAGTTGAAATTTCAGCCGTCATTACTTCAATCCTCATTGTCACATTATCCTTCAGAAATCTACACCTTTTACAAGCTGCACACCTTCACCTATAAGGTAAAAGCCTTTTTCTACTGCCATCGGTTCACAGTAAAACTAACGGCAATGACAATATATGGTGACTCAAAAGGGAAGCAATATCAATGATTCAGTCACAGCTGTTATAAGCTCAATGGATAGGGAAATGTTATGTGAATAACAACATACATTTCAGTCTATTCTTCACACAAAGCTCTCATGTGGCTCCAGAAGGCTTTAAATAAAGCAGACAAGTCACAGGGACATATTTTATCATATTTGCTTTTTGAAGCTTTATATCTTCAGTCATTGTTCATTGTAACTGCAGGGGAAATGTTGCTCACCACCTGTCTCTCAAACTTGTCCATTTGGGTTCCACAAGAAGGAAAAGTCATATGGGTTTGACATGAGAGTGAGTAGCTAGATAAAATCATTTTTATTTTGGAGTGAACTATCTTTTTAACCATGAAAAAACTAAACTACACCTCCATATGACAAGGAACCGTGTTTCTTCTAACGTAAATGCATGCACCGTGCGAGCACATGCTTTAACAACATTTAAAATAAGTCTTACCAAACACCAGTTAATCGACTTTATGTTGTTTAACTCCCTCATATTCCCAAAAAGGCAATGTTTTTTTTTGTTCTAATAAAGTAAGTAGACTTACTGTTTATCTTTTAAAGATGTGTCTTCATATTGTCCAAACGTTCAATCCGTCTATATTGAGATCCGCGCAACAGGTGAGAGGAAAAACTTGAGCTCTTATATGATAAAGCGCTTTAACCGAAAACCTTTACCTGTTACACTGGTGATAAAGGTGTGGTAGTTGTTTGCCAGAGGGGCTACAATTTTACGAATTACTACGGCGTTCATTTATTTTCGCAATTCGAAACCAGAAGCAACCTCAAAAAACGAAGTGTCCCCAAAAAAAACTTCTCCCATGACCTGAAGACGTCGCGCACACATCGCAGTCGCTTCCTCCTCCTTCCTTATGTTTATTTTGCCCTTGTGTTACTGCTTCCGACTCCGAGTTGAGGAAGGTCCCCCGTGACTCCGCTCTGCCTTGCCTCCAGCACACGTCCATTTGAATTTCAGATGGCAGTCTGAGTCCAAGGAAGGGCCTGTGCTCGGTACGTTAACGACAAACCATGTGACGAGGGATCAGGAAAACGCAGCGAACTGGGAAACACCGTTTAACCACTGTCACGCTGGGAAATCATTTCAGCAGCACAAATGACCGTCATGCAGTGTAGGCAATGCGTATGTTAGACAGGCTGGGCAGGTGCATTCAAGTGGATTTGAACTAAATAAAGCAATTAAAGCAACATTATTTTGCGTACTATAGAGTTTATTACAATAAAATAGGCCTTATGTATAAAAAAAAAAAAAAAGGAAAAAAAGTTAACTTTAGAACTTAGGCCTTAAAGACTTAAGTGACCTATAGAAGTGGGTTTATGTTACATGCTATGAAGCAAATGCCACTGTAATGCCACTGTTTATCTCTGTAATCCCTCTGTTATTGGTCAGAGTGTTTGATCAAAATTAATCAGTAGTCAGGACTAGAGAGTGTGATGCCCAGTGGCGGCGCCAGGGGGGGTCTTGGGGGGTCTCAAGACCCTCCCAAAAAACGCTTTGACCCCCCATTTGACCCCCCACTCCCTTCCTGATTAAAAAATATATAAATATTTAAACATGTTTCTCTTCAAACTACGCAGAACAATAGTAATTAATAATTTATTCGACATATAAAAAATATAAACATAGAATCACTGCGACGCCCCATGAACGTCGCTGCGGCTTGAGTAATTGCGTTCAAGGCGCTCCCGCGAGCCCGCAAGAGCTGCTACGATACAGCGGGCACGGATGGTGGGAATCCTGGCGGCTGAGTGGATTTAACGGGGGATTTAAGCCATGGCCCAGCCGAAAAACCAAGACAGCCTCAACTAAAATCATACCCGCGTCGTTCTTTTGGATCGCAGGGGCAGCTAGCATCCAGGGGTTTTAGTTGCTCGTGATTCAAACAGTCAGTGGCTTGAATAGGCTATTCTGTGTCAAAAAAGACGCGGCTTTTTGTTTTGCCTGTCGTAATTTTTTTCACTGTGTGCATGGATCTGGTGGTCACTCATATTCCAGTCTCCTCAAAAAGTGTAAATTTTAACATGCTATATAAAATTATCTGTGGGGTACCGGCTACGTAGCCCATATACACACTCTGGGGACACCAAAGACTTATTTTACATATTTTTTGGGAGTAGGCTATCAATAAGTAGCCTATTTCAATCCTGATTCAAGACAATTCTGTAATTACAGCTACAACTTCAGCAGGCACAAGACAAAATTGACGAAATGGCTGAGACATCAATTAGACAGAGAGACGCTTGAAAAAAGGAATGAGAGATGATCTGTTTTATGACACAGATTAAACACTGTTAGGTAGTAGGTACATTACCGTTCAAAAGTTTGGGGTATGTAATATTTTTTTATGTTTCTGAAAGTCTCTCATGGATCACCAAGGATGCATTTATTTGATAAAAACTGTAATATTATAAAATATTATAACGGAATTTAAAATAATTATATTTTAATGTATTTAAAAAATGTAATTTATTCCTGTGATGGCAAATGGCAGAGAAGAAGACAGGAGGAGACTGGACAGAAGTAGGGCAATCAAAAGGTAGTGAGAGCATGACAATATAGATACTATTTTGTAAATATGTTTTCTGTCATGGGTGTGGCAATGGCAATTAAAATTCAAGCATATTGTTTGCAAAATGAAATTGATTAATTAATTAAAAACAAAGTAGTTGATATGCTGTGTTGTTTTTGTTGTTAAGTAGCAGTAATATGAAGTTATTAGCCGTGTCCACTGTATTTTTTGTTGGTTTTCATGAGACCCCCCTTGAAAGGACCAGGACCCCCCATTGCCCCCCCAATCAAAATTGTCCGGAGCCGCCACTGGTGATGCCATGGGTTAGCAATAATCTAATCGACTAGTCTGAATGTTTGTGATAAATTATATTTTTCGCCTTAGAATGGCAGCTGAAGGTGACATAGGGGTATCTTTGTGTAACTGTCAACGGAAGCTTCATGTAGGTCATGAGTCACAAGTTCATTTCTGATCATTAATATCAAGTCAAAACATCCTTGCTGTTTCTTTCTCTACATGTGTTTTTTTATGTGTGGGTGGGTGTGCGTCTACGTGACCATATTTTGGGGACAAATTTGTACATAGGCTAAGTGAGCTAAATCTGACAAAAACTGAGAGAGTACAGCTTGACTATACTTCTGAGGGCCAAAAGTTTGAAAATGTCTTCACAAACATAGTGATACATGGCACAAACTGACTTGTGAGGATATTTCAAATGGCCCTGATTGTTTGAGTTGCTCATAAATCAGCTAAATCATACTTGTAATCTGAATATACAACAAAATAGTCAATAGTAAGTCCTCACTATGGTAGAAAAACAAACATATGAGCAAATGCGCATATGTATTCTTGGTGCTCTAATTAAGTTAATGTTACTGTAATTTTCTTGGGCTAGTAGTGTCTGTATACGCTAGAATGTTTTCTTAAAAAGATGTGTTCATGTGTCCACTTGCCAATGCTGTTAGATATCATACTGTATGTGAGGACCACATATTGTTTTTACATTTGTGGGATTTTTTTATTATTATTATTATTATTATTATTTTTTACATTTGTTTGAAATAATTAATCAGTTTTATTTGAACATAGCACTACTGTTGCTATAGTAAATAATGCATCAAAACACAAGTTTGATTTTCATTCAAAGTGTGACCATGTGACCAGCGCATAGCATAGTGAGGATGACAACAGGACACATATTTTCACTCTCTTACATGGGTGTGTTTATTCTTTCTGTCTCCACTGGACTGAATTTTTCCATTTGGTTACTTAAGAGATCGAGTTACATGATGCACTTTTTTGTTGCTTGTTTGTTTCAGAATGTCATTATCTTTCATATGTAATTCTGCAGTAGATCACAGCTGCAGGATACAATGAGATCCAAAGAGCTGTAGTAATTTTATAGTAATACAACATGAAAGTGCTTGGGTGTACACCATAAGTAAATGCTCCACACCTTTTCCAACATCTCTGTTCAAATGTTCTTATCGTGATAATAGAATTTGTAATGAGTTTTGAATCATATTTCAATTTAGTCAAGTCAATATTTATAATTAAGAACAAATCTGTAAATGTAAAATGTCAATGTAACCCTAATCTTATGGAAAAGTGATCAAGACATCCTGATTAATAAAAGAGTTCAGATCTTTTTATGGCCATGGTAAATTAAATATTATTGTTGTTTTCTGAATTTTTCCCCCCAAATTGTCAAATGGTCAATATTTACATAACCATCAGATCATATTTTAGCAGCCATTCATAAAGAATCCAAGATACCTTCAAAGACTTTGGTGGATTTTTCTGACAACTATATTAATCATATTGCTACAATCTATTTTTTTTTTAATCAACATCATGCTGTCTATAGCTTTTTTAAATACAAGATATTATCAAAGCGGGTTGTGCTCTGAGCCAATAATATATTTTAAATAATAAATGAACACTTGTATGCAAGGATGCATTAAATTGATCATAAGTGACAGTAGACGTTTGTGTTACTACAGAAAATATATTTCAAACAAATGCTGTTCTCTTTGTATTTATCAAATAATCCTGACAAAAAAAAAAGTATCAGTTCCCACAAAAATAAAGCAGTACAGCTGTTTTAAAGGGGTCATATAATGACATTTTCATACAAGTTAATTTGATTCTTTAGGGTCTAAATGGAAAGTTTGTAATATACTTTAATTAAAAATTCTCATTAGTATTGTAAGAAAACACTCATTCCCTTTCGTAGTCACTCCGAGTTACGTCGGATGACGGAGAATGGGGAGTTTCGCCAGAAAGCCTATCATCTTTGAGTATTATAAAACGAGCCAATGGCAATGAAATGGCATGGGTCTGCGGAATTTGCATAGCCTATCTCCGCCCCACCGCGTGGGTATTTAAGGAGAGACACCTGCAACGGCAAATCATGTTTTTCGCTTCGGAGCCAAGAGCATCTCTTCACTCCACAAGCCAAAATCCTGAGTTTCAGTGATTTCATCTTCTCTTTGAGACGAGCGAGCTCTCCGGTGTTGGTGTGACGGCGGTACCCAGCGAGTTCACATTGCCTGCGATCTGAGCAGTGGTCTGCCGGTCTGTGTGTTTCTCCCTGGTCGCCTCAGCATTGCAGAGTTTTTCTTCCTCAAAATGAGCTGCACGTGGCATGTCTTTTTAAAGATGTCTCGCCCGTGTTCTTCTGGGTGCGGTCGATATTTGTCTTCCTTTGATGGGCACAATCGCTGCTTTGCGTGTCTGGGCTTAGAGCGCGCTAAAGCAGCGCTTGTGGATGACTCATGTTCCTTCTGTGGGAACATGACCATCGCAACACTGAGGTCGAGACTCAATGATCTCATTCGAGAGAGAGTCCCCTCATCCACAGCCCGATCTACCCCCTCCACGAGAGGTGGTACTTCGGCTGGTGGACAGGGTGACTTGAGGGTGACGGTGTGGAGCAATCCGACGATGCGTCCTCGGACCACGCCCCCCTCTACAGTGTTGCAACCCGCGAGTGCCGTAGTGATTCAAGCGGGTCCATCTACGGATGCCCCGCGTGTTTCATTCGGCGCTCCAGAGGAGGACTCGATGTCGATTGCGGCATCACAAGGCGGGCATGAGTCATCGGGAAGTGATGATGCGGCTGCGTTGCCTCCCTCGGGAGTGCCAGCGTTGCTCGTGTCAGATCCTGAGATGACGGCCATGCTTTCCCGGGCCGCCACGAGCATCGGGCTAGAGTGGAATCCTCCGCCCTGCCCCAATGCCATTCTTCCCGGAAGTGCATGAGGAGCTGTCGAAGTCATGGAAGGCTCCCTTGACCTCCCGTGAACGTTCGACAGCTTTCTCCGCCTTTCCTCCCCTCGATGGCGCGGCCGCCCATGGGTACACTGGGATTCCCCCAGTTGAACGCTCTGTTGCGATGCAACTGTGTCCTCAAAGTGCTTCTTCTCACGGTACTCCTAAGCACCCGTCCAAGGCCTGTAGATTTTCGTCTACTCTGGTGGCGAGATCTCACAGAGCTGCAGGACAGGCAGCCGCCACCCTGCATGCGATGAGCACCTTGCAGGTCCACCAGGCCCAGCTGCTCAGAGATATGCACGAGGGCAGGACTGACCCCGGGCTCTTTGATGAGCTGCGTGCCCCCACTGACCTCGCTCTCCGGGCGTCGAAAGTGGCCTCACGCTCCCTGGGTCAGGTGATGGCCACCTCTGTGGTCCAGGAGCGTCACCTGTGGCTGAACCTGGCCGATATGCTCGACGCCCCCATATCCCAGGCCGGCCTCTTCGGCGGAGCGGTTGAGGACTTCGCCCAGTAGTTCTCGACCGCACAGAAGCAGTCTGAGGCGATCAAACATATTCTGCCCCGACGGCCCGCTGCTGCCTCCACCCAGCCGTCGGTTCAGACGCCTCAGCCTGCTCGCCACCGAGGGCGCCCTCCTGCATCTCCCGCCCCTCCCGCACGGCCCCAGCAGCAGCCTTCACCCGGGCCGCGTCGTGGAGGAAGCCGCAGGAAGGCGCCACAGCCCTCTCCAGCCCCGCGCCCCGCTAAACGCCAGGCTAAGCGGCGCTCCTGAGACGGGCTGCTCAGTGATGGAACCGTTTTTTTCCCAGGAGGCGGTTGCAGGCCCCCTCCTTCCCCCGGTGGAGGGCCGGGCGAGAATCTTTTGTTCTCCACTCCACTCCGCTCCACGGGTGGGCAGCACCCTATTGTGGTCAAAGAAAGAACCGAAAATTCCATCACTGAGCACACAGAGCCGGACGACAGTGCGTGACGCCCCAGGGCCTCGCTGCTCTCGTCCCCCTCTGTCTCTGAGGGCGCGGATGACAGTGTGTGCCGTCTCCGGACCTCACCACTCTCGTCCCCCTCTATCGCCAGACCCCTGGCAGAGCAGACCCCCATGGAACGCTGGTCCTTCCCTGGTCTCCTCTGTCAGGACGCGGAGCATGACCGCACCCCCGCTCAGGGCCGCTATGCCACCCTTGCCTGGGCCGGTCACTCCGCTTCGGTGCCCCTCCGCGGGGACGTCTGTGGTTCGGATGATTCCGCTGGTTCAGTTTTTGGGAGCTTGGTTAGAGCTTTCCAACCTGTCCCGCTGGGTCGCCCGAACTATCAGGCTCGGCTAAGTTCGCACGGTCTCCTCCCCGCTTCAGAGGAGTCCGCTTTACTGTGGTCGGTGGCAATGCCCCGATCATGAGAGCGGAGGTTGCCACCCGCGCTGGCGAAGGGTGCAATCGAGACTGTCCCTCCAGCCGAGGTGGAGTCAGGGTTTTACAGCCCGTACTTCATTGTCCCCAAGAAAACCAGTGGGTTACGGCCAATCCTGGATCTGCGCGTCTTGAACCGCTCCCTTCACAGGCTGCCGTTCAAGATGCTCACGGCCAAACGCATTGTCGAATGCGTGCGGCCACAGGATTGGTTTGCAGTGATAGACCTGAAGGACGCCTACTTTCATGTCTCCATTTTACCTCGACACAGACCGTTTCTTCGGTTTGCTTTCGAGGGGCAGGCATACCAGTACGCGGTTCTCCCATTCGGGCTGGCTCTGTCTCCTCGCGTCTTTACGAAGGTCGTTGAGGCAGCCCTTGTTCCCCTACGCGAACACGGGGTTCACATCCTGAATTATCTCGACAACTGGCTAATATTAGCTCACTCTCGAGATCAGGTTTGCGAACACAGAGACCTAGTGCTCCGGCACCTAGCCCGTCTGGGCCTTCGGGTCAACTGGGAGAAGAGCAAACTCTGCCCCGTGCAGAGGATCTCTTTTCTCGGTATGGAGATCGACTCGGTCGCCATGTCCGCGCAGCTGACGAGCCGTATGTCGCAACTCGCACGCCACCTCCTCTTATGGAGTCAGAAGCACCTGAGGTCCCTTCGTGCTATTTACATTCCGGGAGTTCGGAACTTTGCAGCCGACGAGCTGTCACGGTTTTGGCCCATCTCCGGCGAATGGCGACTCCATCCCCAGTCGGTCCAGCTGATTAGGGACCAGTTCGGGGACGCACAGGTAGACCTGTTTGTCTCCCACGACTCATCCCACTGCGCCCTGTATTACTCCCTAACCGAGGGCACGCTCGGCACGGATGCACTGGCTTATATGCGTTTCCCCCAGTGAGCCTTCTCGCACGGACCCTGTGCAAGATCAAGGAGGACGAGGTGCAGGTCATTCTGGTTGCGCCATACTGGCCCACCCGGACCTGGTTCTCCGAACTGATACTCCTCGCGACAGCAACTCCTTGGCCAATTTCTCTGAGGAAGGACCTCCTTTCTCAGAGACGGGGCACCCTCGTCCCGATCTTTGGATCCTCCACGTGTGGCTCCTGGACGGGACGAGGCAGGTTTGGGTACCCTGCCACCTGTGGTGGCGGCTACCATCACTTCCGCTAGAGTATCGTCCACGAGACATGTCTACGCGTTGAAGTGGAACCTCTTCGTCAACTGGTGCTCTTCTCACCGAGAAGACCCCAGGAAATGCTCGATCAGTGTCATGCTTTCCTTCCTGCAAGATGGGTTGGAGCGAAGGCTGTCTCCCTCCACCCTGAAAGTGTATGTGGCCGCTATCGCCGCATATCACGAAGCAGTTGAAGGTAAGTCTCTGGGAAAGCATGACCTGATCATCAGGTTCCTGAGAGGAGCGAGGATACTGAATCCTCCTCGCCCTCCTCTCGTTCCCTCTTGGGACCTCTCAGTGGTGTTAAATGCCCTGCAGAGGGCTCACTTTGAGCCTCTGCAATCGTTTAGCTTAAGTTCCTGTCAATGAAGACAGCGCTCCTGGTTGCATTGGCCTCCATCAAGAGGGTAGGGGACCTACGATCACGTGATCCTGAGACCCCGGCCTGGATATGTGCCCAAGGTTCCCACCACACCCTTCCGGGACCAGGTGGTGAACCTGCAAGCGCTGCCCCTGGAGGAGGCAGACCCAGCCTTGGCACTGCTCTGTCCAGTACGCGCTCTCTGTGCTTACGTAGACAGGGCGCAGTGTTTCAGGACCTCAGACCAGCTCTTTGTCTGTTATGGTGGGAGACTGAAGGGAAAGGCTCTCTCAAAGCAGAGGTTGTCTCACTGGATAGTCGACGCCATTGCTTTGGCTTACCAACAGCAAGGCCGACCGTGCCCCCTTGGTGTGACAGTGCACTCCACACGGCTTCCACTTGGGCTCTAGCTTATGGCGCCTCGCTGGCAGACATCTGCAGACCTGCAGGCTGGGCGACACCCAACACATTCGCCAGATTCTATAATCTCCGAGTGGAGCCTGTGTCCTCTCGTGTACTCGCTTCAGTCAGCTAGTACTGGACCCGCTCAGGTTCGCTTGCTCGCCATTCCACTCCACGGACTGGATACGTGTGATTATTTCCTCAGGTGAGCCTTCCTCTCTGAATCCCTGAGTTCCTCCAGAACTGTTGACGCTGGCGCCAGTGTCTATTGCCTGCGCGTTGGCTAGGTGCCTCCGTGTGCATGGTTCCTCCCCTGAGTAACCCCCACATGTGTATTTCCACTGTAAGCCTCATTGAGCATGTGTCTTTCCCTCGGCAAGCCACCTTGCCACTCCTGGAGTTGAAAGTTGCCACCCCACGGGCTGGTCACTCCAGTGTTCCTCCATATGAAGCCCCCCTCGGGCCATATGTGTATTCTTAAGTCCTCCCTACGTGTAGGCATGCTGCGGCATATTTCCCCTGAGATATGCTTCCCAGTGTACCTTGGTATTCCTGTGTTAAGTAGGACTCCTTCGTCCGTGCCTATATCACAACAGGGAGGTCAGACTTCGCAGGGCACTGGAAGACAGCTGTGAAGGTGGCGTGATTACACGGGGACCCCCATTCTCCGCCATCCGACGTAACTCGGAGTGAGTACGAAAGGGAACGACTCGGTTACGGATGTAACCCTCGTTCCCTGAGTAGGGAACGGAGACGTTACGTCTCCCTGCCACTTCCGCTGTACCGCTGGGTAGACGCCTGAGTTCAGTCTCGGCTCCTCAGCGAAGACATGATCTGCCGTTGCAGGTGTCTCTCCTTAAATACCCACGCGGTGGGGCGGAGATACGCTATGCAAATTCCGCAGACCCATGGCATTTCATTGCCATTGGCTCGTTTTATAATACTCGAAGATGATAGGCTTTCTGGCGAAACCCCCCATTCTCCGTCATCCGACGTAACGTCTCCGTTCCCTACTCAGGGAACGAGGGTTACATCCGTAACCGAGACGTTTTCACCTGGTCAAAAACAGCTCTGTTTTCAGGAGGCCGTTTCAGTGCATTTGCCTTTAAATGATAATGAGCTTCGCTCACTCCGCCCCTCTGTTCTGCGGGCGTTTAGACCAAGGGGGTAATCCACCAGCTGGAAAATGAAATCTCCCCTGGGGCCTCCATTGGCTAGCAAGCCTTCACCTGCTGTTAGCATTCCATTGACTCCCATTCATTTTGGCGTCACTTTGACAGCGAATAACTTTACATCTGAGGCGCTGTGAAACACGACAATGTATAAAAGGCTTCATTACCGTGTATCTTACGTTATGGCCCTGTAGAAGCATTTTTTGTAAAAAAAAAAAAAAGGCTAACGATTGCGTCATAACACGCAACTCTCTGTCGCACAGTAGAGAAATTACCGTATAGACAGAAGTAGAAGCTCGCGCGCAATCGGGGGGACGTGGAGGCATAAAGTCAATGGAGAAGCCCATAGAGAGTTGCAAAGTTGATCCTGCTACTGCTCATGGACAGCTAATACTCACGATCTCCGGCTCTGCAAGATTCGGAAGGGAATGATTCAGATTCCTCTTGGCACAGCTACTAGAAGACGTACAACTGTGAGACAGGTTGCTCACGTCACATCTACGTCGTCACGCTCAGTTTGAGCCAAGGGGGTAATCCATCAGCCGGAAACTGAAGCCTCCCTGGGCGCCGCCATTGGTTAGCAAGCCTTCACCTGCTGTTAGCATTCCATTGACACCCATTCATTTTGGCGTCACTTTGACAGCGAAAAACTTTACATCTGAGGCGTCCAAAGACTCCATTTGTCCATTATTTATTTCTAAAGAAACACGACAATGTATAAAAAGCTCCATTACCTTGTATCTTATGTTATGGCCCCGTAGAAGCAGTTTTTGTAAAAATAGGCTAACGATTGCGTCATAACGAATCGCCTCTGCGTCGCAAAGTAAAGTCGAGGGAGAAGCCCATAGAGAGTCATAAAGTTGATCCTGCTGCTAGCTCATGGACAGCTAATACTCACGCTCTCCGTCTCTGTGAGATTCGGAAGGGAATTATTCAGATTTCACTCGGCACAGCTACTAGAAGACATACCGGTTGCTCACGTGACAGGCTCAGTTTGAGCCTGCGCAGTACGCCTGGCTATCAGCTTTTAACGGGCTTCAATTTTCTCCGTTGAAATCAATGGGGTCGCTGTGTCCATTTCTTTTACTGTCTATGGTTTGAGCCTGCGCAGTGCGCTTGGCAATCAGGAAGTGAGTGTTTCTAATTGACTTCACTTTTCTCCGTTGAAGTCTATTGGGTCGCTCTGTCCATTTCTTTTACTGTCTATGGTTTAGACACAACCACAACGCACGTGGAGTGTTGCCTTGACAACAGTTGAGGGTATATTTTTGGAGGAAGAATGGCAGCGGGAGTCTCATCTGTGAGATCGTATCAGTTTGAACCGGAGTCGGACCCGGAACAAGATGACGGCCGCAAAGAAGTTCGACAATTAAGGCTCGAACAGGATGTTTCTGAATGGTTGGTTAACATAATGTCACTTTGATCTATCTTTGTATGTACTGGCAGGGTAGAGTAACTTAGTGAGATGTACGAACGCTATGTGTTATGTGTTTAGTGATACGTACTCAGTTTGTAATAACCATAACGCGTTGTTCATTATAAACGTAGGATTATGAATTATATTGAGAACGTCGTACATAGAAAACATGCAGTAATGTAACTTACCCTGAGTGTAAACCTTAGCCGCATTCATCGTGAAGCGTGCAAGCGATTTGCAAAGATTAAAATAAAGGTTAATATTTTACACACTTCTTCTGGAGGTGCAGCAGGGACATGAATAGTTGGTACCGATTCTTTTTTCAGGAGCAGCTTCTTAGCAAAACCAGCTTTATACTGATCCTCGTTTATAAAGCAGTTTGCTGAGAAAAGATTCGCGAATCGAAGAACAGAACACCATCGCAAAAACAGAACACCACAATCGCTTAGAAGCCATTCTGCTCCAGCGTATCAACAATGGCGGACTATGATGACAGCTCGCTCAGGGCGGGTCTGTGTTGAAACGCTGCTGTCAATCAACGAGCGTGGGAGGGGCGTCCGACCGTGTGACGTGACACGGTCGAACGGCTCGATTTGAGGCAGGGAAAAACATATAAGGAGATTAAAACACTGGATAGATTTTTATCATTATATGATGGTTGTGTACAGGCACTGCCAACACACATTTCAGTACAATCAACTTGAAAAAGTGCATTTACCATTATATACCCTTTAACATCAATAAGAATTGTTTCCTAAGGACCAAATCAGCATATTAGAATGATTTCTGAAGGATCGTGTGACAAATGAAGACTGAAGTAGTGGGTGTTTAAAATTCAGGAATTAATTACATTTAAAATATATATTAAAATAGATTTTTAATCAAACAAATGCAGTCTTGTGAGAATACAAGATTTCTTTCAAAAATCTTGCTTATAGTGGTGTGTTAAAAGTATATGCTTTATTTACAACTACTTTAAGAGTAAGTTTGAACATATGGTACAAAATGAGGGCTTGATTGCTGTAAGATTACATCATAGTACAAAAGTAGTCAGACCAGGAAATTAAAGCAGAAACAGGAGGATGATCAGAATAACCTTGGTAGGCTATATTTAGTTGTACAAATATTGACTATTTGGTGACAATTTTTCAGTTACAGCACACAAGCACAGTGACTTCCTGGGGAGAGAGATGACTAAGAGCGTCTATGCTGTGATGAGTTTATGTAAAAAAAGAAAGAAAAGGGAATGCATTTGTTTTTCCCTCATACACAATGTTGATATGCCAGTTCCATAGTCATCACAACAGGGGGCAGATGCCGCTGAGGGTTCAGTTTCCATAGAGACCACACACCAGCATTCCTGCCCTGAGCTAGAATTTGTTTATGGTGGTGTTTGTGTGTTGGAGCCTGCACTGATGCACACGTGTGCGAGAGAATCCAGGTGTTGCAAGCAGTAATTGAAATATTGATATGGTAAAGCACCTGCCACTGTTTGGAAAATGTTTAACACGTTTGTTTGCGCATTGCACAGGGGAGTAAAACTATTATCAGCCAAATCATTCAACGTCTCAGCTTCTGACTGTGCCATGTAGGGAATCTTTTTAACAAAGCATTCTTCATTTAAACAATATGCCTCATGAGGAATCAGCGCGATAAAAAGTTAACTAAACAAAGATTAGTATTAGCTGGATTACAATAGGTATAATCCAAAATAAGACCAATATACCCATATAAAAGTAACGAGATTTTATAGGCAGAAAGAAAACCATTTTATTACATTAAAATGTTCCATACAAACAATGCATACACACTAAGTCATATTGCTTTCAGACACAATTTTTTCTATTTTCTTCCCAGAATACTTAAACAACTTTGTAACAAAATGTAAGTACAACATTTATGAAAATATATATCTCTAAACAGGGATCTTCAATCTTGACAATACAAATAATACAATAAACACATTCAATATCAGTATGTGAACTATGTTTTGCAAACATGTATGTAGTTAAAAGTCATTCAAGTTACATAACATATAATATACTGTTCAACTGCTCTCATATCGACACATTCAAATATACTCTAAAACTGGCATTCCAATATAATCGAGATGGACTTCCTCAATATCTTAGCAAATATAATGCATGTTCTTTTTCATAGTTATGCTAGCAAACACAACAAAGCAAGAGAAGTCCATAAAAGTAACGAGTAGGTCACAACACCATTTAACATTCTGAAAACAAATAATAATAATGAAATAAAAAAATAAATAAAAAATTTGGCAAATATTGTATGATATCTATAGATTATAAACACTTAAGCGGGAGAGGCTAATCACACCTGAATACTGCTACAGGTTGTGGGTTGTGAATGGGCCAGTATTGTATATGTGTCAGTATTTCCAGAGGTAAACATACAATTTGACGGAATAGCCCTTGAGTTATGGAGAGAAGAGTTTGAATGGGGCATGGCTGATCGTTTTGTTGAAATTACTTTCTTTTGCGACATGATAGAGAACTGAAGGCAAAAATAGTATAGTTAGCATTCGTGACGCCTATTGAAAGCAAACCTCTGTGAACAACCCGTTTAAAATAAAGTGCAACCACCAAACACTGCCTTGGCAAACACCATTTATAAATAGATTCATAAATATCTCTAAGTCACCTATAACATGAAAGTACAAAGTATTATTTTTTTCAAGCACACATTCAACCTTTACCTCACAAAGAACATAAGCTAACACTAACAAAATACACCTTTGTATAAGATGACCCAACTGTTAAGGCGTAGATACCCTTGGTGAGATGCTACACATGACTCTTCAATAGTGGTTTAGTCCTCAAATCAAAACTTGCCATCTGTAGCTTGGTACATTTGTACCGTCTTTTGATGCAAGAAATTAGACTTTCTTTAAAAGTAATAGCATTAAAAGTGTTATTATCTTGGATTCAGTCGAGTCAGGTGATGACCTTCTCAGTATCAGTTTGCCAGTTCAAATTAAATATGAATATCCTTTTCCCCTTTAATATTAGACTTTGTCAGTCTTGCTGTGGTCAAATGTATATATATATATATATATATATATATATATATATATATATATATATATATATATATATATATATATATATATATATATGATTAATCAGCAAGGTAGAGTGACAGTAATTATTGGCATTGACAAATAATTAAATATGAGGATAGATTGAATACTGTCTGTCATTTAGAGCAATGCCACACATGGACTTTCATGCCACTTTGATCAGAGTATGTCTAGAATGCATTCTGAATTTACTTAGAAGCTCATAATGACTCCAGACCATACATGTACTCTGAATACTGAAATATATACTTTCCAATGATACTCATTTGGATGCTGTAATTTCAAATTCGTATTCGTTGTATGCTGAATGTTTCACGTAACATTGTTACACGTTTATTGTACGTAACAATCGTAATGATGAATATTTGTATCAAGGTATTTTTGTTTAGAAATTCCCTGCAATTTTCTCTTTATCAGTTTCTGTAACAAAAAAAAAAAAAAAGTTAAAATCCAGGCACTCACTTTGATTGCATTTAGCACAACGTAGCATTTTTAAGTAGTTGCACAAACTGCAGCAGCCAAAATACATATGTACACATATGTACATAATTTTCCATTTTAGTACAGTACCAGAGGACATTAATAAACAGACACAAATTAACATTTTCAAAAAAGAAGGGAAAAAAGGCAGCAACACTTATATGGCTACAAATGTATTACATTTCTCTATGCTTCTTGTATAAAGTGACAATATGGCTTAATTTGACAAAACTCATACAAAATCTGAACTATATGGCCACATTGGCATATACATGAGAAGGAAGAACATATCATAACGCCGATTGGACTGGCTTTCGCAATGAATGGCATCGGTTTCAAATTAATTTGTTGATATTGATGTTGAAATGATATTGAATTCTTTGTGACAGTAAGTTGATGATAAATAAGAAAAATCAAGGTGACTGATTGCAGCTTTAGTGCAGTTTAATAGCAATTGGCCAGCTGCAGTGTGTTACCCAGATACTGATCTGTGCAGCTGAATCAAAGTGGCTGTAAACAATAATCACCTATCCAAACCTGGCCTTGTTCCTTCATGCCCATAATGTCCTACAGAGGGCGCTCTCATTGCAGCAGTTCAGTTTTCTTTGTGGGTGTTGTGGTCTCTGGCTCCCCACTGTCAGACACATTGATAGGACTGTCCCGAGAGAAAACCTCAGTGGATTCTCTCCACACACAGTCAGCAATGGTCTTGAAGGCATTGGTGCTACACTTGGGTCGTACTTTCTGTGAGGCATTGTTAACGATTTGCCGACTGTTTGAGGTGGCGATTTTGATTTTTAGAGCGGCATCCACACGGTCTACAACTGTATAGGTGCCAATACTGCCATCCTCAAATCCCACAATGATGTTAAGAGCTCGCTGTGATAGGCACAGATAGGTTGGTGTTTTGTAAAGGGAACAGGTCCCGATGCTCTTACCGTCTGCCAATCTCATGACAATCAGACTTGAAACCACACCTGCATCATCATCTTCATCGCAATTCCGGAAACAGATGTACACTAAGTAGCGTCCGTCCCGTGAGAGCTTTTGCCGCCATATTATGCCAGCAGCATGGACCAGACGCAGTTTACCACTGTGCAGGTCTAGAACATTGATGTTCTCATCACCTTTCGACACAATGCCCAACTTTCCATTTGGTGATATTTGGAAATCTTCCAGGTTCTTTAAGAAGTTGCTGGGCAGCTGCACCCGCCTACACACAGACTCATCAGCGACACTCCAGATGAAAACAGTTTCGTTGGAGGTGATGAAGACAACAAAATCTGGACTGTCAGGGATTAATTTAAAGTTAACAATTGTGATCCCATCGTCACAGATAAATTTTTTGGAAACACTACCTGACCACAAGCTAACAGCTAACATCTTATTCTTGTTGGCGCCCACAAGGAATGTGTTTGCTGTGGTAATGAGGGCTTGCTGGAGTGTTACCAGAATGTTGCATACCTTGTGACCAGTGGCGAGTCTCCAAACACGAGAGGCGTTCTGCTCGCAGAGGGACACAACAAACTGATCATTGTGCGTGATGAGAAGCTGTGAGATTCTCTGGCCGTTGATACGGAATATGTTTTCACCTGTGGTCGTATGCCAGATGTACTGACTACTTTTATCATCAGATGTCACCATTAGGTCACCTGATGTCGTCAGGACGCAGTTCTCAACGGGTCCTTCATGCTTGAACACCATCTCAATGAAACCTGTGCTGTAGTTCCACTTGTGAATGACCTCTGACCCATCCGTGGTGTATACAAAATCCTCTCGGCCAGAGAGCTGCAGGTTTTGGATAGGTTTTCCAGTTTTATCAATGTTCGACATGGCTGTTATAATGTCTATGTCCCACACAGAAAGCACACCACTGCTGGCCACAGATAGCAGCAAGTTATGGTGTGTTGATTTGATCAGCTTTACAATGGCTCCGGATATCTCTATCAAGCTGGCCATGCACTGCCCACTGTCTCTCCTCCACACAAATATTGATGATGTGTTCTCCATGGAGGCTATTATACTTTGGTTATTCTTGGAGAGAACAGCTGCCACAAACTTTTCACTTCGCTTGGCCTTGAACTTTTCTGCCATTTTCCAAATCTTGGTGTCCAGCACCTCAATGCTACTTGCTTTGCAGATGAGGATGGATCGCTGATCCTCTGAGAGCTCTATGCCCACCACCTCACTCTCATCTCCTCTGCAGTCATAATCCTCCATTAGCTTGGGATTTGTGATATCTTTGGTGTTCCACACGGAGAGACTGCCCTCATTGTCAATCATCACCATTTGATTGATTGTGTCAAGAATCAGGATTGACTTAACAAAACCACCAGAGAATTCAGAAGTCATTGTGGCAAGCTTGTCCCCACTACCAAGGTGGAATATGGTGGTCGTGTTGAGATACTGTCCGCAGAAAGCATACATTCCATCTGGGGAACACTGGACACAGGTTACCTCATACCAGCAATGAAACTGATACAAAGGCCAGCCATAGAGCAAATCAATCACATTGACGTCTTTGCTTGCCTCCAACCAAGCTAAGGCATGGTGGCTGGACAAGGTGAATCCATTGATGAATGCCACCCCGCCGGTGATGCCACAGTGCTTGGATCCTTTTACCTCGACCTCAGACAACAAACAGGACTTGTGGTTGTCGTAAATGAGCAGTGTATTTTTTGTAGTGGCCACTACCAGATACTTCTCATCTGTGGTTAACCTGATGCCAAGAACAACTGACCTTGCTGTGTCTATCTGTCTTAGCAGCTGTCTACTCTCAACATCCCATGTGCTGACGGATCCATCCTCGAGGGCCACAATGACTATGTTTGGAGCTAATGTAGGTAGAATCTCCACAATTTGCATGTAGCTAGAAGAGAGTGGTAATCTCTCAGGACTGTAGGTGACATCCATGGAAGAATGCAGTGGCACAATGGAGCAGTATTTAGGACCGTCCTTGTCACACTCAAGAAGTAGGTGTCTGAGCTTAGGAAGGGATGTGACAACTGGAAGGAGCCTTTGCTGTAGCTCAGCAGACAGTGACGCAGGATTCTTTGTCACTTTGAGCTTTATACTGCGGAGAGTAGTTGCAAGAAACTTTAGCTCCTTTTCTTGTGTGTAGCTGTAAGCTAGATCGATGTCTGACAGGGCCTTGTCAAACTGCCCTATCTTTATCATAGTGTAGAGCCAGCTAAAGTTCATGATGACACCATACATGAGATCATCTGTTCGGCCGCTCCTTGTCAGGTGGTATGTGAGCTCTGTCATCTTTCGATGGTTGACAAAGAAGATGTCCGGCTCCAGCAAGTTACATTGGAACACCCAGGGTTGTTCGGGTGTCTGTCTGTCATAAGAGTGCTTGTCAGCAGAAGCTTTGTCATGGCCATGAAGGCTCTGCTGTTGATGAGGGTTTCGATGCTGGGAGATATTCAGTGAAGCTAAATGATTATTGTCGCAGTGGAATATCTTCTTTCTACCACCTGCCCAAGCCCCAAGGAAGTATTCAGCCAAAAGGCTATGCATTTGATGCACATCTTCTTCATTACTAAGGTATAGCTTCTGTGCTATGAGATGCAGATGTCGATTTGCCCACACCATTAGTGTTACATTACGGACTTGACGCTCCACTAAATAACCCTCAAGTTCTTCTTTTAGCCGGGCTATGAAATCGTAAGAAATACGCAGCGGGCTTTTAAGATTAGAGCTCACCATGATGTCCCCAAGGACACTGTTGTCCAAAGATAAAATATCCTCTAGCTCCAACTCTGTCAGGCCTGCCCGTGCCATCGTGATGTAGCCCAGTGCTCGAAAGACAAAGCGTGAGCCAAGCTTGTTTTCGATAGAGTAGAAAAGCTGCTCAATACTTTCGTGCACTGTGGAACACAACGATTTGTCATCCACATCCTTGTGCGACCGCCAGTGAACTACCTCTCGGTAGATGAGATTGACAAACATGGGCAGTGTACATTTAGCCATTGCCTCATTCACATATATCTGTTGCCCAGAGGTCACCTTCCTTTTGACACTCAGAAGCTGCTGTTTAAGTGTCTGACTGCAAGCTTTGCGATCTCTTTGCATCAGTTCAACATAACCATCCTCGTCATGTATCAGGCAACGTAGTTTCTGCAGTATTCCATGCTTGTTGGGCAGGGTGGACACTACAATTCGGACTGTACGTGGTAGGTGGACAGGCAGCCACCACAGCTTTCGGGCCTCGTCGACATCTGACAACTGCTCCAAGGCATCCAGAATGATGACAAGAGGTCGGTGGAATGATGACTCCCCGAGCAAATTCACCAGCAGTTCCCTCATCTCCTGGATCTTGTTTGGCAAGAAATGGATCAGGCACCGATAGTTGATGGCAATCTGCTCACAGATGCTTTGTAGCAGGGTGCGGAGGTCACCAGAGAAGTCAGTGGAGCCGATGAATCTGACAATGACCACTGGGTCTGTTTCTGGTCCCATCTCTTTCTGTAGCCACGAATAGGCCTAAACAAATGAATTGAAACAGAAGCTCAGAAATACAGCATACATGTACAGTTTACTGAATATTCTCCAGTATGTTAAGTCTTATAATATTTACAATTACCTGTAGGATATATACAATCAGGAAAAGCTCAATATGTTATTTTGTGCAAAACGGATCATTTTGTAATTGATTATATTAGCTTGGCCATTTGAAATTAGATATGATCTACATAAAATACAACTACTGTATACATTATTATTTAATGTTTAACAGGATCCTGTGTCCTGTTCTTATATAAAAAAAAATATTCAGGAACTGCTGGTTAAAAATCCAGGAACTGCTGTGACCTATAAGTATGACTTTAGCAAACAAAACTTGAGTGACACTAGTCCATCTATTATTTAGTTAGTAGATCCACTGTACACTAACCTTCACAACTCAGATTGTGAGGAAGGAAACCAAGATGAATGACTGTATAGCAAATAATCGAATGTGCTCAACAGCAATAGAGTCAGCACTGGATTTCTTGTGCCAAGGATTTTCTAAATCAGTTTGAATTGTTCCCTCATCCTTAGCACAATACATCTTTCTTGGATGTGGTTAAAGGGTGCCCCCAGCTGTGATTCAGGGAAACATGAAATATTATTTATCTCGGTCTGGAGAGGCTGACAATTAATGATAATACGCTTATCCAAAGCCCTCATTTTCAAGAGGACTGTGCATGTGTGTGATTAGCCAAGGGGTGTGTGTGTGTGTGCTCAGATTGCTGCTTGACTGCATCACTAAGCTCATATGGGCTGCATGATTCTTAGTACTGTACAGCACTGGCATGGGAAGTGTAAAACGTGCTAGATGTACCAAACATGAGATCATGCTAAGTAAGTAATTGATTATAAAAAGTGCATGTAATGTGTGGCCATGTAAAATGCATTTCATATATAAATTTGAGAGTGTCTGTGTCTCTGTAGTGTGTATGTTACATAGAAGGACAGTAAGAGGGAGAGAACATAAGCAAGGACGAGGGAGTTAGTCAAGGTCCCCAGGCTCATCATCTGTGAACTAACATTAGAGGCTGAGGTCTATGACGGGTTGCCATGGGTGATGGGAAATGTCAACACTACCCTTCCTCCTTTGTTCTTCGCCCTCAAACTTATTAACACAGTCGACTCTAACCATCAACACATGACATACACATACACATACACATACACATACACTACTGATCTCCATAAGCGCTAAATATTGGCTGAAGCTAACAGATAGGAATAATTATATTGAATTATTATTATCAATTAAATTATGTCAGCGATTTTTTTAAACTTGTAAATACAATGATCTGTATTTAGATGACTGTGTGCCTCCAGATACACATGGGGATGCAAATTGACAAATGCATGTAACAGTAGGCCAAAATACCTTAATGTTAATTTGAATCTCATGCCATGACATCAGATATTAAGTCAGAGGAAGCAAATAACAGCTTTAGGCAAAATACAGGCATCCCGCAGCATTAATCTAACATGTGCCGGCATCCAGATGGCCTTAAAAAGCAGGTCAGTGTGTTCACTTATACCCCCCCACCCCTCACACCCACACACACACACATACATGCATACTATACATGCTTTTCACCTGTTTTGCCACTTCAGCAAGTAACAAGGTTTTTCCAGTGCAGGGTCCTCCATACACCACTAGGGGAGTTATTCGACCACCTTTAGAGGGTAACAGGTACTCCTGGATTATGTCCAAGGCTTCACTCTTGTACACATAAAAAGATGAAAATGTCTTGCACAGCGACAGATGCTGTATGGTTTCGTCATAGAGTGTATCTGTCTCTGTGTCAAAGTTCTGTTGGACCGTGGCCTGGATGATATCCACCATGTCTTCATAAAACTGTTTACACAGACCTTCGACGTAGTGGCTTTCTACTTCCTGCGAGTAGCCAAGTTTCATGTCACAGTGAGTGACCGATGAGTAGACTCGAAGATTGGATGCTGCCACCACCATCGGAACAAACTCGTCTCTGACCTTCAGAAGACGCTCGTAGGCTTCCTGGTTTCTCATGACACGGTCGTCGCTCACAACGATGTCCATGTACCGTGCCATCTCAGGGAGTTTAGCGAAACGATCAAAATTGGATATCTTCCGGATGTAACATACACATTTCTTGAGGAAGGCAGGGGTCTGCTTTCCTAATGCGAAGTCCAGTTCATCCTCTAATGCTAAAAGACAGGAGAAAACAGAGAGAGCATAATAATTACCCAATTCTGCATGACAGAATGTTTTAGTTTCATTCATAGATTTCATCTCTGCCACTATTTACCACTAAAACACTTCCATGGCACTTTCAGAAAACTTAATTTGATGTCATGATGTGAGAACTTCCCCCACGTTTGCTAGTCTTTAGCAAATTATTAGATCCGTCTCTTTGAGCTGCCTTAAAGAAAAAACAGTGATATGATCTCTTAATCCAGCCTTGCCTGGTTTTATCAAAGACCTCCAAAGGCAGCATTCCCGGATAGCCGGCCAACCTCGTAAGCTTAGTATCGCATACTTGCAGCTTGTTTTGTAAACGAGAAGAGAGGGGGATGCAAAGTCGGCAAGTAAACGAAATGAAAAGTAATGCAAATCCCCCAGGAAAGAGTTTCCTCATTCCTCATATGCATGTTCCTCACAATCTGGTATTAGAAATCAAAATAGAAAACACATTAAAAAAACAAAAGGGTTCAACTGCTTTATACTTTATATTAGGTGTCTTTAATTACTATGTACTTGCATCAAAAATAAGTACAATGTACTTATTGTGTTCATGTTGCATTGAAAAAAACACTTCTGCTGCTACTGGGGTGGGATACGGGTAAGGTTAGGGACAGGTGTGGTATGAGTAGGTTTAAGGGTGGGTTAAAGGGTCAGTTCACCCAAAAATGAAAATTAAGTAATTAATTACTCACCCCCATGCTGTACCAACCCCGTAAGACCTTCGTTCGTCTTCGGAACACAAATGAAGATATTTTTGATTAAATGTGACAGCTGGATCACTCCTCCATAGGCTGCTTAAGGGATTGAAACCTGACGGCCCAGAAAGTCAATGAAGAAAATGTTTAAATATTCCATGTCACAACAGCGGCTCAACTATAAGTTTATCAAGCGACGAGAATACTTTTTGTGCGAAAAAACAAACAAAAATAACGACTTTATTCGACTATTACTTTTCTTCCTTGTAGGCCTGAAACGAGACTTCAAGAGATTTCCACGACGCATGCGCGAGAATTGCGATCTCCTTCAACTACTTCAGTTCAGTTCTCGCGCGTGCGCGTCGTGGAAATCTCTTGAAGTCTCGTTTCAGGCCTACAAGGAAGAAAAGTAATAGTCGAATAAAGTCGTTATTTTTGTTTGTTTTTTCGCACAAAAAGTATTCTCGTCGCTTGATAAACTAATAGTTGAGCCACTGTTGTGACATGGAATATTTAAACATTTTCTTCATTGACTTTCTGGGCCGTCAGGTTTCAATCCCTTAGGCAGCCTATGGAGGAGTGATCCAGCTGTCACATTTAATCAAAAATATCTTCATTTGTGTTCCGAAGACGAACGCAGGTCTTACGGGGTTGGTACAGCATGGGGGTGAGTAATTAATGACTTAATTTTCATTTTTGGGTGAACTAACCCTTTAAGGTGTAAGGAAAGAGTTACCAGTGCAATTATAGATGTCATTACAGAAATTAATAAACGGAGCAATTCCAAGAGGGTAGTCGCACCATTGGTGCTCAGGCCATAATTACAGCTGTAATACATGCAGGTATTAAAATCATGGTGTGTTAAAGGCCTACTACAGCAATGTGGTATATACCTGTACATATAAGGGCCATACTTATATGGCAAGTCAATATCATTATTTTATAAACACAAAATGCTTCTAGAAAAAATCTGGTCACCATATGCAAATACTTTTGATATAAATGTATATTAGTTCCATTCAAGTACACATACAGTAATTATTCAAAATAAGTACTAAAGCAAAGTGCACCAGTTGTACACTGTAAAAAAAACCTGTTAAATTTACAGGAAAACCCTGGCAGCTGTGGTTACCAGAGTTTTCCTGTTAAAAATACGGTAGCAACGTTTTAGGTTTTACAACTTTTAACCGTATATTATTTTACAGCGATAAACCTTATTTCATTATCTGATATAATGTTAATATACTGACTTTTTGAAGTATTAATATCTGCTTTTTCCATTGTAATACACTGACAGTCACAATCACAACAATCACAGCAATGATGAGAGTCAAATGGTCAACCAAAGCTCATCTTAAGCAGCTCATCTACAAGAGAGTTAATACTAATTTACAGAAGCTGCACAGTCTCATTCACACAAACATTAAACACCATCATGGTAACATGTTGAAATTTAAAAAATGCAATAAGCATTAATTTAACATATCACTTCTGGCATTTTATAACCTCTGAACTAAGTATTTAAAAAAAAAAATCATTCTGTAGAATGTGGTGTATTTATAATGTTAGTGCATGCAATCTTCACTTTTGAATCTCCATAGTAATTGGAGCGTGAATCCACTCAGCACAAGTTTATTCCCCTCATTTATGGAAAATAGTGTTGTTACAGTTCAGACAGACATTCTAAATTTTCCTCCAATGCTAAGCAGTGTTTTTGTGGGTCTTTTCATGGGGGCTTTTTACCTCAAATACCGTCCTTGCACTTATTCAACAGTTAGTTAAAAACGTCTGTCTAAAATATGTTAGAATTATGTTATAATATGTTATACATTTAATGTAATAAATGTCCTGTAATACATATTAGATCAAATTACCTAAAACTTGATCTTTTGTCATTAAATGTGATGTTGAATTACCACAAACTTGATCTTTTGTCATTACATGTGATGTCTGGTGTTACAAAATAAACTGATCAAGAGGATACAGTGGCAATCTGATCTCAGACTAACATTACTGTCGTTTATGTTTGTTCTCAGAGAACACCATTTTTTTTTATGGTGAAAACAGTGGGAGAGTTTTGCAAACCTGCAATGCGATATATTTCCAGTGATGCTTTTTAATAAAGACCCACAAGATGCCACATTCATCAGACATCAGAGAGGGAACACAAGCAGTTCAGGGAAAGACTCACTGATGCTCTGAAGTCAGACAGAAGACCTCAGTTTTAATGAAAGGAACCTCTGCGAGACTGTGACTAAGAGCTAATTATTCTTCGAGTAAGAAAAAATGCCTTGCATAGGGAGCCTCTGAATGCGGTTGTTTCATATCTACTGCATGCTGAGATGAAGATTTAACTGTATCAGTGATTGAATTATAAGCCAAGGCTCCCAGGATGACATAAAAGAGCGAGCAGTAAATCTGTTCTTTCTCCGATGCCGACCCACTGTCTCTAATGTGGGGTATGGTGATGAGACTTAACTGTATCACTGAATATTGGATTAACCTGGATGAATCAAGTTAGCCTGATTAGATCTCCTCTTATGCTGGCTAATGCAGGCAAATTTTAATTTAGTCACAATGAATTTCAAGAGCGGGATAAAAATAACATTTACATTCATTGTGAGCTTGGAATATGTCCTCTCCCTGAAACCACAAAGCTTTAAACTACTACTCTGTTGCATGATTCATCCTTTTTAATTATACATGTAATTCTACAGACAAACAACCTAAATGTTAAGCATCAAGCACCATTGAAGCGTTCAGAGCAAAATTGTGCCTTTTAAGACTCTCAGATTTACTTGATGTGGCTGGCTGGTGCGTGGAAATTGCTTCACACATTGTGCAGTACACATCACACACACACACAGACACACACAGACACACACACACACACACGCACACACACACACGTTGGGTTTTCATGTTTTATGGGGACTTTCCATAGACATAATGATTTTTATACTGTAAAGTGTATATTCTATCCACTAACCTTAAACATAATTTAGTATGATTTATAAGCTGTTTTCCTCATGGGGACAAAAACATGTTCCCACAAGGTCAAACATTTCAGGCATTGCTGCCCTTGAGGGGATATTTGGTGCCCATTTCGTAGGGTTTCCCATGAGCTTTCTGTCCCTCTGTTGACAGTCTATGCAACTTTCACTTTGACGCTTCAAAGTTCATTAAGAGATTGTAAACCGAATCCATATGAATCGTGCAGTTTTGTCCAAATTGTATGAAGTGATCACACGATCACTTTATATGATCACCAGATTGAATTTAGGCTTTTATTCACATACAAACATTCATCAGCGAACATAAACAGAAGCTCAATCGAACCTGATTAACGAGCGAGAACAAGCCTCATTGGTTCTTGCGGAAGCTCAAACGTGCTGCATAACAAGAGAATGAACCTCACTGGTTCTCTCAAGTTAAGCAACATGCGTGTTAACAAGTTAACATGCTTGAGCCTCCGTTTACCACAACTGATGTGTGAGTTGATGAAAGTTTATATGTGAATAAAAGCCTAAATTCAATCTGGTGATCATATAAAGTGATCGTGTCTCTTCAGAAAATTTGGACTAAACCGCTTAATTCATATGCATTCGTTTTACAACCTCTTTATGAACATTTTGAAACGTCAAATGGTAGTTGCGTAGAGTAGACTGTCGATGGAGGGACAGAAAGCTTTCAGATTTAATCAGAAACATCTTCATATGTGTTCCAAAGATGAACGAAAGTCTTACGGGTTTGGAACCACATGAGAGTAAGTAATTAATGACAGAATTTTCCTTTTTGGGCTCATTATTATGCGGCACTTTGTCTTCTCAGGTGAGAACCACCTAATTATTCACAATGGGGTTGGGCCGTTCACGCCCATTCGCATATTGCCTAGCTTACTTACTTACTTTCGCCTACTACCCCTCCTGGGGCATAGGCCGCCAACAAGGGATCTCCAGGCATCTCTGTCCTGGGCCATTTTTTCCAGCTGACTCCAGGTCTTTCCCATGCTCTTTGTGTCTGCCTCCAAGTCTCGGCGCCAGGTATTTCTCGGTCGACCTCTGTTTCGCTTTCCTTGCGGATTCCATTTTAAGGCTTGTCTGGTGGTGTTTGTCGCTGGCTTACGTAAGGTGTGTCCAATCCATCCCCAACGTCGCTTCTTGATTTCCTCTTCTGCGGGTAGCTGGTTTGTTTTCTGCCAGAGTTCGCTATTGCTGATGGTCTCTGGCCAGTGGATGCGGAGTATCTTTCGCAGGCAGCTATTGATGAACACCTGTACTTTCTTGGTGATGGTTACCATGGTCCTCCATGTTTCTGCTCCATAGAGGAGAACTGCCTTGACATTTGAATTAAAAAAATTTATTTTGGTCTTGACGGACAGTTCCTTGGAGCTCCAGATGTTCCGGAGTTGTATGAATGCTGCGCACGCCTTTCCGATACGAGCCTTAACATCCACGTCAGTGCCCCCCTGTTTGTTGATGACACTGCCTAGGTATATAAAGGACTCGACCTCTTCCAGGGCTTCTCCATCAAGTATAACTGGGGTGTTGCTGTTCTCATTTATCTTGAGGATCTTGCTCTTTTCCTTGTGTATGCTGAGGCCTACTCTCACTGAGGCAGCTGCTACGTTGTTCGTCTTCTCCTGCATCTGCTGTTGGGTGTGTGACAATAGGGCCAAGTCGTCGGCAAAGTCCAGGTCATCCAGCTGATTCCAGAGCGTCCACTGGATCCCGTGCTTTCTGTGGGCTGTTGAGGTCTTCATGATCCAGTCGATCGCTAGAAGGAAGAGAAACGGTGACAGCAAACAGCCTTGCCTGACGCCGGTCCGCACTTGGAATGCTTCTGTGAGCTGTCCTCCATGGATGACCTTGCAGGTCAGTCCCTCGTATGAGTTTCTGATGATGCTGACGATCTTTGCAGGCACACCATAATGCCGGAGGAGCTTCCAGAGGATTTCGCGGTCCACACTGTCGAAGGCTTTTTCGTAATCAACAAAGTTGATGCACAGGGGTGAGTTCCATTCTATCGACTGCTCAACTATAATACGCAGCGTCGCGATCTGATCAATGCAGGATCTATCCTTGCGAAAGCCGGCCTGCTGGTCACGGAGTTGGGCGTCGACGGGGTCCTTCATCCTGTTCAGCAGGACTCTGTTGAAGACTTTGCCTGGTACTGATAACAGTGTGATTCCTCTGTAGTTCGTGCAGTTGCTAAGGTCACCTTTCTTTGGAAGCTTTACGAGGTATCCCTCTTTCCATTCTGCAGGCACTTGTTCTTCCTCCCAAATTTTCTCAAAAAGTGGGTAGAGCATCTCAACCGTTGTTTCTATGTCTGCTTTCAGCGCCTCTGCTGGGATGTTATCTGGACCCGCTGCTTTTCCATTTCTAAGCTGTTTGATGGCCTTCCTTATTTCTTCTTTAGTTGGTACTTCACAGTCTATCGGCAGGTCTGCGTTCGCTGGTTTTATGTCAGGTGGGTTTTGTGGTGTTGGCCTGTTCAAAAGTTCCTCGAAGTGCTCTACCCATCTGTTCCTTTGCTGCTCATCTCCCATAATTGGCCTTCCGTTCTTATCCTTCACTGGTCTTTCCGGTCTGCTGTACTTCCCTGCTAACTTCTTGGTGGTGTCATACAGTTCTTTCATGTTGTTCTCTCTCGCTGCTTCCTCTGCTGATGTTGCCAGGTCATCAATGTACTTCGTCTTGTCTGCTCTAATGCTCTTCTTCGTCTGCTTGTTTGCTTCTGTATACTCTGCTTGTGCCTTGGCCTTCTCTGCTCGCGTGCGACTGTTGTTTACAGCCATCTTCTTTTCCTTCCTCTCCTTGATCTTTTTCAGACTGTCTGCAGAGATCCACTCTTTATGCTGGTGTTTTTTTGTGCCAAGCACTTCCTGGCATGTCCCTATCACTGCTTCTTTTAACGTGTCCCACCTCTTTTCAAGACTACTGTCATCTTCTTCCAACATGTCTTGCAGAGCTTGGAATTTGTTGCTGAGGGTCACTTTAAACTCGTATTGCTTACTTGCATCTCTCAGGAGAGCTGTGTTGAACTTTTGTCTTGGTGATTTCACCGCCATCCAGTTTTTCTTTAACTTTAGCTTCAGCCTGGCCACCACCAAGTGGTGGTCCGAAGCCACGTCTGCTCCTCTCTTCACTCGCACATCCTGCAAGGACCTTCTAAACTTCTTGTTTATGCAGATGTGGTCAATCTGATTCTCCGTTTTGTGGTCCGGCGACATCCAGGTGGCTTTGTGAATGTTCTTGTGGGGGAATACGCTGCCACCAATGACTAAGTTGTTTAATGCACACAGGTCTGCTAATCTCTCACCGTTTTCGTTCATGTCCCCAAGTCCATGGCACCCCATGATGCCTTCATACCCCGTGTTGTCCCTCCCAATCTTGGCGTTTAGGTCCCCCATCAGTATTGTGACGTCTCTCTCTGGGTACTTCTCCACTATAGACTGTAGTCTGTTATAGAACTGGTCCTTTGCATCTTCATCGCTGTCATTTGTGGGAGCGTAGCATTGTATTACGTTCATCTTTATCTTCTTTTCCTTGGTTCGGAAGGATGCTGTGATAATTCTTGATCCATGGGCTTCCCATCCTATCAGTGCTCTCTGTGCTTCCTTTGACAGCATCAGTGCTACTCCTTGGGTGTGGGGGGCATTTTCCTCTTCATGTCCGGAGTACAGCATCATCTCTCCTGACGATAGTCGCCTCTGTCCTGACTGTGTCCATCTAGTCTCGCTGACTCCAAGCAGGGTGAGCTTGAAGTTCTTCATTTCTGCTGCTACCTCAAAAGTCTTCCCTGTCTCATACATAGTTCGTACGTTCCATGTTCCGATGTTTATTGTCCTGGTATTAAGAAGGGTTGTCGGCCGTGCAGCTTCCAGAGACTTCCGGCTTTCACTACATGGCGTCATACTTCTTCTTGACGAAGTCCCATCTCCTCCCAGGGCTGAAATGTCCTGATCTCCTGTTGGCGTTTCTGTAGCTAGCGTTTTTTTTATAGGGTGGGGTAGCTAGCCCCACGCCCAACCCTCCTCCTTTTGCAGCCGGGCTTGGGACCGTCCTTGGCGGAGTTGCATATTGCCTAGACTAACAAAAAATGTTTTTCACAATTTAAAAGAATCTATTGTGTTATGTCAATGATTAGACAGGATGATTTTCAGATCATTTTGAAGCAAAAACTCTAGGCCACAACTTCCATTAGTCTTCCATTAGTCTTGTGGACACATATTTAGTATGTGTTTTGTGGCTTTATTTCAGAAACTTTAATTTTTAGTTTTTTCAATAACCATGCATAAACAATATTCTCTCAAAAATACACACATGTACATATATGTTGCTCACATATTATGGTAGCCCTGTTTGTGCTAAATAGAGTTTAATTTCACCTGTGCCATTAATATGTTTATAAGCAACTGAAAAAGCACAAATGTCAGGGCATGTCAAAACATCTCAAGGACCCCAAAAACACCTTGGTCCCCATGAGGGTTACTGATTAACTGATTATAGTAACATTTGCAACCACCTAGCAGTTTTAGTTTCATATTTGCAGGTATTTTTAATTGCTAACAAGCATCGGTCAATTAAGCCACTTTTACAAAACTCTTCATACAGTCTGCATTACCAACATTAATATTGGCCAAACAGTTAATCTCACTTCCAAAAACTCACTCAGACCAACAAAACACTTCATATCTCAAAGTAAGCTTGTTCCACCATAACAATTCTCATTCAGAAGGTATAAAAAAGATGACAAGAACTGATGTCATTTGAAAGATGTAGTCATTGAATGAATTTTGTGCCAAAGCAATGATAAATGATCCACAGTTTGCATAGACTTGTGTTGTGCTGCTCACCGAGTAAAGAGTTTTTAAAAAGTGACCTAGGTATTGAGAAATGTGTCCTAGTGATTGTTAAAAACTGTAAATGTTAGGATTTGACATAAAAGATGATGAAAATGTAACAGGCCTTATGTGATTGTAAAACCATGTGTGTATAAAAGCGTTGTGTGAATGTCTCTTTAGTTTAGTTTAGTTTATTGAAGTTGCATCTCATATCATATTTACATACAATGCAAGAGCTAAAATCTTAGGTCTCCCCCCCCCCCCTCCCGACCAGCAGCAGCTTAAGTGTCTATATCCATATGTTAAGAACACACACACACACACCAACAATAACAACAATAAATTTAAAACTGTTCATAGTTCTTTAAACAACTATGCCCATTCAGAGCAAAATACCACAACACTCTCAGTCCTAACAAAGTGACATTGACATATTTAAGGCAGCGAACTGTTTTTCAGAGTGCCGTTAGCAAAACAGTAAATGTCGGAAGAGCTACGTAAATGGCCTGTTCCAAATTGTCAGTGTTTACAGTGACAGTAAAGATGATAAACAAGTAGGCTACACTGTAAAAAAAAAATTGTTGACTTAACTCATTATTTTGTGTTGTCTTTTTGCATGTTTTTTTTTTTAGTTTAACTAACTTATTTCAAAAAGTGTACCTGACAAATTTGGAAAGGTTATAAAGTACAATGAACTGATTTAATTTAGTTGAGAAAACTTTGAATTAAGTTCGGTCAACTAAAGTTAAGTTTTCTAAACTACATCCAATAAGTTCAGCCAACTAAAGTGGTGTTTTGAAACTTTAAAACCTGCAGCAGTACCAAATAATTAATTACTACTAGAACATTCATTTGTAAAATACATTCGTTTTAAACAAAAATTTATGGCAAATTAACGATCACTGATACAATTTTCAATACACAATTTATAGCATTGTATTCCATTGTATTGTATTGCAACTTCTTTCCATGAGGTTGAAAATCACATTTTAAGCCTCCATTATGGTGATCAGTGTTTGCTTTAGTTGGGCTCACAACCCTTAAACTGTTAACATTAGTTTTTGTTTGGCTGTTGTTATTGAATAATAACTGCCAGATTATCAAAGAGAAGAGTTGATCTGATGGTGTTGGTTATGCTTTAACATAATCATTACTTGACCTGCATCACAAAACTCAATTAGAGAGTTTTTTAGTGATTCAATAGCAAACAATTTTCAGCATTTTCAATATAATCCAAAATATTTCTTGAAGGTTTTTCTGATCAAAACACTCTGATAAATTATTTTATTTAGACACACTGACATCAATAATCAGCCTGTGGATCTCAACAATGGTGACAATAATAAAGCATGTTGCAGTGCATTCTGGGTGCCACCAATCAAAACTCATTCATGGATCCCATCATGCATTGTGGTATGAATAAATTATTTTCTTTTCCTAATTGAATATTCTGTTTGTCACCATTGTTGAGATCCATACACTGATTATTGATGTCTGTGTGTGCCTAAAAGAAATATTTTTTTTATCAGAACATTTTTTTAAGAAATCCTTTGGATTATTTAGAAATTTCTAGATCTTGTACTGTAGAATCACTGTGATGTTGTAATCAACAATATACATTTAAAGTCAGAGATTAGGCGGTTAATGAGTTTTGTGATGCAGGTCAAATTATGATTATGTTAAAACATAACCAACACCATCAGATCACCTTTACTCTTTGATCATCTGGAGGTTAAAACTCAATAACAACAGCCAAACAAAAAACTAATGTTAACAGTTTAAGGGTTACGACCCCAACTAAAGCAAACACTGATCACCATAGTGGTGGCTTAAAAATGAGATTTTCAACCTCATGGAAAGGAGTTCAATGCAATAAATTTTGTATTGAAAATTGTATCAGTGATAGTTCATTTGCCATCAATTTTTGTTTAAATCAAATGTATTTCACAAATTAATGTTCTAGTAGTAATTAAGTATTTGGTACTGCTGCAGGTTTCAGAGTTTCAAAACACCACTTTAATTGGCTTATTGGATGTAGTTTAGAAAACTTAACTTTAGTTGGCCGAACTTAGATTCAAAGTTTACTCAACTAAATTAAATCAGTTCATTGTAATTTATAACTTGTCAGGTAAACCTTTCAGGTAAACCTTTGTCAGGTACACTTTTCGAAATAAGTTAGTTAAACTCAAAAAACCCATGCAAAAAGATAACACAAAATAATGAGTTAAGTCAACAATTTTTTTTTACAGTGTATGCATTTGTTCTCCATAACAAAAGCACTAAATCGGCAAGAGGGTAATGATTGTTAAAGGGGTCCAATTATGCCCTTTTACGAAGTCTTAATTTTGTTTTAGGGTGTACTAGAATATGTTTTCATGCTTGATTGTTCAAAAAACGCATTATTTTTCACATACTTTACATCGAACACGCCGATTTCGATGAAGCCCCTCCTTCAGAAATACAAAATGTGCCGTGATTGGTTAGCTGGCTTAATGTGTTGTGATTGGCAGCGCTTAGCCAAAACGTCCCGGGAAATGTCTCGCCCCTCCATAACTGCGAGTTCTACTCTAGTGTAAATATGAATAAGCATGGCGTCAATTTCAAACCAATTCGAGCACGATTCAGACCCTGACGATGTTACCGAACAAGAGGATCGTGCAGAACGGATTTCATGCACAGACTTTGCAAGCACTCACAGGATGTTTCAGATTGGAATGTTTTTTGCAATTTACTTATACATTATAGATACGATGTATCCACCATTTAATCATGATATTTGTCGGAAAACTAAGGTAATACAAACAGTACTCGATCACAAAATCCTGTTTATTTTTCTTAAGGAGCGGTGAACCGTCTTACAAAAGCGAGAGCTTACAAAAGCAACAGAAAACAAGCTGTTCTCCTTAAAATGTGCAGCGCACAGATAAGCGTTGTAGTTATGATATTCAGGAACAGTGTTTAAAATAAATTTTAACCACTCTAAGGTAGTCAGCCTTAGGAAGGTCAAACTAATGAGTTTTGGAAAAGGGGTAGAGAAAAGTATGTCTCTTTGACGTAGCGACAACACTGTCTTCTCTAATGCAGCTCAACCAGGCCCCGTCCCTTGTGACTTCATAAGATCCGGAAAAATCGCATTGTCCAAACGTTGTTTGTTGTTGTTCTTGAAGAGGGGATTCTGATAAATAAAATATACCCCTCTGGAGTGGACTTTGATCTTTGTAACCTTGCAGATCTTTTTTATGCTCAGACAGCAACATTACACACTAACTAAAGTTGAAAAAGTGGAAAAGCATAATAGGACACCTTCAAGAGTGGTAACATTAAGCGCCACGATGAATCAAAACTATCAAGTTGTATTATAGCCATGTTGAGTCTGTGGGCCTTCAGCTCAGTGAAAAATAAGTGATTTAAATTTGAGAACCCTGACATACAGTACTCAACATTTGAAGTGGATCAAAAAAGTTCATCAAAGTTGTCCTAAGACAAAAACGGGTATTGCTCAAAATTCATGTATAACTTTGATGAAAGTTTTTTTTGACAACTTCAAATGTTGACTACTGTGTATATATATACGCTGTCAATGTCCACACTTATAGAAGTTTCAATGTACTGCAAAACACATTCCAAACCAACTCAGGCATTTAAAGCCATGTAAAATAGCACTAGACATTTATTAGCTGTGAGCTCAATCATAACTGTAAAAATAACTAGAGTTTACCTGAGCAGAGGAATTTCTTGGCTTGATCGCTCTTCATGGTCCCCTTCTCCTGCAGCTGTAAAACAGAAGTTCTGAAGATCCTCTTGATTTCCTCTGAGACTGCCCTCCATGCCTTGTCGTTCTTTGACTTTGCTATGCTGCTTGACTCCATCTGTGGGGTAAGAGCACATATGGAGTCATCGAATTATTTAAGGTTCCATTGTTTGGATATTGTTCATTCGAACCAATAAAAAAGAAAACCCACATCATATCCTGTACCAGTCAATCAACACTTCTCTCATTCCACTAAAAAGCAATAACAAATGCATTAGTACTGTTTTAAATTTTTGCTTTAACTGTAATGGTAGAATAGCTAGCACAAACCATTTTGTGCTTCATACATCGCTACATTGGCGATATACAATGGATCTTTATTGTCTGCAAATTTTCACAAAAATGTCACTGTCACCGCACCTTAATAGTCACTAATATAATATGTGCACTGTTCTATACCAAGTCAAATCAGTTAAACAGAATGTGCCAAGAACATGACTGTAAATTTAAGTTATTTTTCTATTTTTAATTAATTATTTATTTATTGTCTATTTATATGCTTGTTATAATCGCCAGCCAAATGAGAGGGAGAAGGGGTAGCGGAATCAGGATATGACACAGGCCTGAAATCAAACCTGAAACTGCTGTGCCACAGCTCCTACATTATTTTAGTTTTGTACTTTATGAATAAATGTACTAAAACATAACTCGTCTAATTTTATCCTGGCTTCTGGTATAAGTCATTTCCAGCTATTTTAGCAGCACAAAACCATGCCGGCATGGTGCTTGATACTGCAAACTGGTATTTGTTGTCATATACCAGTTAATATTCATAAACACATTGGTTTGTAGCACAAATAATTTTACAGTTTAGTGCACATTGTTATTCTTCTAGTTATTTACCAATAGCAGCTAATGAATTTAAAGTCTTGCACATTCACAAGAAATAGCTTACTTTCATATTATAAGATGGAGTTGAATTAGTTAATTAGTTTTTATTTAAAGAGAGAGAGAGAGAGAGAGAGAGAGAGAGAGAGAGAGAGAGAGAGAGAGAGAGAGAGAGAGAGAGAGAGAGAGAGAGAGAGAGATCAGTGGGTGTTTTTGCTGAGTGCAGGTAGATACTCAGTCCCTGCTGTTTTTCTCATTTTAGTCCAACAGAGACCCTCAGCTTCACAGACGCTTTCTCAATTTACAGCCACTCTGCGTTGCAACCTGCTTTATACACACTACATTATCTCCTCTCTCTCTCTCTCTGTGTGTGTGTGTGTGTGTGTGTGTGTGTGTGTGTGTGCGTGCGTGCGTGCGTGTGTGAGCGTGCGTGCGTGATAGAAAGTTAAACTGTCAGGAGTATATTTGGTTCATTGGCTGCGTCCAAAATCGCACACAGTCTTGAGTACTTATTTTGTACTTAAGTAATTTAAAAAAGTACATTCTATATAGTATGAGTGTGTAGTAGTATGAATGTCGGATGCTTCACTTCATGCTTCAATCCTCTCCCATGGCCTCATGGGATATTCAAGTGTCCATCCTATGCACACTTCAGAATCTCGATGGAAGTAGTAGCTCATCCGGATACTTTTTGCCAACTCTTTTAGGAGTACTGTGAATTCGGACATACTTCTGTTGTCACATACCGTTTTCACCTACTATAGGGAAGTATAAGATTTCGGATGCATCCAACGTGACCGAAAGAGAGTTTGTGTGTGTATAAGAAAGGAGGAGACCGGCCTTGGTAAGGTTTAATGAAAGGCAAACTGAATTTATGAAGCTAATAAACTCTATAAGCGGTGAACAGTGTTTTCTCTCGGGCCTACCATTTCTACAGCTCTCCATATAAAACAAAAACAGCACCAGTCAGCCACTGACATTTACAGGTTGTTTCTGTGTGTGTGCGGGACAGGTCAGGCCTGCTGAAAGCTGAACGTAATCCTGGATGTATAGCGACTGCCCTCTCATGTGCCTCAAAACGTTGGTGTTTGCTAGACTTCTGAGATAAGGGTGTTTAAAATCATGTTCCACTTGCATTTTCTGTTTACACAAAAACACCACACTGAAAAAAAAATGGTAACCTAAAAAATGTGCCTCGTAGTAGGACTTGAGAATGAACCAGACCCAAATTAATCTTTCAGACTGATCAAGAAGCAGAATTTCATAGAAACTCTGGATCAACTTGCAGTAACCTAATCAGACAATATGCCATTTGAGACTCCATTCATTCTGAGAAAACTAACAACCCCTCCAGCAAAGTAGGCCTACTTTATGGCCATACAAGCTTGTAAAGATGAGCCTGGCTAAAGGAAGAATGTGCCAACATTAGTCAGTTAACCCAAGACTAATGGTTAAAAGTATGAGACATCGTGACCAGCACAAGGAAAACCACAAGCATAACACCAGAGGTTTGATCCCAAGACAAAAGATCTCTCTTACCACAGGATTGAAATCCACAGAGAAACCCACAGAAATGTTTTTACATGATCAGAATGCATGAGATCACTCCAAAATGGTAGATGGACTTATGATCAAACATTGTTCAACTGAATAATTCTATATCATGTCTATAACCTATATATATATATATATGTATATATATATATATATATATATATATATATATATATATATATATATATATATATATATATATATATATATATATTGTAAATATATTGTATCCTTATTATAAGAAATCATAACTAAACTTTATTCTCTGCTTAGAGTGGGAAGGTAAGAGACCACAGATAAGGTGTAATTTATGATGCGAGGAGGAGAAACAGCCACCTCTGAACTAAAGACAGTGGCGATGTTTACATTGGGTTGCCAACCTATGGAAAGGAAAATAAGGGACATTTGTAGTTCTTTATAGGAAAATAAGGGACAGAATAAGGGACACTCAAGATATTTGTACTGCACCATACAGTGCGTATCATTTCAGCATCTGCAGTTAAATATGTGTACAAAAGATGTATAAAAGGTTCTCAGGCAAACCATTTTGGGTCATTTCGTGGAAAAATCAACCAATTTTCAGAAACTTTCCCGGCTCAAATTTTTGATTTTGTTAAAAAAAAATATTCTGAAGAAAGACAAATGTAAATGAAGGTCAAAGTCAAAATATTAGGCTACATGTGATGGATGTATATTTACTGAGTAATTTACAAAAAAAGGAAAAAACACTATTTTTGCCCAAAGTTTGCATGCCTGCAACTCATATAAAAATATCTTAATATCCTTTTAGATTCTAATTCTTAACAAACTTTTCTTTTGGTTTCTTAATTTTTAAGGCTGAATATGGTTATTTTAAGTCCCAATATATAGGGATGTTAATGTGGCTCCATGAGTAAATTAATACACATTTTCAATAGTCGCACATTTTCTGAAGAACAAATAATGTTGAAATTAGAATATCTTGTTGGAGCTCTACAATTGAATTGTTACTAAGAATTACAATTAGCGAGCTCAACAATTAAATTGTTACTAGTAAGAACGTGGATAGTTTGAGTTTAAAATCTTGAGACACAAACAAAGAAAATAAGGCGATTTAGAGTAGCCATGTAGAAAAGAGGCAGATCAAGATCAGAAGAACATGGGTTAACACTTTTTATTCAAGCCATCTATCTACTCTCGTCTCACTTTTTTTTTTTTTTTTTTTTTACTTAGAACTGAGACTCTCAACGGAAAAGAAAAGAAACTAAGTTAAGTTTTGCTGCAAAGTTTCGGTCAACGATTCAACAGCAAAGCTTCCAACTTCAAAAACTTTCCGACCATCCACCAACACAACACACATGGTTGGCCACCCAAGACATCAATCCAGACACGACGAGACCGCCAGCCAATGAATGAACCCGGCAAAGGATGCAGACAAAGAGAATCCCCAAGGAACGCAAAGACAAACACAAGTAGCCTCTAGCCACTGAACTGGTGCATTGATATAAAATTTAATAACCCTGCCTTACTGTGCGTTCACACCGGACGCGAATAGCGCGTCAAATTCGCGTCTACCGCGTTTAGTTTGACGCGTGACCACTTTGTGTTAATTCGCGTGTCAAGAGTGAAACTGACGTTTTTTTGTTTTTTGTAAAAACAAAAGTTTGAAGCGAAATTTACGCGCGTCGGAATCGAAACCAGTTGCCGGCCATCTTTTTTTATGTTGATCGAGCATTCATCGAGAGAGTCACCGCTCTGTATTTGCTCTGGAGAGCAGAACAGCGGCGTGGGGATCATATTTGTGTCCACCGGACCCTTCGGAGGCGAACCGTTTGGCGAGTTTCACATTTGCTCGCTCCAGGAGCTGCGCCTGGATGACGGCCGCTGTCAGCGGTACTTCCGCCTGTCCCGCGCCCAGCTTGATGACTGTTGTCCCGCATCGGAGCGAGGATCACCCTCGCCCTCATCCACCTAATCTGTCATTTATTTTTGTTTTGATGATAAATAGAGCCAGCCTCCAAAAGTTATTAACCTGTCCTATGATTTTTTTCTCTCTTACGTCCAGACACGAACTTATGCACATATTGTCTTTACATCATGATATTTCATATAATCTTGATATGGAATAAATTACATTCAATACAAAATGAACATGTCTCGTATATTGAAATAAAGTTTTAAGTGATAAAATATTTGCTTTGTTGTGCATTAGAACCACACGCAGGCATTTAGTCATATTACAAAATAATTTATTGAGGCATCCAGACACTTCACCACGTGACAGCAGCAAGCAGCTAAGCTCCTGATTGGTTAACGCGGCGCGAATTGACGCCAAAGTTCAGAGTTTTCAACTCCGCGCTCTACGCCTCATTCGCGCCGCAGGAATTTTTTACGCGCGTAACGCGTCTTTGCATTGACTTAACATTGAAATTACTCGCGCCTGACGCGCTATTCGCGTCCGGTGTGAACGCACCATTAGAAACAATAGAAGGTTTAAATTAATGATTGATGGTTAGTTCAGGTCAGGTTTTACAAAGAGCATGTATTGCTATAAACTTGAGATTTCATCATCTAACCCTTAAAACTCATTATTTCCTCACATTCTTTCTGCAATGTGTGTTCGTGTGTTTGTGTTAGATATTAATTTTATGTGTTAGAATAAAGTCTTGTTTGTATTTTAAAGAGAAGTGTTCTTGTGTTATGTGCTTACGAAATTTAAGGGTAAGATCAGAAATAGCTATTTAATGTAACAATTGCAGTTTATCCCCTTGTACACTGCAGTTTACCTTACACTTGGGACAACCAAAAAGCAAATAATACTTTAACCTCTCTCGCCTCAGAGGTGTCATGAGGATGCAGATAGACAAACCCAAAAGCAGACTGAATGCTCTACACACAATTTGTTGAAGACAAAACAGAAAACAAAACCCACGAGGGGGCAAAACAAGACTAGATGATAAATAAAGACTTGACTAGAACCTGTCTAGGCAGGAACTAATAACAAAAACTCACAATACATTAAACTGGATTCTAGACAAAGTACTCACAGAAATGTACTATAGACACACGATGATCAATGATAGACAGAGTTTGACAATGAACCGACAAAGGACAGAGAAACACAAGGGGGTTATAAAGGGAGGCTAAAAATGAACAACAGGTGAAACTAATATGGTAATAATTACAAAACGAGGATAACAATACCCCTAGTTGCTCCAGAGGCGTGCGACCTCTGACATATATAGCAATTGTAAGTCGCTTTGGATAAAAGCGTCAGCTAAATGAATAAATGTAAATGTAAATGTAACAAGGGGGCGGGGTTAGAAACGAGACAACGCAAGCACATGGCCCAACAAATGGCCATGTGCTGAACATGAAAACATGGGTCTGTCATGATTCTGCCCCAAGACGAGAGAATATCAGGAACAAGATGGCAGAATCATGACAAGAGGTCTTTTTCCTCTTTTTCAACTGTAATGATAAGAAGAAATATTGGAATGATTTCTGAAGGGTCATGTGACTGAAGAGTGAAGTAATGGCTGTTGGAAATTCAGCTTTGCCATTACAGGAATAAATTATTTTTTTAATATATTAGAATATAAAACAGTTATTTAAATTGTAATACTATTTCAGAATATTACTGTTTTTTTTTTTTTTTTTTTTTTACTGTATTTTTGATTAAATAAAATAAATGCAGCCTTGGTGAGCAAAAAAACTTTAAAAAGCTTACAGACCCCACACTTTTTAATGATGGTCATTTTCCATCATTCAACTCTGTTAACCAAGATATTGTAAGAAAAAATTATCAATCAAAAATATTTCCTCTCCATTTGTATTGTGCTAGCTCTTTAAAAAGGTTGATTTTTCTTTGTTCCTTTCTTAGCACCAACAGGGATCAGCTATGAAAGAGTTAATTTTTTTCTAAAAGCTGAAGTCCTAATTATTCAAATATATTCTATTTTATTTATACCTTCCTGCTCTTCCTACTTACAGAGTTCTGGTAGTTCTTCAGCATCTCAGCTTTTGGTTTTAAGTAGTAGGCAGGCGGGACCGAGTTCTCATCCCGACAGTACCACTCCTCCAAGATCCGTGTGTCTAGTCCCGCCTCCACCGCCACATCCAAGATCATCTCAAACTCGGCTGACTCCACCTCTCCTGGGACCCGAATGCTGCCGTACTTCTCACCGATGAGCCCCTGGGAAAGAGAGCGGGAGGGGGAGTATTTACACCTCAATCACAACATATCAAAGCAACGTGTAAAAGTAGGAGTAAAAAAAGAGAAAGAGAGAAACACAAAGTTTTTCTCACACTGTGCACAGCCTTGCCTTTTTTTTTTTTCAGGACTTACAATTTTGAGGAATTTCACCGCTTTTAACACTAGGTTTTGAATACCTTAAAGCTTTTGCGGTTGCATGCCAGTGCAAGCTGCATTCTTATTTGCATGTTATGAGGTCAATAACATTGACTGGACATTGTAAACTGGCCTCATAAATATGCAAATAAGAATGTTAACCCAGGGTTTAAAAGTGAACAGTAGGAAATCTTGAAACCTAAATACTCAGGATTAATTAAGTATGAACAGTGTGAGACCAGGGTTAAATCATTTCAAATGTGAAAAGCCATCCGTCAAAATGATCAACTAACTCTCACAGGGTTTATACACAGAAAAGACTGAGTTTGACAGCAACAGAAAAGAAAACAAACCATATACCATTTAACAATACGTGTTTATAATGAGCTAATAAAACATACAGTAAAGGCTGTTAGCTTGAGAGCATACTGCTGCCAACCTTTCTTTCATTAATTAGCTATTTAGCTACTCTTGTGCCATTGTTGCCCGTGCCACTGAGATTAGTAAGTTAGGTTTGCCAGGGTCATTGTGTCCACAAGCGCCAGTGGCAGAGCATTCAAATTGAGCTGGATAAGCCCATAGCATAGACTAATGACCTGGCCCTTCTTCAAAAGCATATACTTTTGAGACTTGCAAGAGATAATAAAGGGTTGTAAGATATCATGGACTCTGATTAAAGAGGAGTAGCAGAATCATAGAGATATTTTTTTGCCTTTACTCATATCTCTTCTGAAATTGTAGGTTTCCTACAGGAAAAAAAAGTGCTTTGAGATAATTTATGTGATAGCTAATTCAGTATTTTTAATGGCTACTGGGATGAAATTTTAATGCTTTGCTTACTCGACCTTTACATCACTGTACATATTGCTCTCTAAGTCTATCTGTTTTGCTCTTCCTCAGTCATTTGATCTCATGCATTCTCTTTTTTGGTCCCTCAAATTCTATCTAACTCATTCCTGCATAGAAAAAGATACATTATACCTGTGAACTTTATAGCTCCCGTTTTTAGACTGCAGTTCTGAGGAGTATCAAGACTCGGCCAACTAAATTAAGAATGAGGGTAATGGGCCTTCTCTCTCTTCATACCTCCCTACTAACAACAGCAAACTCCCTGAGAGATCCCTGACATTTTTCAATATTAATGAGAAAATTTATTTGAATATATTATTAAATGAGATTTAGAACAAGTACATGAAATTTACCAGAATACGCTCCTTTGATTCAACTCCTTTGCACTTATAATTCATGACTGTTCCTAAACAGACCAAATTTATGAAACTTAAATTTTTACATGCACGAGAAAGCATAGTGTCACTCACTGCAAGACTGCACCCTATATATCCCAGAGATTGAGGAAACTGCTAATTTATTTAAATTGTGGGTACTTCTGGCCATAGACAGAAATAAGAAAAAAAAACAGTGTAACCGCAGAAGAGACTCCAGCCTTCACGAGGAAGGAGAGTGCGAGGTAAAATGATCTGCGACGTAATAAATGCGACGTAAAATGATCTGACTGGAAGCGTGATCGCTGTGCAACCACTCAGCTCCGAAGCAAAAATCGGAATGAGTGGATGCCATCTTATATACCTGTATGTACGGGGCAGTGACTCGGCATTCAAATTCCACTCGCCAATTCCATTGGCCGTTTTTTTCCTAAAACTAAAGCTAATGATTGGGGCTCCCAAGTTAGACCCCATTTGTCAGTCGACATAGCGTTGCAGTGACTGAAAGATGGGGAACTATAAATATGAAAAAGAACTTTGTGAAGGCATTATTGATTTCATCTCATTGGTGTGAGTGCAAATATCATGTAATCACACACATCCTGAATACCAGAATGAAACCGTGAAAAGAAAAATGCATGATATGATCCCGCTCAGACGTGTGCACTGTTCAACCTCCGGCAATTCCCGAAAATCATTTGGTTTCAATTTCAGGCTTTACAATTTCATGAAATCTCGTCACATTGAATGTGGAAAATAAGCTATGCATTATTATCATTCAGTCTAACTCTGATTCTTTTGACCTGTAATAAACTTTATTATTATTGTTATTTTATTATTTTGGACATCCATTTTTGTGAGGATTCTCTTCCACCAATCTTTAATCTGTGGTTGTGAAAACAGCAGTGTAAAAAATATAATAAAGAACATGGGTTGAAGGGAAGAAGGTGATGCTTTCTTGTGACTTATAACATTATTATTAACATTAGTATGCTTAAATACAAAAACTGAAGGACATTCCAGCTGCTGTCTTTGTCACAGCCTCAGACAATGGATAACAGGAACAGAGAGACTGTGAGAAACTGGTCAAACGAGCGTTAGGGTGTCATGTGGAGATACGTTCTGTTGGCAATTGAGATGCACACACTCACACAAATAAGAATTATACACACTGAGGATACACACTGTTATCTGCACCCTTGGGCATGAAGAACAAGGTGTGTGTGTGTTTGTGTGTTTGTTTTATGAGGACAGAAATTTGTATAATGACATGGGTATTACACTGGTATGAGGACATTTCCTGAGTACTCGTATTTATGGCTTAAAAAACAAACTAAACAGTGTTTTATAAAAAATCTAAAAGTTTGTACAGTTTAAAAACCATTACGCATATGGAATGTCCTCACAAGTATAGCAAAACAAACATGTGTGTGTGTGTGAGAGAGAGAGAGAGAGAGAGAGAGAGAGAGAGAGAGAGAGAGAGAGAGAGAGAGAATGAGTAAAATGACCCTATAGCGCAATCTGTGTTGCTTAGTGCCTCTGAAATCGTTTGCTTGGTCTACTTACAGATAAGCCAGTGTTTTTCCTTTAGCATGGTCAAAACAAGAGGATATTATATGCTTTGTGCAGCCCCTCAACATTCAGTGCCAATGGAAGTGAGTGCTCTGGACCGTGTGCTGTGAGACACAATCCCTTGATACTGTGCCACACTTTGATGGCACATGAACAGGTACTGGAATAAACAGACACTTTGAAGTTGTATTAGGAGTATTACAGCACTTTCTTTTTATCATCTACTCCTTATGTTATTTTGCGGCTCTGTTAGAGTTCTCTCTTTATGCTTCTTTCATTCCTTCTGGCAATCTCTCTCGCTCTGTCTCTGCTCCAGGCTATGTGACAGTGAGTTTCAGCTTCTGTCTCCTCTTGCAAGAGCTTTGATGTCAGTCTTATTGCTACTGTTCTAAGAAACCATAACCTCAGAGCAATGTGGGAAGTGGAGAGTGTGGGGAGTGTTGTTCAGGATTAACTCATCTTTGAGGAATGTCAAGTGCATTGTTTAAGATTATGAACAGTTTCAAAATGAAAATGTTTTTCCTTTCAAGACTCAGGGCTATAAATGCAAAGGTACAATGAAATAAATCACAATGAAAAGACATAGGAGGTCAAAGTTTGGGATATAGGTAAGATTTTTTAAAATGGTAATGCTCAACAAGGCTGCATTTATGTGATCAAAAATAATCAGTAATATTGGGAAATATTATTATAATTTAAAATAAATGTTTTCTATTTGAAGATATTTAAAAATATAATTTATTCCTGTGATGGCAAAGCTGAATATTCAGCAGTCATTACTCTGGTATTCAATGTCACGTGATCCTTCAAAAACCATTCTAATATTTGATTTGGTGCTCAAGAAACATTTCTTATTATCAATCCTTCCCAGATTTTGTGATTCTGAAATCACAGAATTGAATAAAAAAAATCAATGAAACAGTTTTATTTTTTTGTGGAAACTGTGATCATTATTCTTCGATGAACAAAAAGTTCAAAAGAACAGCATTTATTTTAAATAGAAAGTATAACATCATATTTTAACATAATACTGTTCAATTTTAACATTGAACAGTAGTGTATACATTTGAAATAAGGCTAAAATAACTTACAAACTCAAAATGAATGTGTGTAGATGTTTGTAGTCAGACTGTTCTTTAAAATCTAATGTCTGTTTAAATGTTACCTGTTTTAGCAGTCCTGTAGTCTTTTACCATAGTAACCCCCCTCCCCCTCCCCCTCTCTCCCTCTCTCCCTCTCTCTCTCTCTCTCTCGTTTCTACCCATCTCTGCCTGTCACATTTAAATTAAACAATTCCAATCTGCCTAGAGACCTCCTCTGGAGACACACCAGCACATGCAACCTAGAACTGTCAGCCGCAAACCCGCTCACATTCGCTCTCTTTGTCTGATCAAAGCCTCATTTCGACTCCAAAATAGACCCAAATACATGTATTTCCATGCAATGGCACTAGACAACAGCACTGAACTTCATGGAGGAAATCCCACATAGAGATCAAACGGTTACAGAGCTCCAAGTGTGTCAGGGTTTTCTTCTTCTTGCACTCCAAACCATGAGGTCTAAAGGGAACAGGCTTTGAACCCAAATCTGCTTTGGGCCATCCAAAGGGGTTTAATGGACAAGACTTTTTATCTGCAAACTGACCTCTATTCTTTCTCTTATGAGATAATGAAGTGCTCTTTGGGAAAACCCAGCAGAGTTTCTAGGAAACTTCTCAATAACTATTAAAAGTGCACAAGTCAGAATGACTACCCATATGTCTCTTTGGCAAAGGAGATGAGTTTATCTAATTTTAACTAGACCACTGAGAAAAGTGGCCTGCACTCATATATCACAACTATTGAGTGTTTTCAACCACATAATGTTTATTTTAGGTTTCAGACATTTAAATACACATAAGTACTAGCAAAACAATGATTTTGAGTTTGTAAAATACACACTGATGTCTATGGAAGCGGCAATAATAATCCTTTCCATTATAATAAAATAAGACGACACGTTTTATTCATATCAGATACACATTGTGTAAGTAGCTTTACATTTGACCCTAGTCTTCTCCCAGTTCACCGGCCACTTACTTTCATGTATTTCGTGAGAAGTGGAGGAATTGACGTGTTGTAAATCCAACAGATCCGATTCTCTGAACTGTACAACAAACTAAAATGGCGCCGCCCATTGTGAATACAGCTCAACTAACGCGATCGTTATAAAGATGTTTAAACAACAAACCCCATCCACTTGCACATATTTGACAATCGGAATATCAGTGTTTCATGCTATAGCTAATACATTTGGGAATAATTTTAATAAAAAAGGAAAAATGACATAAAAGCAGATCCTCATTCATTCAGCGCTGTGTTGTGGTTGCGCTGTGTCACGTGACAAGCAATGACGCGTCACCATGGAAACATTAAAGTGACAAGTTCTAAAAAACAGTCGCCTTGAAAAACTCACGCTGGGGGGTCAGTTAGAATATTTTAAACTTACGTGTGAAAGGGTTAACAGAGCTGCCATCAAGTGTTAGACAGTATTCTAGGTTATTACGTGTGGAAGTTTTTTGTCCAATAATTAGAATCTCTGTTTTTTTCTGAATTTAGTAGTAGGAAATTACTAGTCATCCAATTTTTTTATGCAAGCTATGCATTCCGTTAATTTTGTGAATTGGTAAGTTTCGTTAGGTTTTGAAGAAATATACAGCTGAGTATCATCGGCATAACAGTGAAAGCTAACTCTATGTTTCCTACTGATATCTCCTAATGGTAGCATGTACAGAGTGAACAGAAACGGTCCTAGTACTGAGCCTTGTGGTACGCCATACTGAACCTGAGATCGATAGTAACTGAAGACATCTCTTCATTTACTGCTACATACTGATAACGGTCAGATAAGTATGATTTAAACCATGCTAGTGCAATTCCACTAATGCCAACATAGTTTACTAGTCTATTTAAAAGAATGTTGTGGTCAATTGTGTCAAATGCAGCACTAAGATCAAGTAACACTAATAGAGAGATACAACCACGATCGGATGATAAGAGCAAATCATTTGTGACTCTAATGAGAGTGGTCTCAGTGCTATGGTACGGTCTAAATTCGGACTGAAAATCTTGCAGATATCATTTCTTTCTAGAAAGGAACACAGTTGTGAAGATACTGCTTTTTCTAATATCTTTGACAGAAAAGGCAGATTCGAGATCGGCCTGTAATTGACTAATTCTGTAGGATCAAGTTGTGGTTTTTTAACAAGCGGTTTTATCATAGCCAGTTTAAAGGGTTTTGGTACATATCCTAGAGACAAAGATGAATTAATGATATTAAGAAGAGGATATATGACCTCTGGAAACATCTCTTTCAGTAGCTTAGTCGGTATAGGATCTAACATACAAGTTGTCGATTTAGATGAATTAAAGAGTTTGCAGAATTCTTCCTCTCCTATAGCAACAAATGAATAAAATTTTTCCTCAGGGAGACTACAATGCACTCCCTGATGCGATACTGTAGTAGAAGGTTGCATAGTTATAATTTTGTCCCTGATATTATCAATCTTATAAGTGAAGAAGTTCATAAAGTCATCACTGCTGTGTTGCTTGGAGACTTCTGAGCTTGAAGCTTTCTTTTTTGTTAGTTTAGCCACTGTTTCAAATAAATACCTTGGATCATGTTTATTTTCTTCTAATAGGGTTGAAAAATAAGCAGATCTAGCAGCTTTTAAAGCCTCTCTGTAAGCAATCGAGCTCTCTTTCCATGAAATCCGAAATACCTCTAGTTTAGTTTTCTTCCAGTTGCGCTCCATTTTTCTGGCTGCTCTCTTAAGGGCCCGGGTGTGCTCGCTGTACCACGGCGTTGGACTATTTTCTTTAATCTTGTTTAAGCGCAACGGAGCAACTGCTAAAGTGCTGGAAAAGAGAGAGTTAAAAGTTTCTGTTGCAATATCAAGTTCTTCTAAGCTATCCGGGATGCTGAGATGATGAAACTGATTAGGACGATTATTGATAAAGCAATCTTTAGTGGCAGAAGTTATAGGTCTAACGTATTTATAACACGGAGTCGGCTTTGCAGCCTTGGCTTAATGTAATTTACATGAGACTAGATAATGATCTGAGATGTCATCGCTCTGCTGCAGAATTTTAACGGTATCAACATCTATTCCATGTGATAATATTAGATCTAGAGTATGATTACGACAATGAGTAGGTCCTGACACGTGTTGTCTAACTCCAATTGAGTTTACAATATCTTTAAATGCCAATCCCAATGCATCTTTTTCATTATCTACATGTATATTAAAATCACCAACAATTAGTACTTTATCGGCAGCCAATACTAATTCTGATAGAAAGTCAGCAAATTCTTTGATAAAATCTTTGTGGTGCCCTGGTGGTGTTACATGTATGTCCTGTGTTTCCCCCGTTCTTTGTGTATTTGGTTCAGTCCTGTTTCCAGTTTCCCGCTCCTCGTTAGTGTTTAGTTTATTCACCTGTTATTCTGTCATTATCTGTTCATTTGCCCCAGCTGTGTCTTGTTTCACCTATCTGTTCTCTGTGTATGTAAACCCTGCGTTCTCCCTCATTCCTGGTCCGTTCTCGTTTGTGTATGGTGTGTAAAGTTATTTTGTTCTCCTGAGTTTGGAATTAAATCCTGTTTATTTCTATTCTTCGTCTCCTCGTGCTTCCTACCACCGTGTACCGTAACAGGTGGCCTGTATACAGTAGCCAGCATAATTCTCAAATGTGATTTATCGTTTACACTATATATTTTTACATTAAGCACCAATACTTCAAAAGAAGTATGTTTAAAGCTAGATTTCTTAGTGGTTTTGAAAATATTACTATAAATTACAGCAACACCTCCCCCTTTGCCTTTCAGACGAGCTTCATGTTTATAACTGTAATCTTGTGGGGTTGACTTATTTAAAGTAATGTAATCGTTTGGTTTTAGCCAGGTTTCTGTCAAATACAGCACATTATTTGTTGAACATCAATTACATTTTTAACCTGACGTTTTCTAGATTTCCAAATTCGGGGAACAGACACAGTCTCTATATGATGATATCTAGGTGAAAGAGGCTCTATGTGATGGGATTTATCTGACCTTGGTGACGTGAGGCCGCTAGCAGACGGTCGGTTTAGCCAGTCTGTCTGCTTCCTGACCTGAGCCCCAGATTGTCATGTTTTTTCTCTAAGACTATGAGCCAAATTACTAGAGAGAAGAGCAGCACCAGCCCAGGAGGGATGGATACCATCTCTTTTCAACAGGTCAGGCTTGCCCCAAAAACTTTTCCAACTGTCTATGAATTCTACATTATTATGCGGACACCACTCAGACAGCCAGCGATTCAGTGAGGCCAATCTGCTAACTAACTCATCACTCCTGCGTACAGGAAGTCTTCCACACGTAATAACCTAGAATACTGTCTAACACTTGATGGCTGCTCTATTAAGTCTTCGTCGTCGGTTAGGAACCTGGGTGTGCTCTTTGATACCAACCTTTGATACCAAAAAGTTACGTGTCTAGTATCTGTAAAACTGCATTTTTCCATCTTAAAAATATATCTAAAATTCGCCATATGCTCTCATTGTGAAATGCGGAACAATTAAGTTCATGCGTTCATGACCTCAAGGCTAGATTATAGTAATGCTCTACTGGGTGGTTGCCCTGCACGCTTAATAAATAAACTACAGCTAGTTCAAAACGCAGCAGCTCAAGTTCTTACCAGAACCAGGAAGTATGACCATATTAGCCCGGTTCTGTCAACACTGCATTGGCTGCCTATTAAACATCGTATGCATTTTAAAATATTGTTGATTACTTACAAAGCACTAAATGGTTTAGCTCCGCAGTACTTGAGCGAGCTCTTTACGCATTATAGTCCTTCACGTCTATTGCGATCTCAAAATTCTGGCCAGTTGATAATACCTAGAATATCTAAATCGACTGCTGGCGGTAGATTCTTTTCCTATTTAGCACCAAAACTTTGGAACAGTCTTTCTACCATTGTCCGGGAAGCAGGCACACTCTGTCAGTTCAAAGCTAGACTAAAAACTAGTGCTGTCAAACGATTAAAATATTTAATCGCGATTAATCGCATTAATGTCATAGTTAACTCGCGATTAATCGCGTTTAATCGCACATTTTTATCTAATCTAAATGTCTCTTGATTTCTTTTTGTCCCATTATTTTTTCTCATTTTAATGCTCTTATCAACATGGAAAAGTGGATCGGCTTGCTTTGTGCAAATGTTTTTTATTGAAAACAACATTGGCATATATTGTGTTCAATTTCACACTAAAACATTCTTACTTGGAGCAAATAATCTCTCACACAATGTAACACTGTCCATCAATATAAGGGTGAAAGAAAATACAGGTCCTGATATTGACGAGGGGGTGGAGAATTTGCATCATCTGTGTGTGTGTGTGTGTGTGTGTGTGTGTGTGTGTTTGGCCATCATCAAGTGGTATTTCAGACTGGATGTGCTGCGATGATGATAGCTCAGTTCACAACGACAAAACACACAGATCACTTTGGTCTCGTCAATGGAACCATTTGGCAACTTTTTAAAGGTAAACTTTCCATTCAGAATCTTATTGGCATCCATTTCGGTGTCTCGCGCTCGCCATCCACTCAAAACTGGACGTTTTGAACGTTCCTATAACATTTAGAAATAGCGTTTTTATAACTTAATGGGAACGTTATGAAAACGTTCTTATAACCTAAAATTGTTAGCTGGGGAAGAGGAGAGATTCGCGATTGCACTGAACAAGTTTTAAGTGCAGGCATATTCTCTGAGCGAGCCCAGAGAAAATTCTTACAAGAGCAGCGTGTATCTGAGAGTGCGCGACTCGAGCAGAGAGATTCGTGCTCGGCACATTATATTCCGCGCGCGAGCAGAGAGATTTGCGCTCGCGCATCCGGCTCGCAACCCCAAACAAGTGCGTGCGGCCAGTGTGCGGCGTGCCTGTTGTTTTGTTTCCGGTCTAGCTAGATCCGCTTGCGCTTTCAAAACATCCATGCCGTGTCCTGGTGCAAAAGCATGTGAAAAAAAACTACAAAGTTTGCTAGGCCAAAAAGACCGTTAATCGCGCGATAAAAAAATTAACGCCGTTAAAATGGGTTTGCGTTAACGCCGTTAATAACGCGTTTAACTGACAGCCCTACTAAAAACACATCTCTTTGACGTAGCATACACATAATACACTATAGACTTCTATAATTCAATGTTAGGCTGCATAGATTAGGTCAGCCGGAACTGGGAACACTTCCCTTAAATCTTGATGTACGCGTTACATCATAAGAAGAATGGCATCTACGCTAATATTAGTGTCTTTGTTTATCCCGAGGTTTTCCCACAGCCTGCCGGATCCAGGCCGTATCCAGATCTGACGAGGGAGCTTTGCCTGGACCCGATGACAATGCAGTGCTGAAGTGTCAACTATCCTCTCCCTATGGAGGATCCCTTTCCCACTCTACAGATAAAGCGCTGTTGAAAATCCGGCTCGCGTATCCCAACGTGATAAAATAAAACAAAATTCTGTATCAAAATTTATAGGCAAGACATGTAGTTTGTTTAGGCATGGGTTGTATGGAATTGCAAACCTGCGCACATATTTTCAAAAGTACATAACTATAGAATCAATTCTTAATGCTCATGTGAACGCCGTCAGCGTTAATCACAGGTTCGCGTTTAAAGTCTGTTAGAGAGAACGGCGTCGTCTTAGTGGCCCCTAATTTAATAACAAATGATTGTTCAATGGAGGTGAATCAATCAAAACTAACTTTAGCTGGAAATAACATTATTCAAGAACCGCTATAAAGCCAAAACAATCTCTGTTACCTTAAATTATATGGTTATCTCTGTAAAGCTGCTTTGGAACAATCCATTGTTAAAAGCGCTATATAAATGAAGATGACTTGACTTGACTTGGCCATGGGGCAGTGCTCGTCAGGTGCATCAGGACTGGGAACCAAGCTTGGTTTGTCCAGAGCGGAGCCACAAGGAGCACTGAGCATCAGTTTTCCCTGATTCGTTCCAACACCTGAGGCAGGAGCGAAACTGGGGGAAAAGCATAGAGCGGGCAGCGGGGCCAGACATGGCCAGCACATCCCTGCTCTTGGAGAAAAACTTCAGACAGTGAGTGTTCTCTTGGGACGCGAACAGGTCTACCTGCGCTCTGCCGAATGTCTCCCACAGCAGAAGGACCATCTGCGGATGCAGAGACCATTCCCCTGCTGGAACATTATTTCTGGACAGTCTGTCTGGCCCCAAATTCAGGCGACCAGGCACATGTGCTGCTCTCAGTGAGCGCAGATTGTGCTGAGCCCAGACCAGGAGGCGTTCCGTCAGCCTGTAAAGGTTTCGGGATCTGGCGCCGCCCTGGTGATTTATGTAGGCTACCACCGACATGTTGTCCGAGCGGACCAAGACGTGGTGCCCTTTTATACGGGGACAAAGGCGCCTCATTGCACTGTCGACTGCCATCATTTCTAGACAGTTTATGTGTAGGAGCTTCTCTCGTTCTGAGCACTGGTCGAAGAACGGTCTGCCCTCGTGCAGCGCTCCCCATCCCAAGGTGGAGGTGTCCGTGGACCACCTGCACACTCGAGGAAGTACCCAGGCTTACACCTGACTGTACCAGTCGGTCGCTTTCCAAGGTATCAGAGCTGTGACGCATTTCTGATCGACCTTGAGGCGAAACAGGCCCAAGCTCGAGGCGGTACTCGTGCTATTAGCCATAACTGCAGTGGGCGCATGCGAAGCAGACCCAGCTGGAGTACTGATGATGCTGAGGCCATGAGACCCAGCATTTTCTGAAACCTCTTGAGCGGGCCTATAGTGCCGCAGCGGAAGGATTTCGTGATGAGCTGAATGTTCAGTCTGCGCTCTGGCGACAGTCACGCTGTCATAGACAGCGAGTTCAGTTCTGTGCCCAGGAAAGATATTTCCTGACTGGGAGACAGCAAACTTTTCGCCCAATTGACTGTGAGACCCAGGTTCTCGAGGTGCTCGAGTAATATGGTCCTGTGTTCTATGAGCTCTGAATGAGATCGAGCTAGAATCAGCCAATCGTCCAAGTAGTTCTAAACTCGCATGCCCCGAAGTCTCAGGGGAGCCGCGTCCATGCGTATTGTAAATGTACGGGGTGCAAGAGACAGGCAGAACGTTAGGACTGTGTATTGGTATGCCTGGCCCTCGAAGGCGAATCTCAAGAATCGCCTGTGACGTGACGCTACTTGTATATGGAAGTAGGCGTCCTTCAGATCTATTGACATAAACCAGTCCCCTTGGTGAATTTGCGCAAGGATTTTCCTGGTTGTGAGCATTCTGAACTGGCGTTTCATAGGCACTTTGTTCAGCTGTCTTAGATCTAGAATGGGTCTGAGACCCCCGTCTTTTTTCGGTACCAGAAAATATCTGCTGTACAGACCCCCTTCGCTCTGAGCTTGAGGTAAAGGCTCTATTGCCCCTTTGCTTAATAGTGCCGCTATTTCGGCTCGAAGTAGATGGGCTACTTCGGTTTTTACAGTAGATTCGACACGCGCTGTGTAGCGGCGGGAGCGTCGAGCGAACTGTAGCGAATAGCCTCTTTTTATAGTGTTCAGCACCCATTCTGATACCACGGGAAGCTGTGCTAGGGGTAGAATGAGATCTGGGCTCTGGTCGCGACATAGTGACGACAAGGGAGCTCTGGTGTGCTGTAACGTAAGCACTGTGCTTGCAGTGACTGAGGCGGGAGAGCGCGCCGATCGCGGCGGACAGCTTGGTCACGTCGTTTCCCTTATAGCAGTTTGCTGAGAGAGAGTGAGCGGGGCGAGTCCTGTGGGGCTTAACATGTCTGTGAGTGAATGTGGGCGCGGGACAGTGGGTACATTTACTGCACTAAAAACACCGTCGGCCAGAGCTGACTGTATGTGTGTTGGTTTCGTTTTTACAGAAATCGTGGGACATGTGGTGTGTAGTGTTTGTGGGCACTGAGTCGTGGGCACGTTCACTACATTTAATGCACAATTGACATGAGTCGATTTTTTTTTGTGCGAGCCCTGCACGGTGGCGGGCTGTGTTTGTGTGTAGAAATGAACACTGGGCTGGGGGCATTTTTATTACACTCATAACACCATCGGCTGTGGCCAGAATGACAGAAAATACACTGCTTATGTGATTTATCTGGGTCACTGTGGAAACGACATTTGTGTGCAGGAAAGCAGGCCGTGGTACCGGCTTGCTTACTGCAAAATACACTGGAACAGTCACATTTTCTGGAACTAAACGAGTGAAAAGTTTCGGTGGAAGTTCGGTGGCCGTGGCGAGACTAAATTTTATCTGCTGCGAGAGCGGGATCGAACACGGGTCTCTCATGCGAAGGCTTTGAGTTCCACCACTGAGTCACAAGGGGACCCAACATTAGCTCAAGCAGATAAGAGAGTGTCATCACAGTTTTGTGTGTGTCGGCGTTGTTTTCAGGTGTGCGTGTTATACAACAGGCTCATTGCTGCAATATTGACATTTTCAGCCGGAGAGGAGCTGAGAAATCTTTGAGAAATGGATATTGGTCCGGCCTCGGCGGGACTAAAACACACTCTTCCTCATTTCGCCGGTGACGCATGCCCACGGGGGGCGGGGTAGCTTTCTTATAACGTAAAGAAAGCTAGCCACGGTTTTGATGCTGGCCCGATTCCCTGACGACTCGCGGACAGAAGGGGGGAAGGTCCACAGAGCTCGCCCAATCCTCACTGTCCGACGCCAGGATAGAGCAGCTGGCCTTCTCTACAGATGCAGCTATCTCGTTGTCATTAATGGCGGAAGCGGCGGTGCGCGGCGGCCGTTGTCCGTCAGTGAGCGACTCGAGTGAAGCTGGTGAAGCTGGCGGGCGAACCGGCGAGCTTTCACGGGCTGGAGAAGCCTCGGGGACCTGCTGAGTACGGCGCTTTTACGGCACGGCACTACAGCGGGCGGAAGTGCAGACTCAGAGAAAAAAATGCCAGGCGAGTCCTCAGAGTCACCATGGCAACAGATCGCAATGATGGCAGCCGCCCTCAGCGAGCGCGAGAGCTGCATGATCCTTACCCAGTCGGGAAACGCAGATGAAATGGCGGTCCCTGTCGCTGAGTGCGGCTCGGCACGAGCCACAGGAATAAAGCATCTTTAAAAAGACGCTGCTCTTTTAGATAAAGAGAGAGAGTGTGAGTCGTGACGGCGAGCACACACTTTGCAGAGTGTAAAGGATATAGACGCCAGATAGCATAGCAGGACGGCGACTGAAGGCGGCGAGATGAAGGCCAGCGACTTCAGATGCAGAGGCTCGTCCCACAGAAAGGCTTTGTCAACGGCGCGGCGTCTCACTCCGGATCCAGCAATGCATGAGCTTCGCTGAAGAGATAAAAAATCAGTGACATCAGCCCATCGAGCTATATTTATAGGGCTAGGCCACACCTAATTCAAATTCGGCGGGAAGGTGATGTAGTGGGCGCGAAGCGCCCCCATTGGACCGTCACCAAAGGGCCTCTCTCGATAGGCTGCTGCAGTTGCCGCAGGACAGCCAATAGGCACGCAAGCCGCCTTGCCTATGTCGGCATGCTGCTGCAACGCGTTTTACATTAATACAAAATTAAGGATAATTTTTGGCTTCAATATCTCGTGGAAAAGAGGTTTTCCCCTAGCATAAGATATTACGCAGAACGAGAGAATCTCTCGTAAGAGAACCACGGACCTGCTGCATATTTAAAACTTGACTGAAGAAGTGGGAAAAGCTGTTTATCACGAGGTTGAATTCAGTTATTCATTAGTCAGCAACTTTTCTGTTTTATCATGAATAACGTGACGCTTCCATAACGCGTTGTTCCCATAACAGAGATGTACGTGCTGTTTCTCTTGCATTTTCAAAGGCTCATAAAAATGTGTCTTTGCTTGATACACAGTCTAATGGTCTAACTCTAACGAAATTCAAATTTTAAACATATTTTACTGTAGCAATATTATGGGCCTTAGCCTTACACTTCCTATTTGAGCCAATGCAGATGAACCATAGACAGAGATGTGAACGAGCAAAGTTAATTCAGGGCAAGACCGCCCTGATTGAACAGCCAAACGTGATTGGTTGTAGCGAGAACGTGCTACGATTGGTCAGCTCAATGTGCACATTATCTGATTGGCTTGAGGAAACGGTGGGTGGAGTCCTCTTATTTGTGGATTTGTCTGCAGCTCGACGCTAGAAGTGTTTCAAAATCCACAAATGCGTGAGGGGATTTACAAATGCACAGGAACCGATTCACAAATGCAGCGATTTACAAATGCACAGAAAGCGGTTCACAAATAAATGCCAGGCAGAGTAGTGTTTGTGGCATAAAAAAAACATTTGTAAATATTTTTTTTATTTGCAAATCTCATTTTCTTTATTTGTGAGTTTTATATTTTTTTGTGAAACTCTTTACATTTATTTTTGGATCTTAATCTATTTATTTGTGAATTTGATATATGTTTGTGAATCTCTTTACATTTATTTGTGGATCATAATCTATTTATTTGGAATAATGCAACAATTCTCACCCCATAGTAATCAACTGAAATAGAATTGACTTGCACTCTAAATTAGAGACTCTTGAACTCCTTGTGTATTTATACCCTGTGTTTTCTCCCATTCTCTGTCCATTCTCATTGATGCTTTGTCATGTATGTTGGATTTACCCCTCTGATCTCCTGAGTTTGTCATTAAAGAAATGTATCCTGTTTCTCCTTCGTTCTGTGATACTGTTCAATTGGTGAAAATACATAATTTTATTCACCAAGGCTGTGTCAGCAAAGACCTTTATATTGTTAGGGTTAAAGTTTAAAAAAAAAAAAATTACGTTCTATTCATCAAATAATCCTGAAAAAAAAAAATGTCAGGGTTTTCACAAAAATATTAAGCCTCACAACTCTTTTCAAGATTGAGAAAAATAATGTTAGAATGATTTCTGAAGGATCATGTGATGGCACTAGACCTTGGAGATATGAGCCGCTGAGCATGTAATGGCTGCTGAAAATACAGCTTTTCCATCACAGGAATAAATTACATTTTAAATTATTTTCATATAGAAAATATTTATTTTAAATTATAATAATATTTCACAATATTACTGATTTGACTGTATTTTTACTGTGATCACATAAATGCAGCCTTGTTGAGCATAACCATTTAAAAATTTTGAACGATAGTGAACATTAAATATTTGAGCAACTTTGGGAACTTACATGGACCCCCAATGTCTTTTCATTGTGATTAATTTCATTGTACATTTGCATTTAGAGCCCAAAGTCTCAAAAAGAAATATATTCAAATATACATTTTTAATTTATTGATTTTAAAATTTACTTTAAATTATTACAATTTTACTGTATTATTGATCACATAATGCCTTGGTAAGCATAAGAGACTTTTTCAAAAAATATAAATATGAATCTTACTGACCTCAAACTTGTGAATAGTGTATAATGAAATATCACATATTTAAAAAATATATGAAATGAATTGAACTTTCTGAAAAAGCGTTTAACAAACTAAACTGCAGCAAAAGTATATATACCTATATGAAACTTTTATTAGTACATCACTATTTTATGTGACAAAAAGGAGTGATTTGAATACTGCAGCAGAACCTGGCAGTTAATCCTCAAACAGAAAAGAGAAAGGCTAAGGTGAGAGTAGTCTCTGCCTGACATGGATGGAGGTCATACACTTCAAATAATTTCCTAAGAGTGAAAGAGATTGAGAGAGTGAGAGACCAAGAGAGAGAGAGTGGTGAGGGTGAGAGGAAAAGGACAGAGAAGAGGACTAAGTTAGAGTAGACACACAGATCAGAATAAAAGGAGAGGTTAAATGGACACTAGAGCACTGAATAGGTGAAGGTGGGAGACAGATGGAGGTGTGAAGTGGAACAGAAACAGTGATAGAAACCTCTCGAAGGACGAGAGCGAGAGAAAAGAGATGGTTGAGAAGACAATTAAAGGGTGGTTAAAGGTGAAAGCATGTCAGGAATTCAATGAGAAAGTTTGGTTTGGGAAATAAAGCAGATTGAAAAATATCCAAAGATTGCAAGTAAACTAGATAAAAAATGTGACGTATTTGCCACTCATGTAAAACTTGCTGCCACAATGCAAGAAGGGTGAGGGTAGATGGAAGAGCACTGACGTGCAGTTGCTAAGGTGTTCTGCTAATGGGTTCAGGAGTTTTTAGAAGGTATGGTTGGTGTTTAAGCTGTATGGTTGCTAGAGTATTCTGGGTGTAAATTGTACAGTAGCTGCTCTCCTTATTCTTTTCATTAGATTCCTTTCCGAAGGAGAAACAAGGGACTGTAGACTGTGACGAAACAGAGGTGCAGTCCCATTTACTATTGTTCATTTCAATACTGTTGTTCAATTCCACGCTATCTGGAATTTTGCGTGAGGGTGAAAGGTGTTCAGGAGTTTTTAAGATGTTCAGATCCCCGCAACTGCATGCCAGTTGTACGTGGCCCCCCAGCTGGTGGTGGAGGTATCCGTGGAGCAGCATGTCTGGACACTTGTTCTAGGGGAACTCTTGCCCGTAGAAACAAAGACTTCGACCAAGGGCTGAAGGTTTGGCTGCAGGCCGGAGTGATTGTCACATAGAGCGTGCCGCGTTGCCATGCTCATCTCGGGACTCGGCCATGAAGCCAGTGCTGAAGCGGCCTCATATAAAGCTATCTGAGAGGCGTTACTGCGGCTGCTGATGCCATATGCCACAGGAGCCTCTGAAAAAGTTTCAGTGGGGCCGCTATCTTGCCATTGAACGAATTCAAACAGTTTAACACTGACCAAGCATGTTCCTATGTATAGCTGACCGAGTCCAGCTACATACAGAGAAAAGAGATCCTCTGCACAGGGGCAAGTATGCTCTTTTCCCATGTTTACCCGAAGCCCAAACTGGCTGAGGTGACTGGGCACCATGTCCCTTTGTTCGCACAACTGATCTCGTGACTGAGCCAGAAGTCGAGATAGTTGAGGATGCGAATTGCACGTTCTCTCAGAGGAACAAGGACCGTCTCTGCTACCTTCGTGAAGACACGGGGTGACGGCCAGCCCGAAGGGTAGGACTTTGTACTGATATGCCCATCCCTCGAACGCAAAGCGCAGGAACGGTCTGTGTCGAGGGAGAATCGAGACATGAAAGTACGCGTCCTTTAGGTCAACCGCTGCACACCAATCTCGGGGACGGCCGCACCCGAAGATGCGCTTCTGTGTTAGCATTTTTTGTGAACGGAAGCTTGTGAAGGGCCCGAATCAAGACTCGCAGGTCCATGATTGGCTGTAACCCACCGCCTTTCTTGGGTACAATTATTTAGGGGCTGTGAAACCTTCATGTCTTCATGTCGGCTGGAGGGACCGGCTCGATCGCATCCTTCGCCAGTAGACTGCGATCTCCACCCGTAAGACCATCAAGAAGGGGATGTCCTCGGCGATGACCAGCCAGAGGCGCTGCAGTCGACGGCAGGGTGGAGGCAACAGGTGGGCGTCGGGGCAGGATGTTCTTGATCGCCTCCGTCTGTTTCTGTGCAGTGGAGAACTGTTGGGCGAAGTTCTACACCGCGTCACAGAAGAGGCCAGCCTGGGAGATAGGGGAGTCCAAGAACCGATATCTATCGGCCTCACACATATCAGCCAGGTTCAGCCAAAGATCCACTCCTGGACCACAAGTGTGGACATCGTGAACAGTGACTTTTGTCGCTCGTATTGTGAGGTCAATCGCAGTGCGCACCTCCTGCAGTAGCTCTGAGTCAGTACTACCCTTGTGCAACTACTTTAGTGCCTTAATTGGCTTGGTGGACCTGCAGGAGAGCCATGGCGTGCAGGGAGGAGGTAGCCTGTCCAACGGCTTTGTAAGCCTTGCCCGTGAGAACAGACGAGAACTTACAGGCCCTGGATGGATGACATGTAACATCCCTACAGGAAACACTTTTAGAACACAGTTGCATCGCTACAGCGTGCTCCACTAGTGGAATGTCCACGTACCCTTTGGCCGCTCTGCCATCGAGGGTAGTGAGGATGGATGAGGTAAAAGATCGGTTTCGGGCAGAAAAGGGTGTCATCCACGATCTAGTAATCTCATCATGCAGCTCCAGGAAGAATGCACTATTTTACTAATGCACCTTACAGAACGCATCATTGTGAATTGTATTCTCTTTTAAATTGGACATCATTACATTTGTATTTATAAAGTCATGTTAAGCCGGGGACACACTTAACGACGGTAAGGCCAATTATGAATGTAATTTGATACTTAAGACTGATCAGGCCCAAACACGCCGAGTCAGTTTAAAATCACAAACGCGCCAAGTGAGTTTAAAATCTGCTCCATTCATTGGAAACAGTCTGTAAGTGTGTTCAGTTCATTCTTTAAAATGTTTCAGGTATTCGTTAAGTGTGTGCCCAGCATTAGGTTTGTTACCCAAATTTCTTCAAGAGTTGCTGCACCAATATGTTAGTACGTATACAACCAGATCATCTAATCATATTGTTTTTGTTTCCTTCCTTTTGTTTTGTTTTTAATTCTCTCTTGGATTTCTCTTGGATCTGTTTTGCCTCCATTTCTGCTTAAACAAGTGGATCCTGTAACTGCCTACCTTAATGAGAGTCTGCAAATTAGTGCCTGACGAAAAAAAAAAAATATTTCCAACATAACGTTTATTTATCTCTCATCCACTCGCGACCCACCCTTAAATGCCCCGACCGAGCCGCGTATTATCCGCGGATATAACCACATCACTAATTCACACATTTTTAGCGTGAGAGTTCGATTAAACATGGGGAGAGTGCCAAGCACAAGAAATGATTGCCGCTCTATATCTATATAAACATTTTAGTAGTGGTTCTCCTAACTTTTTTCTGTTTTTCATCCTCATCGCGAACCACAAATGAGAAATTAAGCTCAACCTGAGGCGAGCCGTCATGCATTTTAAATGCATGTTAAAACCAGGTGGAAACAAGGGCATGGTGAGCATCACTAATGTAAAGTGTAAGACAGCATGCGTGTACGTGCATAAGAGAGACTAAAGAGAGAGAGAAAGCAAGGATACAATTAGAAGTGTTCCCTGCTCAGCGGCTCCTACACACCACTTCACCTCACACTTAACTTTACCACACACACATATTCTGCCTCACCTCAAACATTGCTGTCTGACTCCAATTAGATCCCAATCCTCTTGCCCAGATTGCTCATTTACATTTTAATAATTTAAAATCAATCTCTCTCCACACCTGCGAACTCTACACACACACACACACACACACACACACACACACACACACACACACACACACACACACACACACACGTGTGGTCATGTGTGAATGTATATTCCTTATAAATCCACTCATCTGTTAGTAACCCACCTGGTGCTCTGGAACGTGTGTGTGTGTGTGCGTGTGTGTGTGTGTGTGTGTGTGTGTGTGTGTGTGCTTCACTTCTTCTGCATGATCTCATATCTCCCGCAACATCAGCCATTAAACCAGACCCTTCCTCATGCCTCATGAGAGATTTCAAAGTAATTTTGCTGTGTGTGTGTGTGTGTGTGCGTGTGCGTGTGTGTGTGTGTGTGTGTGTGAGAGAGAGAGAGAGAGAGAGAGAGAGAGAGAGAAAGAGAGAAAGAGAGAGTTACAGAAGCACGATGAGCTCCATCCAGCGTGTGAACTCAAGTGCTTCGCTCCCATATGGCTGTTACACGAGGTCTATCTGTCAGCCCCTCTCTATCACTGACTAGAGAGACATCATACCCACACCCAAACTCCGCTTTACTGCCGCTCTAAGATTTTAAAGCACACTGTATTGTATGTGCTGTGCTGCAATTTTAGAGGTGTGAGGTTGTACGGTTATAAGGGAGTTGCCTTACACATAGTTCCCCTTCGAGGGAACTCGCACTGCGTCATAGTTGTGACGCTTTGGGGAATGCCCCCAGCGTAGCGCATCTGAAGCATGAATGAAATCTGTCCAATCCTGATTGGTGCTACGTCATGACGTAGTAGATGACGGCATAACCGGAAGATACAAAGGTACGCTTGGCAAACACAAACACTAGCTTTTTCGCTCTTCAGCTGAAGCGCTCTGTGTGACTGTTTGTCATATTTACTGTTGTCTGTCCTTATCATTATAACAAGTATGTCAAGCGAGCAGTTTAGACGGTGTGTGCATCCGTGTCCGCGCTATATTACAGGCACGGACACACACCAGCTGTGTGTGCATTGTCTGGGCGTGCAGCACGCTAGAGCGGCTCTCGAGGGTGCCGCTTGTAGCGAGTGTGAGAAGCTGCCGCTCAGGGCTTTGCGCTCGCGGCTGGCCGTGTTTGATGAGTCAAGCGGCCAGGCTCGCGAGCCTCGCGGTTCTGGGCCCGCGGTTGCCGAGGCAGCGCGGCGCCGCAGATCGTGGGGCTCACAGATGGATCTTTCAGCGGGACACGGGACTGCTTCGGCATCTTCCCGATCCTCGTCTGAAGATTCAGATGTTCTCCCGCCCCGTGAGGAAGCCCGCGATGCGGTTTCTTCCCGCGAGGTGGATGAACAGATGCTTCATCTATCTGGTTCTGAGGAATCAGATCAGTTGAGCATCGGGACGGGTGATGTGGAGCTTAGTTCAGAACCGCTTCACGCACCCGCTCAGGAGGAGCTGGTGGAGGTTCTGACCCGCGCTGTGGCCAAATTAAAATTAGACTGGCCACAGGAAGAACCAGAAGTCCAGCCGCCCAGTAAGCTGGATGAACGGTTTTACAAGCGCCGGTCTCAACCTCCACGCCGGGGCCTTCCGTTTTTTCCTGACTTGCACAATGAGTTGTGCAAGTCGTGGGAAAAACCTTTTTCAGCCAGGCTCTCCAACCCCCCAGTGCTGGATTTTGCTAATGTGCTGGGGGCGGCTGAGCGTGGCTATGGGAAAATACCTCGGGTGGAGGAGGCTCTTGCGAGTTATCTTTCCCCCGAGGCTGCTTCTTCCCTTAAGGCCCCGGTACTGCCCACCAAGCCATGCCGAGATACTTCCTCGCTGGTGGGCAGAGCTTATATGGCGGCTGGGAGGGCTGGTAGTTGCTTGCACACTATGGCGGTCTTGCAAGCCTATCAAGCTGACCTCCTTAAAGAGCTGGATGAGGGTGAGGGTCCCTCTCCTGATGATATTTTGGAGCTGAGGAAAGCCACCGACCTGTCTCTCCGCATCACCAAGGAGACGGCCCGTGCCATCGGCCGCTCCATGGCTGGTATGGTGTGTGTGGAGAGACACCTCTGGCTGAATTTGTCGGGGATGAGGGAGAAAGAGAAAAGGTTTCTTCTAGACTCCCCGATTGCACCTTCTGGCCTCTTCGGCGGTGCTGTTGGTTCAGTAGTCGAGAGGTTTCAGGAGGTGAAAAAGCAGTCGGCGGCTTTTCAGCAGTATCTTCCTCGCCGCTCTGGCTCCTCAGGGAAGGCTGCCTCAAAAGGGCAGCCTCAGCCGCCTGCCAGCTCCTCGCACCGTCAGGTGCAAAGACAGAGTGTCGCCTCCCGCGCCCCTCCTGAGGGAGCCTGGCAACGGAGGCGGCGCTCTCGTGGTAAGCCTTCTGAGCCTAAGGTCGATTTGAGAACCGTCCTTCAGGCAAAGAAGGCTTCCTCTAAGCGGTCCTAGACGCCGCACCCCTCAGAGCTGTCCCCCCCGGGGTGGAGCGATCGAGGTCGCTTCCGTCCCGGAGCTCTTGGGAAATCAGTGCTGTGTTCCCGCCGTCCAGTACGCTTCGGGCCACACTGGTTTCCCGCGTACGTACGCCACTCCAGCCGCCTCTATTAAGACTTGCGGCTGGGCAGCGAACGCGTCCGCCCACCGAAAACCGTTGTCGACCGCTCCCTGCCGGCCAGCCGCTTCAGGGGGTCGGGAACGAGTCTCGAATAACACCCGAGGCCAGCCTCGAGAGGCTGGTTCCCTTAGTAGATTATCTCGGCGCATGGTCTTGCCTTCCGAATATATCTGCGTGGGCCCTGCGTACTGTAGAACTGGGTTACAGGCTGCAGTTCAGTTGCCCTCCCCCGAGGTTCAACGGGGTGGTCTGGACTGTGGTTGGCCCAGAGCAGGTTCGGGTTATGGAACAGGAAGTCCAATCCCTGTTGGTCAAGGAGGCCATAGAACGTGTTCCTCTGCCAGACAGGGAGTCCGGGTTCTACAGCCGGTACTTCATAGTTCCCAAGAAGGATGGGGGGTTGCGTCCAATAATAGATCTCAGGCACTTGAATCGGTCTCTGAGGAGATTCAGGTTCAAAATGCTCACAATTCCAGCCATCGTGAGTCAGATCCAGTTCGAGGACTGGTTCGTCACGATAGATCTGAAGGACGCATACTTCCATATTTCCATCCTTCCATGTCACAGGAGGTTCCTGAGGTTCGCTTTCGGGGGCGAAGCGTACCAATATCGGGTTCTTCCGTTCGGCCTAGCTCTCTCCCCTCGCACTTTCACAAAATGCATGGATGCAGCTCTAGCACCCCTGAGGCTCGAGGGCGTCAGGGTGCTCAATTACATCGACGACTGGCTGATACTGGCCCAGTCGCGAGAGCTGGCGATTCGGCATCGAGATGTCGTCCTCGCCCACATCCAGAGCCTGGGGTTGAGACTCAACACAAAGAAGAGTGTGTTGACGCCCTCCCAGAGGACTACGTTCCTGGGAGTTGTATGGGACTCCATGACGATGCGGGCACAAATGTCTCCCGCACGCATGGAGTCCATACGGGCGATGGTCTCCAGAGCGAAGCTAGGCCACAACCTCACTGTGAAGCAGTTTCAGAGACTGCTGGGGCTCATGGCAGCAGCGTCCAACATCATACCCTTTGGCCTGCTACACATGAGACCCCTACAGTGGTGGTTGAGAACCAGGGGATTTTCCCCGAGGGGAAATCCGTTCCGTATGATCAGGGTAACGCGCAGATGCCTTCGTTCCCTCGTCATATGGAGGAAACCTTGGTTCCTGTCCCAGGGACCGGTGCTGGGAGCATCATGTTGCCGGAAAACCGTTTCAACAGATGCCTCCCTCACTGGTTGGGGCGCGGTCATGGACGGCCGCTTTTCGAGAGGTCTGTGGGAGACCCGGCATTCTTCCTGGCACATCAATTGCCTGGAAATGCTGGCGGTCTACAAAGCTCTGAGGAGTTTTTTCCCGGACCTCTGCGGCCACCATGTCCTGATACGCTCGGACAACATGTCCGTAGTCGCGTATCTGAATCACCAGGGAGGTCTGAGGTCGCGCCCTCTATGCAGATTGGCACACCAGATCCTTCTGTGGTCCCAGGGGAAACTGTCGTCCCTCAGAGCGATGTACATCCCCGGGGACCAAAATCAGGGAGCAGACGTCCTGTCGAGGCAGGGGCTGAGGCCCGGGGAGTGGCGACTCCACCCCGAGGTGGTGGAGGCCATGTGCGTGAGATTCGGCCCAGTGGAAGTGGATCTGTTCGCGTCTCGAGAGACGTCCCACTGTCCACTGTGGTTCTCTCTCAGGTATCCAGCTCCGTTGGGGCTAGACGCTATGACACAGACGTGGCCGAGGCTGCGTCTGTACGCATTTCCCCCGATCGCTCTGCTCCCGGGAGTCTTGGAGCGGGTCCGCCAGGAAGGGATCAGTCTACTTTTGGTAGCACCCCGCTGGCCGACCCGGATATGGTTCTTGGACATTGTAGCACTGCTAGACGGCCTCCCATGGCAGGTCCCTCTGAGGAAGGATCTGCTGTCTCAGGCAGGGGGCACAATATTTCACCCCCGGCCAGAGCTGTGGAACCTCTGGGTCTGGCCCCTGAGGGGGCTCGGTTCTTAGATGCTGGCCTGTCAGCAGGTGTTGTCGAGACCTTACTTAGCTCCAGGGCTCCTTCCACTAGGAGACTGTACAGCCTGAAGTGGAATGTGTTTTCCACTTGGTGTAGAGAGCATGAGGTGGACCCAGTTAACTGCCCAGTGGCTTCAGTGCTGGAGTTCCTCCAAGATCGTTTCTCCGCCGGTCTTTCCCCATCCACACTTAAGGTGTATGTGGCTGCCATTGCGGCTTTCCACTCACCTATAGGTGCTGGGCCTTTGGGAAGGCAACATATGGTTGTACGTTTCCTCCGTGGGGCTCGGAGGATTAGGCCTGCGGCTCGTTCCAGAGTCCCAACTTGGGACCTAGCGGTGGTTCTCGAAGGGTTGGCTGAGGCCCCCTTTGAACCACTGGAGTCGGCTGAGGCAAAGAACCTGACCTCTAAGGTGGCCTTTCTCCTTGCCATCACTTCTCTGAGGAGAGTGGGGGATCTCCAGGCCTTGGCGATATCGCCAACTTGCTTGGAGTTTGCCCCTGGCGGAGTTAAGGCCATCTTACATCCTAGATCGGGCTATGTGCCCAAGGTGCCGTCTAGTGCGGCACGGTCAGTGGTTCTTCAGGCCTTCCATCCCCCACCTCATGGGACGGCGGAAGAGGGGAGACTTCACCTGCTCTGCCCAGTCAGAGCCCTAAGGGTTTACTTGGAGAAGTCTTCTCAGTGGAGGAAGTCAGATCAGTTGTTGGTGTGCTTTGGTTCACCCAAGAAAGGGCTGCCTGCATCTAAACAGACAATCAGTAATTGGATTGTCCAGGCTATAGCCACGGCTTATCAGGTGCGCAATTTGCCTTCACCTATGGCCGTGAGGGCACATTCCACCAGGAGCATGGCCTCCTCGGTGGCCCTCCTTTCTGGCGTCTCGCTTCAGGAGATCTGTGGGCCACCCCGCACACCTTCATACGTTTTTACAGTCTGCAACTCCCCGTGACGCCTGGCGCCAGAGTGCTCGCGTCCTAAATGTGCCTGGTCTTCCAGCTTCACACTAGGGGCGGGCGTGATTACGGTGTGGCATAGTGGGTATTTCGTTCCCCAAAGCGTCACAACTATGACGCAGTGCGAGTTCCCTCGAAGGGGAACGTCTCGGGTTACGACTGTAACCCTTGTTCCCCGAGAAGGGAACGAGACACTGCGTCTCGTTGCCACACCTATCACAGGCAGAGCGCTAGCTTCATCGCGAAAGAGCTAGTGTTTGTGTTTGCCAAGCGTACCTTTGTATCTTCCGGTTATGCCGTCATCTACTACGTCATGACGTAGCACCAATCAGGATTGGACAGATTTCATTCATGCTTCAGATGCGCTACGCTGGGGGCATTCCCCAAAGCGTCACAACTATGACGCAGTGTCTCGTTCCCTTCTCGGGGAACAAGGGTTACAGTCGTAACCCGAGACGTTTTACTAGCCCTTTATTCGACTAGAAAGTCTGATGTTGAAAATCTGACAGTGATGATGCAACCGTAATGTTTGCATAATCAATAATGGGTTTTTCCTCTTTCTTAAGCCGTCTTCACACTGCAAAGGTGGCACACTGGACACAGAATCTGCGTGTATCTATTTATCCATATATACTGCATATTACTATTAGTGGGCAATCAAATGTGGGTTTTTTGATAGTTGTTGCTGACATCTTATAGAGCAGGGTGGCCGACTGCTGATATAAAGTCTATATATTTGATATCACACTATTTAATTAAAAAGACAGTAAATAGCACATGCATAACCAATGCTACAATAACATTTGTATATATAAAATAACCAAACATTATTCATTTGAAAATGATAAAAAAAAAAAAAAAATAGTCTGAACATGATAAAAAACAAGATTGTGAATTTTTACTTTGGATAGCTTCTTCTTCTTGATTCTGTAGTATTATACAATGTTTATGAATAAATATTTTGTTAAAAACATGAATAAAAATGAAGTAAAGATAGTTACCAACAGTGCACTCAGTTATTCAGTAAGTCTGTGAGCACTGGGGATCAAATTTCTCAAATAAATACAAGGAAACGCTCATTTTAAAAACAGCAGTGTTTCTTGAAAAAGTGGGCTGCAAGACCGTTCCGAGTGGGTCACGGAGTGTGTAGTCAAAGAAACAACAACAACAAAATCTTAATGTTTTTCTGATGCAAGACTTTTGAAATATTTTTAAAGATGTGAACGAAAGCTGTTGACTCTTCTGCAAAGACTTTTCTCCTCTGAGACAGAACACGTTTTTCCATTCCACTGCGCTACTTTTCCATTATTTTTCTATGTAAATTCACTAGATTGATGTGTTTGACTGATTCAGTATCTGTTGTCAGATGAGATAATGTCAGGCTATATGTCAGTGTGATAATACAAATGTTATTTTCCTAAATTGTTATGGCCAGTTCACGCAGAAAGCGCTATGCGGTTAAAATTACAGGCATGCAACATTGTAGTTACATTGTCAATTACGAAAAGTACGAAAAGTACGAATAAATTACGAAAGTGGTATGTTGTGTCTAAGCTGGGAAGGATTTGCATGCAGGTATGATGTTCATTCATCAGGATGAGTGTCCAGATGTCTTATGTCTTATTAACAGCCCATGTTAATATTGTGCATTCACCATGGTAACTGTAGTTTCCGTAACCTTAACCCAAAATATCACCAATTCTATATTTTTGATGATGTATTAGGGATTTACAACATGTTCCCTCATAAAGTTGCTGGTTTAGGGTTTCATGAAATGTCATATATACCCACAACAAAGCATGGACCGGCTGCAGTCTTCAGACATTCTTCCAGTAGTTTCATCCGTAGTCTCTGCAGCTCCGGACTATCCCACTCCTCTGGATCAATGCCCCAGTATAGGTCAACCACCTGGAAAACACACATACACAGATGTTTAAAACATCAAGATGTAGCCACTGAAACATTACAAACTTTTACCTAAACATTACACACACAATTTCCGGTTGCAGCTTGCAAGATCTAAATAATTGTCATTAAATTCATTAAATGACTTCTTTTATTGAACTCAAAAAGAAAAGTTTAGCAACATTTTCTGGCTACTCTTTTTTTTTTTCAATAATAAAAAAAGGGCATAGGATTCATTTCCGTAGACCTACTGTATATCAACACCCTTAACTAATGCCTAATTATTTTTATTACCAAGTAAGAAAGATCTGGGGAGAAATGAATGCCTAGGAGAGTATGAATTTCCACACTCTTTCAGCACACATTAGCACTTTAAAAGAAACCACAGAGAGAGGAATGAGGGAAGAGATAGAGAGAGACAGAGAGAATGAAAGAAAGGAAGAGGGGAACGTAACAAGAAGAGAAATGCTGAGAATGTGTTCCTGCAGTCAGCTAAACGCTGTACTCATGCTGAGACATTTCATTGCTTACTGCTCACAATTAAGAGCCGCTAAAACATTCTGAGTGTCTCACACAAAGCCATTCAAAAGGGTTATCATTTATACTGATTATTATGAAGAACAATATGCCGGGCTGCCATATTATTTTGATTCAACTAGTTGAACTCATTTCTCAACAATACACCGATGAGCCAAAACATTATGTCTACCTGCCTAATATGCCGTGTCTGCCAAAACAGCGCCGACCCGATGAGGCATGGACTCTACAAGACCCCTGAAGACGTTCTGTGCTATATGGCACCAATACATTAGTAGAAGGTCCTACAATTCCTGTTAGTTGCAAGGTGGAACTTGTTGGTCCAGCACATCCCACCGATGCTCAATTGGATTGAGATGTAGAAGATTTGGAGGCCAGGGCAACACCTTCAACCCTTGCCACTCAGTGTGGCAGGGTGCATTATCCAGATGAAAGAGGCCACTTCCGCTAGGGAACACCATTGTCATGAAGGGGTGTAACTGCAACCCACAATCCTTTCCATTTCAGAAATACTCTGACCCAATTGCCTTGCCATTACTATTAGGCCCTTGTCAAAGTCACTCAGATATTTATTCCTACCCATTCTCCTTAATCTAACATGTTGATTACAAGAACTGATTGTTTCCTTACCATCTAATCCCAGACCTTAATATGTGGCCTTGTTAGCAGATGATCAACGATAGTTGCTTCACCTGTGACTGCTCATAGTGTAATCAGTGTATACTGTACCCACCCACCCTCCAAACCAGGATAGAAAGACATCTTAAAGGGGATTTCACATCTAGCTCATTATTCATGTTGTTTGCAAGCAGCAAAGCTGCTGTTAAGAGCTGTGAGAATACAGCGAGGCCGCAGAAAGGAGCGCTGCAAAGCACACTGGTCTCGATTTCCATGGAAGAGCTAGACGCAAGGACTTAATAAAGAGTTACAACAGTAGAAGGGAACGAGAGGGAGCCACAGATGTGTGGCATTTATTTAGTTGTTTCTTTTATGTTTACATTTACATTTAGTCATTTAGCAGACGCTTTTATCCAAAGCGACTTACAACTGAGGACTAAACCAAGCGAGTCATCGTGAAGAGGCAAAAACAACGCAAGAAGTGCTCAAAAGACAAAGTTCAGACATAGCTCGGAGTAGCATAAGCCAGGCAAGCGAGGATTTAGAGGAAAGGATTTTTCTTTTTTTTTTTTTTATGTTAAGTGCTCCCGGAAGAGATGAGTTTTCAGTTGTCTTTTGAATGCTCTCAGGGATTCTGCATTCCGGATGACGGTGGAGAGATCATTCCACCAGCATGGAACCGTGAATGAGAATGTCCTGGAGAGTGATTTAGTGCCCCGCTGTGATGGTACCACGAGCCGTCGCTCATTGACCGATCGTAGGCTTCTGGTAGGGATGTAGACTTGTAGTAGTGAGTGGAAGTAGGAGGGGGCTGAACCTGTGGTCAATCTGTAAGCAAGCGTCAAAGCCTTGAACTTGATGCGAGCAGCGAGTGGTAGCCAGTGCAGAGAGATGAACAGAGGAGTGACGTGGGCCCTTTTGGGCTCGTTGAAGACAAGACGAGCTGCAGCATTCTGGATCATTTGTAGAGGTTTAGTTGCACATGATGGAAGTCCAGCCAGAAGAGCATTGCAGTAATCAAGCCTAGAAATGACCAGGGCCTGGACGAGAAGTTGTGTTGCATGCTCAGTTAGGAAAGGCCTGATCTTCCTGATGTTGTGCATAGCAAACCTGCATGATCGAGCTGTCTTTGTAATGTGGTCTGTGAAGGTCAGCTGATCATCAAAGATTACTCCAAGATTTCTGACCGACCTTGATGGGGTGATTGAGGATGAATCTAGCTGGATAGTGAGGTCGTGCTGTAGAGACTGATTGGCAGGGAGGACGAGAAGCTCAGTCTTTGCCAGGTTGAGCTGCAGGTGATGTTCCTTCATCCATGCCGAGATGTCCGCCAGACAGCTTGAGATCCGTACAGCTACTGTGGGATCATCTGGTTGAAATGAGAGGTAGAGCTGGGTGTCATCAGCATAGCAATGGTAAGAGAAACCATGTGCCTGTATGATGGGTCCCAGTGATGTGGTGTAAATGGAGAAGAGGAGCGGTCCGAGAACTGAACCCTGAGGAACCCTGAGGAACTGTTGCACATTATGTTAATGTGCAACAGTCATTTTGTTTTGTTTTGAATTTTATTAAGTGATTAAAATGTATGATAATATCCAGGCAGAATTTTCTTTAACATATTTATGGTACACTTCCGTTCAAAAATTTTGATTAAGTAAGATATTTTAGTGAAAGAAATGATTTTTGTTTTATTAACTGTTTTCATCATTGTTAAAGCAGCACTAGGTAACTTTTCAACCTTCATAATTTATTTCCAAGTCTCTTGTGATGGTACATCGACTTACAATAGGTTGAATGACACGTCTGCCATTGCCTGACGGGGTCTGTAGCGTTTTTAATCGTACTTTTAAACTTCGGGTTTCGGGTAGTAACCGGCGAACAAACAGAACTACAAAATTCGACTGCTTTACGGCATATACGTAGTGGTGGGCAGATCGAGGCTTTGTGAAACACTGAAACAGTTGAAGCAAATGTGCCGTATTGTGTCGAGGCTTCGAAACAATCCGACACCTGTCTCCATGGTGACCCCTACTGGTCAGAACAGTGTAAATGCAACAAAAACCCAGGCCAAACATGCATAAAAAACCCTTTTACAAATCTACTGCAAATATTTTATTGAAGGTAAAATCTTTCAAATGTAATTATCTAATCATTTAATAAGATTATCAAGTGTATATTCTTTTATCAATTGTCAGGGTTTGTTTTGTTAGTTCTATGAATGGCTCAGCTAAACAGGCCAATACAACTATTAATATAACTACCATTATTCATTTTAATTATACTAATGTCTAATTAAATAGTCTACTAATGTATAAACCTGATCAGAGATCAGGTAAAACCCACAGACACTTGTTCAATGGTTCTCAGTGAATCCTCATGATTCATGGGTTGACAGATCATCACCCCCAGAGGTTAGTTAGTTAGTTATTTTATTTCTTCGGTCATTTTGAACAATTAAATCGTAGGTCATATGTAATTCAAAATCCTGTACATAATACAATGAAAAAAACATAAAACAATGAAACAAATAGAGAAAGAAAAGGAAATTTAAATACATTAGAAAGATAGATACAAAATGAGTACCTTAGGAATTTAAATGCTAAATAATACCTGACCGAAGGGGTTTAGGCTGAAGTCAAGACTTATTTTGCCTAACCCCTTTTACAACAAAAACACTATGTCCAAAGATGACACAATTATACAGTTTCTCTTAAACCAAAAATGATAACATGTAAACACAGAACTTAAACTTCAACAATCAAAATTATATTATACATCTACTTTCACTTACTTTTCTAATGTTCTTCATTCAAGTGTTCTATACTTTTCCATAATGTTTAACTTATATATTTTCTTGAATGCATTACTAGTTTTAGAGCTCTTAAGTTGAATAGGAAGACTGTTCCATAAATCAACTCCTTTAACTGATAAACACCTCCTCTTAATATTACTCTTCGCCATGGGTTTTTGTAACAAATCAATTCCTCTGAGGCTATATCTGGATTCTCTGATTCGAAACATCTCTTGTAAACAGTGAGGAATTGTGAGCCTTGCCTTGTACACAACTGCTGTGTAAACATCAGCAAGATCATGAAATTTTAATATATTTAATCTAATAAAAAGTGGATTTGTTGGGGCAAGATATTCAGCATAGCTAATCACTCTAATTGCTTTCTTCTGCAATAAAAAAAATAGGTTGTATATGAGTTTTATAGGTATTCCCCCATATTTCCACACAATAGCTAAGGTATGGAAAGATGAGGGAATTATACAATATATATAATGCGTTTTGATTCACAAAATTTTTTATTTTACACAATATGGCAATAAGTTTTGAAATTTTAGTCTTTAGTATATTTATATGCACTTTCCAATTTAACTTATCATCAATATTAATTCCCAAAAACTTTATTACATACACCCTTTCGATTTCTACCTCCCCATTTTTGAGTCGACATAGTTTGTTTACTACCTTGTTTCCAAATACAATATATTTATTTTTTTTGCAGATTTATAGAAAGTTTATTTACTTCAAACCATTTTTTGAGTCTCTTAAGTTCGGTTTCTACTGAATTCAAAAGCAACTCAAGATCTTTTCCCGAAACGTACAAACTAGTATCATCAGCAAATAGGATACATTGTAATTTATTAAGGACTTCACAAATGTCATTAATGTACATAATAAATAGTTTAGGTCCCAGAACGGAGCCCTGAGGAACACCGTGGGTTATTTTTTGCCTCCATTGAACGGATACCGTTAATATGTACATACTGATTACGGTCACTTAGATAACTTTTCAGCCAAGTGTGTGCTATGCCCCTGACACCATACCTTTCTAATTTATTTAAAAGCAATGCATGGTCTATAGTGTCAAAGGCCTTGCTAAGATCAATAAAGACACCAACAGCATAATCACTGTTCTCAATAGATGTTGATATCTGTTCTACTAGTTCAGTAACTGCCATTGAAGTGGACCTGTTGGGTCTAAAACCGTACTGATGTTCACTTAACAAGTTATGCTTGACTATAAAGCCATCAAGTCGTTTCACAAATAGTTTTTCCAATATTTTTGAAAACTGCGAGAGTATTGAGATCGGTCTATAATTAGTAAACTGTTGCTTTTCTCCATTTTTAAAAATAGGTATTACTTTGGCAGTTTTCATTTTACTCGGAAAGATACCCATTAAGAAAGACTGATTACATATATACGTTAACGGAGTAACAATACAATCAATAATATCTTTCACGAGGACCATGTCAATATCAAATCCATCTGTTGTTCTCTTGGTCTTGAAGGAATGCACAATTTCCATGATTTCTCTCTCACTAACACTTTCAATAAAAAGTGAGTTTAAATTATTTTTAATGTTAATTTCTTCAAATTCTTTTACATTATTTGATTGCACAATTCCATTAGCTAACTTAGGCCCGACACCGACAAAAAAACTATTAAATGCATTTGCAATTTCCTTTTTTTCACTGATGATTGAGTTATTCACTGTAAAGTAATTAGGATATTCTTCCTTTTTTTTCCCATTCCTGATAATACCATTCAAAACCCTCCAAGTACCCTGGATATCGTTCTTGTTCTGCTCCAGCAAATTGCAATGGTATACTTTTTTAATAAATCTTATTATTTGAATTAACTTATTTTTATACATTTTATACCTTTCTTCATTTCGTTTAGTCCTTTGCTTTAAATAGGCTCTATAGAGTTGTTGTTTTCTTTTACAGGCCTTAATTATGCCCTTGGTAAGCCATGGCTTATCCTGGCTATTTTTGTTTTTAATATAATATTTCTTACACGGGCAGTGCTGGTCATACAATTGGATTAGGGTAAGTAGGAAGGCATTGTATGCCCTATCAGGGTCAGGAGTTGTATACACTTCTTCCCGAGTTTGGGAATATAAGTCATCCCTGAGAGCAGCAATAGCTTCAGGAGTTCTCTGTCTTACAACTTTAAAATCATTTGTTTTGGTTGTATTATTTCGTAATTGTTTGAAAATGCTAAAAATAGGAAAATGATCAGTGATGTCATTGATAAGTACTCCAGCGGTTATTTGACTTGCTAATTGATTAGTAAAAATATTATCTATTAATGTTGATGTATCCGTAGTAATTCTGGTTGGCTTAACAATAAGAGGGAATAGAGTGTTGCTATACATAGTATTAATTAAGTCTGTTGTTTTCACATTTTTCTGAGGGTTCAGAAGATCAATATTAAAGTCCCCACACACAATATGAACCTTGTTTAGATTACTAAAAAGACTATCCATTTTTTTTATTGAAGATGTCTAGACTTGATTCTGGTGTTCTGTACACACAACTAATAACAATATTTTTAGATTTTTCTAAAATAATTTCACATGTTATACACTCCAAAACATCATCAATGGTGGTTGACTCACTATTAATCCTCTTAAGCCCCAGATCTGTATCTATGTATAGTGCAACACCCCCACCTCTTTTATTTCTCCGATTGGTAGTGAACAAATCATATCCATCTAATTCAACTTCACAGCACCTGTCTGCATCCAACCAAGTCTCAGAAACAGCAATGGCACTGAATTTATTAAACTGACTTAGATATTGTTTAATGTCGTTATAATTTTTGTTCAGACTCCTACTATTAAAATGTATAATACTAAAGGCACCATTTATATTAATACATTTGAATTGCTTGTCAGTATAGTAATCACAATCTTTAATTATATTATTAAACAGATGTTCCTCCGGATCTATGTCACAGCCAAACTCGTTTGCTCTATAATTTATGTCATCGTGCAAAATAATGTCTTCACTACCATTTATAAATTCTACATCATTAGTATCCACATCACTCAATTCATCCTCATTGTCATACATTTGTTTTCTGTTTTGTCATACCTACACCTTCCCACCAAACATACATAACATTTGACAACCCAACCCCAAGACCCTTCACACTCTTGGAGCACATATTTATGCACACATACGCAGGACACACACACAAACAGCGTACAGACCCAAAGGGACCTATCACGAGCTTACAAAACACTGCCAAAATTTTGCATATCTCGAGCAGCATAACCGGGGAAAGTTTGCACTGACGATCAACAGGGCAACAACAACAGTAAGAGAAGGCCAACGCATAGCAGTGGCAACAGTAAAAACACACAAAAGCACAGAACAACTCATGAGCAAAGCACAGAGCAGCTCTCTCAATGCTGTGTACACAATCAACCAGTGATGGAGTACTCGAGTCCTGGACTCGGACTCGAGTCCGACTCGAGTCCTTATTCTCTGGACTCGAGTCCGACTCGAGACTCCATTCTCTGGACTCGTGGACTGATGACTAGTACTTGGACTCGGACTCGAGAATATATAAAATCGGACTTGAGCATTCATCAAATTAATGACGTTGTTTCTGACTAAATAGGTTATACAAATTTGATATTGATGTTACACTTTTCCTGTTTCGGGGTCCAAGACCGGCCGTGATCTATTTTTTCCCTCACAGACACTGCTACCGCTCGCTCTCCTTGCTTGACAACACACTCACTGACGTCACTCACTTTACGCTGCATTCTCGTGAGAGACATAAAGTAACACTCCTTTAACACTAGATAAGTTCCTCTACATATAATCAGAAATTTTGATTTTGGCACGGTTTGCAGCAGCTGAGCTGACCACTAAGGAGCGAATGTACAGTGACGTGACATAACTGCCAGATTTAAACTGTGCTTTCGTGCTATGGCTGGCGCTGAGCCAACGTCGGACGTAATCCCGTTTATCATACAATAACACAATTATGTTTATTTTAGCTAACAAACTAGATGGCGACCTTGACTATGTCACACATCGCAACCACTCTTTAGTTACAACTGCTTATAGCACTGCATTGTCTGTTTTTTTGCCGCAGTTACATAGGGATTTAGTTTGCTTTTCAAAATTTCAAAATGGTTTTTCTCTTACCATATTCGTCAAGAAGAATGCATTTCTCCTCCTCTGTCCAATTAGGCTTTCTTTTTTGTTTTCTTTATCCATTCCAGTTGACTGATCACCCAAAAATGTATTTAAACAATTAAATAAATATAATTGTGCCACAGCTAGTTGACAATGATTTGAACTAAGGTCAAAGGCAATTCTAGTGATATCATACACCTTTCTAGCTGCAAGAAAGAGTGCATTAAAAATGTTGCTTGATTTGGCTTAAGTGTATATAATTTCGACTCGGACTTGAACACGGGACTCGAGAGTCGACTCAGACTTGAACTCAGGTAATGGTGACTCGACTTGGACTCGACTCGGACTCTTCTTTGGTGACTCGGACTTGGACTTGGACTCGGACTCGAGACTCGACTCGGACTCGACAGTTGGTGACTCGACTACAACACTGCAATCAACTCACCGAAAGCACTCGAGACGCTACAGAGGGCAAATCGAACTTATAAAACCTGGCAAACGTGTTCTGAGAAGACCAGCCAGCCGCAAGACATAAATCCTGAATAGACATCCCTTTAGTCCAGGCCCACGAGGAGGCCACCGCCCTAGTCGAATGAGCCTTGACGTTAAGGGGACATTCCTGCCCCAGGCAATCATAAGCCAAAACAATAGCGTCCACAATCCAGTGAGCAAGCCTCTGTTTAGAGACTCCCCGTCCCTTGTTGCACCCGCCAAAGCACACAAACAGCTGGTCCGATTCCCGAAAAGCAGCCGAGCGAGAAATGTATACCCGAAGTGCTCTGACTGGGCAAAAAGCACTCTGAGCATCCGAACCCTGAGAGGTTGATGGCTCAGCAGACAGTGCCGGCAGAGAAACTATCTGCGCTCTGAACGGGGTATTGAGCGACTTAGGGACATAGCCCGGCCTCGGTCTGAGAGTTACAATACAGTTTCCCGGCCCAAAGCGAATACAGTCTTCACTCACAGAGAAAGCCTGTAAATCCCCAACCCGCTTCGCTGACGCGAGAGCGAGAATCAGCACCGTTTTAACCGAAAGCTGGCAATAAAAGCTAAGGGCTCAAAAGGCGGTCGTGACAATGCCTCCAAGACGAAAGCTAAATCCCACGGCGGCACCGAAGGCGGCCGTGCAGGGTGTAATCTCCTGACTGTCTGTAGACTGTCCGTCAACATGGGGGTGAAACGCTGCAATAGCGCCCACATATACCTTTAGAGTGGATGGAAGGCTCCCTTTATCCATCCTGTGCTGAAGAAAGCGCAGAATAACCGACAAAGAGCAGTTCGCTGGGTCTACACCGTCATCCTGACTCCATTTTGAGAAAACACCCCACTTCAGAGCGTACAGGCGCCTGGTGGACGGGGCTCTCGCTTCCGCGATGGTATTCAAAACTCGCGAGTGTAGCGCATCCTGCCCGCTCAGCGACCCTGCTGCGGCCACACATGAAGGCTCCACAGTCCGGGGCTGTGATACCAGATCGTTCCCGCTCGCCTGAGACAGCAGGTCCTTCCTGAGCGGAATCTCCCATGGCTGCCCTGCCAGCAACTCCACCAAATCCACCAACCAAGGCTGATTCGGCCAGTTCGGGGCTACCAGAGTCACCAACGCCTTCTCCTCCCTGTTTTTGCACAACACCATGGGCAAGATTTTCACCGGAGGAAAAGCATAGAGACAGCCTTTCGGCCACCGCGCAGTTAGCGCGTCCATCTCCCGAGGGGAACGGGACGGCGAAAAGAACATCTGAAAATGCGTGTTCTCGCTGATCGCAAAGAGGTCGACCTCCGCCCTGCCGAAACGATTCGATATCAGCTGAACCTTCCCGGGGTGAAGCCTCCATTCCCCTTGAGGGATCCCGCTCCTCGAGAGCATATCCGCCCCGAAATTTTGGAACACCGGGGATGTGCGCCGCTCTCACCGAGAGGAAAAACCGGTCTGCCCACAGCAGAAGGGATTCCGCCTGCTTGAATAGGGCTCTGGAATGTACACCGCCTTGACGATTTATGTATGAGACCACGGAAGTGTTGTCGGTCCGAATCAACACATGTTGCTGCTCCAGCCGAGACCGGAAAGCTTTGAGAGCTAGAGAGACCGCTTCTAGCTCCAAGCGATTTATGTGCCACTCCATCTGCCTCTCTGACCACCGACCAGAGGCGGGCTTGCCCAAGCAGATCGCTCCCCATCCGGTGGACGAAGCGTCCGTCAGGATCTCCACGCACCGCGTCACTAAACCCATAGGGACGCCTGAACTGAAGAGATCTGGGTTCTTCCATGGGGCCAGGGCACGGGCGCATCCGCGGGTGACCATAATGCGCTTGTGGCCGGAATACCACGCACTCGGGGGAATGCGCGTTTTCAGCCAGTGTTGAAGCGGTCTCATATGCAGCAGCCCCAGATGACACACTGAAGAAGCCGCTGCCATCCGTCCCAATAGCCTCTGAAATTCCTTCAGTGGGACGAGCCTGCCAGGTCTGAAGAGACCGAGAGAAGAACTCAGAGCCTCCGCTCGCTCGGGGGAGAGGCGCGCTCTCATTCTCACCGAATCCAAGCATACTCCCAGGAAAGTGGAAGTCTGACTCGGTGTGAGCACACTTTTCTGGAAGTTCACCCTCAAACCGAGGATCTCCAAGTGACGAAAGAAGGACTTCCACATGGCTGACCAGCGTTTCTTTCGACTGTGCGAGAACCAGCCAGTCGTCCAGATCATTCAAAATGCGCATCCCGCTCGATCTGAGGGGTGAAAGTGCCGCATCCATGCATTTTGAAAACGCTCGAGGAGCGAGGGCTAGCCCAAACGGAAGCACCGTGTATTGGTACACCGAATTCTCGAATGCAAACCTCAGGAATTGCCTGTGACGCTTTACTATCTGGATATGAAAGTAGGCGCCCTTTAAATCCACCGAAGCGAACCAATCCCAGGGGCGAATTTGCGCCAGGATTTGCTTCAGAGTAGTCATCCTGAAGGCGCGCTTGTGAAGTGCTCTGTTGACGGGTCTCAGATCCAGTATAGGGCGGAGACCCCCTCCTTTCTTCGGCACTACGAAGTAGCGGCTGTAAAACCCGCTCTCCCGCTCGCTCGGGGGAACCGGTTCTATCGCTTCTTTCTCGAGCAGGCTGCACACTTCCTGCCTCAGTACGTGCGCGCTTTGGGGCAAAGTTAATGACTGAATTACGCCACGAAAGCGGGGTGGTCTGCGTTTGAACTGAAGTGTGTACCCGTGCCGAATTACATTCAACACCCACGGCGAAATGCCCGGAATAGCTTCCCACGCTGTCAGGGAATGACTGAGTGTGGGCCGAACTAAACCTGCGGTCATCGCCGCTATGTGAGGGCTGGGAATGGACACCTCGCGCTTCCCGCGAGGTGCCTTTATAGTTAATGACCGTGACTCTGCGCTGCTCGAAGGCAGGGTGGGTAACACAGTGTTAGAGGAGAAGAGGAGAAAAAAGCTCTGCTTGTGAAGAAGTAATTTGCTTTATTTTTGAACAACATACAACATTCACAACAATAATAATAATAATAATAATAATAAATTTTATTTGTAGTGCACTTTTCATTTGCGAACAAATCTCAGAGTGCTACAGCAAACATAAAAAACGGGCACGAATAAGAGAACATAAAACAGTTAAGTTACATTAATTGTAGCTTTTTTTAAATAAAAAAGTTTTTAGGCCTTTTTTAAAATGGTCAACTGACTGTGGAACCCTCAAGTGGACTGGCAATGAGTTCCACAATTGCGGGGCAGCAGAGGAGAAAGCACGGTCTCCCATGGTCCGGAGCTTGGTTCTGGGTGGACAGAGAAGGTTGCCATTTTGTGAGCGGAGGTTTCTGGTTGATGTTTGCCGGGTGAGGAGTTCCTTAAGGTATAGTGGTGCATTACCATGGATGCATTGGTGGGTGAGGAGGTTGATTTTGTATTGAATCCTGGCCGAGATGGGAAGCCAGTGAAGTGCTTGAAGGATGGGTGTTATATGTTCATATTTACGCACTCTCATCAGGATCCTAGCAGCACTGTTCTGTATATGTTGGAGTTTCTGCAGACTCTTGTTAGGGATCCCAAAGAGAAGTGCGTTGCAATAGTCCAGCCTGGAGGAGACAAAGGCATGGACAAGTTTTGTGGCGTCGGAGAGCGTGAGAGTGGGATGGAGTTTGGCAATATTCCTGAGGTGGAAAAAGGAAGTTTTGCACAGATGTTTGATGTGATTGTCAAAAGTAAGGTGAGGGTCAAATCTTACACCGAGGTTGGTAACTGTTGATGAGAGAGGGATGTCTTTTCCGGAAAAGGTGATGGAGGTGATCATAGACGACTGGACTTGATGAGGAGTGCCGACAAGAATTGCCTCAGTTTTGGAGCAGTTTAACTGGAGGAAGTTCTGACTCATCCAGGCCTTAGTCTCCTCCAGGCAGGAGGTCAGAAGGGGTGGTGTGGACGAAGATGAGGGCAGAGCAGTGAGGGGATGGTGGGTTGAGTTTGTTTTGAGATAAAGTTGCGTATCATCAGCGTAGCAATGGAAGGAGATACCATGCTGGCTAAGGATGCGGCCAAGGGGAAGCATGTAAATAATGAAAAGAGTTGGACCAAGTACCGACCCTTGAGGGACACCACATGTGACAGCATGTGGGTGTGATTTCGCTCCACCCAAACCGACATACTCGGTCCTTCCAGAAAGGTAGGATATGAACCAGTCCAAGGCAGAATTTGATAGTCCTATATCATTGTGAAGGCGGTTGAGGAGGATGTTGTGGTCGACAGTGTCAAAAGCTGCGGTAAGGTCAAGAAGGATGAGAAGTGAAGAAGAGCCAGCATCGGCTGCCATCAGAAGGTCATTAGTGACTCTGACCAGAGCTGTTTCTGTACTGTGGGCGGACCGGAAGCCTGACTGAAACTTATCGTATAGGTTATGATGTCGAAGATGGTCCTGGAGCTGAGCTGCAACTGCTTTTTCCAGTACTTTGGAGAGGAATGGAAGGTTGGATATTGGCCTGAAATTGGCCAAGTTTTCCGGATCCAAATTGGGTTTTTTAAGAAGTGGTGTGATAGCCGCAATTTTGAGTGGTGAAGGAACATGGCCAGAGCGGAGGGAGTGGTTTACTGTTTTTGTGATTAGGGGACTTATGGCAGAGAGGTTTGATTTTATCAAGATAGTGGGGAAAGGGTCCAGGGCACAAGAAGATGTTTTCATTTTTTTGATGAATCCCTCGATTTCAAGTTGTGGAACCTCCGAGAAACAGTGGAGAGAGTGAATGAATCCAGTCTGTGAGCTGACAGAAAGGGCAGGTAGTGCAGAGGGACCAGTGAGATGCGATCGGATGGAGTCTATTTTTGTTCTAAAGAAAGTGATAAAGTTATTGCAGTGTTCCTCTGTGTTTTCTGTATGAATTTTAATCTGAGGTTTAAGAAGATGGTTTATTGTAGAGAAGAGCTGCTTGGAGTTTCCAGGATTGTTGTTGATGATGTCCGAAAAGAACTGTGACCGTGCATCTTTAAGTGACTTGGAGTAGGCTTTTTGGTGTTCTCTATAGGCTAGTCTGTGTACAGTTAGTGCAGATGTTTTAAAACGACGCTCAAGGACACGGCCAAGTGTCTTCATTTTCCGCAGCTCTGAGGTGTACCATGGAGCTGAGCGAACAAAGGACACTGTTTTGGTCTTGATGGGGGCATGAAGATCCAGAAGTCTGCACAGTGAGTTGTTGTAAAATGTGACTGATTCGCTGGCTGATGAGAGGTTGGCAGAGGAGAGATGCTGAAGATCCAAGGTCAAGGTGTCTGGGTCAATGTTTTTTATGTTACGGAAGGAAATTTGGCGTTTAGGCTTGGAGTGAGGGGGCAGGAATGGAAGCTCCATAGAAATTAACTTATGGTCAGATAAGCCAAGATCATGGACTTGCAGATTGTTGATGGAAACAGAATCAGTGATGACCAGATCAAGAGTGTGCCCTCTAGAGTGTGTTGGGACGTCAACATGCTGTGTAAGATTCAGACAGTCTAGCAGTTGTAAAAATTTAGCAGCTGAGTGACAGACAGGGGTGTCAACGTGAATATTCATGTCTCCAAGTATTAAAAGATTGGCAGATGTAGGACCAAGTGTAGCGAGTAGATCGTGCATCTCATCAATAAAGACTGAGTTTGGTTTCGGTGGGCGGTAGATAAGTAATATTGTCATCGGAAAAGGGGGTTTGCATTTGAGAGCTAAGCATTCAAATGAGGAAAACTCAGGTAGTGGCAAGGCGGACAGTTTGAATTTAGCTTGGTGAATTATCACAAGACCACCACCACGCCCAGTGCTGCGAGCTTTCTGCAGGTAGGTGTAAGCAGAGGGACAGGCTTCATTGATGGCAGAATAAACCTCTGGCTGATGCCAGGTTTCAGTGAGGCACATGAAGTCAGTCCGATTTTCCAAGATGTAATCATGTATAAAGCTTGCTTTACCTGTCAATGATTGCGTGTTTAAAAGATCTATTTTTATGTGTGAAGAATTTGTTATTTTCTGCACGGGTCTGAGCAGGCTGTGGTCCACTCCTGGTTTTCTGTCCCACTCAGTGTGCCTTGCAGTGTTTTCAAGGACACAAGACCAAGCAGTAACAGCGCTCTGATGACGTAACAGTGACGCGACGTTGCGCTCAGCAGACCAGATAGATGTAATGGAAGATGACCGGGTGTAAACAAACTTTTTGCGGGAACTTCTGTGGATGTAACGTGGTCTGCGTAGGAGTCCAGACTGTTTGATGGCTGAGATGGATACTGGAGTGGAGTAGTTGTTATATTTGAGCAGTTGCAGATTGGAATATATCAACATCGTTCGTGCCGATCGCGTTGAAAGTTCGCCTAATGATTGCCGTTAGCCACAAGCTGGCGGCACAGAGATAGAAGCTGGGCAGGTGATCAGAGGCAAAACAATGCCAGACCTCAACGAAACAGCTGAAGGACTGTCCGGAACAATACCACTAACAGTGGGAGCTAGAAAGCATCAGGATTGTCCCGATCGGTGCCTCTATTTGCAAGAGGACGGTTTGCTGTAAGCCAGAGTGAGCGAGGAGAGTAGCAGGTAAGCTACATAATCATACAAATCCAATGGAAAACCGTGCAAGAAGGACTAAAAACAAGTAGATGCTTCTCCCAACAATAACTACAGAACATATAAGACAGAACTAAAAAAAAAAAAAAAATCTAGGGTTTAAAAATCTACTATCTAAAATCGCCGAAATCAGGAGCAGAAGCGGCGAACAGTCAGCGCCAGCGTCCTCTGCCCACATAACTGCATAACTGCACGTGTCGCTCGCAGAACGCTGAGGGACCACGTGCTCTCGAGCGCGTCGCTTGGACGCGGGGCCATCCTGGCGCTCTCCTCTCCTCTTGCCCGAGCGGTCAGAACGACTGCTTGGGCCTCACCGGGGACGCGGTGGGCTTCTTGCGCGGGCTCCTCTGAGCCGGCCTCTTGTTTCCCGCTCCATGCCACTGTCCGCTTCGGCCCTTACGGGCATCCGGTCCCGGCTGGGGCGCTGACTGACGCCTGGCCGCAGCTTGAGGTTGGCGACCCGAGGCGGAAGACGAGCGAGAGCGGGGCTGCGGCGGCATTGGCGCCCTCCGAGGAATCACGTGGCTCATCGCCTTCGCCTTCTTCTGCGTCTCGGAGTACCACTCGGTTACCTTCTCCATGGCGTCTCCGAACAGGCCTGCAGGGGAGATCGGTGCATTTAACAGCGTCTTCCTGTCCGCCTCCTGCACGTCCGACAGGGTGAGCCACAGGTGTCTGTGGAGGACCACCAGATACCCCATCGAACGGCCAATCGCCTGGGCCGAGCGCTTCGTGGCCAGGAGCGCGAAGTCCGTGGCCGAACGGAGATCCCGGATGGAGTCAGCGTCGACAGAGGCGGCGCCATCCAGAGACTTCAACTGCTTGGCCTGTAGCACCTGAAAAACAGCCATGTAGCGTGTAGTGCAGAAACCGCCTCCCCCGCGGCGCCGTAGGCCTTGTTAGCCTGGTGAGCCGTAAACCTGCAAGCTCGGGACGGCAGGCTGCGGTCCGAGCCCAGGGCGGGAGCCGACGGGCAGAGATGTGCGGCGACGGTCTCCTCGACAGGGGGGATGCGGAGGTAGGCATGGTCCCACGCCTCGTCCACGGGGGCAAACATGGCCTGGGTTGAAGTGAGGGTGCGCGCCGATTGCAGGGCCGCCCACGACTTCACCACGTGCTCACGCACGTCAGGAAAGAACGGTGTTCCCCTTTTCGAAGCGGCCTGACGGCGGCTCGATTGGAGGAATGACGTATCCAGTTTGCTCTTAGATGGCTCATCAGGAGCTTTCCACGATAAATCCAGTTCCTCGACGGCCTTCCAGAGGATACGGAAGAGCTCTTCCTGCAGGTCCGCTGGGGTCTCTTGCTCCGTGGTTGCCAGTGGAGCGGCCTGCTCCGCACCCTAGTTGTTCTCGGAGGCCGACAAGGACATAGAGTCTTCCTCCTCACTCGCCCCGAAGGAAACGAAGTCAGCGACCTAGCGTGGGGGTTGAAAGGAGGGGTCGGGGAAACTCACCGGGGGTCGAACCTCGATTCCGCGGTTGGGGGGGCCTGCCAGCGGCTCGGTGGCAGCAGCAGGCCCAATCCCCGCAGCAGCACGGGCTTCGTCCCGCCTGGCCTTGAGGGCTCGGAGGGACATGTCCGCACAGCATGGGCCAGCCCCATGCACGCGACACAAAACAGGTGCATGTCGGGGGGCACTATGGGGCCCGAGCAGAGGTTGCAAACGGTCGCCATCGGATGCTGGAGACAGTTCAGGTATCTCCGGCGCACCTTAAACAACAGCGAATAATCCAAATTTTGTAGAGTAGTATCAGCTTTTTAGCACACAATTCGAGCGTGAAGAGAGAAATTCTGAAGGGAATTTACGCTACACTTGCTTTAATACTGCTATGAGGTGTCAGTATTTGCATATTCGCGTCAATTGGCCAACTGGCGTTAGCCTATAAGATTTCAGCGGAAGTGAAGGATGAGAGTAGTTCCCATATACGACATTCATAATGTCGAAGTTCCGTAGCCTTGATAGGGAACCGAAGTGTTCCGTAACGTTTCGAAACAGTTATGGCGTAATGAAGCCTCGTTTACTGAAATCACGTGACTTTGGCAGTTTGATACATGCTCCGAACCATTGATTCGGAACAAACGATTTGTAAAGGCTTCGAAGGTTCATGAAGCAGTGTTTTGAAATTGCCATCACTACATATACGCAGTGTTGGGCAGTAACGCGTTACTAGTAACGCGTTACTGTAACGCAGTTACTTTTGACAGTAACTAATACTGTAACGCATTACTTTTTAAATAAATTAACTCCGTTACCGTTACCATATGGCGCGTTGTCCGTTACTTTTTAAAATTAATTAGTTGCTGGAGCGGCTGAGAAGTGTGCGCTGTCATTACACAGTACGAGAGCACTGAAGAGACTGCTAGCATTATACAGAGCGAGAGGACACCTGAGGACACATAACAAACTCACTGGCTGTGTTGTTTACGTACACGTGAGGCAGCGCGAGCACGGAGATTACAAGCTGCACGGAGAGTGCTGAGCACTTGATGCGCATTTAAAACACAGACAGCGAAACGGTATGAATACAGAACACTTAAGTACACATTGCCATATCATTATAAAGTAATAAATTTTTTGACTAGATGCTGCATCAGCAGAGAAAGAACAGAAGCTTGCCGTCGAGTTTGAGAGGAATAACAGTAACGGCTAACTTACCTCAAGCGATTAAAGCAATGTGACAAAAACACACGCAGACCTGACCCACATGTTTTATGTCGCAATTGATAAAATCACAAAGTGCTTTACAAAGTGCAACCACAAAAATAAAACAGTATACAATCAGTAAAAATTACAACATTTAAAGAGCCCAAAATAAAACCCAATTGAAGGAGGAGGAGGGGTGCCTGACCGATGCGGACTTGGCTGTCATGCTTTTGGACTAGCAAGTATATTGCTTGCATACTATCTCTTTGTTTTTTTTTTTGTCTGCCTCACTATGTTACAGAAGCTATCTTATCCTCCGTTTATCTTCATGAATCAAGTAATGATAGTAGAGTAGGGAATTATCAATCTGGTAGCTAGTAAACGATATTCTAGTTTTTGATGGTTAGTTATCGCTAACATTCTCGTTCTGATTTTAACTTTGCAATCGATAAAATGCTAATAGCAAATGTTTGACCTAAAAAGTGTACTCTACTTAACATGTACAAAGAAAGGAGGAAGATTATTAATATTATCATTGTGTTCATAGCTTCTCATTTGTTACATGTGTAAAGTTACTTGATTGTGTAATTTCCGATTATTGATAGCTACAGAGGCAAACGTGATTCTTGTCGCAATTTTTTCTGATGACGAATTTGGTTATTATCTACCACTCAAACATTGCATTAAACTATCATATAGATTCAGTAAAACGGTAACCAATAGACTAGGCTACTATAATGATGCTGGCTTGTAAACGTGACCATCGCGATCATTTGTCGTTAGAAAAAAAAAATAAAACCCATGAAATTATATTCATATGACATGCTGAAATATATGCCACTGTACCTGGGATGAAGACATTTCACACGCGACGCAAGCAGAACACCTGCATGTGACCTCCTCCTACAGTGTTCAGGGCTATCATGGTTGTCAACAAATGCACGTGCATGTAGGATGACAGAGTTTACGACAGTAGTAGAGGACAATACTGTTTCCCAACTGTAGGGGGACCCCGAGAGCAAAAGTTACCTGGTGTTACTTTAAGAACAAGAGATGTTTCTGAGCACCAAACAGCATTTTAGAAAGATTTCTGAATCATGTGACACTGAAGGCTGTTGAAAATTCAGCTTTGCCATCACAGGAATAAATTACACTTAAAAAAAATAAAAATAAACTATTATTTTCAATTGTAACAATATTTTACTTTATTTTTTATTTTTTACTGTATTTCTGATCAAATAAATGCAGCCTTGGTGAGCATATGATTAAAAAAATAATCTTACCAACCCCAAACTTTTGAATGGTAGTTTATTTATTGTATTTGTACTGTAAAAGTGGTTGTTATGTATAGGCCAATTTCATAGAAACCAAAAGTTTGTATGATTCATTATATCTGGGAGCATGACTGAATTTAATTTGCAGTGGTGTTTGGGCAGAGAAGTACGGAGCCCCGCACATGACATGCGGGGGAAAACTATATGTTGTGGCCACGAATTAGGAATTCATTCCCACAAATTGAGAACTTGTTAGTAAACCGTGGCCACAAAGAAATAGTTCCCATGACTTACTTCGTTCCTTCATTTTGATCTAACTAAAACAATAGAACAAATTATTACGTGACCACGATTTAGTAAAACGAGGGAACAAATTAGTAAAAATGTGCTGACGTATCAGTAAATCGTGTGAATTAATTGTTAATCCATGGCCACGATATAACCCCCTATCCCCCCCCCCCCCCCCCTTGACTTTTCATAATCAGCTGTTTTTGCCCAAGTGTACATGCAGAAGCACAAATTAGCTACTTAAAACACACAAACACAGATACATTTACACATACACACACTTTTATATCCGCACACCAAAAAAGCTGTACCTGAACTGATGGCAAAATAATAGAGGAACAAGAAATCGAGATAGAAAAATGGCTCCTATCTTTGTGTGTGTACTTAATGAAGAGAGACAGGACATTTCCTCAGCACCAGTATGACAGGACACAGGAATATCCCTGGACACATTTGTCAGAATCAATGTCACTGGCGCAGATAATTCAAATGGCAAACACGCTTCAGGGGGAATCTCTCCCTGCTGCACACATGCGAGCGTGTCTCGCTGAAGGACTCGGTAATCGAGTATGTGTTTCTGTGTGTGCTGATCACGTCTGTTCAATGTGTGAGTATGAGTGTGATTTGTTTAATTTGATGTTGATTTAATGTGTCTATGCTGGTCACGAATTTATCTTTCTCTTTCTCACATTCTAAAGCAAGCCCAATAACATTCTGGTGTCATTCACATAGCTCTTTAGGACCCCAAACATATTTCTTTTGCTCGGCTGGCAAAAACCAAGCCACTGTGAGCCCTGCCTTCCTTCCAGACTTAATTTAACAAATTCAATCATGGCTTCCATCCAAGAGCACATAAAGCACAAGAGACTCCCTACACAATGTGAACTCTACACTCAAGCTTTCTATGCTAATCAAACTTCTAAGAAGAGAGAAATACTTCATATGAAAAATGTCTTGCTTCTGTAAGTATACATTGTAATGTCAAAGGGAAAATCCATGCCAATTTTTTCCCCCTCAATCAATTCAATCCATCCATCTAAATTGTCCCTCACTGTCATGAAAACTGTATTGGTAACACTTTACAATAAAGTTAAATTTGTTAACATTATTAGTTCATGACCTAAAGGATTAACTAATGATTTTTTTGTTTGTTTTTGCAGCATTTACTACAGTAAAAAAAAATATTTTGCAAAAAATTAGATTCAGATTTGTAAGACTGACTTTATTTCAATGACTGACTTTATTAACTCCTAAGTAAGTAACTCTACTTTGTTTCATCAATTTTAATTTGTTTATTCGCTAAATGTAAAATGCCTGGTTGACCAATACATTTGTGAAGGCAACTTTTTTTTTTTAATTAATAACAAACTGATGTATAATACTATAGGACATTTCACATGTGAAGTAAACTATGACATCTTTGTTTCTGAATGAGCAAGTAGGCTATATCAGACAGTAACTGTATCCTACAACAGTAAACACATAATTTATTCATGCTTCAGTGCATGCTGGGAACTCACAACCCCCTAAAATTTTAGCTACATTTGCTCATTATAAAATGAATCTATGGATGCACTAATAGTGCATCCATAGAAATGATGATGAGGTTTACTCAGCTACTGAGGGCTCTGGACATAAAATTTCATAACATGAGGCAAATATGACTGTATTTACATAATTGCACAGCTCAAACTGAGGATTTGCTAACATAATGCTCCATAAATCCCAAATGGCTGGTGATAAAGGGTGAAAGAGTATCAATGTCAAATGCTGCAAAAGTTCTACATTTAAATTCGAAACTTGCCCTGGTAAGACATTTGAAGCGACATCAAACTAGGTAACCATAAACTAGTCCCTCAAACCGAACCATAAGAAAATTCACAGACAAAACAACTCAAGCACTGTTGTTGACAGGTTTTAATACTTTCAGGCTTCACTGCATCTATAATCTGTCTTCAAAGAACCATGTCTCGCGCTTCTTCTCTTTTCTCCTCGGTTTTCACGATTATACAGAGAACTTTCAGATGATGCCTTAAAGATGGAACGAAAGGGAATGAAATCATGCAGAAAACTCTCAGAGAAAACATCCCACAGAACAGCCTTGAATTAAAGAACAGGCACGTCTTTGCATGTGACTGGAGAAATAAATAAAAAAAATCTGCTGTTATGAACAATCTGGTTTAACTAAAATGGCTAGGCATCTGGTGACACGCTATCAATTTCTTAATGGTGACATTAATTTACTGTTACAAAAATATAGGGGTAAAAAATATGATATTTCATATTTTCTTTTTGTTGTTGAAAGAAGTCTTTTTTGTTCACCAAATCTGCTTTTATTTAAACAATAACACATTAAAACAGGTATACTGTGAAAGTTTATTAGAATAAAAAAACAGTTTTCTATTGTCTATAAAAGATCTATTGTCTTTTAGATGTCTTTTTTTAACATAGTGTTACTTAGGAGTTCATTATTAAGTCAACCATCGAGCTAAATCATTATTTTAGGCTTACCATAGTAGTAATATTTAAGGGTAATGTTCTGAACACAAATCTTTATGAAAAATGAAACAAAAACAAATCTCCAATAGTGTACTTTTAAGTTCCAGAATGCAATACATTAGTATTACATTGTAAAACATTACAGATTAAATTAATCATCTTGAACATGGGGTATGATATACTTTGAGAGAGAGAAAAAAGATGTTGGTCTTTTTTCATTTATTCTGAACTAGCACACTAACTCATATATAATAACACAGACTACAAACGGCTATACTGTATCAGTAAGCAAAAATTGTATTCTGAGATTCGGTTTGGCATGGCTGCCTGCGGCGATCACAACTTCTGCAAAATAGAAAATGATCATCTGATTGATAAACACCATAAGAGTCAAATAGTTTGATATCCCGAAGTTATGAGCAGATTTCATGATGAGATTCAAAACGTCTGAGAGGAGGATACAAACATCTTTACAATGCAGTTGTCAGTTTCAGCCTGATGAAAAGGCCCACGGATTCTCCTGAGAAGAGTTATGATTTATCATCCTTCTGGCTTCTGTCTCTACATGAACGGATCACTTTAGAAGACAAATGAGTCCTCTGATGGCCCCCATTAAGGACCAATTAAAAGAGAAATATGATACTCCAACATGTATGGTGGTCGAACACTATATCTACCGCTTAAAACGTTCAATTATCGAAAACAAGAAGATACGAAGGAGCACAACCATCTATGAGAGTAAAAGTTGGAGAGGAAACAGGCACGCCGGGAAACGAGAAGAGTAAGATAGAGAAAGGCAGAAAGCAAGGAATAATGTCAGAAGTCCCCTGATTTAAGAGTCTGTTAGCTCCCCCACCCGGAGAGAGAACCATGTTCCTCAACCCTACAGAGCAGTCACCAATCTCCATGCCTTCATTTCATCTCACATACTACCCACAATGCACTGCCCTTGAGTGCCTCTGCAATTAGACTACTGCTATGGCAACCAGCTGCCTAGCCTGCTTGCCTTTTCAATTTAGATTGAGAGAGAGAGAGAGAGAGAGAGAGAGAGAGAGGTGAGGAGAGAACAGACAAATGTCAAAACCATAAATCCTTTACATCAATCATGTCTTTGCCTGGAATGAAATGGCTGAATTATTTTTTTCTGCAAATGGCTAATCGATGCATTCCAACTGAAAATGTAGAAGCCCACCTCAATTCCATGCAAATCCATAGATCAATGAGCCAACAGCAAGACATAACCTCCAAACCCTAAGATGAATAAGTGTTTGTATCTCGGTCCTTCTAGCTTTTCATCTCTCTCTCTCTCTCTCTCTCTCTCTCTCTCTCTCTCTCTCTCTGTCTCTTTCTGTTTACCCTTCGGCTGTTTTCCATCCCTTTTTCTCACCTTCTCATCTGCTGAAGCACCAATGAGTGCTGACAGATCCAATGTGCTCTCACCAGCATGGAGCACTTACACAACAGGGCATGAATTCCCAGGGTGACCAGAGGGGTTGGGGTTGGATTCATAGCCTGCCGAGGAGTGCGAATGAGCCACCAAATAATGGTTGCATAGGTCATAATCCCATACCACTTTTATAACCTCAAGCAAGGCAATTAACCCTGGCACAAACTGATTGTATGCTTTTTTCCCCAGTACATTTCCTGGGTTAACTCATGTATTCAGGATGTCATAAAGTCCAATACTTACACAGGAAAGTTCTAAAGGACATTCATTTGATCACAATCACATAACAAAAGATAAGTCCAAATGTGCATTTTCTCCAGCATTAGTCTAGTTCGTGATTAAACGGAAATATTTTGGCATACATCCAAATGTAACGAATTATTGAAAAAGAAAAAAATATATATAGGGCAGGGTCTTGGTTTTATTCATTGGTTATTGATTGGATTTGGAGATATGGCTGTTGCACTTAAAAATAAATGCAAGCATGAAGTTGATTGTGGATTGTGTCAAGCGTACTTAATGATTGAAGAATTCTGGCATACGTCATCAGAGAAGTCTGTCATTTCACTTGGAGATTATGAGTTATGACATTTTAATGAAAGCTACACTTTTTTTTTAAAAGAACAAAATTTTAATAATGAGCGAGTACAACATAAAACCATCTCCCAAACAGTGTTTCCCTTTCGAATGGGAACTTGCACTGCATCCCCGGCCTAGAGGACACTATGGGGAATGCCTTCAGAGTAACTGGCGTTTGAATCGCGTATCCAAACACGACAATGACATTGGCCGGCGACAGCCTGTGATGTTATCGTGTTTCTAGAGGCTAGTACAAGGGAAACCAGCACAAAATGCTTCAAGAAGTGTGTGCCCCCGCCTCAGAGGTATCTGACACCTGGGGACTCGCATGACTTGCGCGTGAGGGAACCAGGTTACATACGTAACCTGAGACGATATTACAGTTCTCTTACGAGAGTATATCTCGTACTGCGTAATATCTTACGCTATGGGGAAAACCTCTTTTCCACGAGATATTGAAGCCAAAAATTATCCTTGATTTTGAATTAATGTAAAACGCTGTGCAGCAGCATGCAGACATAGGCAGGACAGCTCGCGCGCCTATTGGCTGCCCTGTGGCAACAGCAGTAGCCTATCGACAGAGGCGCTGCGTGACACATATCCAATGGGGGCATTTTGCGGCCATTTCGTCACGTCCCGCCAGAAAGGGCGTGGTCTCGCCCTATAAATATAGCTCGATAAGGCTGGTACACTGATTTTCATCTCTTCAGCGAAGCATCAAGCATCGCTGGATCCGAAGTGAGAAGCCACGCCATCTGAGAAAAAGCACACAGCGGGACGAGCCATTGAGTCTGAAGTCGCTGGCATCGCCGCCTTTAGCCGCCGCCGTACCTGCTACGCTTTCCGGCGTTATATATACTTTTCAAACTGTGTGTGTGTGTGTTTGTTCGCCGCTGCGACACACATTTTTTCACTGTCTCTCTCTCTGCTAAAAGAGGTGCGTCTTTTTCAAGATGCAAAGATCCTGCGGCCCGTGCTGAGCCACACTCAGCGACGGGGACCGTCATGTCATCTGCGTTTCCTGTCTGGGTGAGGATCATGCGGCTCTCGCTCTCGTCGACGGCGGATCCCCTCACTGTGAGATACTGCCTATAGTGACTCTGAGGACTCACCTGGCATCTTTCTCAGAGCCTGCACTTCAGCCCGCTGTAGCGCCGCGCCGTAAAAGCGCCGTGCCCAGCGCGGCCCGAGCCTTCACCTGCCCGCCAAAGCTCGCCGGTTCGCCGGCATCGCTCGAGTCCCTCACCAACGGACAGCGGCCGCCGTCTGCCGCCGCTTCCGCCATTGAGGTGGACGAAACAGCCCCGAGCCTTCTCCAGCCCGTGATAGCTCGCCGGTTCGCCCGCCAGCTTCACCAGCTTCACTCGAGTCGCTCGCTGACGGACAACGGCCGGCGCGCGCCGTCGCTTCCGCCATTAATGACCACGAGATAGCTGCATCTGTAGAGAAGGCCAGCTTCAAAACCGCGGCTAGCTTTCTTTACGTTATAAGAAAGCTACCCTGCCCCCCGTGGGCATGCGTCACCAGCGAAATGAGGAAAGAGTGTGTTTTTAGTCCCGCCGAGGCCGGACTAATCTCCATTTCTCAAACATTTCTCAGCTCCTCTTAGTTTGAGCGGCTGAAAATGTCAATATTGCAGCAATGAGCCTGTTGTATAACACACACGCGGCTGCAAACAAACGCCAACACACACAAACTGTGATGACGCTCTCTTATCTGCTCGAGCTATTTTAAGCTTTTGTCGCTCCACCTGTGGCTCAGCGGCGAAACCCAAAGCCTACGCACGGGAGACCCGTGTTCGATCCCAGGTCTCGCAGCAGATAAAAATTTAGTTTGGTTTGGTTGAACCGAAACTTTTATTTTAAAAATTTAGTTTGGTTTGGTTGCACCGAAACTTTTCGCTCGTTCAGTTCCAAGAAAATGTGACTGTTCCAGTGTATTTTGCAGTAAACAAGCCGGTACCATGGCCCGCTTGCCTGCACAAAAATGCCGTTTCCACGGCGACCCAGAAAAATCATATAAGCAGTGTATTTTCTGGTATTCCGGCCACAGCCGATGGTGTTATGAGTGTAATAAAAATGACCACAGCCCAGTGTTCATTTCTACACACAAACGCAGCCCGCCACAGTGCAGGGCACGCACAAATGAGATCAACTCATGTCATTGTGCATTAAATGTAGTGAATGTGCCCACAACCCAGTGCCCACAAACACTACACACTGCATGTGCCACGTTTTCTGTAAAACGAAACCAACACACATACAGTCAGCTAAAACCCACGGTGTTTAAGTCTCGCTGCGGCCAGACTCCACCAAAACTTCTCGCTCGTTCAGTTCCAAACAATGTGACTGTTCCAGTGTATTTCGCAGTAAACAAGCCGGCACCACAGCCCGCTTTCCTGCACACAAATGCCATTTTTACGGCGACCCAGATAAATCCCAAAAGAGTGTATTTTCTGGTATTCCGGCCACGGCCGATGGTGTTATGAGTGTTGTAAAAATGCCCACGTCTCAGTGCTCATTCCCACACACAGACACAGCCCGCCACAGTTCAGGGCTAGCACAAATAAAATCGACTCATGGCGATTGTGCAAAAATGTAGTGAATGTGCCCACGACACAGTGCCCACAAACACTACACGATGCGTGTCCCTCGTTTTCTGTAAAAACGGAACCGACACGCATTCAGTCAGCACAAGCCGACGGTGTTCTCAGAGCAGTGAATGTGCCCGCCGTCCCACGCCCACATTCCTTCACAGACACGCTCAACCCCACGGGGTTTGTCCCGCTCGCTCTCTCTCTCCACAACCTGTCATAGAGAATTTGAGCGCGACCAGGCTGCCCGCCGTGATCGGCGCGCCTCCCGCCTCACACACTATAAACACAGTGTTTATGTCTCAGCACACGAATCTCTGCAGCCGCCGCTATGCCGCGGCCAGAGCCCGGATTTCATTCTACCCCTAGCTATTCACGCAGATGCGTGGGCAAAGCTTCCCGGGGTATCAGAATGGGTGTTGAACACTATAAAAAGAGGCTATTCGCTACAGTTCGCTCGACGTCCCTGCCGTTACACGGCGCGAGTCGAAACCACGGTAAACAGTGAAGTATCACATCTACTTCGAGCCGAAATAGCGAAACTGCTGAGCAAAGGGGCCATAGAACCTTTATCTCATGCTCAGAGCGAAGGGGGGCTATACAGCAGATATTTTCTGGTACCGAAAAAAGACGGGGGTCTCAGACCCATTCTAGATCTGCGACAGCTGTCAGAGTGCTTATGAAGCACCAGTTCAGAATGCTGACAACCAGGAAAATCCTCGCGCAAGTGCGCCAGGGAGACTGGGTTATGTCAATAGATCTGAAAGACGCCTATTTCCAAATACAAATAGCGTCATGTCACAGGCGATTCTTGAGATTCGCCTTCGAGGGCCAGGCATATCAATACACAGTCCTACCGTTCGGCCTATCCCTAGCACCCCGTACATTTACGAAGTGCATGGACGCGGCCCTCGCACCCCTGAGACTTCAGGGCAGGCGAGTTTTGAACTACTTAGACGATTGGCTGATTCTAGCTTGATCACATTCAGAGCTCACAGAACACAGAACCACATTATTTGAGCATCTCGAGAATCTGGGTCTCACAGTCAATTGGGCGAAGAGTTCGCTGTTCCCCAGCCAGAAAATCTCTTTTCTGGGAACAGTACTGGACTCGCTGTCTATGACAGCACGTCTGTCGCCAGAGTGAGAACTGGACATTCAGCGCGCCGCGAAATCCTTTCGCCGCGGCTCTATAGTCCCGCTCAAAGATTTCAGAAAATGCTGGGCCTCATGGCCTCGGCATCTTCAGTACTCCAGCTGGGCCTGCTTCGCATACGCCCACTGCAGTTATGGCTGAAAGTGCGAGTTCCACCCCGGGCATGGACCTCTGGTCTGTTTCGCATCAGGGTCGACATGAAATGCGTTTCGGCTCTGGAACCTTGGAAAATAGCTGACTGGTATCAGTCAGGCGTGGGTCTGGGGACTCCCTCGAGTGTGACGGTGGTGTCCACGGACGCCTCCACCTCGGGATGGGGAGCGCTGCTCGAGGGCAGACCGTTCTTCAGCCAGTGGTCAGAACGGGAAAAGCTCCTACGCAAATGCTGGCAGTCGACAACGCGCTATAAAAGGCCGCCACGTCTTAGTCTGGTCGGACAACATGTCAGTGGTGGCATACATAAATCACCAAGGTGGCGTCAGGTCCCAAAACCTTACAGGCTGACAGAACGCCTCCTGGTCTGGGCTCAGCACAACCTGCTTTCACTGAAAGCAGCGCATGTGCCTGGTCGCCTGAATCTGGGACCAGACCGTCTGTCCAGAAACAATGTCCCAGCAGGGGAATGGTCGCTGCACCTGCAGACGATCCAACTGCGGTGGGAGACATTCGGCAGAGCGCAGGTGGACCTGTTCGCGCCCCAAGAAAACACTCACTGTCCGAACCTTTTTCTCCAAGAGCAGGGATGCGCTGGCCCACGTATGGCCCCGCTGCCCCCTCTATGCTTTTCCCCCCGTCTCGCTCCAGTCTCAAGTGCTGGAACGAATCAGGGAAAACGGATGCCCAGTGCTACTCGTGGCTCCGCTCTGGACAAACCAGAATTGGTTCCCAGTCCTAATGCGGCGGACCAGCACTGCCCCGTGGCCGATACCGGTGAGGAGAGACCTCCTCTCTCAGGCAAAGGGCTAGATTTGGCATCCTCGCCTGGAATTATGGTCCCTACATGCATGGGCCATCAACGGGTACCCGCTAACCTCCCAGAGGGAGTGTTAAATACAATCACGCAGGCTAGAGCCCCGTCTACTAGACGGCTCTATTCCTCAAAGTGGTCAGTGTTCTCTGCCTGGTGTCAAGCTCAGGGCTTTTCACCCGCAGACTGCTGGGTTACGGAAGTGCTCTCCTTCCTTCAGGAGCTGCTGGATAAGGGCAGAACCCCATTTACACTCAAAGTATACGTCGCGGCCATAGCGGCGTTTGCAAAACCGACGTCTGGCCAGTCACTGGGGAAAACGACCTGGTCGTGCGATTCCTCAGGGGAGCTCGGAGGCTGAATCCTCAGTCCCCCCTCAGTCCCTGTGTGGGACCTTTCTACGGTTTGGAAGCCATGAAAGATGCCCCATTCGAGCCAATTCATTTGTCAGACATGAAACATCTGTCTCTCAAAACGGTATTCCTTATGGCTCTCGCTTCAGTGAAGCACGTAGGGGACTTGCACGCGCTTTCGGTATGCGCGTCATGCATGGAGTTTGGGCCTAATGACTCAAAAGTCATACTCAAACCAAGGCACAGGTACGTGCCCAAATCCCTCAACACACCGTTCAGGGCCCAGGTTATTCCCTGTGTGCTCTCTCGGTTCATAACGAGGAGGATGATGCGAGTCTCCTTTTGCCCTGTCAGGGCACTGAGAGCTTATGTGTCCCGCTCGTCTGCCTTCAGACAGACCGAGCAGCTCTTCGTTTTGTTTGGCGGACGATCCAAGGGACTGGCCGCATCAAAACAGAGCCTATCCAGATGGGTAGTCGACGCCATAGCACTGGCTTACACTTCTAAGGGCCTGCAGTGTCCTTTGGGTGTCAGAGCGCACTCCACGAGAGGCGTGGCCTCGTCGTGGGCGTGGTATAGGGGGGTTATCTTGCCTCTCTTCTCCGACTCTCTGTGAGTCTATGGTGATTATGCACTACATGAGCCCCGGGCTACTGCCCTTGGGACTTTGGTGTCGGATCCCAGTACACACGGCGTTTTGCATTGTGTTCCCCATAGCATAAGATATTACGCAGTACGAGAGATACTCTCGTAAGAGAACGTACTCGGTTACTTACGTAACCTCGGTTCTCTCTAGAGAGGGAACGAGTACTGCGTATCTTGCCGTGCATACAACAGCGCTGGTTCGGCGATGAAAACCAGTGTACCAGCCTTATCGAGCTATATTTATAGGGGGAGACCACGCCCTTTCTGGCGGGACGTGACGAAATGGGCGCAAAATGCCCCCATTGGATATGTGCCACGCAGCGCCTCTCTTGATAGGCTGCTGCTGTTGCCGCAGGGCAGCCAATAGGCGCGCGAGCTGTCCTGCCTATGTCTGCATGCTGCTGCACAGCGTTTTACATTAATTCAAAATTAAGGATAATTAATCTAGAGATATCTCCCTCTCTAGAGAGAACCGAGGTTACGTAAGTAACCGAGTACACTTTCATTATTAGGACAGTTTTTAAGTTGTTAGTGACATTCAAACTGATAAGGCAATCTGCTGTAACCATGGGCACAGCTTTGCGCTTCAAGCCATCAGATTCATTCGTGCAGAATAGCGAAGCCAAAGCACAACTCACGTAATTACCAAAATAATGTTCCTCCTTAACGTTTAGTTTTATGCATCAACTGCTAGACCGTCAAACATTACATAGCTTTAAACATTATGTGTCTTGGAATGGAGGAATCAAAGAAGGCAGGCAGAGATGAGGGATGCAAAGGCAGGGAGATTTGAATGAAAATAAACAATCGTAACATAATTCAGGAACAAATTAACACTGAGAAAAACAAAGAAAACACAGGGAACCGCAGAAAACCTGCATGACATCAAACAACGACCGACAGAGAATCTTTTTCTTCTTTCTTGTTTTACAGCAGTTGGCATCCAGCTTATTTGTGCATTACCGCCACCTTCTGCTCCGGAGTATGGATCAGATAATAGGTTTCCAATCTACTTTCCTTACCCTCTTTCCCACTAATACACTCAAATTTACCCTTTCATTCATACCCACACACACATATCACCCCCCCAAAAAAACCTTAACCTACTTCATTTTCCAAAATACCTAACTCTGTTCTTCTATACTACTTATTGCCCATTACAATACCTCCCTCACATTCTACTAATTATACTTAAAATCCCATCGAAAACCCCTGATTCTCTTAAAAACATCATTAGTACTCTGATCTGTGCCCTATCTTTTGTGTTCAGTAACCTTTTTAATGTGAACTCCTGCACCCCTATCTCCCTCAGTTCTTCCCAGTTTTTTTATTTAGTGTACAATGTCCCAACCTTAACCTCGTCAACACTATTTCTTCTCGCCGATTCCCACTTCCCACCCGATCTCCTTTATCATTCCTTTGAATTTGATACAACTATCTTTTTAACCCTTTCTCCTCTCCTTCCCACCTTTCTTGACACCTTTGATTTATTTTCTCCCATTTTAACCTGCTTTGCTAATTTTTATTTGCATTTCTATGATTTCTTTCAATAATGCCCTCTTTGCTTGCTTATCTGCCATCTCATTTCTCCTAATCCCTGCGCTGGCACCCGCATAAATATTACCTGACTACCTTTATTAACTAAACTTGTAATTAGCTGAAGTACTTCATACAGGATATCTTGCCAGCTTTTTGAAAGAAATGACATTAAACTAGCTAAAGCTGATGAGGAGACAGAGCATATCAATGCTTTGTCCTGTCCTTGTTACAGTTATGTCTGTCTTGTGTCTGTATTCCTGTGTTTTCCCCCGTCATTGTGATTTGGTTTAGTCCTGTGTTAGTTTTCCCGCTCCTCGTTTCTGTTCAGTTCCTTCACCTGTGTCTAGTTAATTTGCCCCAGCTGTGTCTTGTTCCCATGATCCGTTCTCTGTGTATGTAAACCCTGTGTTCTCCCTCACTCCTGGTCGGTTCTCGTTTGTATATGGTACGTTAATGTTGAGTGTGTTGTATGGTTCCTGAGTTTTTGTTTATTAAATCCTGTTTTCCTGGTATCCTCGTCTTCTCATCCTTCCTACCACCACGCACCCGTAACAGTCCTGTCTTTTCCACTCACCTTAATGCAATTAATATTGCCAGCATTTCTACAGTATACTATTAATTTATCCGATGTTCTTCTATTTATTCCAATTCCTTTTCCTGGTATTACCACCCCAAACCCTGTTGTCTCTGTCTCTGCTTTTTTAGCCCTGTCCGTATAAATCTGTGTAAATTCATTATATTTTCCTCCTACCCAATTTTTAAAAACTCTTACCAAATTAATTTCCTCCTTCGTTTTCCTTTTTTCCTCTAGCACAAACCAGTCTACTTCAGGCCACACCATCTTCCACGGAGCTATCTCTGGAAAAACTACCGTAGGACCGTAAAAACTTCTAGATCTATAGCTACTCTATTTCCAATCCGCCTAAAATGGTCCCTTTGATTTCTACCATTTTCCCAGTACCCCAGTACTGTTTTTGTGGGATGGGAGCCCTTATGCCCCAGCAAACTAGCCCAATAGTTTCCGACAGAGAATCGGAGAATACAAGGGCTATTTAAACAGAGGGGTAAACAAGCTTAACAAGGGAAACTGACACACAAGGAGCAGACTAATGAAAATGGAAAAAACTACAACCTGGCCACATGAAACAGGACACAGGAAAGAACACAGAAATGAGGCAGAGAGAAACTTCAACATAAAAGTCATACAGAGCACAAGACACAGAAGCAGATCTGACATTACGGGTCAAATTGTTTGTATTTTTAAAAAACTTATACAGGGTTCACAATAAGATCTATAACATACAATTACAAAATGGACATGGTCTGGGTGCTTCTCATTGTTAATTTTTGCATCCTTTCCTTGCTTCCTTTCCTTGCGTTTTAGCTCCACCCCCTTAGGATGCGAGGGAAGGCTGCAAGGAAAGAAAATGAGAACAGAGGAATCAAAAGGAAGGCGTATTTGTATATTGGGATGTGCTCAGAGGATCTGCCCTTATGTTGTTGAAGTTTTATTATTTAAGAAATTCATATAACAAAAATGAAGCAAGATGCCCTGTTGAAAAATGTGTGATATATGGTTCATTTAAACTGCAAAATTATAATTATTATTAAAATCATTGTGACATGTGAAGGGGAGGAGAATTACGTGTGTCAGGCTTCTCTACAAGAAAGTCTTCCGCATGGGATACAACTGTGTAACCTCACTCATAGCTTCTCTGGAAGCCTCCTCGCGGTGCAGTTAGAGAATTGGAAAGTCCTTCAAGATGGCTACCTTTGATCAATTTCCGTGTCACAGACTGGAGGACGGAGGAGCGAGGAAACAAAGAAGCAACAATTTGAATATTGAGAAGCTCCTCTAGTCGGGGTTTATTTTGTGATAACAACCAACTGGATGTGCATTATCCTTTACATTTGATTTGTTAGCCAAATAGTATTTTTTTGAACATTTTACATTTTTGTAGTTTCATAAATTGTGTTGTGTGTTGCAATTGTTTCACTGTTTAGGCTTTCCTGAAGAGTCTATAATAGGCAGTTTAATTGCAGGTTCCATTGTGACCCAATGGAGTATGACAACATGCCCCAGAACTTAAAGCATCAGTCTTGTGTTCAGCAAGATGAACCTAATTACAATTATCACTCTCCAAAATTGTGTGAACATACAAATGCTTTTCAGCATCTTCTGCGAATCCAACCAAACTCATGAGTTCATCAACATGTATACATGTGTTTGTATGCAAATCAGTTGGTTCAGTAGGCTACCTGACACATTTAGACTTGACTCCAACCCTGTAATCAAACCTCGGTGTCGTCATGGCAGCCAAACAGTATTACCAGCGATGTCCATGTGCCTACAGCTCTTTTGCGCTCTCATTGGATTATTGAGCCCATCATTAAGAAGTGTTGTTAGAATGAAAACAGGACTTCTTGCTTGTGTGTGATGTGTGAAGACTGGGCCTGTGTTGATGTGATCAAGTTGACTGGAAGCTAATCAGGAGTTAGTGAACAGATTACACAGTTGTTCAAATGGTCAGTTGAGGTTTGAGTAAGAGAGTGAGAAACTCTGTGGCCAGCGAGACGGTCATATGGGGGAAAGAGATCTTATATTTTTGATCTCTTTGAGATTTGTTGTGTTTGCAGGAAAATAAAACAATTAAAGATTTACATTAATAAAGATTTACTTGTTCTATTATTACATTAAAGGTAGACTGATATACCGCTTTTACAGATTAATGGCACTGATTGTCGCTTTGTTGAACTATCAGTAAACCCCTCTTTAGATTCATTAAAATCTTTTTTTTTTTTTTTTTTGAGACATAACTATGATCATCCAACGTACTTTTGATTTTCTGACTTTTTGCTTCAGAAGTCAGTAGTTAGGAAGCGGTCCACTTTAGACATTCTACTAACTACCGGTATATGTTACTTTGAAACTACAAGTCAACTAACTCTCATTAGAGTATTAGTAGATTGTTAATTTAGCGTCAGGGTTTGTAGGTTGACACTTGCAAAGCTACTTATAGTCAGTACAATGTATTGGACATCAAAATAAAGTGTTAGCAGATAATAAGAAGAGAGTCTACTTATACTCTAATGACTGGTATTTGACATTTTACTAGTTAGCAGAATTTCTAAAGTGGACTATCAAAATTTTTAGAAATTTTACTTTATTTTAATAAGTCATTATTGTTAATTTTCTCATTAAGTATAAAAGTTTTAATTGATATTATTGATTTTAAAAACAATCTGTGATTAAAAACAATCTCCCATATGTTCCAGTTTTACTTATTAAAATAGGCAAACACAACTATCCGTTAACCTTTAATATAAAGAAATATATTTTGCAATCAGATATCTAGATATCATGATATCACTTAAGGTGAGGGTAAAATCTCATAACATATAACCATAAATTAACCATTTGATTAAAATACATATACGCGGAAAACCAAGAGTAAACACGATATGCATGCTTTGTGTAAAAAAAAAAAAATATCTAAAAAATAAAGTCTTATCATTATAAGTTGTCATGTAAAGAAGATTATGGTATAAGGTCCCACACTGTCATGTTACAGTGCTTTCAGGCCTGATATCACACCACTGCTAAAGGGATTGAGTGTGTGCATGTGTGCTGTGACTGGACTAGGAGCTGAACACACACACACACACACACACACACTCAATCCAGCATCCATCCCTCTCAGGGACGCCACAGGAAATAGAATCAAATAACGGTGACCAGAAAGAATCGCAATTTGCCACATCATATTTTCTGGTTGAGAGAACTCTCTTCTTTTTATGTCTGTCTCTCATTTATCTCACTCACCTTCTCTCTCTCTCACCCCAGTCGTTTTACTGTTTTCCTCTTCCTTTCTGTCAATAACTTTGCTTTCCTGTCAGTTTATATTACATAAAAATGTAATAAATCAAATGCAAAAGAGTAATTTATTAGCCAACAATTATTTGGCCAATTTATTGACCAACATATCCAGTAAGATAATAAAAACCTCCTTAAAACAAGACACATTTATTTGTGATGCAACATTGTGCAATTAATTAATTAATTTTGAAATATAAATTAGACCTTATGAATATCAGGCCACAAAACGAAAGTTCTGCAGATATTAACAACATTAAATGTATTATATCAGATTATCAAAACATTAGGCCAAAAACTATAATGTGCTGTTATAAGCACACTGGACATATAATCATTTAATTGAACTTATAAACACTGAGATCTGAGTCTCAGCAATAGTTTCAATGGCATTTTTTTATTTACAGCTAAAGAAATTTTAATTTGACCAGTTACTATGGCTACTGTAGATATCTGATGGATTCATTCAACACCCCAAACATGTATAACACAATGGATCAATGAATAATTTGGGTAGATGACTGACCTTGATGTCTCATCTCACTCTCAAATCAGTCACACCTGATGTGACTAAGCTGTCATGAAAGGATAAGCAGTGATAGAATGGTTCATCTATGTTGAAGGATGAGACAATGATAAAACCAGGACTCCAGAGGAGGTCAGTTAATGCTACAGAGTATCCGTTAATGTCACCAGAATTTCCAAAAACAAAGACTGTTTCCAGATATGTAATACCAGTTTTCCTGTAGCTAAAACATTAGAGCATGGCGCTTACAATGCCAATGTCATGGGTTCAATTCCCTAGGAAAGCAAGAAGTGAAAATATGTCTAACTTGAATGCATGTGGTGGTATAGCGCAAATCTTGAGCTGAAACAGCTTGTATGCACATTATACCTGTACTTTTGAAGTATTCTTTCTTTCTTTATGTTATTTTAAACAAGAAAAGATACAAATAAAATGTGTTGCAACATACCAAAGAAAAAAAAACAATATCTATAAAGTATTATAAACAATAATTACAATATGTCCGAAAAGGAGCGGGATGAAGCAGATTAAGTATTAATGTAAACATGGCCATTTATGTCTTAAGTCAATGTAAACAGATGGGAATTTTCAAATATGTGCAGTGAAAATTCAGCCTAAAATAACTGCTGCTGTCTATAATAATTACATGATTAATGATTAATTGATGATTAATTAATAACTAGTTAATAACTAGATAATAACATTAACTAAACCATCTTGACAAGAAAAAGAGAAAACCCACACTGCCCTTGACGGATAACTTTAGATTTAATAAGCCATTTAGAACTGAGCATGTTAGACTAAAGAACCCCGATCACACTAAATGCGTCTCTATAGCACGCAGTGTGTTTATCGTGCAATTTATACGCGAAAATGAGTTTTTACATGCATAGGATACGCAAGGGTTGGTTAGGGTAGGTTTAGTAGTGGTGTGGGGTGCGTGTGTATTATACGTTTGGGTAGAATTAGTGGTGTGGGGTGCGTGTGTATTACACGCAAATGAACTGCGTATCAAATGCACGCGGAAACTGCGTATCATATGCACGTAAAAACTCATTTTCGCGTATACATTGCACGATAAAACAATGCGTGCTATAGAGACGCATTTACGTGAGAATAGGCTGAGAAATTCACAATAAAGCTATTTTACTGGCAATACAGTAGTTCATTTTCATTTCTGAAGCGGTAATAATCTATTATTTAGAAAAATCATGTTGTTAAGTCAATGCTATAATTTAATTAGTTTTATTGTACTTCTAATTACTTTCTTTTCAATTTCTGTATGTTTACTTGAAAACTTGCTATTGTTAAGTGCTGCTGTTAGGTACTTAGGGGGAAAACAAGCATTGTTTACCTCATTTGTGTCTTTGTAATATTGCTTGTAATTTGTTTCTTTATTTTACTACTGATTGTCTTGAATAACTGTTGTGATGAATAACTAATACTGGACTTTTGAAAGGTTTACAATGGTAACAATGGAGAATGGTAACATCTGTGCTCACATGTGTTCAATAACATTAACTTTTCTGGTGGTTATTGTACTGAAATTGGAATAGAGAATTTTTTTTGGTACTGTGACTAAAGAGATCTCAAAAAAGCGAGAGATCACGTGCTCTCTGTTGAAAGTGAATGGGGTCATGTCATTTTGATATGTTGCTTGCAGCATGAACGGGGCTTAAGGATGCATGTTATTGATCTTATTGTGAACAAATCATTCGTGCATTTTTTCATTTTATTTAGCTACCTCATTATTTTTTATCAAAATGTCTAAACTCTTCTGGTGAAACGTCAGACTTCTTTCTTGTGACTTAAAGTGTAAATTGCAGGTTAACCACCACACCCAATTAATGTGTAAATTAAAGTGCTCAATGTGTATATATGTAAAACATTCTGTCTTAAAATGCGTTAAAATAACATTTATTAGGGTTTCTTCAAAGGTAGCATGTTTTTTACCGTAACTGGGTGATGACGTCATACAAGGGAGCGCGGGCGGTAATCAGGGCCGGATTAACCATGACATCGAAGGGGCCCTGGGCACCAGGGGCGGAGTGGCAATCGGGAGAGTCGGGAGTTTCCCCGGTGGGTCGGTAGTGTTTCGAGGCACTTGGGGCCCAAGCGAGGGGAAGAAAAAAATATTTTTTTACATTTTAGATAACGGAGCGTATATTTGCACTAAGTGCCTGATTTTTTAGCAAAAAGACGCCCCTCACGAAATAGCTACAGTGGCGTAGGTCGTAGTGCGTGAAGTGGGTGAAAGAGCTGTTGATGCGCTCGACCCGAGATCGAATCCGCCTTTTGCCGAACTCTCTTCTCCCTTTTCCCAACACATATGAGATATAAAATGTATAACCTAACATAAAGGTCTCTAGCGTTATATTTTAACTACTGATCTACTGTTTTATTATTTAATAATTACCTGCCAAAGTCCTATATTGTATACCTGGCTATATAGGCATATTTGATAAATTCATAAAAAAATTAAATAAAATAGTTTTCTGCAAATTCCTCCAGATTATTGTTCTACATCTCACTGTCTACCACTGTGGTGATTTTCATGTTGATCTACTGTTTTATTATTTAATAATTAACTGCCAAAGTCCTATACTGTATACCTTGTTATACAGCAATATTTCATAAATTCATAAAAAATTTAAATAAAATTGTTTTCTGCAAATTCCACCAGAATATTGTTCTTCATCTCACTGACTACCACTGTGGTGATTTTCATGTTGATCTACTGTTTTATTCTTTAATAATTGTCTGCCAAAATCATGAATATTTACATTGCGATACAGCAATATTTGATAATTCATAAATAACTAAAATCAAATTGTTTTCTGCAAACTCCAACAGATTATTGTTTTTCATCTCACTGTCTACCACTGTGCTGATTTTCATGTTGATCTACTGTTTTATTATTTAATAATTAACTGCCAAAATCCTATACTGTATACCTTGTTATACAGCAATATTTCATAAATTCATTAAAAAATTTAAATCAAATTGTTTTCTGCAAAATCCACCAGATTATTGTTCTACATCTCACTGACTACCACTCTGGTGATTTTCATGTTGATCTACTGTTTTGTTCTTTAATAATTGTCTGCCAAAATCATGAATATTTACATTGCTATACAGCAGTATTTGATAATTCATAAATAAATAAAATCCAATTGTTTTCTGCAAACTCCAACAGATTATTGTTTTTCATCTCACTGTCTACCACTGTGTGGATTTTCATGTTGTTTTACTGTTTTATTATTTAATAATTACCTGCCAAAGTCCTATACTGTATACCTTGTTATACAGCAATATTTCATAAATTCATAAAAAATGCAAATCAAATTGTTTTCTGCAAAATCCACCAGATTATTGTTCTATATCTCACTGACTACCACTGTGGTGATTTTCATATTGCTTTATTGTTTTATTCTTTAATAATTGTCTGCCAAACTCATGAATATTTACATTGCTATACAGCAATATTTAATAAATTCTTAAAAATGCAAATCAAATTGTTTTCTGCAAACTCCACCAGATTATTGTTCTACATCTCACTGTCTACCACTGTGGTGATTTTCATGTTGTTTTACTGTTTTATTATTTAATAATTGCCTGCCAAAGTCCTATACTGTATACCTTGTTATACAGCAATATATCATAAATTCATAAAAAAAATGTTTAAATCAAATTGTTTTCTGCAAATTTCACCAGATTATTGTACTACATCTCACTGACTACCACTGTGGTGATTTTCATGTTGATCTACTGTTTTATTATTTAATAATTGTCTGTCAAAGTCCTGTACTGTATAACTTGTTATACAGCAATATGTAATAAATTCATAAAACATTTAAATAAAATTGTTTTCTGCAAATTCCACCAGATTATTGTTCTACATCTCACTGTCTACCGCTGTGGTGATTTTCATGTTGTTTTACTGTTTTATTATTTAATAATTACCTGCCAAAGTCCTATATTGTATACCTGGCTATATAGGCATATTTGATAAATTCATAAAAAAATAAAATCAAATTGTTTTCTGCAAATTCCACCAGATTATTGTTCTACATCTCACTGTCTACCACTGTGGTGATTTTCATGTTGATCTACTGTTTTATTATTTAATAATTAACTGCCAAAGTCCTATACTGTATACCTTGTTATACAGCAATATATCATAAATTCATAAAAAAATTAAATCAAATTGTTTTCTGCAAATTCCACCAGATTATTGTTCTACATCTCACTGTCTACCACTGTGGTGATTTTCATGTTGATCTACTGTTTTATTATTTAATAATTGTCTGCCAAAATCATGAATATTTACATTGCTATACAGCAATATTTGATAATTCATAAATAACTAAAATCAAATTGTTTTCTGCAAACTCCAACAGATTATTGTTTTTCATCTCACTGTCTACCACTGTGGTGATTTTCATGTTGTTTTACTGTTTTATTATTAATAATTAACTGCCAAAGTCCTATACTGTATACCTTGTTATACAGCAATATTTCATAAATTCATAAAAAATTTTAATCAAATTATTTTCTGCAAATTCCACCAGATTATTGTTCTACATTTCACTGACTACCACTGTGGTGATTTTCATGTTGATCTACTGTTTTATTATTTAAAAATTGTCTGTCAAAGTCCTGTACTTTATAACTTGTTATACAGCAATATGTAATAAATTCATAAAACATTAATTAAAATAAAATAGTTTTCTGCAAATTCCACCAGATTATTGTTCTACATCTCACTGTCTACCGCTGTGCTGATTTTCATGTTGTTTTACTGTTTTATTATTTAATAATTACCTGCCAAAGTCCTATATTGTATACCTGGCTAGAAAACAATTTGATTAGATTTTTTATGAATTTATTGCTGTATAACAAGGTATACAGTACAGGACTTTGGCAGACAATTATTAAAGAATAAAACAGTAAAACAACATGAAAATCACCACAGTGGTAGACAGTGAGATGAAAAACAATAATCTGTTGGAGTTTGCAGAAAACAATTTGATTTTAGTTATTTATGAATTATCAAATATTGCTGTATAACAAGGTATACAGTATAGGACTTTGGCAGTTAATTATTAAATAATAAAACAGTAAAACAACATGAAAATCACCACAGTGGTAGACAGTGATATGTAGAACAATAATCTGGTGGAATTTGCAGAAAACAATTTGATTTAAATTTTTTATGAATTTATGAAATATTGCTGTATAACAAGGTATACAGTATAGGACTTTGGCAGGCAATTATTAAAGAATAAAACAGTAGATCAACATGAAAATCACCACAGTGGTAGTCAGTGAGATGTAGAACAATAATCTGGTGGAGTTTGCAGAAAACAATTTGATTTGCATTTTTATGAATTTATTAAATATTGCTGTATAGCAATGTAAATATTCATGAGTTTGGCAGACAATTATTAAAGAATAAAACAGTAAAGCAATATGAAAATCACCAGAGTGGTAGTCAGTGAGATGTAGAACAATAATCTGGTGGATTTTGCAGAAAACAATTTGATTTGCATTTTTTATGAATTTATGAAATATTGCTGTATAACAAGGTATACAGTATAGGACTTTGGCAGGTAATTATTAAATAATAAAACAGTAAAACAACATGAAAATCCCCACAGTGGTAGACAGTGAGATGAAAAACAATAATCTGTTGGAGTTTGCAGAAAACAATTTGATTTTATTTATTTATGAATTATCAAATATTGCTGTATAGCAATGTAAATATTCATGATTTTGGCAGACAATTATTAAAGAATAAAACAGTAGATCAACATGAAAATCACCACAGTGGTAGTCAGTGAGATGAAGAACAATATTCTAGTGGAATTTGCAGAAAACAATTTTATTTAATTTTTTTATGAATTTATGAAATATTGCTGTATAACAAGGTATACAGTATAGGACTTTGGCAGTTAATTATTAAATAATAAAACAGTAGATCAACATGAAAATCACCACAGTGGTAGACAGTGAGATGTAGAACAATAATCTGGAGGAATTTGCAGAAAACAATTTGATTTTATTTTTTTATGAATTTATCAAATATGCCTATATAGCCAGGTATACAATATAGGACTTTGGCAGGTAATTATTAAAGAATAAAACAGTAGATCAACATGAAAATCACCACAGCGGTAGACAGTGAGATGTAGAACAATAATCTGGTGGAATTTGCAGAAAACAATTTTATTTAAATGTTTTATGAATTTATTACATATTGCTGTATAACAAGTTATACAGTACAGGACTTTGACAGACAATTATTAAATAATAAAACAGTAGATCAACATGAAAATCACCACAGTAGTAGACAGTGAGATGTAGAACAATAATCTGGTGGAATTTGCAGAAAACAATTTGATTTAAATTTTTTAGGAATTTATGATATATTGCTGTATAACAAGGTATACAGTATAGGACTTTGGCAGACAATTTTTAAATAATAAAACAGTAAAACAACATGAAAATCACCACAGTGGTAGTCAGTGAGATGTAGAACAATAATCTGGTGGAATTGGCAGAAAACAATTTGATTTAAAATTTTTATGAATTTATGAAATATTGCTGTATAACAAGTTATACAGTACAGGACTTTGACAGACAATTATTAAATAATAAAACAGTAGATCAACATGAAAATCACCACAGTGCTAGTCAGTGAGATGTAGAACAATAATCTGGTGGAATTTGCAGAAAACAATTTGATTTAAAAATTTTTTTTATGAATTTATGATATATTGCTGTATAACAAGGTCTACAGTATAGGACTTTGGCAGGCAATTATTAAATAATAAAACAGTAAAACAACATGAAAATCACCACAGTGGTAGACAGTGAGATGTAGAACAATAATCTGGTGGAGTTTGCAGAAAACAATTTGATTTGCATTTTTAAGAATTTATTAAATATTGCTGTATAGCAATGTAAATATTCATGAGTTTGGCAGACAATTATTAAAGAATAAAACAGTAAAGCAATATGAAAATCACCACAGTGGTAGTCAGTGAGATGTAGAACAATAATCTGGTGGATTTTGCAGAAAACAATTTGATTTGCATTTTTTATGAATTTATGAAATATTGCTGTATAACAAGGTATACAGTATAGGACTTTGGCAGTTAATTATTAAATAATAAAACAGTAGATCAACATGAAAATCACCACAGTTGTAGTCAGTGAGATGAAGAACAATAATCTTGTGGAATTTGCAGAAAACAATTTGATTTAAATTTTTTATGAATTTATCAAATATGCCTATATAGCCAGGTATACAGTATAGGACTTTAGCAGTTGGTTATTAAATAATAAAACAGTAGATCAACATAAAAAATCACCACAGTGGTAGTATGTGAGATGTAGAACAATAATCTGGTGGAATTTGCAGAAAACAATTTGATTTCATTTATTTTATTATGAATATTTTTTTAAAAGTCTGCCGACACCAAGCGCATACACCTTGAGTCTACCACGCAACCTCGTGTAGACGCGCAATATATTTTTAAGCGTAGATGGCGTGACCGCGCTTTTCTGAAGCACAGATGGCGTGACCGCAGTTTTTGCGGGCGGGAGCGGGACAAAACATAAATGTTGCGGCTGGGAGAAAGTAATATAGAAAGTAGTTGAGAACGTCAGTTATGACCCACGTATTAAAAAATAGTCGGGTTTAAATCGGGCTCGGGCTCATAATTACAGTTAATGTGTCGGGCAGGGCCGGACCGGGCTCGGACACAGCGGGCTCGGGTAGGGTCTTGCTTGATTTATTTGGGCCCGATCTAAGCTCTACCTCGGGTAAGTTATGCTAACACTTACTGGCACGAATCAGCCGTTTGTCCTTGGGGAACTTGTGGAGCCTCTCCCCCGTTTTTGATGTATTCGTACATTCGTACATGCATTCGTACAAACACAATAGTTAACCATTTTTGCTAGCTAGGTCTCCAAATATAACGTAACGCCAGGCCTGGAGCATAGACAGTAGCTTGGAGTACCTTTTATGACGTCACGCCCAGCCTAGTGGAAGGGAGGGGGCGTGCTTAAAACCACTGTAAAACGCACCAACTTTTCATATTATATTCAGCATTTTGGTATAAAAAAACAAAAAAAAACAATGGTGGGCGGTTCGTATCTTTATGATTAGTAAGCACATTGCATTATCTTCGTGAAAATTTTTACCTGCAATTTACACTTTAAACTTGCCCTTAATTGCAATTGACTGCAAGCTCACATTCTGTCTCCTTCAAATCAACAATAATTTTTTTGTCTTTTTCGATAATCCGTTTCATTCAGACGTATGTCACAATACGAAAGAAAAGATCTATCGCTACTTCCATTTCATTACTAATAATTTAATGACACTGTTAAATGTAATCTCAGGCCAATTTAAAAAATAATATCAATTTTTTCACACTGTACAGCATGATTGTTCACTAAAGGGTTCCTTGTAGTTTCTGCAAAGAAAGTATTGTGACAATACACATTTTATCATTAAAGCTATTTAAATTCAGACGAAAAATTACAGAATTTAAACCGAGTTTTTCTTACAATTTCAAGGAAAACGAAGGATTATCTCAATTTTCAATGTCACTACCTCTAAATGTCACTAACCATCAATGTCAGCTACATCTAAAAAATCACAGAATAGGTTTGAATTTATCAAGGCATAGTCTTATACATAAAGATCTGTTACTTGAGGGGGTCCCACACCAATGTAGCCTCAGTTAAATCTCAGCACGCTGTCTGCGCCAATGGCCACAGTGCCTCTTCTAGGACAAGCATTTGTTTATCAAATTGCATGATGAAAATCTCCCCACTGCTCCATTCTCTATGACAACAAACATTTGCATTGTAAATATCACTCCAGAGGAGAGGAGGGGAAGAGAGAGATGGATTTCGGCCATGCTCCTGAGGGCGAATATAAGAGAGACATGCTTTCGCCTTACATGAGCATATCAGTGCTGAGATCACATAATAGTCCCTGAGAAACTTGATCTTTCCAGCCCAAAGAGCAAAATAAAAAAAGGTAGAAGGTTAGGAAAGAAAAAAGAGAAACAAATCTGTTTGTCTTGAGCTTAATGGTTGCTGTAGAGTATTTACGGCTGTATTACCTGAAATTCAATGCCATAGTTCTCCCTGCAGAAGTCTCGTAGTTTGGGATAGACATGTTCTTTGAGAGCATTTCTCTCTGCTTCTGTATCTGTGACAACAAACAAAACACAAACAAACATGAATATTCAGAAAGGGAAAACAATCATCTGTAAATATTCATACACCTTTGTTTGTAAGTCTTAGGGGCCAGATTTCCTAATAGCTTGCGCCAGCGCAAACCCTCTTTTGGCGTTAAAAAAACTACTGTCAGGATTTACTAAAGACACGCAGGGAAAAATTTGCGCTGAAAAGACGTGGACAGGGTTGGTTTTGCGGCTGACCTTATTGCATATGCATTTGTAGGAGTTTCCCTTTCAGGCGCAAAATTTATTTGAGGAGAGATGATTAAATGAATCATGTTTGCGCTCGTCAATGTACTGGTGTTTGCGCCATTATTTACCACCCCAAAAAAGCCTGTCTTAAACCAGACGCTACCCGGTAGATTGCGTTGGTCATTATGGAAATGATCTGACTGCGTCTTTGTCCTTTAATTTGCGTGTCGTCAGTAGATCACATGCAGAACTTTTCACTCCCATCTGTTTTGGAATTGCGCTCTCACACTAATTTGCCCTGTTTAGTAAATCTGCCCCTTAGTCTGTATATGGATTTATTCAGACTTCTAAAAAAGGTGCAATTACAAAATGTGTGTCAGTAACAAGGTGATACAATTTGTAAGAATTTTGTAATAAAATATCCACAAATCACTTGCACAGTGTGATATATTCCCTGCAGTTGTGTACTTACAATATCCCAAAAGTCTCAAAAGATTTTTTATTTCAGAGAAATTGCAATTTTAAATAAATGGCCGTCCCGGAAAAAAATGTCGCCTGTCAATGACGCAATATCCGCGCTGTCTTCGGTTTCCGTTCATACTGCCACAGCCATGATGTAACCATGGCAACAGACGTGGACAACTGCGTAGTGCGTAACGTTTAGCGGCACGCAGTTCTGGTTTCTTTCAAACATAGACCATGGCAAGCAGACTTTGGGACAAACAAGGAGATCTAAAATGAGAATCAATATCAGCGTGGCGTTTTTGTGATGCCGAGAGCTCCACGTCCGCGACTAACTTGGACTTGACAGAGCTTCACGAGTCACGACTTGACAGCTTTATTAGACAGGTGAGCAAATGTACATAAAACAAATCAATGTTATATAACGTTAGCTCAACATGATGAAATGTTAGAATATGGTCAGTATGTTATTCTAATGTTGATCTAGCTTACTGCTAGTTTCGTATAGCAAACGAACTAACACGTAGTATAACATTATAACTTTTAACACACATTTAAATGCCGTTTAGTGTGATAGTGTAGCGTTAGACCAAGTAAAGAAAGCGCTGCATTACCTCACAAGTTGAATTCGTCTAATAAACTGACCTGTGTGAGTAATCCAGCACTTGCGGGTAGTTCGGTAGAATTAAATGTCCTTATTCCTTTATATCCACGGGACTCGCGTGTGATATCTGTCTCTTTAGAAATCGCGACCTGCTTCATACCACTGTAATGTTAAAAAATACGAATGTTTGCACTCATCCATAAACATTATTAGATCCATCAGCTTGACAGCAAGTCCCATCATTCAGCTCATCACTGCGTCATCAACCTACGCCTTTGTTATTGTTGTATTAGATATTGTGCCTTTAAATCATTTCATTTCATTTTTTTTTTTTACATACTATTATAGTAAGTTTTAATATTTTGAATTAGCTTTTATTTTTATATTTGAATATATATTTTAAATGTATTTATATTTTATTATGTTGATATTTTGTTATGTACTTTTGTAATTTTTTAGCCTCTGGTTTTTTTTTTTGTTTTTTTTGTTGTTGATATTTTAGTACTTCAACTTCATCTATTTTTTCATTAGTTGCCAAAGCAACATTTCTAATTTTCGTTTAGTTTTACTTTTTTACTTTTCATCTAATATTTATATTTTATTTCAGCCTTTATTAAATTAACTTTTAATAGTTATAGCTTAATTTTTAGTTAACAATAACAACACTGTTAATGAATGATTACTGTAGTCATGTACCGTGGTATTTCCATAGTACTTCAAACAATTCAATGGTGTTTCTGTCCAAAATAACCACTGTAGTTCTTTCCCTCTCAGATACTTTCCATCATATGCATGAATGCTTATGAGCAAATCACATACAAACACTTCCAAACATCTCTCTTTTAGTCCCTGTCTTTTGCTGTCACTTCAACACTCTGTTCTTTTCTCAGGGGAAAGCTGCCAGCAAGGCTTGAAAACAGAGATTCCCCGGCTTGCACTGTAGTCACCACTGTTCTCTGCTGCTAGTAGCAGAGCAAAAACAAACATGACGTCTGTGATCACATAGACAATCTGGGATTCAAAACCTGGAAATGAACAGAAAGTTGCAGGATTTTGAAATTGTTTATGAAATCTTTGTTCACGAGATGACATAAAACTAATAAGTATTCAAATCAAATAAGTAAATTAGAGACATTGATCATGTGACTCTTGTCTTGGTTCAGATGGTCAATGTTCTTCTTCTGTTGAAGATCATCTCAAATCATGCTGTAGAACCTGATGATCAGGTATGACAAACAACAAACAAACCTGACTGTCATTAAAGCAAAAGTAATTAAATTATTCAATTATTAATTAATTTGTAGTGAAAAAAGGTGTTACATAATACAAATGCAGAATAGCAGCATTTCCACTAATGCCTTCAGAATCTTGCACACAGCAGCAGTGTATGTCGTTGAATATTACATGATGCCCTTTGTCACAGAAAGTCAGGGCAATATGAGACAATATGAGAGTTGACACATTGAGGATACTCAGCCTTACTGTATTTACTACTGTACACAGCTGCTAGTACCAAGGCAAAAATAAACAAACACTCTCAAACACCCCCAGTATTCACAAACTAATTAAAGCTGCAATTACAAACCTTTGACACCTAAAATAGTCTCTAATACGAGTATGAAATTTGCTTTGCTAAGACGACAGTCTGATTTCAGGGTCGCCGAATAGATGATGCTTACTTAGTCAAACATCTATTTTTGCATCTTTCTTTCCCTTTCCACATTCTCGATGCCTTTCTTGGTCTGCTAAGCTTTGATTTACCTTGGAATGAGAACGAAAGGTAACTGAACTTGATTCTGAAGCATGGTTTTCTCTTCTACTTGTCAGTATCAGTTTGCTATTGTTTAGGCACTCTGCTGATAGTTGATATTTCGACTGAGAACGGGGAAATCAGACTGGAGAGCTCTCTGTGGAAGATGAGGCCAATCATGTGCTCTGAAACCTCTGGCTACAGGCAGCCAACACAGCGTGTCACAGCTCACTACACAACTCTATCTGTGTTAGCCTAGGCAAGATTTTTGGTGCATGGGTTCAACCGCTCGTGCGGCTTTCATATTTTAAATCTTTTATAACGTTCCATTCAGTTCTTTTTTGGGCTGTCCTATAAAGTATCTAGACTCAGCCTTTTACTTTTCTCTTGCACTATGTTTTCCTGTGCAATTTTGTTGTTCTTTTCCAGACTTTCTGAATGATAAATACTGTGGAATAAACTTTCCATTCTTTTTTTAAAATATATATATCTTTCTATACTTTCATCTTCTCTTCACCCTGACAAAAACGATAACCTGACTATCCAAGCAAGCAAAGAACTTAAAAACATGTGGTCACAAAAAAGATAAAAGGTGAAGTATCTCTTGTTCACTTTCAAACCAAGCAGCTTTCTGTTCAACACGGAGAATTTACGTGACCAACTTGAACCTGTAAAATAAGCAAGGGGAAATCTTTCATCCTAACGTGAAATTCATGATTGAAATGATCGGATTTCGCTTACAATATTGGTCAAACAACAGTAAAAGTGACCGCACCTTTAGACCTTTTATATAAACACAAACAAAACAACAGAGAAGCTTAAACCTGTAACATCACTGGGAAGCTTATTTTTAAAAGGTTATGGTCTTATAATGAAACGTTGAAATAATCTCCCCACATGTCACAAACCATCCCCAGAACAAAAGAAAATCTTCAGACCACATTAGTGTCCAGTTAGTAGACAAGACACGTATAGACTGGCGAAACACCAGGGAAAAGCACCTCGTAAGTAGATACTTTCATATAGTCATAAATGAGTTAACGTGCCACGCACTGGGGAGCACTTTATACAGTGCATTTCCATAACAGATTGGAGCTTTCAAAGTGTATCCATCAGGAAATTGTGTCAAAGAATATAGGTTTGAAATGTGCATGGAGAGAAAGAGAAAGAAAGGAAGAAAAATAGAGAGACAGAGAGAAATTAAAGAACCATCAGCTATATGAGCCGCTGTACTGGCCTTCACATTTACATGTTGCATGTTTGAAGTGTTTGATAGGATTGAGAATGATAAAGAAAGATATAAAAAAAGAGGAGAGAAAGTGAGCTCATTCACTATGGGGGTGGGTGGTGCCAGTAAAGCTTTTATTGAACCAGATTGCATTGAATGGATAAAGAAAGGAAAGCGAGGAAAGATGAAGGAGGGCGTCGTGAAAGGCTATAAGAAATAAAAGACTTATAATTTCGATAATGAAGCCTTGTAGCCCCAATCAAAGCCCGAAAGGCTGACTTTAAACATCTCAGATGTATAGAAGAATTTTCTTTTTTTTAGCTCCCATGCATTTAAAGTGAACTTCTGAGAAAGGTCTGTTCACACACAGAATTAATTTTTGTTGTTTTTAAAAAAAAAAATTCTGTCTAAACATACTAGATGCTAGATTTTTGCCCATTATAACGTATCACATGGTTTTCTTTTTAGGTCTTTTTTCCCCTTTTCACTCGCTCTATGCCTTTGTTTGTCTGCTAAGCTTGAATTATTATTGGAAATCTGAGCTTCTTTGCCATTTTATATGCCTATTTCAACCCTTCTGAAGCATAGTTTTATCTTCTACTTGTCTGTATAAGTTTGCTATTCTTTAGGCTCTCCACTGATAGTTAATATTGCAACAGAGAACAGAAATATCATGCTGGGGTTTTTTGTGTCTTTTCTGTGCGTTTTAGGTAACAGGTCAAAAAAATTCTAGATTTTTTGAAACGCAGTAATGCATTCTGTGTCAATTTTTTTTTTTTTTTTTATGTTTGGGTTAGCAATCTTTTGTCAAAAAGGAATAACTTATGTCGCAAACCCGTACCATCCAACCACCTGGCTCAATTCTGGCATTTATGCTAATGTATCATGTGCCAATCATTTCTCAAATCAGGTCCTGCAACATATTTCTTGTTGAATATTCTCGAATGTACAGAGCCCTACACAGCCAAGATATTGTGGCTACAAATGAAGAATTTGTTCCCACAAGTTATAACCTACATTTTAGAACTGAATGGTATGTATGGTCTAGCAAAAATAGATGTCACACCACATTACCATCAATGAAATTTTTTATAGTCACTTAACAGTGGTGTAAAGTAACGAATTACAAATACTCTCGTTACTGTAATTGAGTAGTTTTTTTTAGGAATTGTAGTTCCCTTTCGTTGTCACTCCGAGTTCCGTCGGATGACGACGAATGGGGTTTCGCTTAGAAAGCCAATCGACTTCGAGTACTACAAAACGAGCCAATGGCAAAGAAATGCCATGGGTCTGCGGAATTTGCATAGCGTAACTCCGCCTCACCTCGTGGGTATTTAAGGAGCACGCTCATAGCAAATAGGCATGTTTTCGCTTCGGAGCCAAGAGTATCTCTTCGCTCCACAGCCATTTCTGACTTCACTCTACGAGACGAGCCACTCTCTCCGGTGTTGGTGTGACGGCGATCTGCAGCGAGTTCACATTGCCTGCTGATCTGTGCAGTGATCTGCCAATGAGTGTGATCTCCCTGCTCGCTTCAACATCGCGGAGTTTCTTCCTCCTCTCACAAAAGAGCTCGCACGCGGCACGTCTTTTTAAAGACGGCTCGCCCGTGCATTTCTGGTTGCGGTCGACTCATTTCCGATTTTGATGGGCACATTCTCTGCTCTGCGTGCTTGGGCTTCATCACGCTAGAGCAGCGTTTGTGGATGACTCACGTTCTCCCCGCGGGAACGTGATCATCGCGTCATTATGGTCGAGACTCAATGATCTCGTTAGAGAGAGAGTCCCCTCATCCACACCCCGATCTAACACTCTCCACGTGAGGTGCTACTTCGGCTGGTGGCCAGGGTGACCTGAGGGTGTGTGTGTGGAACAAATCCGCCGACTCTTTGTCCGTGGACCACGCCCCCCTCTTCAGTGACGCAACCCGCGAGTGTTCAGGGGATTCCCCGGGTCTATTTTCGGATGCCCCGCGGGTTTCCCTTGACGCTCCAGAATCGGATCTGTTGTCCATCGCAGCATCACAGGGTGGGCTAGAATTTTCAGGAAGTGAAGATTTGACAGTGCTGCCACTTTCGGGTGTGCATATGGCATTTGTCGAGTCAGATCCTGAGATGACGGCCATGCTTTCCCGGGCGATTGGTTTTTGGGTGTGGCCGCTGACTCCTGTCAGCGTCCACTCCAATACCTTTTTTCCCGGATGTGCATTAGGAGATCTCGAAATCCTCGAAGACCCCCATGTCTTCCAGCGATCCCTCGTTGATCTCCTTCGCCCTTCCTTCCCTCGATGGGGCCGCTGCCCATGGGTACACTGGGGTCCCCCGGTTGAACGCTCTGTTGCGATGCTACTGTGTCCTCAGAGTGCTTCCTCTCGGCGCGATCCTAAGCACCCGTCCTAAGCCTGTAGTTTTTCGTCTACACTTGTGGCGAATTCCTATAGTGCTACAGGACAGGCAGCCGCCTCACTGCATGCCATGGCCATTCTGCTGGTCTACCAGACCCAGATGCTCACGGACATGCACGAGGGCGGGACTGACCCAGGGCTCTTCAATGAGCTGCGCGCCGCCACTGACCTTGCTCTCCGAGCGACGAAAGTGGCCGTACGTTCCCTGGGTCAGGTGATGTACACCATTCTGTGGCTGAACCTGTCCGATGTGCAGGATGTCGGGCGGACCCATCTGCTTGACACCCCCATATCCCAGGTCGGCCTCTTCGGCGGTGCGGTTGAGGGCTTTGCCCAACAGTTCTCAACCGCCCACGAGCAGACTGAGGCTTATTCTGCCCCAACGGCCCCGCCGTCCGAGCTGATCCCTCAGTCTGCCCACCGCCGAAGGCGCCCTCCTGCGGCTCCCACCCCGCCCGTTCACCCGGGCTGGCTCTGGAAGCCGCAGGGGGACGCCACAGCCCTCTCCAGCCCCGCCCCCCGCTACACGCTGGGTTAAGCGGCACTCTTGAGATGGGCTCCTCAGAGATGGGACTCAGTTCTTTCCAGGAGCTGGTAGCAGGGCCACTCCTTTCCCTGGTGGAGGGCCGGGGAAGAATCCTTATTCAGAAAGAACTGACTCTCCCGTTTCTGAGCACACAGAGTTCTCGGACGACACGGTGCGCCGCCCCCGGGCCGTGCACCCCTCGTCCTCCTCTGTCCCAGAGCCGGATGACAGTGCGCGCCGTCCCCGGACCGTACCACTCTCATCCTCCTCTGACGCCAGACCCCTGGCAGAGCAGACCCCCGTGGAACGTTCGTCCTTCCCTGGTCTGCTCTGTCAGGACGCGGTCCATGGCTGCACCCCCACACCGGGCCGCTATGCCGTCCATGTCTGGGTCAGCCATACCGCCTCGCTGCCCCACCGACGGGAAGTCTGTAGTTCGCGTGACCCCGCTGGTTCAGTCGTTGGGAGCCTGGCTAGAGCTTCCCAACCTGTCCCGCTGGGTCGCACGAACGATCAGGCTCGGCTACGCGATTCAGTTCGCGCGGTCTCCTCCCCGCTTCAGGGGAGTCCGCTCCACTATGGTCGGTGGCAATGCCCCTATCATGAGAGCGGAGGTTGCAACCTTGCTGGCGAAGGGTGCGATCGAGACTGTCCCTCCAGCCGAAATGAAGACCGGCTTCTACAGCCCGTATTTCATTGTCCCGAAGAAAACCGGTGGGTTACGGCCAATCCTGGACCTGCGCGTTCTGAACCGCTCCCTTCACAGGCTGCCGTTCAAGATGCTCACCGCCAAACGCGTTTTCGAATGTGTGCCGCACCAGGGTTGGTTTGCAGCGATCGACCTGAAGGACGCCTACTTTCATGTCTCCATCCTCCCTCGACACAGACCGTTCCTGCGGTTTGCTTTCGAGGGGCAGGCATATCAGTACGCAGTTCTCCCATTCGGGCTAGCCCTGTCTCCTCGCGTCTTTACGAAGGTCGTCGAGGCAGCCCTTGTTCCCCTCCGGGAACACGGGGTTCGCATTCTGAACTACCTCGACGACTGGCTAATCCTAGCTCACTTTCGAGATCAGCTTTGCGAACACAGGGATTTGGTGCTCCGCCATGTAGCCCGTCTGGGCCTTCGGGTCAACTGGGAGAAGAGCAAACTTTGCCCTGTGCAGAGGATCTCTTTTCTCGGTATGGAGATCGACTCGGTCGCCATGTCCGCGCAGCCACTGCTGACTTGCCTGACACAGTTCGAGGGCAAGAGTGCGGTTCCACTGAAACTTTTTCAGAGGCTCCTGGGGCATATGGCATCCGCAGCCGTGGCAACGCCGCTCGGATTACTCCATATGAGACCGCTTCAGCTTTGGCTTCGCGACCGAGTCCCGAGGTTGGCATGGCAACACGGCACTCTACGAGTACCAGTTACTCCGACCTGCCGTCAGACCTTTACCCCGTGGTCGAACCTCAGTTTTCTACGGGCCGGAGTGCCCCTGGAACGAGCTTCCCGGCATATTGTCGTAACGACAGATGCCTCTACCATGGGCTGGGGTGCCATGTGCAATGGACGTGCTGCCGCGGGCTCCTGGACAGGACCCCACCGCTTATGGCACATCAATTGCCTCGAGTTGCTGGCTGTACAGCTCGCCTTGTGCCGCTTCCGAGCCGTGCTCAGGGGTCAGCATGTACTAGTCCGTTCAGACAATACCGCGACCGTAGCGTACATCAACCGTCAAGGTGGTCTGCGCTCCCGCCGTATGTCGCAACTCGCCCGCCACCTCCTCTTATGGAGTCAGAAGCATCTGAGGTCGCTTCGTGCCATTTATATCCCCGGAGCCCTGAACTGTGCAGCCGACGAGCTCTCACGGTTTCAGCCCCTCCCTGGAGAATGGCGACTCCATCCCCAGTCGGTCCAGCTGATTTGGGACCAGTTCGGGGACGCACAGATAGATCTGTTTGCCTCTCACAACTCGACCCATTGCGCCCAGTATTATTCCCTGACCGAGGGCACGCTCGGCACGGATGCACTGGCGCACAGCTGGCCGCAGGGCCGCAAATATGCGTTTCCCCCAGTGAGCCTTCTCGCGCAGGCCCTGCGCAAGGTCAGGGAGGACGAGGAGCAGGTCATTTTGGTCGCGCCGTACTGGCCCGCCAGGACCTGGTTCCCCGAACTTGTACTCCTCGCGACAGCACCTCCTTGGCCGATTCCTCTGAGGGAGGACCTCCTTTCTCAGGGACGGGGCACCCTATTGCACCCTCGTCCCGATCTTTGGAACCTCCACGTGTGGCTCCTGGACGGGACGAGGCAGGTTTGAGTACCCTACCACCAGCGGTGGTGGCTACCATCACTTCCGCTAGAGCGTCGTCCACGAGACACGTCTATGCGTTGAAGTGGAACCTCTTCGTCAACTGGTGCTCTTCTCACCGAGAAGACCCCCAGAGATGTCCGGTCAGTGTCCTGCTTTCCTTTCTTCAAGAGGCGTTGGAGCTAAGGCTGTCTCCCTCCACCCTCAAGGTCTATGTCGCCGCTATTGCCGCACATCATGACCCGATAGAAGGTAAGTCCGAGGGGAAGCATGACCTGATCATCAGGTTCCTGAGGGGAGCGAGGAGACTGAATCCTCCTCGTTCTCCTCTCGTACCCTCTTGGGACCTCGCAGTGGTCTTAACTGCCCTGCGCAGCGCTCCCTTTGAGCCTTTGCAGTCAGTCGAGCTTAACTTCCTGTCAATGAAGACAGCGCTCCTGACTGCATTGGCCTCCATCAAGAGGGTAGGGGACCTGCACACATTCTCCGTTGACGAAGCGTGCTTGGAATTCGGGCCGGGTGACTCTCACGTGATCCTGAGACCCCGACCTGGATATGTGCCCAAGGTTCCTACCACTCCCTTTCGGGACCAGGTGGTGAACCTGCAAGCGCTGCCCCCGGAGGAGGCAGACCCAGCCTTGGCACTGCTCTGTCCAGTACGTGCTCTTCGCATCTATGTAGACAGAACGCAGTGTTTCAAGACCTCAGACCAGCTCTTTGTCTGTTATGGTGGGAAGCTGAAGGGAAAGGCTCTCTCCAAACAAAGGTTGTCTCACTGGATAGTGGACGCCATTGCTTTGGCATACCAGCAGCAAGGTCGACCGTGCCCCCTTGGTGTGACCGCCCACTCCACCCGGAGTGTGGCATCCTCTTGGGCTCTAGCGCATGGCGCCTCGCTAACAGACATCTGCAGAGCTGCAGGCTGGGCGACACATAACACATTCGCCAGATTTTACAATCTCCGAGTGGAGCCAGTCTCCTCCCATGTACTGTCTTTTTCAAGCTAACATGGGACCCGTTAGGTGTCTTCGCTTGCTCGCCATTCCACTCCACGGACTGGATACGTGCGATATTCTCCTCAGGTGAGCTTCCCCGAAAGCCCTGAGTTCCTCCAGCACTCCTGATGCTGGCGCCAGTGTCTTTTGCCTGCGCGTCGGCTAGGTGCCTCCCGTGTGCATGGTACCTCCTCTGAGCTACCCCCACATGTGTATTTCCACTGTAAGCCTCTTTGAGCATGTGTCTTTCCCTTGGCAAGCCACCTTGCCACCCCTGGGGTTAAAATATTCCACCTGCGGCTGGACACCCCAGTGATTCCCCATATGCATCCCTCGGGTCATATGTGTATTCTCTAAGTCCCCCCCTCTGGGTTGGCAGTAATTGCATACTTCCCTTAAAGACCTTGGGATATGCTCCCCAGTGTACCTTGGTATTCCTGTGCTAATAGGAGTCCTTCGTCCGTGCTATCTCACGACAGGGATCTCAGATTGCGCAGGGCACTGGAAGACAGCTGAGAAGGTGGCGTGATTAGACTGGTATCCCCATTCGTCGTCATCCGACGGAACTCGGAGTGACAACGAAAGGGAACGTCTCGGTTACGGATGTAACCCTCGTTCCCTGAGTAGGGAACGGAGACGTTCCGTCTTCCTGCCACTTTCCGCTGTACCGCGGGGATCGCCTGAGCTCAGTCTTGGCTCCTCAGCGAGAAAAACATGCCTATTTGCTATGAGCGTGCTCCTTAAATACCCACGAGGTGAGGCGGAGTTACGCTATGCAAATTCCGCAGACCCATGGCATTTCTTTGCCATTGGCTCGTTTTGTAGTACTCGAAGTCGATTGGCTTTCTAAGCGAAACCCCATTCGTCGTCATCCGACGGAACGTCTCCGTTCCCTACTCAGGGAACGAGGGTTACATCCGTAACCGAGACGTTTTTTAAGTAGTTTAAAAACAGTGTACTTTTACTTTTACTTGAGTACATTTTAAGTGCTGTATCGGTACTTTTACTGCGCTATTTTCCCTGAACCTGCCGTCGCTACATTTATATTAATATTTATTTTTATAATAAGTCATCATGTGACTCCATGCGTGATTCCCGTCAAATCAAATCGCGCGCGGAAAACTTTGCATCAAACCAGCATCAACAGACTTCGAGACACCTGGCGCCAATTTATTTTGTTCACGAAGTGACTTTCGGAGTGGATCTTGAGCCTGGAGGAAGTTCATGCATTTGTGTCTTCATATAGGCAAAAAAACAGCGCAAGCGTCACACCTCACACGTGCTTCTGTGTGTGTGTGTGTGTGTGTGTGTGTGGTAAATGAAACTGCGCGTCGGCTGCACCATTCATTCACACAGAACATGCAGGATTCGTATTTAAATTCTTTGTGGTTTAATATTCACACTATATCGCGATTTGATTTCAAGTGTACTGAACTGCTTTCTCTTTTTCCTCAAAAAATTTACAAATTCCGTGAAATTCCGAGTTATAAATTCCTTTTTAATGACTGGATTTACGCCTTAATAGTTTACGAATATTGGTGCCATTTAGAATCTCAAGCAGCAAGCGTGCATCTCACTCTCAATGCTGTCTGTTCCTGTCTATAATCTGGGTTAAAGCCTTTGTTCAGTCCCTCCCATGGGGCTCTCACATGTGTCTCCGGCAGCATGGGCCCTGAACGGATGGTCGCATATAGATGAGCTCAGTATTGATACAGCTGTCTGATGCTGAAGCACAAGACTCTGAGGGATTAGGTGAGGTCGCAAGATGGAGGACGATGGAACGAGAATTGCTCCCCATCAAAGGCGCCTGACCGAGTGTGCTTAGCGACTGAGTGAAATCCCATCTGTGACTAAAACGCGTTCCTGTTGGCAATCCATTAGCTACATGGCATTAGTAAACTAATTACCAAAAGCTCAAACGCAAAAAAAAATATCTGAATATTCAAAGCACATAATTATCCATCATTATAAGCCATTTTAGTGTTTTTTGAATACAATGCTTATTAAATAATGCTGAAATAATGGTGAAGAGTGTTAATCTTTTCAATGTTAAAATACTATCAAAGTTTAATATGCCGTTTAATAAAAGCATTGTACAAACTATCCGACTAGCCCAACACAGCAATCCTGACTCAACCAGGGATGTCTATCATAGCTTAAGAACGCTATCTCAATGGGAATTGCTCAGCTGGCATAGGTCTGCCATCTCTGCTCATGGGAGTTGTTTTTGAGCCAATCACTTGAGCTGTAATTTAATGCCATGTGACTAATCAATTTGGAGCCTTTGAAAATGAAGTCATGACAATGCTAACTGGCTTATGTCTCCAATAACCCTTCTTACAGTTTTAAAAGTGCATTTAGTAGTTATTTTGCTAGCGCTAACATTGCTGTTATTTGTGTACTTCAAGTGGAGATAACACAATAGTGTAAGATACTGTACTGCCATTTACTGATGTGGATCAGTATGATTGTCTCTGAGTTTTATGTCAATTAAACTGATGCTACATTTTAGAGAGCGGTTTACACAATAATTACCTTACCGAACCAACCAAAAATGGCAACTTGGTCAACACTACTCAAATCTTTCTATCTTGTGTATGCCATACCAATGTTTATGCTTGTGTTTTGTCTTGAGACCTTTTCTGCTTCTTAGGCTGTACAAGTACTGATTTTCCCATTGTCTTGACTGGTAAAGGACGATAATAATGCTGCATTCCAGGCAGGTTTTTGAGCACATAAATCACGACTTCAAATCACGACTTTGTAGCATTCCAGGCCAGTCACGCCAAACAACCTGAGCGCAAGGAATTGTGGTAGCTAGATGTAATGTATGGTTTGTATGGTTTTGCGGGCTATGTGACGTCAGAGCTCGTAACTGGGAGTACATCGATCTAGTACGAGTTCACGGGTGGGAAGTCACGGGTTTGACTGCAGTTCCAGTGCACCTTCACGGGTATAAGGTTGGAAAAACACGGGTTACAGGTTGCCTGGAACGCGGCATAAGTGTGGTCCATTTTCTAATTTTAGCTCTTCGCATCACCAAACAACTCTAGGCTACTACTGTATCTACAGAGACTGCAGCAAATGAGCGTGAAACATTGCGTGAAAGTTGACGTTTGACAAGCATTGAGGGGGTGACCCACACTTTACATGTTTGAAACCCATTTTATAGAAAACTACTACAGTCATCTAGTGACTGTAAACCATTCAGAGGATTATTTCATAGAATTCGTACCTGAGTTTTTCACATCAGAAGAACAATTCTGTACCAGCTGAGCAACCGAGCAAGCTTAATATGTCAGAAAAGCCAAACATATGGAGCTGGTCAAGTGATGCAAACTCCAGAGTATTCGTTGACAAATCATGCACAATGGAAAAAGGGGTTTTGAGGTCCTAATATAATATTTTGCAAGGAGCTGCGTGAAAATAAGTCTTTACAAATACATAATTTGCCCATAATCATAATTTTGTATGAAAAGGATAAAACAAGCTTGCTTTTTTACTGCCTGCAGTGTTCATTTCTTTTGGAAACTGCAGTGGTATGTATTGGTACAGGTACGTATTTTTCGTTTCGAGCAGCACTATATTTGTATTGGCATGTATTTTGCGTTTTTCCAATAAGCCTGTGTTGATTTAACCCAGCATTGAAAACAATCTGAATGCACCATAAATCATGATGGCTAACACCACTCATGCTGTTATAACACGGTGGCATTAAATTCAAGGTCCTTGAATAAAACTCCTGCACATAAAACTCTAGTTGCCCTTGGTTACCCTACAAAGAGACAAACAACAACAACAATAAAAACGAGCATACAAATGTTATCACATTCATTTCCTCAAAGCCTCAATCTCAACCTCAGCAAGACTCCAGCAACTGCTGTCCTAACTGCCCCTAGTAGACCCCCTAAATCACAGAGCTGACTTATCCAATAGCTCTAACCAAATTGAAATCACTCCTCTCAAGTCAAGGGATGTATAAGAGTGAGAACAGTAAGACATAACGGTTGTTATGAGACTGTGTGTGCAAGGCCAACTCCCTTTTTGTAAAATATGTGATGTCTAAATTGCTCCCTCTAGTGCTTAAGGGGGAAGAGCATTGCACCAAAGCCCAGCTGGCTTGTTCAGCCACTCAAAGTGTCATTAACTCTCTACCTTGACATCACCTCTAAGTTGTGCATCTACAGGTTCAGTACATTAGATTCCACACTCCACCTCACACTCTCTCAGTCCGCACACACACAGTCACCTCTGCCTCTCTCTAAATCATTTTCAAGCAGTTGACTTTCCAGGGCTTTTGACTGCTTTTGACCAGAACAAAATCTCTCTAATCTCCTATTTCAGTAGAAAATTGGCTTCAGACTCACTCTATTTACAATATTCCAGTATATGACCAAGGTGCACAGCATAAAGTGTGTTTTCAGCATGGTGTTTGAATGTGGAAACTATTTAATTTAAATGAAAGCTATTTAATTCATTAAATGAAAAATAAAACTGCACAAAACAACAACCATTTCAAGCAGGTTTTCCGAAAAACTCCATCTGTCTGCTACTGGTCAAACAAACATTTTCCCGCCCCAAAATCACACATTGGTTGAGCCAATGTTGCTGTATTGTTTGATACTCAAACAAACTGAACAGTGTTTTGACAGCACTACAGAGCAACAGTGTTTATACACCTTTCAGGAAAATCAATCTACTGAATGAATGACTTATTTATCGTCTCTTCAAATTAAATGAGGGTTTATGAGAAAGTATTTAACATGACACATTCCACCTTATAATTTAAAATAATTATAAAATAATTACAATAATATGTTTTTTTAAATAATAATAAATTAATTTGGTCACACTTTATATTAGTTGGCCTTAACCTGGATATACTGTGTAACTATGTTCTATATTCCCACATCTACTGCTAATGAGTTTGAGGTATGTTTAGGTTTAGGTTTAGAGTTATGGTTGGGGTTAAAGAGGTAAACATGTATTTACATAAGTATATTGTAACAAATGCCAAGTACACAGTAGTTATAATATTAATATTATAATATATATACTGGATATTATTTACCAGTAAATAATGGCCTGTTTTGTTATTATTACTATTTAGGAATAATGCATGTAACCACATCCATTTGCATCAGGAACGAGTGCATCTACAGGTAGAATATGACGAGGTCGCCCATGTTATAGCTTCGATTTAGAGGAGTCTTTATCGTGAATCCTTCAGCTTGAAAGGTCATCATTTTATTTAAGACGTCCTTGCGCCGATCTAATTTATTCACCGGTATCTTCCCTCCTTTCACTTCATCCTCACCTCTCTGCGCTCATTTCTCCATTCCTCTTTCTCTATCTCCCTCCTAACCCATTTTTATACTTTCCCTTGGCTTGTTTACTCCTAGATTAGAAGTACTATTTTAAGGTCTCCCTGCAGCCCATATTTAAATCTATGACTGCATACTGTATGTGCCGCCTAGTTCCCCTGGCACTCATTAAATCTGAGGTCAATTCTAAGTAGCCCTGGGTTTAAGCCTTAAGATGTAAAAATGAGCAATCGATGGTGGAAATGATGACCGATTTCTCAGGATAGGAGCAAGAAATTCCCACTCCGTTAACCACTTTCACACAGCCACGAGCAAACTGAAGACTGAGAGCTCCCCTATATTAATATTAGAGAGTGTATGACTGTAAAGCAGCACCGTATTTTGTGTCACGGTTGCTTGGCCAGTGTTTTTGTGGATTGTTGAAACCCATGTTCAGTGCTGAGACAGACGGCTCCACTAACTGCTGTCACTGCTGCTCTTGTCAAAGCACACGGGACAGCGGTCCTGCAGACATTAGCAATGACCATATCTCTGAGGATGGCAGCATGTGTTATGAAACGGCATGATGTGGAACTGTCATTGCCATCTGAATTCATTAATGTGAAATCTTTTTCATTAACACATTGGATGATAAAGCACGCCTTGAACATTGCTCGCGCATTAACAGGTGTCAGTCTGGTTGACGGAACAGTGTGTTTGTGCACTGCCGTCAGTATGGTCCTTGGGTCTAGCTGATTCTCAAGTTCTCATACACACATATTCATGCACCTATCATGAATAGTCTAAACTATTTAAAAATGAAAGGTACTTGATCTTAGGAACTCCAAAATGGTGCCTCGTCATCACATTGGCAGAACCTTCTGGAGAACCTCTAGGCCTAATTTTAAAGGTAAGTTCTCTGGGGAATTTGCAAAATTGAGAACTCTAAAGACCATAACCGGTTCCTCCAGTAAGCTCATAATTAGGAACTGATATTTGGTGCACCTTCAAATGACTTCTTTGAGGGTGGCACTATGAAGAACCCAAAGTATTTTTTTTCTTCACATTTACAGTGAGGGGAAAAGCGACTTACCATCAGGATTGGCACAGATGAAGACCCGGACACTCCTGCCTGTGGGGACATGGAACGGTGGGAGTGCAAGGACGTTCCCACTAATGGCTGCCTTACGCAAAGCAGATTCACGGGGACAGGGCTGTCTGCTGCCCACTACGGACGGCCACATGGGTGGCGACTTCCAGCGAGGCTGCAGACAGAATTCAACAACTTTAGAAATCCAGGACTGGAATAGATGGATGGTTACGTATGTACACACAATTTGGAGGAATCTCTTTAAGACTGAGGATGTGGTCAATTTAACAAAATTTCACAAGCAAAAAAATGTCCACTATTGTCAATGGTATAATGAATTATAAAGTACCGTTGCCACTTTCAACCCGAGCAAATTTCTGTTGTCATTGTGATGAATCTGAGTAACCAACTTGAACTAGTTACAAAATCAGTGTGGAGAAATCTTTGAGCCTCACATTAATTCCCTGATCGTGTGGATTCCTATTAAAATGAGTGGGTTTCGCCCACTCATTTTGCTGAACAGTGGTAACATTCATCTGCTGAACAGTGGTAAACATGACCACACCTTGACAATCAAGCACTAGTTTCTATTCAGAAGCAGTTCCATTTGAATTTACAACGCAAAACTTGCAGAGACCAGTGTAGCCCGATTCCTGTAAAAATGACTCTTGATACAGTTCTTTTAAGTTTATCAAAAATATAAAGCATGGCCTGACTCCCAAAACAGTGAGTCTTATGAGCTGCTTCGTTTTAATTAATAAAAAAGTACATTCACATAGTCACGTGTTTGGGATTAACAATGTATTAACGGCTGTGACTGTATTAACAAATTACTGAAGGGTCTTTTTTCAATGATCTTTTCGTAACCATAGTGACAGTGGCTGAATTCGCAACAGCATACTAGATTTGACAGATGAACTGACATCTAGATTGGATTCGTTTATTAAATGTTGAGTAAGGTTTTCTATGGCTCGTAAGATTTTCTAGATGTTTTAATCTGTTAAATAATCCATGTTGTGCAAGATTGTCAAGCATACTCAAGGCTATATGGCAGAAATAGTAAGAGTCTTTTTGACTATTTGACTAAAGAAAAGATGGTGGCGTCCATAACACGTTTAAATAGTTTAAAACAACCTAATTTAATAAATGAGTAAATACCCGTAAATTGCCTAGTGAATGAAGTGACAGGCAAATTTGTCCAGTACGGTTCCGCACAAGTTTACTTGAATGTCAGTTGTTAAAATTAGAGGGAGTCAGTTTGGTATTAATATGAGGTTGTCACTGTGGTTAATCACCGAACGGATGTGTAAAAGTAAGAGTAGGCTATAAGCATTCTCTTAACGATTTACAACCTTATCTGTAGCTGTGTGAACGTGGACAAAACACAGCGGTCAGTGTAATTCGATTCCCGAACAAATAAACCGAATTTACACCGAATTCTAGCTGTGACCCATCGGAATTCAGTGACCGTAGTGGGCGTTGTAGTCAAAACGCTTGATAGCGTTCCAATGTGCCAGTGGCGCCTCCAGAAATTTTTCATAGGGGTGGCCAGATGGGGCCACTTAAAATCTTGGGGTGGCACACCAAAACTATAAACCATAATTTCAGAATTGTATTCTACTGTTGTAGTAAACCGGCCTGTAGAAAACTATCAGAAAGACTTACTCCTACTGATATACTTTGGTTTATTGAGTTATATTTAATGTTACTAATGATATTAGTAGGGCCCTACTAATATATATTATATTATATATAATGATATATATTATATAGATATGATATATATAAGGACCCTCGCCCCGCGGCAAATTTCCAAATACTTACATAATTGTGATGAATTTAATCCTTTTTAAGTTATTATTTTGCAGTGTAAGATTACAGTTAAGACCTTTAAATATTTCATAAATGTATTATGAATTTTGAATAAACTTAATGAGTGTATAAATCAGCAGCAAAAAGCAATTCTTGAAAAAAATCTGCACAGTAATTTTATAAAATCTAAATATGTTAATAAAACAAATTACTATTAGTTCTCTTATAAAATTCAATCAGGCAATCATACATTTCACAATTTTATATTTATATATGAATGTCAAGAATTCAGAAGTGCATATATAGCCTACACTACAAAGAAATAATATGCAATTAAATTATGCTTATTTTAAATGTATTGAGCAGGCTAGGTATAACAAAATATATTGGCTTTTAATAATATTTCAGTGCGCAAACCCATGCTAACATGAAAAACAGAGCGCACACAGCGTGTATGCGCATCGCGGGAGCAGAATGATGTGCTCAAAGCAACATGGAGTCACAGTGTGCAGCGCTGCGCTGCATAAGTGCGCATTTAAAAGTTCACGTCACAAAGCGAAGAAATGTCGAGCGCACAAATCCTAGTGCGATTTGTTCCTTTGTTTCACAGTTTTGAATGCCAGTTATTGTGCGTTTGATGCCGATTCATAGTCCTTGTGATGTGTGTGTGTGATCTAGCAAGCACACGGTAGTGAGTCGTTTAAAAACAGCAACAAACTCACACAAAATAAAGTAATTTTATGCAAATCTACAGCCTTTTATCTACAGATAATGCATTATAATGTGAATGTATCATATTGGAGAGAGTTTTACCGTGCATCCAAGAGGCGCGCGCGCTGTTTGAATATGAATGGAGAATGATTGACAGCCGCAGAGGAGGGAAAACGAGTTTCCGTATACTTTAATGATGTAAATAGACTTCTGTCCCTCACATTAAGCTATGGAATGACTTCAGATGACTTTGTCACCCAAACTGAAGTGAAAAAATCGGAAGGCGCCGAAAAGCGCGCTGTTTGCATCCCTGCTCGTCAAAACGTGGCAAAGACACATCAAAAAGCAGCTGAAACAGTATACTGTAACCGTTTGGCACTTAAAAAGCACGTCACGACACATGTCACGACACCCCGTCTTCTTTTACTAAAGAATATTTTTGACTTATTTATAAAATGCATAACTGATGCTACTAAAATTTGTACTGGCCATTGGGGTGGCCAGGAGTCGGCCAGGGGTGGCCACCCCCTGGTGGCGCCATTGCAATGTGCTCTTGTCATTTCCAGCTCATTTTTGGAACGCTGTCAAGTTGAAAAAAAAATTCCCCCAAATGAGGCTACTTAATTTATTTAAAGATACACATTATGAGTTTTGTTAGCTGTATGCATTCGAATGAATGAATGCATGCATGAATGAAATGGTATTTGTATTTTACTTAGTTACTTGTATTTTACTTATTAACTGTAGTTAGGGCCAATTATTTGATAAAAGGCCGATTAAAAGTCTGTGTAAACGTTCTTTGGAATTCATATATTGCCTATATTTATAGAAATGCAACATACTGATGAATGCAATTAAAATTTAGATTTTTCTTTATTAGCCTACTAAGAGTTGCTACTGAAACCGTTAAGGAAACTGAATCGTTAAGGAATCAGAATCGCAACCAGAATCGATTCCCTTTTTAATTAATTTTAAATTACTTATGCTTGAGCAATGCCTGCAATTGTCTTTGTAAGAAGGCACACTAAAGCATGTAGCCTACTTTCTCACTTTATAATGATTTTCAGTGTATGATGTAGCCAGAGAGAAAAAAAAACGCGTAAACGCACCCGTTCACGAATTGCATCTCCGCACAAATGGAACGAACAATCGATAAATGTCCAGCAAACCACGAATCTTAATTCTTTTTTCTAAGAGTTGAAGATCGATTTCTTAGTCACGTTTCATGGCTTAACATTACACCTAAAACGCACCCGAAGACGATAAAGTTGCGCGTTGATCATACAGTAAAACCAATTCCAAACAAAATAAACTCAGCCGCGCTTCAACACACAGAATGCAGGCAGCATGCTTGCACAGTAACACACTTGAAGTGCTTACGTTCATCCTCTTCATCCTGAAGCCGTGTCACACAATATCCGAGCAGGTATCCACGGAAATCAGCGGAGACGGCGATACAAACGCCCATTCAATATTTTTGACCGAAAATCAGTCCCGGGGGACCAGGAGAGTGACGGTCGCTGGCCAAACCCCGGCGGTCCGCATCCTCCTCGTGCCGTGTCTTATAAAGCTCCGCGCACAGCGTTTTCTGTCCGCAGTGCTTGAGGAAAACACAAGTGAGGTGACAGAGATGAGAGTAGAGGGATATTCCTCTCATCTCCAGCTGTCTCTTAATGCGCAGCGGCGAACAGGAGTACGAGGGGAGGAGGAGGAGGAGCGCTCTGAATTCATTATCAATAAATGCTTCTCTTTCGCAGCGCGCTGGAAGTTTAAGTGAATTGAATTAAACGTAATTGATTGGACTGCATTGCTGCTCGCGCTCGGGGAAATGCTCAAACCTCGCCTATTTGCTTCGCAAAGATGGACCAAAGAATGCTATTGTTTCGGCTATTGCGCAGAAACAACAAATGCTAAAATATTTTTTATAAAACAAACATGTTGTCGCAGATTACAGACTGAGAAAATAGCATAAAAAAGACTCAGCAACATTTCTCGTCTCCCATCCTTGTCAGGTCTGCTGGCTGGTTTTAGAGGGTTTCTGACCACTTTTCAGCTGGTCAGACTGGAAGACCAGCTTAAACCAGACAAGACAAGCAGTTTAGGCAGTATATATAATGCGCTCTGTTCTTAGGCACATTTCAAATATCACGCAGAACAGAGATTTATCTTGAGGTTAACCTGGACAAGTTCACTGCTGACTGCAAGCATGTTGTCAGCTTCGAGAGAAAAAGCTTAAAATTGCATGAATGCCTTGCCATCTATCCATCCATCCATCCATCTATCTCTCTGCAAAATCTGTAAAGAGGCATTTCATATCGCTTCAAACCTATAAAATAGAACAAGCGTGTTTCATCAAACACATGGTTATTAAATCAAACATTAGTTTAGTTAAATATATATTGTTAGTTAAAATAAGTAACTTACTGTTCTCAACGATTGCTGTGCTGCTGTTTCCCCTCTGGGTCCTGTTGACGCTGTGCTCTAATATAAAGGGCCAGACCCTCTGCGTGAGGCGCACATGAACACTGCAAAAAGAAAGGTGCTGAATCTGGCAACCAGCAGTGGCTTAACCTTTCTTTCCTTCCCTCTTCCGGTAAAGCTGTAATCCCTCCAAGGCGGAAGGAACTGCCCTCTTCTGATTCCAGTTCGGTTTTGCAGCCCCTCTCGTAGTGGTGTTGGCCATGTTTGGGTGGTTAGTGCTGATCACAGAGCAGTGCGAAAGATCCTAACCTCTCACATACACCGAGCAGTGTGAAGCTAATGTGGTGGGGTTTTGTTTAAACAGTCCCAGCATGCCATGGGCAATTAGGGAAAGAGAAGTGTTGACACAACATTTTTTTTATATGGATCCCACTGAATGATTGCAAAACATGCTGAAAACACTGCTTTGAGGTTTTGTAGTAACAGCACAAGTTGAGCAAAAGCGCACACAAACAGCCTTAATTCTGACCATATAATCTACATCTGCAATAATGTGGATGTATCATTATGCATCATTACAGAAGCAGCCATGCAAAGAGAAGAGCTCTATAGGGACAATGCGGTCCTTTTGAATTATGGTTATCTAATCAGACTCGATGCTTTTTTGGTGTGCTTTTTTGCCACACCAATGCATTACGGCTTTTGAGAGTGTGAGGAATCTGTTTGTTTGTTTGCAGAAATGCAAATTTCTTGCGAATGGAGATATAATTTGTACATAAAACATGTGCAATGAGCTTTACAGAGCGAGAGACAAGCAAGAGATAGCATCAGTAGGCTTATGTCTGTGTCTATATGTGTGTGCACACACATGCATGTTTGTGCATTCATCCTTGTATACCGACATTGTCACCAGAGACACCCACTAGCCAATGAGACCCATAAATCAAAGCCCAACTTCCTTTCTTTTCCCCATGCCCGTCCTTTGTCTGCTCAAAAGCACCATATGCAGCTGCTATACCACCAGCACATCCTCGCCTCAAGATAACCCCTCTACAAATCGATACCCTCAATCCCCAGACAAATGCATGCACAGCTTCCATAGCAGGCCAGAAAGAGGCTTTGTCTCCCTCTCTGAATCCATTGAGTGTGAGAACATTTTGCCCCAGTCTAAGATTGTAAGAGAGTCAAGGTGAAAGTATGTGACCAAAGAGAAAGTGTCCGAGGATTTGTGCTGAAAAGACTTTCGTTGATGGATGACCCATTGACACTTTAGCAATTTAGGAGAGAGTTTAACAGAGTGGAATAGATTTTGGCATGAAATACATTTGCCGGCCGAGTTGAGAAAGCTAATATGTGTGGACAAAAGTATTCAGAGTCAGACTGATGTAATTTCTGGTCATGTTTGTGAAATATTGGGGGTGTTTCATAATGCAGCTGTCTTGTTATGCTGGAGCATTGAGCCACTTTGTCTCATGTTGTATAAAGGTAAATGTGTCATTTTGTTTGTCATGGACTTCGGGAATAAATGCAAAAACACAGAAACATTTTGAAAGACACACAACATGGAGAGCTTCAAGTGGAACTATTTTTAACACATAACTATGCAGAATTAATAGTGTTGTCTTCAATCTGTCCCATTCATCAGTATGGAGAGTTCTGGATAATTCAGAACCACGGACAGCAACTTAACGCTAGAGCAGAAGCTTATAACCTTCTGGTCTCTAAAGAGAAACCAGAAAAAGTTTCTATAACAACTCAGACTGGCAAGTCTAATGCAAAACAAAATGTATCTCAGTGAACTTTTGCATGTGTATGTTCCTACTCGATCTCTCAGGTCTTCTACTTCTGGCACTCTTGGCATACCACCTGTGCGTTTAACTACTATGGGGGGTAGAGCTTTTAGCTATAACGCTCCGGCAATGTGGAATACTTTACCTCACGATATACGCAACAGTCTGAGTCTTTCAATTTTTAAGTCACGTCTCAAAACTTATTTATTTAGACTAGCTTATCCTGATTGATGTTAGTATTGAGTATTCTTCTTGTGAATTATTTTATATTGTTGATTGTTTTATTTATTGTATTGCTGTCTCTTTTGTATAACTATGTATTTTATCCTTGTAAGGTGTCCTTGAGTGTCCTGAAAGGCGCCCGTTAAATAAAATGAATTATTATTATTATTAAAAAACACTTTAATCACAAAGTTGTCTACAAATGGAAATGTGTGGTGCATGTTCAATGGACAGACATCTTGTTTCTCCACATCAGTTTATTTCATTTACTTGGTAAATTATGATCTTTTCTAAATGTTACAGCTGCTTTATATGCTATATTTTGTCTAATTAGATTTAAATCAAAACACTAAAAAAAAAAAATTAAATGCTACAAATGAGTCTATCCATCACAACATTATATTGTACACTATGAAAAATGGATACTCATGTTAAAATTTGCTAAAAAATGCATTTAACTCTTAGTGTTTTTAAGGGTTAACTTAAAGTGAGCGTTAAATTGTGTAAACGTATAGGGGAAAGAGCATGGATACACAATTAATTAACCAATAATATACAGATAAATTAATAACTCTTTCATATCAAATGGTAATGATATGATAACAAAATATTGTGCATTAATTTATACATTTGGCTGAAAAAGTAACTTAAACTCATGACTTTGGTGTTGCTAGTGCCATGTACTAATGGATTTACAGAAACATTTCCAATTCCTTACTGAATGTAGGAATTGAGGGATGTGAGTTTCATTATGGTTATTAATCGTTGACCATTTCATCAAAAGCAGCTAGTACCCACTACCTTTGGCATGTATTAAAAAAGCTTGAAAATTAGTATTGCGTCTGTTCTTGGACAATTTATTGACTTTACAAGCTGAACACCACTTTTATTCTTAAAAAAAAAAAAAAAGATTATTTTGAAATAATTTATTTGTGTTTTAATGTATTATTCTCTTCTAATTTTATTTAATTTCAGAGGATTTCATTGCTTTATTGTTAATTGGTTGGGGTTTTGTTAGTTGTGCTTGTAATACTGTGGAATTTCAATTGGTGTTGTATGTGTTTGTAATCTTTGCATTTGTTTTTTTTGTGTAGAAAAATCCAGAATTTTAAAAAAGCAGCTCGTAGTGGCAAAAAATGCTCAATCAAATGTCTTTGGATCTTAAAATATGTTCTCAAAACTCGTAAGACGGATATGCATCACGTTTATTTGTAGGCAGGTTATGCAGTAGGCTAACATACTCATCGTTTGGCTCTGGAACAAAGTCAGTGGAAACGCTGCCCGGTTCTGAGAGAGGTTTGGCGATTCCCTAGCCAAGCACTGACTCTGGTAGGAGAACCAATACCATTTTGATGGAAAAAGGGTAATTTTCTGCCTCCGTAAAACAAGACAATAGTCATGCCTAGCCAAAAAACAAACTTGTGACGTTAGAATCAAACCTCCCCAGAAACACTATATTCAGCCAATTTTGTTAATTCATTGACTGCAAACATGCTAATCCATTCTACTTTGAAATGGAGAAACAATTGGTTCTGGTCGCACTAAATATGGATTACAAATCTCAAATGTACTGAAACATCGAGCACATTGCCAACATGTGAGAGCCGGATAGCCCATCCATACAATGAAATTGTTTCGCGTGCCAAAATTTCCCAGCACTCCTGCTAAGGAGGCCTGCTAATCCTGTCAATGACTCTGCAATCGTGAATGTTTTTGTTGAGCGTTTTTATGTGCCTCACATGCCGATAAAAGCCTGAATGATGAATGAGATCCCCTTTACACGCCAGGGGGAAGTGCCGACCTAATCTAGCTATTAGCAATGACAGGACAAAGAGTGTGTAAGAGTCCTCGGCTGGGATTAAGAGACGTCAATCAAGGCGCTAGCATCACCTTCTGCAGCAATTGAGTTCTAATGATAAAATTGAGGCATTACAACAGGTTGACTGGACAGATGTTGTTTACATGCTTTACACTTATTTTCCCTCCTGAGAAAAGTAAATAGACATTCTGATAGCAGAGAAGACTCACCCTGATGTGTAGTCATGACAATAATTGTAATGGCGAGGCATATAGTGCAGCGAGTCAAGTCAAGTCACCTTCATTTATACAGAGCTTTTAACAATATAGATTGCGTCGAGAAAGATTTCAGCTCCAGACAATTGAGTGTGGAGTGAGAGAAGGAGCATGTGTGTGTGCATTCAGCAACCTTTTATATTGTAGTAATTGTGGATGTTACTCAGAACTCACAGGCCTTTGAGGTTTCACTTGACAGGTCATCCCACATAAACATACATATAAACATTTGGCAACACTTTATTTCGACGGTCCACTTTAGATATTCCGCTAACTTTAAGCAACTTTGCAACTACATTTCAACTAAAGCCAGATTCACACTGTACGATTTTGGCTATGATTTTGGCCATCTGAGACAAATGTTGAGAATCCTAAAAGATTCTTCTGATCCTAGGCCAAAATCTGAAGTCTTTGATCGCTAGTTTGACATGTTGACAGCCGATTAATGACCGCTGCAACCAAATGTTACATCAGACGAAATTCTGGCAGTGTCGTAAGATTTGATGAACAGTCCTTATCCTTCGACAACCTTCAAATCAAACACCAATAGGAGTGCAGAACCTGATGACGCAATTAGTGAGACAACAGCAAACCACCACTTGTGCACACACAAAGTATGCACCCAAATGCAGTTCATCTACCGAAAGTGTCCCGGATTCATGATGTAAAACTCTGGACGACTCTTCTTGCGTTCGTCTTGAGTACCGTAGTTTCACATACCGGTAAATGAAAACTGAGATCATAAAGTATGACATGGCTTTCCGTGGGGATGTTCTACATTCTGACAAGCAACAGTCGTAAAGGACTATTGTAAATTGTATGTGTACACTCTCGTTCGGATATTTAGTAGACTGTATGCTAGTGCTAACATCTGCTAACATTTTATTTTGAATAAAATAAAATAAAAACATGCCCCCCACCCCCACCCCCACCCCACCGTCAAAATAAAGTGAAACCAAGCATAATTTTCTTAGAATGAAATGCAACTGGCAAAATCATAGATGGTGGATACTCTCTACCCATTAAAATAAGTATATGTAACTTTTAGATTATGATGCTGGAACAACAGCAGTTTTTATCTGTTCAATTATAAAAAATAAGTTCACAACAAAACATTTTTCTGCTACCTTGATATCAAACAATTTCCACTGCAGCTCTTACAGACATTAAACCCTCTTTCAGCATTGCTCTGATTTTAAGCACGTGGGATCCTTTTGAAATATCTATTTAAACTAATTAAAGGAAGACAGTGGTTGTTTAATCTCCTCAATCGTGTCAAAAGTCAAACAAATGATCCTAATGATTTTTTTTTTCATTACAGCGTTATAAGCAGTGTTTTATTGAATCTCTCTCATGGAATAAAGATTGCGAGTTAACCTGTTTTGTTTCAGAAAACCACATATGCAAATTCATTTTCCATTTTAACTTTAATTCAAGCTTTGTATAGTACATTGCTTAATGAGCTACAGAAAATGATTTCCCAAAAGAGAACCACAGATATTGAATGATGGGCTTTTCTTTTATTCTTTTAGTTTTTTTTTTTTTTTTTTTTTTTGTGTGTGTGTTTGAGACAGAAACATTGTATAGTTGTAAAAAATATTTATTGCTATAACCTTTATGTGAACTTAAAAAAGCAGCTTGTTAGCAATTTATGTTTATCAAAATGAGCATTTGTGTGGCTAACAAAGGCCTTAGAATTGATTCTTAGAAATGGATATCTTTTGGGAATGATGCAAATGTAATATTTATTGTCTGGAGTTCAACTATTTACAGTTTTTTCCCTGTTCCTGTTTTCCGTTTCTCTTTCTCACTCTATTCCCTCTGTCTTTCTCTTTCTCTCACACACATACACATTATACTCAATTGGCAAGTGCGTAAAATATGACTATGGGGCTGAAGAAGTGGGTTGTTTTGGCTTACCATTGTGACATTTAAATTGGACGCCCTCAGCTCAGTCTATGGAAGTCATTACTGACTCACTACCACAGGCTGTAAAGAGTGAACTAGAGTTCACTAAAGAGTGAGATTTCACAGTTCAAACTAAGTTTCGTCCAGGTTTAGAGGCAGATAACCTGGCCAATGAAAATAATATAGCTAGTTTGTAAGTCATTGCGCTCTACATTCCAATCTGCTTTAGATTTAGGCTATAAAGGGTTATCAGGGTTTAGTTCTTGTTTTAAGACTTTTAGCTTGAGCCTGAATTTATGTATCTATGATAAAGGATTAGTTTATCCAAAAGAACATTTACATTTTTGAGTGAACTATCTTTTAAACTATTAAATTATATATAAAATAAAAACATGTATAAACGTTAGTGCTGTCATTCCATGAAAAAATGAACTCACACATATTTTCTTTTTTACATTAATTAAATAATTCAATTCTTCATGAAAAAAAATGCATCTATTTTTTAAATACATGTTACATATGATTTTCTTTTTTTAAAACAATGTTTTGACGTTGTAATGTTTAATCAGAATGTCATTACTGGACCTTCGGGGGAAAGCAGCAGACTTGTCTCTGGTGGACTTCTCCAATCATTTTAGTCTACATCAACTCCTCCCCCGCAAGCTCACATTCATTTACGTCCACTTTTTTCATGATTTTAGGTTGAATAATTAAGTGAAATTCTTGACAATTATCTGTTGGCATGAAAATAAATTGCAGAGAGAAGCTAATGACATAAGTGATTGAGCTTATAGCAGCAGGCCTGAGCGATGTGCTATTTTTATCATCCTTTTAATCAGATCAGGTTGAATCTACATGGACTCATGGGAGAATCTATCTTGCTCTCTCTGTTTCTTTCTCTCTTTCCTCACTTGCAGTTGAAAGGAAAACTATTATAAATTCTGTAAAGACAGTATTTACCTCTGAATTATCCATTCTGTCTTTCGGATGAGATGGTCCTTACATTATGTGGTCATTAAAAATCCCAAGGTACTTCTTGTAAAAGAGTAGGGGTGGAACCCTGGTGTCCTGGCCAAATTCCCTCACTGGCCCTTATCAATCATGGCTTCCAAATAATCCCCATCCACTCAATTGCTCTATCAATCTCTATCTCCTTTCTACCTAGCTGGTGTGTGGTGAGCCGTTGTACCGTGGCTTCCGTCGCGGTGGTTGAGGAGAGACCCCCTGATATGATTGTAAAGCACTTTGGGTGTTCAGTAGTACATAGTAGAGCGCTATATAAATGCCTCATTCATTCATAAGTGTGTATTTTTCAGCGGTAAAGTTAGTTAACCCAAAAATGTTAGCCCTTACATCATTCCAAACCCATAAGACGTATTCTCAAAACACACAAAGTAGATTTCTGTCCCTCCATTGAAAGTTCATTCTACCAAAGTAAAAGTAATCCGTATAAATTAAGCAGTTTTATCCCAGTCTTCAGAAGAGACAATTGTTTTGTTTTTTGATCAACAGATTTAATTTAGGCTTTTATAAACATTGATCAACACACATACACAGAGCACATCAAATATGGTAAACGGAAGCTCAAACATCTTTGCTTGATGGACAAGAACTAATGAGGTTTGTTTTAGCACGTCAAACAATAATGGCTGAGCTGCCGCTGACCATATTTGATGAGTCAAACTTCTGACTTTCAGTGGAGGGAAAAAAACCTCGGTTTCATTAAAAATATTTTCATTTGTGTTTCAAAGATGAACAATTTTTATAGGTTTGGAGCGACATGAGGGTAAATAATTGATGACAGAATTTTCATTTTTGGGTGAACTATTGTCACACGTTGGCTGTACAAAGTGCACGATGAACAGAGTTGGAAACAAAACAGTCTTTATTGTAAACCACAATGCAAACAGGAGAACGTTGGAGAAAACAACCACGTAAAACACTGACGATGCAGGTCAAAAAACTAAGGAGAACTCAGGGCTTATATACAAACTGGGCAATTAAGGTAGAAACAGAACAGGTATGGGAAATAACAACCATAGAAACAAACCAGTGGCTGGGAAAATGAGAACAAAGGAGACAAGAACTAGAAAAAACAAAAAAAAACAGAACATACATGTGTCAACTATTCCTTTAAGTTATTATTCCAGGTTAAAATTCAGAGACAAGAAAATCATTTGTAAATTGAGTTCCCTTAAAGTTGTAAAGTGTAGGCACTATAAAAATATTTCTGTTGTTTTTTTGAGCACACGTATTCAGTTTAACCAATTGCATCTGATTATCTTATTTCCCAACCTGACAGACGGGAGTGTTTGAGAAATCTGTTCTAAAAATAGTCCTTTTTTTCCAGTTTGTTTGGTGACAGTAGTGCTGCAGAAATTACATACTTAAACAATAATTTTCTTTACATGCATTACTGTACTTTTCCTTTAAACATTGGTTTTACATATTATTTTTATATAATTCCTGTGACAACTAAGTTTGTGACTGATATGAGTTTCTTTTAAAAGATATAGTCCAAAAATAGAACAGTACATGCGTGTTAGACAAGGCAGGATGAAATCTCTTTTGACCTTACCTGTCATAAATCACACAGGATGACCAAATGAAGGCGAACAGGATGATGAGATTGTTCTCCTTTCTCCATCCCACCTCTTGATCTGATGACAATCACAATGATTGGAGCTGAAGTGCTTTGTGAATGAGTGCACCTACTTCAATTAATCATGTCAAATACGATGCCTTTTGATGTTGGTGTTCCCATCAGCTCACTGACATGTGGATGAATAACTTTTACGCATCTGGAAAAAAGCAACAACATCATTCCATCTTTGAGATCTTCACTTTTAATCAGGTATTGTTCTATAGAAACAGCATTGGCTCGTTTAGGGCGGGTGAGCCAATCGTGTGTAACCTCGTCTTGATCGCCTAAGCTGTTCCCATGGCAATGAGGCACCTGTGGGTTGCAGGCTAATCTGAGTGAAAATAGCATAGACCCTGTGTTCCCTTGATGAAACCTGTAACTGACAGGCTGAAGATGACCTGTATGTTACTTTTTGACCTCTTAGACTTTTGTGGGAATTGTTAATATGAGCCTTTGCTGCTATAGTATGACAAAACATTGAGTATAAATTGTCCACAAATCAATAAAACATTTATTACATTCTTCACTGATTTAATTAGTAATTTGATTCCTCTGTGAATTTGTTTCACAAAACAACCAAACTTGTACTTTAGTGAGTGCTTAGCTCTTTAGTGTTTCCCCCCTTTGTTCTTGTTTTTTTTTTTGTCAGAATAAGCATTAGAGAGAAAAAGTGTCTACCTAAAACTGAATCAGACATCAGACTAGACATTCAAGTCCAAAGCCCAAGAAATTAGGTAGACCAGAGAAGAACTCATATAAACATAGCAGGCAGAACATAAGGGTTGTCTCACAACAGTGCTGTATAGCTGACTTTAGAATAAAAAAATTTCCATTTAATGTGGGGTAGCCTATACTGTACTTCTAATTATCATTCTGCTCTGTTACACCTTTGCATTCATGTTTCCTCTTTCATATTATTTTCCGCAAAGACTGATCTTTCTTTCGTCTAAAAAACTCTCCAACTCAAGTAAAAGAGGGAAAACACTTTCACATTGTACTTTCCATATGCTTTGTTCACAAATATTACATCAAGGTGTCATTGGTTCCAACACCTTCTCAGGGTCTTCATCTGCTATGGACAAAATTAAATATGTGGTTTGCAGAATAATTATAATAATTGTTTATTATAATATTCTTCTTATTATTATTTTGAATAATTAAAATATTTAAAACAATTGCAATGGGATTTTGTGGCCAAATGAGAATTTAGGGTATGTGTGCACTACAAAGATGTACTAAAAACTGAAACGTTTTTCCTTTGCGTTTTTCGTGTACAGATGCCAACATTGACAAAACGATCCCCGTTCACAAAGATCTGTGAAAACGACACTTTCTAAAAGAATCATTACTCATCTATAGACTGAACATGTAGTTCGCATGCACACGACGTCACCGTTTTCACAAATTCAAGTTTTCGTTGTTCACATGGAGACGATAACGGTATCGTTTCAAAAACTTGCACTTTGAAACCCGATTTCAAAAGCTTGGGTTTTCAGGCCGCCAAAACATTGTTGTCGCGTAGGAAAACGAACGGCCAACATGCATAAAAATTTTTTTTTTTAAGTTGTCGTTTAAAACGCTGTGTAAACGGCCCCTTAGTAGTGACAAACCTGCCAAATAAGGACTAGTCATGTCATTTTAGGGAAGAGTTGAGCTTGTGGTCCCAGCTGGAGGTCAGAGCAGAGAGTGAGACAGAAGTACCCTTCAGGTGCTTGATTGCAGATCAATCCCAGCTGATGAGAGAGCTTCAGAAGAGATGTGAAGCACCTGGCACTGGTCCTGAAAAGGTGTCATGGTACTTGATGCAGGTAGATGTGTTCACTGCACTGAAACTGGTGTTTATCACTATGCTGATAGCTGCCACACTTGCCTTTGAGGAAAGGTTAACCATATGCCTCATAACCACATGCAATATGACAATATCAATATGCCTCATAACAATATGACTTATTTGACTCACTTAAGATTATGGCATAAGCATATGGTTTTATGAATGACTGACACAATAATGAAGACAACTAATCTTACATTAGTGTGTTTGTGTGTGTGTGTGTGTGTGTGTGTGTGTGTGTGTGTGTGCGTGTGTGTGTGTGTGTAAGTGAGTGTGTGAGTGTGTGTGTGAAACTGATGATTCAGAAAGATCCATCTGCTGTCTGACAGAGAAGTGTCTTCAGTGCAGAAACAGGCTAGCAGCTACATTTTCAAAAGAAACAATTGCAGAAGAAACAGAATTTGCGATATACACAATATTATGTATGGAAATGAATCAAGGCTATTTCTTTTGTGCTACATTAAAACTTAAGGATGACATTATTACATACACTGTTTTGTTGCTTTGTCGATAACAGAACAGCACAAAAAGTGGATGGAAACATGTCTAATTACAAACAAAATTTCACTGGCATAGGCTGAATTTGAAGTATACCATAGATTAATTTCATAACATTATATGCAATTGTTTATATCATTATACAATTTAAATAATTGTCTTTTTTTGTTTAATTTTATAGGCCTATATGTAATTTAATATAAATAATTATTTCATTATATTCTTAATTATATTTTAATGAATGAACAGTTTATATTAATTTATAAATAATTTATATTTTAATTATATTTACTACATTAACATATAGTCAATATCATTGTAGCCTATACTTCATAGCACGACACACATCTTAAGACTTTGGTAATTTTTTACAGCACATACCAGTATTTGTAAGCTATAGGGGGCATAACACTGTTTTCAACAACAAGCAAACTTTTTATGCGTTTTGGCCTTTCATTTACACGACAACAGCGTTTTTGGGGCCTGAAAAGGTTTTTGAAAACATGTTTCAAAGTGCAAGTTTTGAAAACTATACCATTACCTATACTACCTATCGTCTTATGGTGTGTTCACACCGAACGCGAATTAAATTATTTGCGCGAGTAGATTACATACAAAGTCAATGCAAAGACGCGAATTGAGCGACGCGTTTGCCGCGAATGTCTTCCGCGCAAGTTGAAAAATTTGAACTCGAGCGAATGTTTAAGCGTCTAACTAGATGCGATAGACGCGTATTTGACGCTCTATTCGCGTTCGGTGTGAACACACCATTAGCGTAAAATACAAAAATGTGTGAAACGGTGACGTCATGCGCATACGTACAGTATCAAATGTTCAGTCTATAGGCGCATATAGTGTTTCTTTACAAAGTAACATCGATAACTACTGGCCTGGCATGCATGACACAGCATTTTTAGTTCACATTCATTTCATTTTAGTCGATTCGATCCGATCTCTCTCTCTTTTAACACACATTTTTTTGTGTTCATATTGGTTAATGCGACCTAAAATTTTAAACTTCTTTGGAGGCTAAGATTCTTAGGAAAGACAATGAATTGGGCATCAGTGAGCATGTCACACTAAAATACCTCTAAGATCTAAGACATTCAGGATTTTTCCCTACAGTAAAAAAAAATTAAGATTTCTGAAATCTGTCTTAAGCCCTATTTCAAATGGGACTAGTTTTCCAAATGACATTTGAGTTACAATTTTTATCACTCGACTTCTGTGATTTCATATACCGATTCGGATGGGACAAACATCTCCGTGTTTATTACAGAGGTGGGAGTATGTGTTTTCATGTGCTGTGCTTGCGTGCATCACGTATGATGTATATGTCTTAAGTTATTATTTATCCTTTTAATTTATTAACCCTATTTAAGTAAAGTTCACGAGTTTACAGAAGTGGCTGTTTATAATAAACCCACATAAGTGAGCAGCGAAAGCTAGACAAGCATCTTATCTGACACTGATATTAAAATGCGCAGCCTTTTTGTGATTTGGCTCTGTTTATTAATTGTTAAATGTTTTTTTTTTTTGGAAAAGTAGCTCGGGTAGGTCAAAAAACACAAGATGAGAAGCGTTATAGGATAACACAACAGACATTTGCATTCTGACAGGATTAGCATTACCTGAGGTAATTTTTCCAGACCTTTTTCCAGAATGTAAAAGTCGCCGTAATTTCTGAGATGGCACATTTGGACGGGACTAAAATCACTGAGAAGCTATGGTAATAATTATTATACCCCACCTCTCCGTGTAAAACTATTCCAATCCGAATAGGGGTTTAGACAGCAAAATTGTGGTCAAACCCTTATAGTTGTCACTGTTGTGTTCTGTCAGAGTCTTGTTTTCATTGGTCACATGTCTTCCATTGTTCTTCTTCTTCTTCTTCTTCTTCTTTTATTGGCGGTTGGCATACCAATTATTGTTCTGTTTTCCCGCCACTCCTTTGTTTCCACGGTAACCCTCATTAGTTCATCTGTCACACCTGTTTCCTCGTTAGTCTTTTCAGCTGTGTCTCGTTTCCCTGATCTGTTTCCCTATGTATTTAAGCCCTGTGCATTACCTTGTTCATTGTATGATCTTTGTCATACTAAGTGTGTGTGAACCTTCAGTCTGTTTTTGATGTACCAGTTATGATTTATATTGTGAGTTAAAGTTTGCATTGGAACTTTTGATTCTTCTTCTTCTTCTTCTTCTTCTTCTGCCTGCACCAAACTGTGACAGAAGATAGGACTGCCCAAAATGGACGATAGGGTAAAAATTATCGTCATGGCTCAGGAGAGCCAAAACTTTTTTCCTTTACCAAGGAATTTTGCTACTTTGCCGTCACCAGCGCCCTCGATGAGAGCCTGAGTACCTTGTTCCAGATCGGGGCCACATTCAACCATCCCATCGACCACCGGACTGGACTGGAGGGAGACCATCATCTGGTGTCTGGAGAGCATCGACCGAGATGGCCGCCGCCTCACCACTTGAGCCCTCAGCCAAGATGGCCACCGCCTCGCCACTTGAGCCCTCAGCCAAGATGGCCACCGCCTCGCCACTTGAGCCCTCAGCCAAGATGGCCACCGCATCGCCACTTGAGCCCTCAGCCAAGTTGGCCGCCGCCTCGCCACTTGAGCCCTCAGCCAAGATGGCCACCGCCTTGCCACTTGAGCCCTCAGCCAAGATGGCCGCCACCACGCCGATAACTGTTCCTGCCCCAAGGACTGTCCTTATTCCCAGACCTGTTCCAGTTCCAGAGTCTCGTCCCACCAATACCACCCGTCCAGAGACCCGTCCCGCCGAGGCCCCCCGTCCAGGGTCTCGTCCCGCCGAGACCCCCTTCCTGAGTCTTTCCCCGAGCCTGAGTCTTCTCTCCGCGAGCCTGTATCTGAATCTTTTCCTGAGTCTGAGCCTGAGTCTGTTCCCAAGCCGGAATCTATTCCAGAACCTGAGTCTAAACTGGTTCCTGAATTCACACCCAGCTTCCCTCTCCCACCTCTTCACATCTACCACCTCTCAACCCTTCTGCCACTGCCTGTCAGCTCCTCAAACCACTGTTGGGGAGGTGGGGTCGCCGTGGGTCTGCCAGCCTGCATCTCCATCCTGGTTAATGGATCTCCGCCTCCGACCTTGGCTCCACCGTGGCCCATCAGTTCACCAGTTACGCCAGGCTCCCTCATCCCCCCCGGATCCACCTTGGTCGCTCATCGACCTACCCTCGCCTCTGGACTGTACTCCTCTGGCTACGCCCCGACCTCCGGCTAGGGATGGCTGACGTGAAACTAACGTTCTGAAGCTTTTCGAGATCCCGGAGCGCAGATGTTTCGAAACACTGATCCGAAGCGTTATTCAAAACACCCATGTCACGTGACTACGGCTAAATGAAGCTTCGGAGTGTTTCACAAGTTTTTCGACCTTTTTTACAGTCTATGGTTTCGACAGGTGGCATGGTCCGCCGAATCAGCGTTTGATTGACAGGGTCGGGAACAGACCACACATCTGTATAAATGTGAAGTCAACGCATCTTGACCTCATGGGTTTTTGTGAGAGGAGTTTGATTTTGAGATAGCGGATTTTTGGTGATATAGTGACATTTTATGCGATTTGTTTAGTTATATTTAGGCTTACATTTAATTTTACATATTGACTGATAGGCTAGAGACAGACAGAGTATAGCCTACATATAATGACGGACGGACGCTCGCTCCACAGAAGAGAAGAGTAGGCTACATCTGTGGTGTGGGAGCATTTCCATTTGGAAACCCAAAATAAAGTGAGATGTATGTATTGTCATCGGCACGCAGCTAGCCTACTGCAACAATACATCATCCATGATGCGCCATTTGAGGAGCACTCATCCTGCCTTTTTGCAGGGTGCAGAGGATGGTGGAATTCCCCCTGTACCTAGGCCTGCTACTGACACTGCGGGGCCATCTAAGCAAGGTATGCATTGTTTGAAATATAATTATGATTGAAATATAATAACAAACTGTTGGGACACTGTTTAGAAAGTCCATAGGCTTGTGTCAACCTAAGCCCTACAACCCAACGTCCCAATCACAACTGGCAATCATGTTAAATACAGCTTCACTGTGAATATATATAATTTGTCAATGTAATATTTTGTGAATATACATTTTATAGGCCTACATGTGAGTACCCAATCTACAGCCAAGGCATCATTTTAGTTTTCCTTATAGATTTATGGATCAAAAATATCTTTGCATGCCAGCAACAAGTGTCCCTTGTGAGAAGATTTTTTTCAAAGGATGGAGAAATTATCTGTAAAACAAGAAGTAGGCCAAGTCCTTCGACAGCAGAGAAATTAATATTTTTGAATAAAAATCTATGAAAAAGTGAGACATTGTGGCTTGATTTATTTTATTAATATTCATTTTTCATGACCAAAATAACATTATGTACAGTAAGGAGCCTACAGGTTACAAGCTTCACATATTAGAAAAATACAACAATAAAAAAAACTACAAATTTTTTAAGGGCTCATTGGCAAGTGGTGTCACTGTTGAGACGGGTGTCAGATTGTTTCGAAGCCTCGATCTGACCACCACTACCGCCGGCTTCATTGAACTCCTCACTCCCCTCTGTCTCCACCGCGCCCTTATGTGACCCCGCCTGCAACTCAGTCGCCAGAGCCATTGGCTTCGCCATGTCCTGCCGGATCCTCTGCGTCGCCTGGGCTCTCCGACTCCACCCTGGTCTCCTCTCCTACCTGCTCCGCACCCATCAGTCAGCCCCCTGGAGTCATCAGCCCTTCCTCCACCATGGCTCCTCTCTCCGTCGTCTCCCCCCTGGCCGCCTGCACAGCCTGCTCCCTCCCGCCTTCCCTTCACCTACTCTTCATCCTCCTCCTGAGTCCCCTCCCTCCATCCGCAGTTGGTCAATCAATGGTGCGAGGACACGCCTTGTCGAAAGGGGAGAGTACTGTCAAAGTTGTTTCCTGTTGTGTTCTCGAGTCTTGTTTTCATTAGTCACATGTCTTCCATTGTTCTGTTTTCACACTACCGTGTTTCCACGGTAAACCTCATTAGTTCATCTGTCACACCTGTTTCCTCGTTAGTCTTGTCAGCTGTGTCTCATTTCCCTGGCTGCGTCCCAATTCGCATACTATCCGTCCTAAATAGTATTCGAAAATAAAATTAGTATGTCCCAAATCGTAGAATGTTGAAATGAGTGTCCCAAAGAGACCCGGATGGTCTACTATATCCGGTCAGAATCCGAAGTGTAGATTGTTGCACACTCTACAGCTGACATTGCCCACAACCCATCGCGCATTGGACGAGGATTCGGTTAGAACTACAAACATGAGAGAAAAGTGTAAAAAAAAAAGAAAAAAAAAAAAAGAAAAACTACAGATATGGAGGACAGAGTCCAACAGTTCTGCAGAGGTTTAGACAAAGGGGTTTGAGTGATTAGTTATCAGTATCTAACCTGACGAAAATGTATTTATTCAATGTTGTCCATTATATTGCATCTGCAGCAGCATTGTGAACTTTTGCAAAGATACGTTTAGCCATTAACTTTTGAATGCATATTCAACTTCCAAACACATGAGGAGAGTCTCCGCATGAAAATCCCACGACTGGCAGATGAACGTGCGACAACAATTCTCTTCGAAATGGTAAGAAGTTATATTAGATTGAATGGAGGATTTTAACTGTGACGAGATGATTGACAGGGCAGTTTACGGTGACAGGATGCACGCGACAGATCTGTCCGTTAAAGATGACGAAGTAGTATGTCCCAAAGCTTGCCTACTTCACAAAAAGAGTACATACTTTTAGGGCGTAGTATAAGTAGGCGAATTGGGACGCAGCACCTATGTATTTAAGCCCTGTGTTACCTTGTTCATTGTCCGATCTATGTCGTACTAAGAGTGTGAACCTTCTGCCTGTCTTTGATGTACCATTTGTATTGTGAGTAAAAGTTTGCAGGCTATGTGAAAATCAACAAAAATGGCCATTTCCTGTTATACAAACACTGGCACGCTTCATTTCTGAGCTATGGAGCTCTAGTCAGAGGGAGGGAAATGAAAGCTTGTATAACCATCAGAATTACCCTACAGATGTTATTTTAATAGTTGTAATGCTGTTATGCCTCAGGCTCGCTATTATTGCAGCCCTGCTCTATCATTTAATTACTAATAGTCACTTAACAGAACCTCATGTATTGGCTTGTGTTGAGCAAACGAGAAAGGTCTGAGAGACAGAGCTAAAGTAAAGTGTGAATTTTTTGTTGTTGTTGTAAAGGACATGACAATGACAAAAGACAATGCACCATCACTTTTAAACAAATTTGCACTGGTAAACACTTTTTTAAAAGTTTTATTTTAAAGTTTATTTTTTTAGTCTTCACGTTTGGCTCAGTCAACACTTCTCTAGGCATTGGTGGAGCTGGACCTCGATTACATATCACTGCCCAGAAAAAGGCCTTGCAGTTGTTCAGGTTAATGCCAGACTTTCTCAAAATCCTGTGTAAATATCTGCTCTGACTCTTCAGCTTTGCCACCTTCGTTTCTGTCAGCTTTCCATTCACACTTCTCATGTGCCTCCTGCTGTTTTCCCATTAAATCATCAGTTGTGTTTGTGGGCTAGGTATAACTTTTTAATATGTTGTCCTATGATGATTGTAGCTTTTTTGACACTGAAATGAATTTTCAATTGATTTTCTCAGATTCTCAACAGACACAAAGAGGGGAATTCGCGATACGAATGATGCCACTCATTCTTGTTATACAAGACCATTTGAAACTATAAAAAATGTGTGTTTTAAGGAAGTATTTCTATAAAAGATTTGCTCAGGAATTTGGATATTTATTAGAATATTTAGGAGAGAATGGAACCTGACAGGATGGAAATAAAAGCTAGAGTTAGCCATTGAGGAGTTTGACAGTTAGCATACATGGTGTAAAATTGAAGTTAATTTTGAAATTTTGTATCATAGTCTTTTTATTTAAGGTTAAAAAAACAAAGCAACGTACACCACAAAACATCACTGGATTTAAAAAGAAAAATAATCCAAGCTATTATTTACTATGTTTATGCTGTTGTTTTCAGGTTAAGAATGGGGCAGTTGTTTTTTTTAATTCATCTGTTTGCTCTTTTCCTCTCTGAAAACAGACGCTATTTTTGGCTGACCTTGCAGACTCTCACGTTTCCCTTCTCAATTCAGTCAATCACAAAAGGGGACAATATCTGAGTGACATAATGAGACTTACAAGCATGAAAACACATGCATGCACACACAGCTAATCAGTGTAACAACAGACTGCACTTTGCTAATGAGTTTCCACTGGACAAACCTGGTAGTTTGACAATACAGAAACACACAATAACACACACACACACACACACACACACAAAACGTCTCGGTTACGTATGTAACCCTAGTTCCCTGATAGGGAACGAGACGCTGCGTCAAACGCTGTGGGAACGCCCCTGCGTTGTGCGTCATGAAGCACGTATGGAATCAGCCCAATGGAGAGACGGAACGTCATAGGCGGGTGACGTGATCGACCAGGAAACTATAAAGCACCCCAAAAACACAAGCGCATCAGCTTCTGATAGGCCTGAAGGAGCGCTTAACGGGAATGCCGGGAGTATGGCAGAACGACGCAGCGTCTCGTTCCCTATCAGGGAACTAGGGTTACATACGTAACCGAGACGTTCCCTTTCAAGGGAACTTCGTGCTGCGTCAAACGCTGTGGGAACGCGAATACCCACGTCGCCATAGGACCAAGTGACCGTCATGTGAGATCTAGCGCACAGCGGACGAGAGGACCTGCACGGTGAAGACCATCCAGTCGCATTACAAACCTCACTCAGGGAAACTCCTGACAATAAAGCTTTGGATGCAGCCATACTCCTAGTAGAGCGGGCTCGTACAGCCAAAGGTGAAGACTGACCAGCCGACTCATAAGCAAGTGAGATAGCCTCGACCACCCACTTGCTCATTCTCTATTTAGACGCAGGACACCCTTTCCTGGGTCGCCCGAAACATACAAATAAATGTTCTGATTTCCTCCACAGGGCAGCTCTGTGGACATAAGCGTCTAATGCCCTCACTGGGCAGAGCAAATTAAGTTTCTCCTGGTCTGACGACAGAAATGGAGGAGGACAGAAAGCCTGCAGAACTGTAGGTCTAACAACATTAGTAGGGACCTTAGGAACATAACCTGGCCTAGGGTATAGAAAAGCCTTAACCATATCAGGCGCAAATTCCAGGCACGAACTGCTGGCCTCAGCCTCAAAGTGCCACGAAAGAAATGAGTTATAAGCGGGTGTCTCCCAAAAGAAACTCCACTGAAAGGGACGTGGTAAGCAGCCAGTGCCGCCACATACACCTTTAGTGTGGAGGGGGATAACCCTGTGGAGAAACGCTCCTGCAGGAATTCCAGCACTGCACCCACTGGGCAGTTAACTGGGTCCTACAGGTGTTCTCCATACCAAGAAGTGAAAAGTTTTCACTTCAAAGGCATATAGCTTCCTCGTGGATGGAGCTCTGGAGTGAAGGATGGTCTCAACAACCTCGGTTGAGAGACCGGAATCTAAGAGCTGGGCCCCCTCAGAGGCCAAGCCCACAGTTTCCATAACTCTGGGCGGGGGTGAAATATCATGCCGCCCGCCTGAGAGAGTAGATCCCTCCTGACCGGGAGCTCCAAAGGAGAGCCGTCCAGGAGAGAAACCAGGTCCGCAAACCATACTCGGGCCGGCCAGAACGGGGCTACTAATAGTAGGCTGACCCCGTCCCGGTGAACCCTCTCCAGAACTCCTGGTAGCAGAGCAATCGGGGGAAAAGCGTACAGACGTGACCTCGGCCACGGCTGCACCATAGCGTCCAACCCCAGAGGGGCTGGATGACTGATGGAGAACCACAGACGACAGTGCGATATCTCCTTGGAAGCGAATAGGTCCGCCTCGGCGCGACCGAAACTCAACCAAAGGAGCTCCACCACCTCGGGGGTGGAGTCTCCATTCCCCCGGCCTCGGCCCCTGCCTCGACAGAGAGTCCGCTACCACATTCAAATACCCAGGAAGATACATTGCTCTCAGTGATAGTAACTTCCCTAGGGACCACAGGAGGACCTGACGGTCCAACTTGTAAAGCCGGTGAGATCACAGGCTCCACTGACGATTTATATAAGAGACCACCGATGTGTTGTCTGACTGAACTAGCACATGATGACCTCTCAGGTCTGCTAGGAAGTGTTTCAGAGCCTGAAACACTGCCAACATCTCTAGACAATTTATATGCCATGATAGATGATGGTCCTGCCACAGACCTTGGGCTGGACGACCACTCATGACCGTCCCCCACCCTGTGAGGGAAGCATCCGTCGTTAGCTTTACGCGACAACAAAGAGCCCCCAGCACAGGATCTTTGGAAAGGAACCAAGTTCCCTTTCAAGGGAACTCGAGCTGCGTCGAACGCTGCGGGAACGCCTCTGCGTTGTGCGTCATGAAGCACGTATGGAATCAGCCCAATGGAGAGATGAAACGTCATAGGCGGGTGACGTCATCGACCAGGAAACTATAAAGCACCCCAAAAACATAAGCGCAGTAGCTTCTGTGCCTTCAGTCGCGCTACATGTGAATCTGTCCCTGTCTGATATTGTTTGTCTTACATACCCTGCACCACACAAACAATTTATCCTATATATATATATATTGAGAGATTATGGCGGACGAACAGCAGTTTAGAAAGTGTGTTCCTCCCTGCTCGCGTTATTTAACGAGCGGGGATACACATGATCTTTGTGTTGTTTGTTTGGGAGTTCAGCATGCCCAGTTTGCTCTCGAGGGAGCAGACTGTGAGCATTGCGAGCGTTTGCCGTTAAGGACGCTCCGCTCCCGCCGATCGCTCTTTGAGGAGAGCGGTTCGGTGCGCGCTCCCCGCGGTTCGGGTCCCGCTTCTGCCGAGGCAGAGCGGCGGCGCTTATCGTGGGGATCGCAGATGGATCTCTCAGCGGGGGTTGAGACGGGCGCTGCCTTATCTCTCCCTTCACCTGTGAGATCCAGTGCCTCATTCCTGGGTTCGGAAGCACGCGCTGCGGTTTCTTCCGCTCAGGATGAGGCACCCGTACTACAGCTATCCAGTTCTGAGGAGCTGGATGTTGTTAGTGTGGAGGGAGAGACTGAGGATTCGCCACCTCACTCTCCCGAAAGTGATGAGCTTATGGAGGTTTTAACAAGAGCTGTTGAAAAACTCAGTATTGAATGGCCAGTGATTAGACAGGAGTCTGTGTCAAAATCGAAACTGGATGAAAGATTTTTGCCCTCACGTGTTCAGCCTCCACGCCGGTGTCTGCCGTTCTTTCACGATCTCCACACTGAGGTGTCGAGATCGTGGAAGAAACCGGTTTCATATAGAATATTTAGTCCCCAGACATCAACATATTCAAATATAATGGGGGCTAGATCATATGGTTATGGCGCTTTGCCTCGCGTGGAAGAGACGCTCGCGAGCTATCTCTCCCCCGAGGCGGCGTCATCTTTTAAAACACCGGTATTACCCACCAAGCCCCTCAGAAATACATCTGCTTTGGTGGGTAAAGCGTATTCGGCTGCAGGTCAGGCTGCGTCATGTCTGCATACAATGTCAATCTTGCAGGCATACCAGGCTGACCTGCTGAGGGACGTGAGTGAGAGTGAGGCAGTCAGTACTGACGTAGTTCGAGAACTGCGTCAGGCTGCTGATTTATCCCTGCGCGCCACCAGAGAATCGGCCAAGCTAGTGGGTCGATCTATGGCAGCTCTGGTGGCCGCAGAAAGACATCTCTGGTTAAATCAGACAAATATGAAAGAGAAAGAAAAAGCTTTTCTTTTAGATGCTCCTCTCTCTCCATCGGGGTTATTTGGCGAAGCTGTTAATTCTGTTATAGACAAATTCCAGGAAGAGAAAAAAAACAAGCTGCAGCTTTCAAAAAATTTCTCCCGTTAAAAATTCACGTCCCTGGGGCTGCTGGGCGGGAGCAGCCCCGGCCGTCTACAAGCTCATCCCATAGGGCGCAGCAGAAGCAGAGTGTCGCGTCTCGTGCTCCCCCTGCTGGACAGTGGGCTCAGGCGCGGCACTCTCAGCCGAAGTCTTCTAGCAATAGACCTGATCTGAGGACAGTGATATTGTCTAAGAAGGCTTCAGCTAAGAAGAAGTCCTGACGCCGAGGCGTTCAGGATGCTGAGGGTGGTCCCCACCGAGGCGGAAAGGAGTTCACCTCTCTTTACGGTGCCCATTCTTCCTCGGTGCCCTCAGGGGGCCGTTCTGCCAACCCCGCCTTCATGCCGGGGCGTAGGCGGTCCCAGCGAGCGTTTTCCCGAGGGACGCTCGCTCCCTCTGAGGAGGGTCTCACAGCAGTCAAACCAGTCGTTCCCTGCCGGTGCGCCGTTACAGGGCGCTGTGTTTGCTGCTCAAGTTACACCAGAGGCCAGTCTCGAGAGACTGGTACCCTTAGTAGATTTTCTGGCAGAGTGGAAAAGCCTTCCAAGAATATCTCATTGGGTCCTGCAGACAGTAGAAAAAGGATATGCTATCCAGTTCAGGTGTCGTCCACCAAAATTCAGAGGGGTTCTGCACACAGTGGTGGGCCCCGAGCAGGCTCTGGTAATGGAACAAGAGGTGAAAACGCTCCTCCAAAAGGAGGCTATAGAACGGGTTCCTCCTCCCAGTTTGGAGTCAGGTTATTACAGCCGATATTTCATCGTTCCAAAGAAGGATGGGGGGTTGCGTCCAATTTTAGACCTGCGCCTGTTGAATCGCTCGGTAGGGAAGCTAAAATTCAAGATGCTCACTATCAAGCAGATCGTGTCTCAAATCAGATCCGAGGACTGGTTTGTCACGATAGATCTAAAGGACGCATACTTCCACATTTCCATCCTTCCACAACACAGGAAGTTCCTGAGGTTCGCCTTCGGGGGCGAGGCGTACCAGTACAGGGTTCTTCCGTTTGGCCTAGCTTTATCACCCCGCACTTTCACGAAATGCATGGATGCAGCACTAGTGCCTCTGAGGCTTCAGGGCATTCGTATTCTCAATTACATCGACGATTGGTTGATTTTGGCTCAGACGGAGCAGATGGCGGTTCGGCATCGAGATGTCGTCCTCGCTCATATCAGAAAGTTGGGGTTGAGGCTGAACGCAAAGAAAAGTGTACTATCTCCTTCTCAGAAGACCACTTTTCTGGGTGTCGTTTGGGATTCGGTCTCGATGCGGGCGCGGCTCTCTCCGACCCGCATCGCTTCGATTCTCTCAGCTGTGAAACAAGTAAAGCTAGGCCAGCTACTCACTGTGAAGCAGTTTCAGAGACTGTTGGGTCTGATGGCAGCAGCGTCCAACGTTATACCTTGCGGCCTGTTGTACATGAGACCGTTACAGTGGTGGCTCAGGACCAAGGGATTCTCCCCGAGGGGAAATCCGCTCCGCACGTTCAAAGTCACGCGGCGCTGCCTTCGTGCTCTGGTCATGTGGAGAGAAACTTGGTTCCTATCCAAAGGTCCTGTGCTGGGGGCTCTTTGTCGTCGCATAACGCTAACGACGGATGCTTCCCTCACAGGGTGGGGGGCGGTCATGAGTGGCCGCCCAGCCCAAGGTCTGTGGCAGGACCATCATCTATCGTGGCATATAAATTGTCTAGAGATGTTGGCTGTGTTTCAGGCTCTGAAACACTTCTTAGCAGACCTGAGGGGCCATCATGTGTTAGTTCAATCAGACAACACGTCGGTGGTCTCTTACATAAATCACCAGGGGGGCCTGCGGTCTCGCCGGCTTTACAAGTTGGCCCGTCAGATCCTCCTGTGGTCCCAGGGGAAGCTACTATCACTGAGAGCAATGTATCTTCCCGGGTATTTAAATGTGGTAGCGGACTCCCTGTCGAGGCAGGGGCCGAGGCCAGGGGAATGGAGACTCCACCCCGAGGTGGTGGAGCTCCTTTGGTTGAGTTTCGGTCGCGCCGAGGTGGACCTATTCGCTTCCAGGGAGACCACGCATTGTCATCTGTGGTTCTCCATCAGTCATCCAGCCCCCCTGGGGTTGGATGCTATGGTGCAGCCATGGCCGAGGTCACGCCTGTACGCCTTTCCCCCGATTGCTCTGCTACCAGGAGTTCTGGAGAGGGTTCGCCGGGACGGGGTCAGCCTACTATTAGTAGCCCCGTTTTGGCCGGCCCGAGTATGGTTTGCGGACCTGATTTCTCTCCTGGACGGCTCTCCCTTGGAGCTCCCGGTCAGGAGGGATCTACTCTCTCAGGCGGGTGGCACGATATGTCACCCCCGCCCAGAATTGTGGAAACTGTGGGCTTGGCCTCTGAGGGGGCCCAGCTCATAGAGTCTGGTCTCTCAACCGAGGTTGTTGAGACCATTCTTCACTCCAGAGCTCCATCCACGAGGAAGCTTTATGCCTTGAAGTGGAAACTTTTCACTTCTTGGTGTGGAGAACACCTGCAGGACCCAGTTAACTGCCCAGTGGGTGCAGTGCTGGAGTTCCTGCAGGAGCGCTTCTCCACAGGGTTATCCCCCTCCACACTAAAGGTGTATGTGGCGGCACTAGCTGCTTACCACGTCCCTTTCAGTGGAGTTTCTCTTGGGAGACACCCGCTTGTAACTCGTTTCCTCCGTGGCACTTTGAGGCTGAGGCCAGCAGTTCGTACGAGGGTGCCGACCTGGGATCTGGCCATTGTATTGGAAGGTCTTTCCCTAGCTCCTTTTGAACCTATCGAAGAAGTTCCTGAGAAGTTTCTCACTTTTAAAACTATCTTTTTACTTGCTATCTCCTCATTAAAAAGAATCGGAGATTTGCAGGCTCTGTCGGTGTCACCCTCGTGCCTGGAATTTTCGCCTGGCATGGTTAAGGCTTTTCTGCATCCTAGACCAGGTTACGTTCCCAAGGTCCCTACTAATGTTATTAGACCTACGGTTCTGCAGGCTTTCTGTCCTCCTCCATTTATGTCATCGGACCAGGAGAAACTAAATTTACTCTGCCCTGTTAGGGCGTTAGACGCTTATGTCCACAGAGCTGCCCTGTGGAGGAAATCAGAACAACTATTTGTATGTTTCGGGCCATCCAGGAAAGGGTGCCCTGCGTCTAAACAGAGAATGAGCAAGTGGGTGGTCGAGGCTATCTCACTTGCTTATGAGTCGGCTGGTCAGCCTTCACCTTTGGCTGTTCGAGCCCACTCTACTAGGAGTATGGCTGCTTCCAAAGCTCTATTGTCGGGGGTTTCCCTGAGTGACGTTTGTGATGCGGCTGGATGGTCTTCACCGCATACTTTTATTAAGTTCTATGACCTAGACTTAAGTTCTACCCCTGGGGCACAAGTGCTCTCGTCCTCTGTGCGCTAGTTCTCACATGGCGGTCATTTGGTCCTATGGCGACGTGGGTATTCGCGTTCCCGCAGCGTTCGACGCAGCTCGAGTTCCCTTGAAAGGGAACGTCTCGGTTACGTATGTAACCCTAGTTCCCTGATAGGGAACGAGACGCTGCGTCGTTCCGCCATACTCCCGGCACTCCCGTTAGCGCTTCCTTCAGGCCTATCAGAAGCTACTGCGCTTATGTTTTTGGGGTGCTTTATAGTTTCCTGGTCGATGACGTCACCCGCCTATGACGTTTCATCTCTCCATTGGGCTGATTCCATACGTGCTTCATGACGCACAACGCAGAGGCGTTCCCGCAGCGTTCGACGCAGCGTCTCGTTCCCTATCAGGGAACTAGGGTTACATACGTAACCGAGACGTTTTTTTTTCACAAGACCAGAGCACGAAGGCAGCGCCGCGTGACTTTGATCGTGCGGAGTGGATTTCCCCTCGGGGAGAATCCCTTGGTCCTGAGCCACCACCGCAGCGGTCTCATGTACAACAGGCAAAGGTATAACGTTGGACACTTTTGCCATCAAACCCAACAGTTTCTGAAACTGCTTTACAGTGAGTAGCTGGCCTAGCTTTACTGTTTCAAGGCTGAAGAATCGAAGCGATGCGGGTGACCTAATCCCAAACAACGCCCAGAAAAGTGGTCTCCAGGGAAGGAGATAAACACTTTTCTTCGCGTTCAGCCTCAACCCCAACTTCCTGATATGCGCGAGGACGACATCTCGATGTCGAACCGCCATCTGCTCCGTAAAGTACGGGGAGATAGCTAGACCGAACTGAAGAACCCTATATTGGAATGCCTCGCCCCCGAAGGCAAACCTCAGGAACTTCCTGTGTTGTGGAAGTATGGAAATGTGGAAGTAAGCGTCCTTTGGATCTATCGTGACAAACCAGCCCTCGGACCTGATTTGTGACACGACCTGCTTGATAGTGAGCATCTTGAATTGAGCTTCCCTACCGATCGATTTTATAGGCGCAAATCTAAAATTGGACGCAACCCCCCATCCTACTTTGGAATGATGAAATATCGGCTGTAATAACCTAGCTCCAAACTGGGAGGAGGAACCCGTTCTATAGCCCCCCTTTGAAGGAGCGTTTTCACCTCTTGTTCCATTACCAGAGCCTGCTCGGGGCCCACACTATGGGCAGAACCCCTCTGAGTTTCGGTGGACGACACCTAAATTGGATTGCATAACCTCTTACTACTGTCTGAGATATTCTTGGAAGGCTTTTCCACTCTGCCAAACAAATTCTACTAAGGGTACCAGTCTCTCGAGACTGGTCTCTGGTGTAATTTGAGCAGCAAACACAGCGCCCTGTAACGGCGCACCGGCAGGGAACAACTGGTTTGACCACTCTGAGACCCTCCTCAGAGGGAGCGAGCGTCCCTCGGGAAAAAACTCGCTGGGACCGTCTACGCCCCGGCATGAAGGCGGGGTTGGCAGAACGGGCCCCTGAGGGCACCGAGGAAGAATGGGCACCGTAAAAAGAGGTGAACACCTTTCTCCCTCGAAGGGGACCACCCGCAGTGTCAGAGGCGGCGAGCGTCCCTCGGGAAAGCGCTCGCCGGGACCATCTGCGCCCCGGCATGAAGGCGGGATTGGCAGAACGGGCCCGTGAGGGCACCGAGGAAGAATGGGCACCGTAAAAAGAGGTGAACACCTTTCTCCCTCGATGGAGACCACCCTCAGTGTCAGAGGCGGCGAGCGTCCCTCGGGAAAGCGCTCGCCGGGACCGTCTGCGCCCCAGCATGAAGGCGGGGTTGGCAGAACGGGCCCCTGAGGACACCGAGGAAGAATGGGCACCGTAAAAAGAGGTGAACACCTTTCTCCCTCGGTGGGGACCGCCCTCAGCATAGCCAATATAACTGTCTTCAAAACAGTTCTATTGCTTTTATTTTATATATATATATATATATAATATTATATTTATTTTTCAAAAAGCTTTGGCTGAGAGTGCCGCGTCTGGTCCCACTGTCCATCAGGGGGAGCGCGAGACGCGATACTCTGCTTTGCTGCGCCTATGCGATGAGCTCGTGGACGGCCGGGGCTGCTCCCGCCCAGCAGCCCCGTGGACGTGAACTTTTAATGGAAGAAACCTTTTAAAAGCTGCTGCCTGCTTCTTTTCTTCCTGAAATTATCAATGACAGTATTAACTAAGTCACTGAATAACCCCGCAGGGGAGAGAGGATCATCTAAAAGAAAGCTTTCTCTTTCTGTTTCTGTTTCATGTTGGAAAAAAATCATTTTACCACAAAAAAGCAGCCTGACGCAGTTCTCGAACCACGTCAGTACTGCCTCCTCACTCACGCTTACGTCCTTTAGCAAATCAGCCTGGTATGCCTGCAATATAGACATTGTATGCAGACACGACGCAGCCTGACCTGCCGCCAAATACACTTTACAAAGCCGAAATATTTCATAATGGCTTGGAAGGTAATGCCGGTGCTTTAAATGACAATGCAGCCTCGGAAGAGAGATAGCTCGCAAGCGTCTCTTCTACCCGCGGCAAAGCGCCGTCTTTTCTTTTAAAAAACCTAGCCCCTGCTAAATCTGAATATGTGAATGATTGGGGGCTAAAATTATATCAGAAGCCTGCTTCTTCCATAATCTCGACACCTCAGTATGGAGATCATGAAAAAACGGCAAGCACCGGCATGGAGGTTGCACACGGGAAGGGAGAAATCTTTCATCTAACTTAGATTTAATAACAGACTCCTGCCTAGCCACTGGCCACTCAATGCTTAGTTTTAATACAGCTCGAGTGAGAACCTCCATGAGCTCTTCGCTTTCGGGAGTGTTAGGTGGCGAGTCCTCCACATCTCCCTCGTCAATACTGCTATTTTTATCTCCTAGTTTTTATAACTAACGTTAGATAGTTGCAGTACTGGTGCCTCAGCCCGGGCGGAAGAAACCGCAGAGCGTGCTTCCAAACCGGGCTGAGACACTGGATCTAACAGGTAAAGGCAGAGATAAGGCAGAACCCGTCTCTAACCCCGCTGAAAGATCCATTTGCGATCCCCACGATAAGCGTCTCCGCTCAGCCTCGGCAGAAGCGGGACTCGAACCGCGGGGAGCGCGCACCGAGCACTCTCCTCAAAGAGCGCCCGGCGGGAGCGGAGCGTCCATAAAGGCAGACGCTCGCAATGCTCGCAGCCAGCCCCCTCGAGAGCTGATTGGGCATGCCTACTCCCAAACAAACAACACAAAGAACGTGTGTATCCCCGCCCGTTAGATAGAGCGAGCAGGGAGGAACACACTTCTTAAATGCCGTTCGCTCGCCATAGTCTCTCATACAAAATTGTTTGTGTGGTGTAAATGTGATAACTCCTGCCTAGCAAATACTAAAGACAGACACAGTGTTTACAATCAGACAGATTCACATATAGCGCGACTGAAGGCATAGAAGCTGATGCGCTTGTGTTTTCGGGGTGCTTTATAGTTTCCTGGTCGATGACGTCACCCGCCTATGACGTTCCGTCTCTCCATTGGGCTGATTCCATACGTGCTTCATGACGCACAACGCAGGGGCGTTCCCACAGCGTTTGACGCAGCTCGAAGTTCCCTTGAAAGGGAACTGTGGAGTTAAATCCTGCACAACATATTTCTTGGGTTTCTATGTTTTATGGGGGCATTCCATGTAATGATTTTTATACTGTACAAACTATATTCTATCCCCTAGACTAACCCTACCCCTAACCTAACCATCGCAGAAAAAAATCAAAAAAGATAATTCTGTTTGATTTATAAGCTTGCTTTTTCATGGGGACCAAAAAAAAAAAATGTGGGGACCAAAAAAAAAAAACTTTCCCACAAGGTCAAAATTTACATTTAGGTTTTGCTGATGCTATTTACAATGTATTTTTCCCCAGTGACTTGAAATGTAGGGAAAAGCAGTGATAATAATCTACCACCTCCCAAAATAACATAATTTTACAGCAAAGTTATGAATAACTTTGCTCTTTGTGTATGTCTAGGTTAATTATATCTAACTTGATAAGATATACATTTACAGTACAAGGGTAATAGGTGCTAATATGTAAATAGGATTTCTAAATAAATTAATAAAAAATATTACAGTTATCCTTGATCGCCTACCGCAATACAAAATTCCCAAATTGCTCAGAAATGTAAAAGCTACAGAGATGTACAAGTGAGACATGGTGACATCACAAAGAGATTTGGAGTACTAAGACATTTATTATAGTAATACAGTTCAATATATATAATTGAGACACTGGCTGTTAAAAAAAAATCATATTCACCCTCATGTTGTTGCCAAAGTCAAACATGTATGACTTTTTTCTTCAGAGGAACACAAAAGAAGATATTTAGAATAATGTTGCTGACCAAAAAGTTTTGGTTCAAAAAGCACAATTTTAGCAGAACAAAGATGCCGTCTCAGTGTGGAGTGGACGGAGGCCAAGACAGAGAAAGAGATGTGTTTTCAAAATATATCTGGAGCAAAGAAAAGATGGTATATCTTTTTGGCATAATTTATTGCACCATTTAGGTTCCTCAAACATCCCTTTTCTATTTTCCATCAGGCATTTCTAACTTCTGCTCTTGGCTTGGTGTGTTGCCATTGTTATGGAATTTTTCTATTATTGCTCTGATTTCAGTGATTCCTAATGATGGCCTCATCTGTTTCTCACGAATGTAGTGAGAGGGGGCCTTTGATTGATAATTTACTGTGGTTGGGAGTCAGTGGAGGTAAGGAAAAGCAGGTGGTCAAGGGGTCATCTTGAGTGCATTTGTACGTTATAGCCTAAAGGGTTAAGGGGGCATTTACCTCTCAGGGCCAGGGAGAAATAGGAAAAAACAAAGTATATCTCTCCTGAGGGGAGGGCAGAATTAAGGCCTTGGAGGACATAAGATATAAAAAAGACAGACACTGCTTCTCTTAATCTCTCCTCACTGACTCACGAATGTGTATTGGTGATGAAGATCTCTCTTGCAAGAGAATAAATACTTTATAAACTATTCAATTGGACTCAGAGTGTCTCTTACTCAGTGATGATGTTTGTTAATAAGAAAAAAGCCACAACAGTTTTGGTGTCAGAGTGGGGTTCCTTGGAAGTGCTTTCTGGACCTGAGAGCGGACGGTGTTTGGCCACCTGGACTGAGCAGTTCCAGCTCTACCTCGTAAGCTTGAGAGAGAGGGGCCGACCGCTATCGGGTCCGGGAGGGGCTGCACTGGAATCAAAAGAAAGCGAACCCGTGGCAACCAACATATCGCTGGTAAGAGACGTCTAAAATATTTTCTTTTGGGGAAAAGTATTTTGTTTCGGGTAAGAAATGTGAGTGAACCATATTGGCTGATGGCTGTTTCTGTGGTACGTAATCTGAGATTAATTGAGATCTATATATAGATCAAGAGGTTTCAAACAGATACGAGAGAAAATTATCTGAGATTAATTGAGGTCTGTAACAGATCAAGAGATTTCAAACAGATAGATAACCTGAAAATCAGTTGTTCCACCACGGAGCAAATTGTTTTTAGGTGCTGAGGCTAATTAGGGGGAGCCAGAAAAGATTTTTTTTGGTAAACCTTAATTAGGAGGGCACTAATAGTGCAACCCGACCGATTTGGGTTAAAAGAAAAATCGGGTCTGTTGGGGACGCCTAACAGATCAGGAAAACGCGCGTTGAAGAGAAATCCACAGAGAATAGAGAAGCAGCCAATATGGGGAAGTCTCAAGGTAAGCATGCCAAATTTGATACACCGGTTTTCTATCAAATGAGAAAATTATGAGGGAAAATTTATGTTTTAGATATTGAAAAAACTGAGAAAATACCATGATTTCCCCAGGGAGGGAACACTGAGCACAACTAGACTAAGAGTGTGCGAGAATCAGTGGAACAGAGCAGCGGGACAAAAGGTTGTTGTGGCTGCGTTCAACATGTGCTTGAAGATAAAATGTCGAACTGCCAGGAGAAATAATGTGAAATAGAGGGAACTGTAAGTGAGAGACTTGATGGAAGAGGGAAGTGAAAAACAAAAGGTTGAGACACGTTTGTGTGAGGATTGTGCAAACAATCATGTACTGGTTAGATAATGAAGGAACTAGCATGTAGGGAAAATAAAGGAGAGGATACAGAAGGAACTGGCATGTAGGGAAAGATTGAGAAGAAATATAGTAGAAAACTATGTGTGATGAAAATAAAATGTCTGACAGAATTTATGGAAGTCAAATGAACTGTTTAAATGGTATGAAAAGTCAGTTTTAGAATAAAATAAGGCATTGTATGATTGACAGGGATTAACATGATATGAAGAATGTTTTAAGCAGAATGGGGAACAATTCTATATTTTGATAAAATAATGATTGAAATTATGATATATCTGCTTTATTTAATTAATGTTAAGAAAATATGGGTATTGAAGCAAGTAGCTATAATGGTTGTCTGTGTAATTAATGGACTGAGTAATATAATCTGCTTTGGAGAAACAGTAGAGATAAGACTGAGACAATAATGATAATATTAAGTTGAATCTGCAGACTAACCATGTGATGGAAGAAAAAGGCTTCAAACCAGTTGTAATGAAAATAATGATGTACAAATTGTTACACTTTATGAAGAGTACTTTCTGGAATTAGTGTTGTTGATGACAATACCAAATTAGTAAAATGATGAAGATTATGATTTGGCTATTGTGATTAAATCCGCGACTGGTGGACTGTTAAAGAACACGGAGAACTGCTTATCAGTGGCTCTGTTTACATTCCTAAATAGGACACACACTGCTTCAAGAGTGTGCAGTAAGTTGGAGCCGTTTGCAAGCTCACAGTGATCAAACTATAGTCAAGGTGTCTGATGCTGTAATTGAGGCTGACACATGAACCCACCAGATGACAGAGAGTGTTTTTAATGGTGGTCATCAGGACCATTTAATACGTAACTGTAAATGCCCACCGAGAAGGTGTTTAAAAAATGTGATAGTGACACATTTCTGATAATAATGTTGGTTTGAAAGTAGATCAGTGTTTAACTGACGACAGTAACATTTTTCGTCTGAGAAATAAGAGATAAAAACAAGGTCAAAAGATTGAAGTCTTAAAGTGAATCCTATAAGAAAGAAAAGATCTATAATAGTAATTTTTAAAAGTGAATTGATGAATACAGGTTGATGTAAAATTAATGACTCCAACAAATGTGAGTTGCAAAATATATCAAAGTAACTACCAGGATGATTGTGTTGTAATTAAACATTTAAAAAAAAAAAGGGTTTAAGATGATATAGAGAGACTTATCTCACAGATGATTTACAATAACTGCAAAAGTATCACAAGCAGAGAGTGCTAGCCTTGTCAAAGTTAACGTAATTTAGAACTTGACAACCAAAATTGAGATGAAATGTGAAACGTTATTGAGAACTAGAATAATTATTTTTATTTAAGATCAAATAAGCAGAAGCAGTAGGCTACTGGATTAACAGTTGCTAAATTCTGATTAAACAAAAAGCTTGAAAAGTTGACCATGAAAGAACTAGAAGCTGATGTTTTGCTTTCAAAAGATAAGTTTGTTATTGGCTGTAATGAAACAGTTTGCTTATCTGAATCTGATGTGTACTGTGGCTGAAACTGCCAGTGCAACAGAGACTCAATCTGAGTGGAAATGTGTAATGTCTAAATAAAGACAACTATAAAAATTATGTTTATTTGGAAACACATGTAATTTCTGGCAAATATGCCTTAAGCTGGGATAGAGTTATAGGATGGTAGATAAAAGTTTGATGTTAGAAGTTTATGAGAGTGCAGTGTGCCAGTCCTGAATGTCTCAGAGTCTCTCTCATTCAATGTCAGCTAAAAGCTGTTATCTGAGCCTGTGTCATTAGTGATAATAAGCTATTTGAATTAAAACACAGTGTTTCAGTTGAAAATAATAGACACAGAGATGTTAAAAGAAAAGATTATTTGTAAAACTGAATGATTTTAAAGAAGTCTTTAAAATAATAATACAGACCTTAAACGATAGAGGTGACATTTTGATTAGCTCATTTTAGGACCAGTAACAACTTTGTCTCATTTAGTCTCCACCATTCAGGACCGATGGCTCCGTCTACAGATACAGTTCACTGAATGTACGGATGATCTAAATTCGCTGAGTATAGTCTAAGCAGCTAGGTTTCTGCTTTTAAGATGGTTAATGGATTTAAGATTAAATACAGCTGTTATTAACCTGTCTCCCTGTGTGAACACTAGGGGTGTAACGGTACACAAAAATCACGGTTCGGTACGTACCTCGGTTTTAAAGTCACGGTTCGGTACGTTTTCGATACAGCAAAAAGAAAGAAATGCCAGAGAAATGTCCTATTTGTTAAAAGAAATTTTTTTTTTTTTAAATAACTGAGTTTTCCTACATCTTGAAACTTTCAGGTTTATAAATGGGGGTTATCTTTGAAGGATGAACAAATAATGTTTTGGTCATCACATTAAAAATAGCATTTAAATATATATTTATTTATTATTTGAGTTTTGAAGTGCTGGAAAAAAGATGTGTGAAGTACTTGAAAGCATTTCACTATTCCAGTCAAACTGGTTACAGTGAGTGTTACTATATTAAATCCATGGTGAATGTTGCTGATCTGTGGACGTAAAGTATTACTAGTTCATTCACGGCACAATATTTCTCCTGGTTTCCACGTCAGCGCTGTTTGATCTAGTAATAGAGATCTACGGTTAATAACGGAGAAATGTGAATGCTTCTCACTAGATCTCGCAGCGATGTCATTACTTCAGTGGCGAATTCAAATGTTTTCTTCACTGGATCTCTTAGCGCTGTGTTGTAACAGTGTCGCTTGATCGAGATCGGCTCGCGCTGCACAGATGTTGCTGGTCCGAGCTGATAAACGATCCGTGAAGCACATAATGAGTAGCGCAGTTTCGTTCCGCTTTCATTACGCTAGCCATTTGATGTAGCGCAACGTTGTGGGGGTAGCGCCAGCGCGAATTTTGTCGGCAGGAAAAAAGGTCCAACATGTACCGTTGGATACATGTACCGTTACACCCCTAGTGAACACTATTAGGCAATCCGAATGGCCCTGGTGACTCTTGATTGTGTCTTTCCTAAGCTCCAGAGAACAACAGATTTTGTTGAAGAAACCGGTCAAAGATTCTGTGATGGGAAAGAGCGGTTACCAGTGGGCACGAGTGACCATCCCAATGACGGGTAAGACCTTCTTTGGCGAGACAGGGGGCAACCTAAGGCAGGGGGGGTCACGTAAAGTCACTGGGCATCTCCTGAATGGAGGTGTTTTATGTGAGACAGGTATGAGAGTTGAGCAGGAGCTGTGAGGCCAGCAGCGTCCTTATGCCGTTAAGGGGAGATGAAGCTGTGACGAGTCCCGGCAGTCTGCCCCATAAAGCAAAGCTCCTCTATACCACTCGCCAGAAGAAACCGCATTAGTTGTATGGCTTATTTTTCATTGTGACAAGTGTCTGCAACTATACCAGGGGGGACAACACCCTGAGGAGAAGAAAATTATAGATAAAGAGCTAATGGCAATGGGCTTTCAAGACCCAGCTGAGACCGTGAGGGGATTGCCATTATTAATTGTTGTGGAGACAGTAGCAAAACTTTTTATGTATTGGTTGCCTTATGGGCAAGGAAAATGTATAGAAGTTGATTTAGAACTAGTATGTCTATAACATGGGTTTTTTAACTCCTAAAGGTCGTTAGACATGGTGGTGACTAAAGATGAAGACAGCTTTTGTAGATTTAAGAAAAGTTTGGATAACAAAGGTGGATCGTCAAAGATTATTGTAATGAATTTAATATTACATTTTGTATAAGTTACAGTCTTAGAAATGTATTTATAGTGAGAGAGACTGCTTGAGCGGAGGAAGGGATGGTAACTGTGTCTGTCTTTCTGTTATCGGCCTGCTAGAGCAAGCTGAAGAAAATAATGATAAGGAACCAAAACAACCCAGCTGACTTGTCTAAAAATCTAATGAATAATGAACAAGACATGCTTTGAAAGTGGTTAAGAGACCATGTAAAATTAGATAGAAGCTACAGGAAAATGGAAAGGTTAAAATCTTATTTAAAATTTAAATCTTTTAGCAATAATATAAAGAAAAGTGAACATTGAGAATGAGCAGTTAGCATATGTGTGTCTAGTATGAGTGTGTGTGTGATGGTGACAGCACTTTATGTCTTGTATGTATTAGTTTGGGGTACTAATATTAGAATAGTACTGAAATTAGAACTGAATGAGTTTATCATTACAGATGGGTTAAGGCAAATGACAAATTTTAAAGAAGGCGATAGTTCTGAGTGGATCCGATGAAAAGATGATACAGAACATAGGACGAGCTTTAAATTGATTGTCATCAAGCTCTGTCTGATATTAATTATTTTTGTCTTTTATGATGTTGATTTGAATTACGTTCTGGATCAGTTTAAGTATTTGTGTAAATTGGAATTGTGTAGTTGTAGATCACCATCTGGCATGGGCTGAGATAAATGAAAATGTTGTAGATTTGATGGCAACAACAAAGTGACATATTGGCTAAGTCAACATGAAATTATCAAGAGAGCCCCTCACATTTATGATTATTGTGAACAAAGGGGGAGAAATGATTGACTGACATTGACCAAGTCTGTACAGCACGACCTGACCTGATAGGGAAAATTGATGACTTTAGAAATGTTTGTAGATGGCTGACTTGAGAGACCAAACAACAGGCCTGAAAAGCAGGATTCGCTGTGAGACTCAGGGCCGTTGCCCTTCAAATACTTCGATAAGAAGATGAGATTGGGCTTTAAGTGAAGAATGTAATATTTTGTTTCAGAGGCAGAGAAGGATGTCTGGGCAAAATTTGGCTGAAGGACGCCGTTTGGGTTGGTGTTGATGGCAAATCAAATTAGTTTAAATTGATGAATGAGCATCAATGCATCAAAAGGGGGATGGTAACAATTGCCAAATATGGTTTACTAAGGGGTTCACATTTGCTGCACAGGCACACGCTGATAACAGAATTGCAGGACTGTTTCAACAGGAAACGCCAGGGCAGATGCAGCAGCGAAGGTCGTGGCAGCACAGCAGACAAAAGAAACTACGTGTATTTTACTATCTGAAAATAACCTCGACATTTGTTTTTCTTTACAGAGCATGCAGACTTTTGATGCAGGGCAGAATGTCCCCTATAAAATAATGGTTATGGATGAATTTGACTAACTATCCTGGCCTGGGTTATTATTGTAGCAGAAAGGTGCCACACCTGCGCAGCGCATAACTTAAATTTTCCTTTTACAGAATGTCAGGATGGGTTGCAAAAAAACAGAACTGATTCTGTTCCAAATGTATAAATATTGTTTTTTAGGGGAAAAGGACCCTGAGTGCTATTAAGTGAGCGAGAAATTATCCGGTGATAATGTTTCAGGTTGAATCCACAGGTCACACCAAAGGGGACGAGCGGCTAGACAAGCGGTCACTAACAAATACTTAAGGTCTCCATTCACAGGTGACAGCAGGCAAGAAATGGTTCACTCCAGTGGGGGTGCGGTCGTGATTTAAGAGAAAACCTTATAAGGATCAGAAAATGGTTGGAGAGTGTGACACCTGGGTCCAAGCCTCTCACCTTAGACAACACCAACAGGCCTCAACCATCCAATAGAGCACAAAGTGAGGGATTCAAGGACGTGCTACACTGTTAACAATTTTCTTGTATTTTTACAGCACAGTACTGGCAGCAAGGTTGCCAGCATGGTACTGTATTTCGATTTACAGTAACTGTACTGTAATTCAATTTACAGTACACACGAACAGTACTGTAAACTACAAAACAGTATTGTACTGTATTTTTACTGTATTTTGTCATTTTTGTCTGCTTCTGTTGTATTTAATTATACGGTATTGTACTGTAATATCTATATTGATACATTATTGCAAAACGTAATTTTCAAATTACTAATGATATTATAACTATATAATATGTAGTTATTACAGTATATAAATCTATAGGTAATATGCAACTTCAGAATAACTGCAAATCAAAAGACAATCCAAACAATGTTCTGGTCAAAAAAAAAAATTTATTGATCAATTACACTATTAAAACCATGTATGGTGAACGCATTTAAAGGGATAGTTCACTTTGAAATTAATTTTTGGTATGTTTTAGCTTACCTCAAGGGCATCTAAGATGTAGGTGTCTTTGTTTCCGCAGTAGTTTCAATTTTGATATTTTTAGGTCAGTCATATAATATAATGCAGGTCGCCCGCGCCCTCAGATCACTTGGATGTGGCTGTGATTACAAGAGGTAAAAACGATATAAATACTGCTCGTTTTCTCATACAAACCGCTCGTTTCGTGTCTTAGGCCATCAATGTGTACTTACATTTACGAGTCATTAAATCATGTTTAATTTGGACTTCTCTGTGCATGCTCTTTGAGGAAGTGACCATAGACCTGCATTATATGACTGACAGACAAGAACGGTTTGACCTAAAAATATCAAAATTGAAACTAATGCGGAAACAAAGACACCTGCATCTTGGATGCCCTTGAGGTAAGCTAAAACATACCAAAAATTAATTTCAAAGTGAACTATCCCTTTAAGTAGAGGTTGAGAAACTGCATGACTTGCAGCTATAGCTGGACATACTTAAAGGGCTAGTTCGGCCAAAAATGATATTTAACCCATGCATTACTCACCCTCAAGCCGTTCGAGATGCATATGTCAATCTTGTTTCAGATGAACACATTTTCAGTTATTTTAGAAAATGTCTTAGACCCTTCAGTGGATATAATGTGAGGCAATGGGGTCCACCTCCTTCAAGTCCCAAAATGTGCATACATCCTTCACAAAAGTAATACATCCGGCTCCAGGGGGATAAACGAAGGCCTTCTGAGGGTAATCCGTGCGGTTTTGTCGAAAAAATATACATATTTAAAACTTTATAAATGAAAATATCTGACTTCCGGCAACGATCGATGCGCGTTCACACGCTTTCGTGTTTTGTTTTGCTCTGCTCTCTGGCTGCGCTGGCGCGTTCGTTCTACGTCACGACGGTTCCTACGCTACGTCCTACCTCGTACGCCGACTTCCATCACCCGTGAACGCGCGTCGATCGTTGCCGGAAGTCAGATATTTTCATTTATAAAGTTTTAAATATGTATATTTTTACGACAAAATCGCACGGATTACCCTCAGAAGGCCTTCGTTTATCCCCCTGGAGCCGGATGGATTACTTTTGTGAAGGATGTATGCACATTTTGGGACTTGAAGGAGGTGGACCCCATTGCTTCACATTATATCCACTGAAGGGTCTAAGACATTTTCTAAAATAACTGAAAATGTGTTCGTCTGAAACAAGATTTACATATGCATCTCGAACGGCTTGAGGGTGAGTAATGCATGGGTTAAATATCATTTTTGGCCGAACTAGCCCTTTAAAAACTTGGCTGGGATTTTGAGGTGGTACTGGAACCTTGGACCGATGACCAAAACTGAAAAAGACATGACACACAAAAACACATATGACAAAATCTGTTAGCCACCGCACCAAAGGTGAGCAGACAGACAGTGGAAGAGAGAGAATTCTGTTGAAATAACAAAAACAGCCACAAAAAAAAAAGTTTTAAAACTTTAAGTTTAAAACATTGTATTAACATGGCTAATACTTACATAAAACTCCTTCCCAGGCTGCAAATTGTCCCACACTGTAGAGCTGTAAGAAATCAAAATAAATATTATTCAGTTAACGGTTATGTGTTTCTTGTTGAGGAAATATCTCATAAATCTGCTTACAATACATCTAAGTTAGGTTAATAAAACATAAGCTTCACTTGACCTCTCTAAATATTCTAACTTGATTTTTTGGCATGCATTTGACTTGTCTTTATTGGCTAATATATCATTAACTCTGATAGTCTGAAGTTTTTCAACAATTTACACCTTTATTTATATTTTTAATTATTATAATAATCATTATAAATGGGTCTCCCGCCTAAAAAGAAATGAAGTAAAAGACTAAACTGGTACCAATAGCCAATCTCTCTAAGCACAAATAAATCACCCATTTTGCGTTGCAAAGGAAAGTGCAGTGTTTTTAAGCCTTGCACGCGTCTTATTTTGTGTCTAAACGACTTATTCAATTTGGTCCAGTATTGATCATAAAATCATCAAGTTCGCCATTCGGGAAACGGACTGCAAATATAGCAGTTTGAGCAAAATGTATATAACGTTATGTCTATTATAAGTGCTTGTTTTTACCACTGACAGGCTCGGGTGTTCCCTACAGAGATAGGCCCAACAGTTAGACTAACATGATGTCAAATGCAGTAATTTTATCTCGCAGACCATCGTAAAACACATTTAATTAAAACTCGACAGAAACAAAATAAAACTCACAAAAGACCATCTCGATTTGTCTTTCCACCGTTCCCGCAATCACCAAATCTTTTTTGTTCGAAATAAAACGTAAGGTAGCCTATTGTTAATTCACGGAGTTATAACGTTAGATTTGAAAATGTCAGGACAAGCAGCAGGGTGAAAGAGCAGATAACGTTAACAACTTAACAGTGTTTTTGCAACCGTCGCTGGCTAAACTTCCACTGTCATTTCACATTAAAAGCTATGTAGGCTACACACTATAGCGTAAAATCCTAAAACCTTATTATAAAATTCAAAATGAACTTACCAAATTTCCAGATATCCGCAGAGTGAGATATCCGCGCAGAGTGAGTGAACTGCCGCAGTTGTGCTCTGACGTCAGTCAGGCGCCGCGCGCGCTCTCTGTTTACAGCAACCCTGTATTTTTGCCTGGCATATTACAGCCAGGTTACAGCTAGGTTACAGCAACACTAAAATGTACTGTAAAATGTTCCCGCTCAAACAAAATTACCCAGAATGCAATGCAAATTACGGTATTTTACTGTAATATAGAAATGCAGTATTGTACTGTAGGTTTTTACAGTACTGTGCTGCTAAATCTACAGCGAAAGTTAACAGTGTAGTAACGTGCCTCCCGAACCTACGAGGGAAAAAACATTGCAACGGCATGCAAAGTGTCACCCTGGTGAACACGGAACGTCCGTGGGGCGAACGAGATGATCAACACACCTGGAGGAACCAACTGCCAACTGATGGTTTAAGTTTAACAGAAGAATCTGTTTTTGTGATGATTTTGATGATTTTGTTTGATTGAATCAAACTAGGTATTGATTTGATTGGTGCAAATGTAGAAAATCTATTAATTTATGTGTAACAAGCAAAAAGACGGACCGTAATGGAGATATTAGAGTTAATTTTGAACAACTAATTTGGTTAGAGGAATGGGAAAAATTATAAGACTTCTCTGGTTAGATTTGTTAAACAGTGCGTTCAATAGAGCTTACTAAATTGAATTAGAAGTGAATGAAATATGGAAATGGGCGTAGATTAATGGAAGAGGCTTAATTATAGGAGTTAGGATTGTGTGTTATTCTGATAATTTTGTTATTCATGGGTGAATATGATTACAGAGACAGGTGAAAACCTGCGGTCTGTTCAATTGGTGAAAATGACAGTCTATCCCAAGGATGAACAAAATTATGCGACGATACAGTTAGCGGGAGCTACAGTGAGATATGTGTTAAATGTATGTTTGTTTTTTCTTCTATTTGTTTATTTTCTGAGAAAGATTAAGGGCAAAAGATTTAAAGAAGGTTACAAGCAGCGGCCATCCGTGTTACGAGGTGGCGTACAAGGACAGGGTTTGAAACTGAGGGATTTTTATTCTGTTTGTTTTCTTACTGTGTTATAACTATTTATTCCTTACTGGTGTGACTGAGGGTCTGCTTGCAGGAACGCAGAAACAGTGATTTCTCGTTTAGCCCGACCCAGTAAAAATGTTTACTTGCTTTCTAAATAATTATGGGGCTTTCCCCCACAAAAAACAAAACAAAAACAAACAGCCTTATGCTTTTTCATTCTAAACTTTTTCTTCACAGGTTCAAGGAGAGTATGTAATGACTTGAACTTGCATTTATTATTACTATTATTACAATGTTTGATTAATCAGTTATAAGAGTATGATAAACAGAGAGGAATTGTTATGGAATTTTTCTATTATTGCTCTGATTTCAGTGATTCCTAATGATGGCCTCATCTGTTTCTCACGAATGTAGTGAGAGGGGGCCTTTGATTGATAATTTACTGTGGTTGGGAGTCAGTGGAGGTAAGGAAAAGCAGGTGGTCAAGGGGTCATCTTGAGTGCATTTGTACGTTATAGCCTAAAGGGTTAAGGGGCCATTTACCTCTCAGGGCCAGGGAGAAATAGGAAAAAACTAAGTATATCTCTCCTGAGGGGAGGGCAGAATTAAGGCCTTGGAGGACATAAGATATAAAAAAGACAGACACTGCTTCTCCTTATCTCTCCTCACTGACTCACGAATGTGTATTGGTGATGAAGATCTCTCTTGCAAGAGAATAAATACTTTATAAACTATTAAATTGGACTCAGAGTGTCTCTTACTCAGTGATGATGTTTGTTAATAAGAAAAAAGCCACAACACCATAAAAATAGGTTTCAGGGTGTTTCTTTAGGTTAGTGGTTAGTCCTCTGCGATAGTGTGCAAATGAAGATGGTTGCTCTGTGAAAACAACATGCACACACTGCTTGGCTGTTTGTACTCGTCTGTTTATTCACAGTGAGATATTTTGAGAGCTAATTCTTTATTATGTAATGTTTCATTTCAGGAAATTACTTCTAAAAGTCATTTTTGAAATATTGGCAGATATTTAGTCTTATCACTGCACTCCAGGTGTCCTTCCATATTGATTGTAGGGTTTCATTTGGTTGCCATGATAACAGTTTCAAATGATGTCCAACTCTTAAGGTTCTCTCGTCTTGTCAGAGTCCACAACTATACACAACAATGAAGAGACACAATCACTTTATTGCTGTAAACACTGGGCATTTTGTCATCTTTCTTTCTTAATGTATTCTTAATTTCTGCCAGCTCTCCTGCTTGTGTACTGCATGCTTAACCCTCCTATTATCCTTGGGGTCAATTTGACCCCATTCAATGTTTAACGTCTGTAAATACATAATTTTATTTTTTTTTTTTGCTTCAGATTTAATGACTTTTCCTAATTTAATGGGGACAACTCTGTAAACATAAAATTAACCTGCTAATATTTTTTCTAAGTGCTGTACACATTTTGTAGCATCGGTGTTCCTTGGGGTCAATTTGACCCCAGGCTCTTTTAGTTGTATAATAAAACAGAAGAAATATTAAAATTTCACACACATTTGTTTTGGTTGTTTTATTGAGGTCACTATAACATGTTATAATTTGAATTTATAATGTTCATTGTAATTTTACATATTCAATATCATATTCAAAAAACTTCCCTCTGTTTTAGGGCTCTAACCAAACATAACCATATCTGTAGTATTGCGAGAACCACTAGTAGTTCACATGACATGTGATATAATTCTCATCAGAACTAATAGTTCTTTCCTGTGCCATGGGGAGTGGAAAACATCATTTTTGCGAGAACTTTGATGTTTCCCGTGCCATGGGGAGGGGAAAACATAATTTTTTTCGAGATTGACCCCAAACATAACTCGTGTTACTATCCTTGATAAAATAAATAGTTTTTCTTTCCAAATGTTATAGATTACAAAAATCTATACTTAGAAATATTATAAAACAAATAAAACACCAAATATATTCATACTTTTCCAATTTCCAAAGACTGAGGTCAATCAGTCAGATTTTATGTTGATTTCTAAATTTGTCCATAGTCGTGGAATGGGTATTCTGGATGTATAAGGGGTTAGGTGGGGTGGGGAGGGGGGGTGGCGGGTGGATGTCAACTTAAAAGGTTACTTAAGTAGTCAACAAAGACATAAATTACCTGAGACAAACCTTTGTAAAAAAAAAAAATTATATTGTGGAGGTTTAAATTACTGGGGTCAAATTGACCCCAGTAGGTAAAAAATGTTATCAGATTTGAGGGTAACAGGAGGGTTAAACAGCATTGTCTGCTTGTATAAAATTAATCAAAACTTTTAATAAAATAACTACTGGAGCATTCAATTTCGATAGCAGTTTATTTTGCATTTGCTGAGCTCTCCGCTCTCTCTGACTATCAGCAATTCAAAACCATGTTCCCATCTCAAATCCCCAAATCAAAATGAATGGCTGGAGACTTCCCTCTGTGCATTCCCCATCACCTCACACCTTCTGTGAGGAACTTTTGAGAAGATGCACTGTAACTTGAAAAATATAATAATATTTTATATAATTACCTGGGCATCTAAAATCCTGAATGTTCATTATTATTAGTTGTTTGTGAGAGCAATATATGGTTGAAAATGCTCACATACGGTCTGGACATCCACAAACACACTCTTGGAAAGCTGTTCAATCAGGGGTGGTTTTTTTTTTCTTCAAATGCATTCGTTAGCCAACTCTGGTAAGCTATGTCTTTACTATCAGTTCAATGATTGACCGTTTCCAGAAACCAAATTTGCAAACAGCATCTCAAATTAGTGTGGTTGGAACTACAGCTCTCGACCTGCTCAATAGCAAGCTAACGTGCATCTTTCATTACAATTAAATATGTAAATTTCAATCTATATATTTTTGCATGTTAACAATCATCACCGTTTTTGAAGAGTGTGCATGTGTAAATGCATAAATAAACCACATACTGTATATAGTCTACAAGAGTGCAGCAGTTACATACTGCATGTAAACTTGATTAAAACACAGCTTTCTGTTGTTTTGCATAAATGAAATATAATAATTAAAAATCAATTGCGTTGTTGATCCATCACCTGCATGCGACGTCATTAACAACAGTATAATGAAGGGGGTGCAGGGAAACAGTCACAACTAGCTAGTTTATTTCTCCAACAATGCATTGTACTATAAATAATCAGATAGTTTTGACTTTATACGGTAAACGTACCCCAGATACATTTAACTGTTTTAGAAATATTTTATTTTTTAGTAATATGTGGTATTGAATGTTTTATAACCATACAACCAAACATGAAGCTAATTTTAATGGATAGTTCATCCAACAATCGAAATTCTGTCTTCATTTACTCAACCTTCCAAACTTTTTTTTCTCCGTGGAACACAAAAGAAGATATTTTAGGGTTAGTAAATGATTACATAATTTTAATTTCTGGGTGAACTGCCTCCTGAGGAGTAAGAATAACTAATGAAATGAAAGACTTGGCATCTTGATTGTGTGTGTGTGTGTGTGTGTGTGTGTGTGTGTGTCAGTCAACAATTAATCTTGATAAAGAAGATCATATTCGATATATCACACTACGGATAAAAAAAAAACGTCAAGGTTTTAGTCCAGTTGGAGACTGAATGGTCAACTTCACTATCACTATGCTAAAACTGGAAATGATTTATAAACTGGATGTGTATGTGTTAGTGTTGGTTATGTCGAGTTTGGCATAAATAATTGAGTGTTGCTGTCAGAAGAGATTTAAGGTATTTTAGCATGCACATCAGTCATGATTAATTGGTTGACAGTGTGGATTTTAATAAGAAAGTTAGGTTAGGGTTAGGTTACTTTTATTGTACCCGTAGGTAAATTTGTATTACAGTGCAATGACATTCTATCGCATCCAGTACAAAAACACACAAACACAGAACACTCCACAACACATAAGGACAAATAAATACTCATACTTAATAAAGTGCTCTCAAAAAATAAAGAAAGTGCTCTCAAGACATTACATGATGGTCTTTGTAAAAATCATAAAACCCCTAGTACTACAATTCTGAAAAACCACCACTATAATTTATTAATCATATTCTACACCTTGGGACTTTATACCTCCTCGCAGATGGCAATAACTGAAACTCATTGTGCAGGGGGTGAGAGTCATCATTTAAAAGTGAGAAGGCCATCCTTTGTAACTTTTTGGTATATAGCGATGCCACTCCTGGTTTTGACTCACCTATCAAACGGCCAGACCATTTTACTATCTGGTCTAACTGATTTTTTGCCTTCAAAGATATATGACCATACCATACTACAATAGAAAAGGACAACACAGATTCAATAAAAGGATTATAAAACATCATCATTATTGTTCGGTCAAGATTAAACACAGATAATTTCCTTAGGCAATACAAACGCTGGTGCCCCTTTTTGCACAGAGCCTCACAATTCTCTTCAAAATTCAGTTTCTCATCAATGATAGTTCCAAGGTATTTGTATGATTGTACATACTCTATTTTTTGGGCATTAATTGAGGTAGATTCACTTGGATGAGTACTCTTCTTAAAATCAATAAGCATATCCTTGGTCTTTTTAAGCTGTAAATAAGATTCCTCACACCAGTTGTCAAAATCCTTAATAATTGGGCCATGCGAGGTCTCATTAAACTCACAATAACGGAGTCATCCGCATATTTTATGATAATTCTGTTCTCATACATACTTTGACACATATTTGTATATAGAATAAATAAGAGTGGGGACAGCACACAACCTTGAGGAGACCCTGTGGAGGAACTCCTCTGTTCAGATAGGACACCATTAACTCTTACTCTCTGTGTTCTGTTAGTTAGGAAATCCAAAATCCAACCCATCAAATAATTGCTTAAGGCAAACTGATCTAAGAGCCTTTTAATTAAAATGTGTGGTTGAATTGTATTGAACGCTGAAGAAAAATCAACCAATAAAAGTCTAGCATGTGTCCTTTGTCCATCCAAGTGTCTTAGCAAATTTAGCATTGTGACTGTAGCATCCTGTACTCCTCTGTGAGGTCTATATGCAAATTGCATAGGGTCCAATTTATGTTCTGTCCTCCTCAGAATCTCAGACCGCACTAATTTCTCAAAGATTTTTATTAGAACGGAAGTCAAAGCGACCGGCCTAAAATCGTTGGTAATCTTAGGACCACTGCATTTAGGGACAGGAATGACCACAGCATCCTTCCAGAGGATCGGTACATGTTGTGTCTTCAGAGATTTATTATAAATCTCATGAAATACTGGGCTCAGTTCTTTTGCACATGACTTTAATAGTCTGCCACAGATGCTATGAGGACCTGGGCTTTTATTTGCCTTTACAAGTCTGAAAGCTTTTTCAACATCCTGAAGGTCGATGTTAAAATGCTGATCATCCATTAATTTAAAATTCAGCTCCTGGATTTCTTTACTGAAATCCAAATTGTCAAAACGACAGTAAAAGTTGTTTAGTGCAGTTCAAAATCAGAATTAAAACCATTTAAAATAACCTGATTACAAAAATTTGAGTTATGAAGGCCTACTATGGTTTTCATATTTGCCCATGCTGAGCCAGGATTTTTGGATACCATCTTATTTTTATAGCTTTGTTTAGCTTTAAGAATTTCAATCTTTCACACAGTTGTGAAGTTGTAAAGTCGAAAGTGCATGATAAATAAAGTTATTGTCTCCCAAAAGAAAGAATCGACTCTGAACCGCTTAAACGAGTCATCTATAATTTGAATACCACTGCGTTACAGTTCCACATCACTAGATAAGTCATTTGCATAATGCCCACCTATGTTGTTCTTTGTCTGCCCATGAACAACTTGACCAGCCCTCAAACATCATTTTACTGACAACTGCTTCTCAAAACTCTTCACAAAGAGTTCAACACGGGATTTACAAAACACTTGCTCTTGATAAATGGGTTAGTAGTACCAGTCAGTACCCAGTTCATTTGGACCAGCTTGGTCCTCAGAATCACAACATGTAAGTAAGAATAATTATTGATGAATATATTTCTACCGGGTGTTCAAAATACGTAGTTTTCGGCTAACCAGCTAACTCACGTCATTAATGTTTTAGTGTTTTACCAAACTAGTTCTGCAAATCAGCTGTGGGCCACTATTACCTAAAACTGTCTATTAATGCAGATTGTCTGTCGTTCTTACTACTTTGAGTAAAGATAAAGGACGTTAGTGCCCGGCTAAGGTATGCACTCTTCTTCGCTCCTCAAATACATAAAATGATAATGTTACAGAAGGAACACATGAACAGAAATGTTAAAATACTGATTCTGCTCCGCTCAAAATGAAAATTCTGACATCATTTACATGAGTTGTTTCAAACCTGCATGAATTTATTTCTTCTGCTGAACACAAAAGAAAATATTTTGAAGATTGTCGGTAACCAAACAGTTGATGGACCCCATTTGTTACGGGGGCGTGGTGGTAGGAAGGATGAGAAGACGAGGATACCAGGAAAACAGGATTTAATAAACAAAAACTCCGGAACCATACAAACACTCAACATTAACGCACCATATACAAACGAGAACCGACAAGGAGTGAAGGAGAACACAGGGTTTACATACACAGAGAACGGATCATGGGAACAAGACACAGCTGGGGCAAATTAACTAGAAACAGGTGAATGAACTAAACAAACGAGGAGCGGGAAAACTGGAAACAGGACTGAACCAAATATACTAAACAGGGGGAAACACAGGACATACATGTAACATTAGCTCCCCCTCCTGCAAGGCGCGTCCTCGCGCCGAGTAACATCAATAAGGGTGGGGGGGTGGGCGCCCTGGAGGCTGACGAGGGCGTGGCCTACCCTGAGCAGGAAGCCTCCAGGGCGGAGCAGGACGTGCAGGAGGCCAGGGCGGAGCAGGACGTGCAGGAGGCCAGGGCGGAGACTTTCCCTCGGGCGGCCATGGCGGAGACTTTCCCTCGGGCGGCCATGGCGGAGAATCCCCTTCGGGCGGCCATGGCGGAGACTTTCCCTCGGGCGGCCATGGCGGAGAATCCCCTTCGGGCGGCCATGGCGGAGAATCCCCTTCGGGCGGCCATGGCGGAGACGCACCTTCAGGTGGCCTATATCCCCCCCCCCCCCCAAAACTTTCTTGGGGGGAATCACAGGCTCTGGGACAGGCTCTGGGACGTGGACAGTCTCTGAGTGGGCAGAAGGGACATGGAAAGTCTCTGGCTGGGCTAGCGGTGAAGGCCCGGCAATGCTGGATGGAACCAGCGGTGAAGGCTCAGAAGGGCTGGACGGGACCAGCGGAGAAGGCTCTGAAGGGCTGGACGGGACCAGCGGAGAAGGCTCTGAAGGGCTGGACGGGACCAGCGGAGAAGGCTCTGAAGGGCTGGACGGGAACAGCGGAGAAGGCTCTGAAGGGCTGGACGGGAACAGCGGAGAAGGCTCTGAAGGGCTGGACGGGAACAGCGGAGAAGGCTCTGAAGGGCTGGACGGGAACAGCGGAGAAGGCTCTGAAGGGCTGGACGGGGCCGGCATGACGCGAAGCTCTGGCTCGGCAGGCGTGCAGGGAAGCTCAGGCTCGGCAGGCGTGCAGGGAAGCTCAGGCTCGGCAGGCGTGCAGGGAATCAGGGATCAGTGGCGGAAGCTCTGTGTCCCAGTCAATAAGCTCCTCTTCTCCTGGACCGATGGTGAAGGGAGAGCCACAGCTCGCCAATACCCACTCAACAAAGGCCTCGAAGTTCCCCCGAGGCCCATCTCCGGGCAGGCGTGCTGTGGTCTCGGCGTTGAGACCTGCCCGGAAGAACACACAGAGGCTGGTGTCATCATAATGGACAAAGGGTACCAAGTCCAAATACCTCTGTGTGTGGGCCTCGAGGGAAAGATCCTCTTGGGAAAGCAGCATGATCTTTACTGCTGCCAAATCCATATTTTCGGTCGGTTCTTCTGTTACGGGGGCGTGGTGGTAGGAAGGATGAGAAGACGAGGATACCAGGAAAACAGGATTTAATAAACAAAAACTCCGGAACCATACAACACACTCAACATTAACGCACCATATACAAACGAGAACCGACAAGGAGTGAAGGAGAACACAGGGTTTACATACACAGAGAACGGATCATGGGAACAAGACACAGCTGGGGCAAATTAACTAGAAACAGGTGAATGAACTAAACAAACGAGGAGCGGGAAAACTGGAAACAGGACTGAACCAAATATACTAAACAGGGGGAAACACAGGACATACATGTAACACCATTGACTTCCATAGTATTTTTTTTTTCTATTCTGTGGAAGTCAATGGGGCTCATCAACTGTTTGGTTACCCATATGCTTCAAAATATCTTGTTTTGTGTTCAGCAGAAGAAAGAAATTCATACAGGTTTTGAACAACTCGAGTGATAACAGAATATACATTTTTGGGTGAACAGTCCCTTTAATCCCCAATGAACGAATAATTGAAGAGTGAAGGGATATGAGAATAATCAAATGTCTAAATTAACAATGAAACTAAAATTAGTAATAATCTCAGTGTAAACATTATAGTGATTTAAAATTCAGAGTGAGTACAGAGCTAAAGTAAAATTGAAACTGAATTCCCATTAATCTAGTGAACTCTACAGAAGCGCAAGTAAAAGATCTACATGCATTATACCTTCGCCCACAACGTTAGATTCCGTTGTTGGGCCAATGGGTGGTCCTTACACAATAACATCAATATTTTTCTTCAGCCTGTTTGCACTTGTGCACTGATCATCTTCTGTTAACAAGGAAACTGATTAAAATAGCAAGCTTCGTTAAACAGCTGTCTGCAGTGGGTTGTTTATGAGTGTATGTCTGTGCGTGAGTTTGTGTAATAATGCCCTTGCCAGTCAATAGCACTTAATAAATATCAGTAATTATGAGAAACACTGGGTTTAATCCCAGTTGGCTTGTTGTAGCCTTGCTGCTTATTGCGCCCATGTAGTGTGTGAGTGTGTGTTAATGCTCAAAATTAAAATGAGAGGATTGCATGACAAAAAAGCCAACAGAAGGATGTTTTCCCCTCTTGTGTTGCATGACCTTGTATACAGCATTTTCTCTCTACCTCTCTCATTAATGAATGTCATTTCTCATAATGTCTCGGAGGGATTTCTGCTCAATTGTTTCTTGAAGGTTGATCGGCATCAGAACTTCCCACAGGGAAGAGTGTGCAGGGAACTGCTTGTCTGGAGTATGAGTGCCTACATAGCCCTATTTTACAGTATCTGGATGTGCTCACGTGTTTCATGGGTGTATGTGTGTGTGTGTGCATGTACAGTATATATACCACCATGCTCATGTGCATGGGACCACACATGTACAGCTGTGAAAAGAACATCTATTTTTGGTGCCAGTTGCCCCTCAGGATATTGAGCGCTTCAGAACGGCACTCCTTTGAAGCAGTTTATCCTTAGCCAAAGGACACTTTCTCTCCTGGTAAAATATGGTTCAAAATATATCTAGTGATAGCCAGATCAATAAAGAGTGCTGTAAAACACATGGCTCTATGTATGTGTAGTCTGTCTTATGACATCATCTTGCTTCATTTGATATCTCTAATAAAAAATAAAGAAATAAAGAAAAAAAAATCAGTGGTTTCTCAATACTGATCACATTCACACAATTGGACTCATTGGACTGTGGGAGCTTGGTGGGGATAAGCTTGCTGTGTTTGTACATACATATAAGTATTGCTAATCAATTAAACAATTAAAGAGAATTACATTATATGGTTACTGATTCAGCAAATTAATTTAATTAATTTGCAAAAAAAAAAAGCCCCCAAATTATGATAATTTGAGGCATTAAATTTTGTGAGCGAGAAAAATTGATATATTGTTTGTTATTTATATGATTGAATATAAGCTTATCAAAGTTGTTGTGTCCCATGTGTTATTTTGTTCCGATGGTATAGGGAAATCCTTTATTTAATTTTAAGTACAAGTCAGGGGGCATTATTAATAAATAAATTAATTAATTAATTACTTTAAAAAATGTACATGATATTTTTATTTGGTTGGTAAATTGGTTGTCTTAAAGGCTGTGTTGCAGGTTAACCACCACTGTCGATTAATGGGTACATAAATCACTCAATATGTATATCATTTTTAAAAGGATTAAAAAATGGTCTTAAAGACCAGTTTTGTACGTTTTTTGTATTAACGTTATTTTTTTACACAATTCGGTGATAATAATAATAATAATAAACATTACAATAATAATAATAATAATATTCATTATATTTATATAGCGCTTTTCTAGGCAATCAAAGCGCTTCACATGGAAGGGGGAATCTCCTCAACAACCACCAATGTGCAGCATCCACCTGGATGATGCGATGGCAGCCATATTGCGCCAGAACGCCCACCACACACCAGCTTACTGGTGGAGAGGAGACAGAATGATGAAGCCAATTGGTATATATATATATATATATATATATATATATATATATATATATATATATATATATATATATATATATATATGGGGATGATTAGGAGGCCATGATGGACAGAGGCCACTGGGCAACCACAGAGAGTCAGGGCCTCGGTTTAACGTCTCATCCGAAGGACGGTACTCTTTAACAGTATAGTGTCCCCATTACTATACTGGGGCGTTAGGACAATAGGCAATTCGGTGATGACATCACGTTGGGTAGAAGTGGAGGAAAGGTAGCCTCAGCCTAGTATTAGAACTATGGCGAATGACTGGGATGAGGAAGTTGTGGCAAGAGCCAACATGTATGATGGCCCGCAGCCGTATAATTTCGAACCTGCCAGACATGAGAGGGCAAATGAGGAATTGCCAAGAACTGATGGCCGTCAAAGCCAATTAAATGCATGGTCCGAGGAGAATGAGTGGAGAGTTGGTGAAGTGTTCTGGTGAGTTGCTATCATTTAGCAACGCAGCAATGAGCACTGGAGCTAGTCTACGAGCAGCAGTGCACAATAACAACACTTTTTTTTTAATGTCATTAAATAGCACCGAGTAAAAAATCTACGTTTTCTTTAAATCTAGTGGCAGTGATCATGACAGCTCAGATAAGTACTGGTAACCTTTGTCATAGTGTTGTAGTATTGGTAAACTTTGTCTTTGTCATCTAGAAATAGAAGGCATCATGCTAGCTATATAGGCGTTTCTAAGAGTTTATCTCTTCCTTCAGTGAAAATGTAATAACTAGACGCGGTAGGCGCGAATTTGACGCACTATTTGCGTCTGGTGTGAACGCAGCATAACACGGACAAATTGTACCCACTGTTTGAGGGCTGCCTTGTCCTTCATAGGGAAGTCATGGACCCTGTGTCCTGTTTGGGTGGAGTTTTTACACCCAGCACAAACACAGTAGTTCACCATTGTCAATCTACCTCCTATATATTTCTATCTATTTATCTATCTAGCTGCTAGCCATCTATGCTAACGATATGCAATCTGGCTGTCTGTCTCTCTCTATACTAGCCTATCTATCTATATCTATCTATCTGTCTATCTATATATCTAGTCTATCTATATCTATGTAATTATCTATAATCTGCTCTATCTGAATACTCTCGTCTAACTCGTCTCTCTAGTCACTCTCAATGCTCTCAAGGCGGGCTTTGGTAAATTCTCTCCCCAAGGTGACGTAATGCAATGCATTGTGGGGGAAAGGAGAATCGTTGCAAACCGCTGTAAGATAGTACCTACTTTTTCGTATTATATTCTGTTTTGTGATACCCAACAACATAAAATACATGTTTATTACCAACAAGCAAATTGCACAAATTCGTTGAAAAATTAACCCTGCAACACGGTCTTTATAAGACAAATTTCTTTATACAGCTTAACTATTGAACCGGGGGGAAATATTTAATAGATATTTAGGAGATACATTGATATTAGTAAAAAAAAAAAAAAAAAAAAAAAAAAAAAAAAAAAAATATATATATATATATATATATATATATATATATATATATATATATATTCAAATAACACAGGCTACATGCCCTTATCCTTTATAAACTGCCATTACATTTACCTAGGCTTCATCCATTAATCCATTCTCTCACTGCTTTGCATTGGCTAGTGACCTGTAACATCAGATGGCCTGTTATTGATTGGGCTATGTTTGGCTCACTGTGATCACTTTAGGTTTTGAGAACTATGTGCCCTTTTTAAATGACACAAGATAACTTTGATGTTTGCCAATATTCCCTTCTATAATGGCAAAGATAGAAAGTCCGATGTCAGGTCAGTTCTTGAGAGGGCAGAGTGGCTAGGTGTTTGAAAAGCTTAGATTACCACAATAAAAACATGTTTGACCTTCTGAAATTCTGAAACTGCTAGCATAGGAAAGTTCATGCTTAACCCATTGAGGAAGAAAACATACTTTCAAATAATATAACTTATAATGAAATAAAAGACCACTTTGTTTCTTAACACACTTAAGTACACTAAGTATATTTTAAATCATTATGCTTAAACAATCGTTTGTCATGCTTTAACCCTAATGTTTTAGGCAATCATTATTACATATTTGGGTCTTTAGCAACCCAAATCTATATCAACACAAATGGATCTCTACCTATCGCGAGTTAATATAAAACTCTCCTGATATTAGAGTAACAATTACAGAAAAATATTTTGTAACTGTTAACATAATTTGTTACTTTTTATAGCTTGGAAGGGTCAGTTTGAGCAGAAGTTTATACCATCATCATCACTGTCCTCGCCAGAGCTCATTTCCCAATACATTCAGCATCTGGCTCACATTCGCGATCTCAAACATCATTTTCAACATCTTCAAAATCAATATTTGATCGCTGACAGCTTCTTCACCAGATCCACCATCAAGTGACAGTGACACTACTATTAGATTGCATAGTAAATTGCAGAGCCATTTCAAGTTTTGCTATTCTTTTGTTTTCTTCCTGCGGTAACTGAGTAAAACATCACTTCATTATAGAGTAAAAAATATAGTCACACAGTTACACACCTCGGGTCGTTAGCGACCCTATAGAATTGTTTTTGACAAAAAAAAAATGAATAGGAAAACAAACAGGCATTATTTTATAATGTATTTGTTTATAATACATTGATGGAGGAATACTAAGAAGGTTGATGCCTAACTTTAAAAAATGAATGAGAAGGAGGGTAGTGAATGACTTCCCAGGTCACTAAAGACCCGAGGTATGTGTTTAAGGGTTAAACACTTAAACAAGTCCTAATATACCATTTATGTACACTTTTGGTACCAATATGTACCTTTGAGGTACTAATATGCACTCTTTAGGTACAGAGGTTTACCTCTTGAAAGGGTACTGCCCCAGTGACAGCTTTTACCTTTGGAGGCTTTACCCAAGTAAAACATTCCTGGAGAAACCTGTTAGCACTCACATATGTTGTATGGCATTAATCAGCAGACGCTAACTAGGCCGTTCTAACCAACCAAACCTTGATCCCTGGACTTTACCTGTCACAATGCCTAAAGTAGACCACATTTATGGAGTCATCATTAAACTGTTTGCATTTTATAATGATTGCTGAATTTAGCGGTTTAAAAACAGAGCAAATATTACAGCACATAAAGCCGATGTAAATATTTACAAAAAAATTTATAAAAAAAAATAAAATCAGAGCTACACTTGACCCACTTGATAACTAAAATAATCTGAATTACGGTTGTCTTGTGTACTAAAGGACAGAGAGGTCAGGCCTAACATCTATTTCCTGAAACCTAAATTAAACCCTCTACACACTCACACAACAGTTCATGAGCACAAGCTCCAAAAATAAACCTTTTCCACTTCCTACTGTGTTCAAATGACTGAAATTCTCACTGCCTAGCCTCCCCCACTCTATCTTTATTTTTCACTTTTCTGGTACTTTTTCTCTCGCAAACACACATACACAATCGTTGCTGTGGCCTTGGTCCAGCATCGCTACCTCTCAGCAAATTACCTCTGATTACTGAAAGAGCCAGTGCGCAATCAATACACTCAGCCAAGGGGAAAATCTCTCTCTCTTTCTTTTCTTTCGTTTGTCTCTATGGTCACCCTTTTGCCCCCTTATTTCTCATGTACATTTCAATAGGTCATAAGCAGGACCAGATAAACTCTGCAGACAGTTTCCACATTTTCAATATTGGTTGTGGAAAAAAATAAGTAACATTCTGTAAAATTATTTTTTAACATATTTATAGCAGAGCCATAACCAATATAGACATTGATGGGGACTTGCCCCCCAATGTTCAGATTAGTGTCAATCTCTTCCTTCCTTCCTTCCTTCCTTCCTTCCTTCCTTCCTTCCTTCCTTCCTTCAATTGTATTTTTATTCACTTATTTTAATTCAGCATGCATTCAGAATATAACATTTATTTTCTTAATTCATGTTACTGGTCTTATTGGGAATTGCTCATTCATGTATTTTTTGACCTTGTAATTTTTATTCAGAATGTCCTATCCTGCTCATAATAATCATACTTAATCACATGTTGATTGCAAGTAAATAAAAATGTATGATAGTTTACATGTATTTTAAATGCAATTAGAATAACTACTAGCTTAACAGTGTTTTTGACTCACTTAAGTATAGGACTTCAGTACATATATATAAATAATATTATAATAACTTATATTGTCTTTGAAATATATATATATATATATATATATATATATATATATATATATATATATATATATATATATATATACATATATATATATATATATATATATATATATATATATATATATATATATATATATATATATATACATACAAGTATTTATGGATAAACTAAAATATGCTTTTATGTAATTTATACTGAAACGTGTACTTGTAATTATACATGAATTGTATTGAAGTTGCAAATTTAAATTTCATTTGAAACATTGGTCACACTTTATATTAGGCGTCTTTAACTATTGCACTTGCATTAAAAAAATTGTTAGGTACAATGCATGTAATGTGTTCATGACATATTGCAAAACACTTTTGCTGCTATTGAGGGGGGATACAGATACAGTGGTCAGGGACAAGTTTAGTGCTATAGATTTAAGGTGTAAGGGAAGGTCAACAGTGTAATTATAGATGTAACTAAAGAAATTAATTACAGCTGTAATTACAAGCATGCATTTTTTTAAATATAAAAAAAATCCATGCACACAATTATATCAAACGATTTTTGAATATAATGAATGAATATCCATGTACATGCAATATGTAGTAGCATTTAATGTAAAGTGGAGCCGAAACATCTCCCTATTGGTACACTTTTTATTTAATTAATATCATATTTTCTGCATGTACAGTCTAAAAAAATACAAGGGATACCTCCCAAAGTCAAGTTGGCCATTCCTATTCTGCAGAGAGTCCAGTAAGGCAGATTTATTGTGGGCTCACTAACAGTCAAGAAAGACAAAATATGACCTAAATATGATCCATTTAATGCATTTCTTTGCATCTCAACATCTTTTGCAGTTTAAATCATTTTCAGTAGTTTAGGCCTGCACTCCAAATTATACTTCAAGTACCCTAGACATTCTGATCATGTGTGGCTCCTTCACAGCCATATAATCTCCAACATCAGCATATGGTGGAAATCCAAACATCTACTGTAGAATTCCCTGTTCAGTCAAACCATCCCCCTGCATTTATGAGTGCATTGACTGTTTTGGATCGCCTAGTTGAACAGATAAGCTGAATGAGTCAAGTAGCTCTGATGAGAAAAGGTATTTCCCATGATTCATCGTAAAGCAACTAGATTCTGCAGTCCTCCAGTATTTTTTATGTACTGTACATATGTAAGTGTGAAAGGCCCAATCAGATAGGCACAGGACACAGAGGGTTTTACACACACACGCACACACACACACACACACGCACGCACACACACACACACACACACACAGGTTTTAAATGGGTTCCTAGAGGAGAAGAGATGAGTCAATAAAAGATTATGGCACATTTGTCATCGGTTAGACAAAAAGCCAATGCAGACAAAGAGCCTCAAAAGAATTGTTGAAATGTACACAGACACACAAGCACGTTCCATTACACCTGAAGAGCCATCAGCAATCACATTCATCTCAGTGGCAGTTCTTCGGCTTCAAAAATGCATTAAAATCTTCAGTGTAGCAAGTCTAAAGACGGTTTATGTTCAATATGTAGATGCATGTATTTACTTTCATGTGTTATGTGTTCTGGTTGTGTGGGGCTTTAAGGCATCTGCTGTTCTTCTGGAGAACAAGCCTGCGCAGTTATGCGGGGGCGGGGTTAAAAAAATGAAAGGGGGTTTCCCTGAAGAAGGTTGTTTTTTTTTTGTTGTGGGATTTTGTGAGGCAAGAGCATCGGCCACACGGGTGCTCGGGAATAAAAGAGAGCATTGAAACTGCTAAGTGCGTCTATCATTTTCTCCGATCATTACACTGGTGTCAGAAGTGAACTGTTTGAATCCAGTTAGTATATGGGATTGCTCTCGTATCGTCCCTGAAACACGATGCGGAAGCAGACTAAAGAAAAGATTAAGTCCGAGTCAGAAGCAAGCCGGATGTTTCGTGAGGCTCTATGGTTAGGCCCTTCGGCGTCGGCTTCCGATCAATTCGCAACAGAGAAAGACTTTCTGGAATCGCACAAAGCTCGTGTGAGGGAGGCTACTAGGAAGGTGGCTGCAGATGCTGGCTTTTCGTTGCCGGAGCCAGGTGTCGCCGAGCACCGCCGAAGTTTCACGAGTACAGCAAACAGACATGGCGGTGCCCACGGAACCGCGCTGTTTTCAGACGTAAACAGACATGGTGGCGCCCACGGAACCGCGCTGTCTTCGGACGTAAATAGACATGGAGGCGCCCAGGGAGCCGCGCTGGTTGCCGATGTAAACAAACATGGCGGCACTGCAACCTGATCAGCGTCCTCGCACACGACCAAAGATGTGTTGGGGTTGTGGGCAGACGGGACATTTAGTTCGTCAGTGTCCTAAGCTAGCCAGTAACCCGGGAAATGGGACGGGGTCCGCATGATCGGGGCCATGCGGACCCCCAACACTCATCCCCAATATGAGTCATCACCAGCAGGAGTCTCAAGGGATGGACGGAGGGAAAATGATCAAGGACTGTTGGGGGAGGGTGAATGTGGCCCTAAGGAGTCTGTGATTGTGGTAGGATGAACATGTGTTAGTGATTTTTGTCATGTGCCAATTTTGGTGGAGGGGATTCCATGTTTAGCACTGGTGGATACGGGATCTGTGACAGTTATAAGACCAGAGGTAGTTCCTGCTAATGCCAGTCTGGAACCCACCACTGTTAGACTACGCACAGTGACAGGTGAACTGGCGCCAATGAAGGGTAAGGGTGTGGTGGGGCTGACTGTAGGGGGAAAGACATTACGTCATTCAGTGTGGGTGGCTGCAGTCCAGGACCCTTGTATTCTTGGTCTGGACTTCCTTAGAAGTGCAGGTTGCCAGTTAGACCTGAGAGATGGCCTGCTCCGTTTTGAAGGGGGTCCTGAGGTTGCCATGTCCACTGAAAGGAATGTTGATATGTCTTTTACAGGTCTGCTGGATGCAGCAGCTGCACTTGAGGACCCTAGTTTGGAGCACCACACACTACACTCGCGGACCCACCTCAGCGCTGTCGCCAGGCCACCACAGGTAGATGTTTGCCCCACCCCCTTATCCCACACCCCAGCTGACCTCTTCCCCAGGGTGGCCACACAGTCCTCTTTAGAGCCAGCCTCGAGCCTCTCCAGCAGGTATGGGCTGGAAAACGGCATTCCATGTCTTGCTCTCGAGGAGGGGGAGGGGTTGGTTGCTTTGAGGGAGTTGTGGCTGAAGAATTGTGAGGGCTTGGATGAGAGTCAGCGGGGGCAGTTTTGGGATTTGTAGATCGATTTCCAACATTGTTTTGCATTTGGGGAAGGAGATGTGGGGCAAACACATCTGGCGCAGCACGAAATTGAGACTGGGGATGCCATGCCCATTAGGCTGCGGCCCCGGAGGCTCCCTTTTGCCCGTCAGGATGCTGCTGATAAGGCCTTGTTAGACATGCAGCAAGCGGGGATTATTGAGCCGTCAGAAAGCGCATGGGCTGCACCGGTGGTCATGGTGCCTAAGAAGGGGGGGCAGTGGAGGTTTTGCGTTGACTATAGGCGCCTTAATGAGGTCACCAGGAAGGACTCCTACCCCATTCCTCGGGTGGATGAGTCACTGGATCTCGTAACCGGGTCGTCATGGTTCACTTCACTGGACCTGCGCACTGGTTATTGGCAGGTACCACTTGCTCCCGATGCCAGACCGAAAACTGCTTTTTGTACGAGCAGGGGGCTATGGCAGTTCAGGGTGCTCTGCTTTGGTCTCTGCAATGCACCAGCCACTTTTGCCAGGTTAATGAACAGGGTGTTATCGGGTATTCCGCGGTCTGAGTGTCTGGTGTACCTGGATGACATACTGGTCCATGGCCGATCATTTCAGACCTCGTTGGAGGCACTCAGGCGTGTGCTTGTTCGAATAAGTGAATCTGGCTTGAAGCTGCACCCAGAAAAATGTAATTTGTTTAGGAGGGAGGTGACGTTTTTGGGGCACAAGCTGGGGGGCCAGGGGATTAGCCCGATGGAAGAAAAGGTGCAGGCGGTAAGCAACTGGCCCACTCCTACAACTTCACAGTAGCTCAAAAGTTTTTTAGGGTTGGCCTCATATTACAGGAGGTTTGTGCAGGGTTTTTCCAGCATCGCGGACCCACTTTTCATTCACTGTACGCACTGATCATTCAGCTCTCCAATGGCTAATGTCATTTAAAGAGCCAGAGGGCCAGCTGGCACGCTGGATTGAGGAACTTCAGGCATATAATATGAGAGTAGTACACCGTCCAGGGTCAGGCCATTCAAATGCAGACGCTCTTTCTCGTCGGCCATGCTTTGCCGTCGGTTGTCGGTACTGTGATAAAAGAGAAGCCAGGGAAAGAGAGCTGGGGGACCCAGATGCCAGCGGGGCTTCTGTGGTCTGCAAGCATGGCAATACGCCGGCGTGTTTGACGGTGGGGACAGTGGGAGTAGAGGACTGGAGGCGTCTGCAAGAGGAAGATGCAGACCTGCAGCCAGTAATCCAGTGGGTCCCAACACAGCAGCGACCCCTGTGGGAGGAAGTGGCCATTTTCTCTTTGCCCACGAAGAACTTGTGGGCAAAATTCAAAGAGCTGCGTCTGCAAGATGGGGTGTTAGAGAGGGAGTGGAAAGACCCTGCCACTGGGGAGGGGAGGTGGCAGGTGGTGGTGCCCAGGTCGCTGCGGTAGGGGGTTATCAGGGCTGCCCACGGAACGGTGGGGTCTGGACACTTTGGGGTTTCAAAAACACTCAAACGTGTCAGAAAGAGTTTTTACTTGGGGCTTGCGAGGAGAGATGTGGAGGATTTTTGTCGGCGATGTGATGGTTGCACTGCCCGCAAGGGCCCGCCTGGCCAGTCCCTCGCTCCCCTGCAACAGTTCCCCGTAGGAGGCCCTATGGATAGAGTGGGGGTAGATGTAATGGGTCCTTTTCCATGTTCCGAGAGGGGTAACAGGTTTGTGCTGACGGCTATGGATTATTTCACTAAATGGCCAGAAGCTTACGCACTGCCTGACCAAGAAGCCGAGACAGTGGTGAACGCGTTGGTGGATGGCATGTTCAGTCGGTTTGGGGTGGCTGAATCCATTCACAGCGATCAAGGCCGGAATTTTGAGTCGCGTGTCTTCTCGCTGATGTGTGAAAAATTAGGGATTCACAAAACAAGGACCACCCCTTTGCATCCCCAAAGTGATGGCCTCGTTGAGAGGTTTAACAGGTCACTGGCGGAACAGCTGGCCATTGTGTCTGCCAAGCATCAGCGAGATTGGGATACGCACTTGCCATTTATCTTAATGGCGTGCTGATCCGCAGTGCGAGACTCAACCTCTTGCACACCCGCCCTTTTGATGTTGGGGCGGGAGATCAGAACACCTGGGGAAATGGCTTTTGGGAGGCCACCTGATGCACATGCTGTGCCCCCGGGCCCTGAGTATGCTAGGAAGCTTCAGGATTCATTGGAAGCCGCTCATAATTTCGCAAGGGAGCAGTTGTTAAAAGCGGGGACCCGGCAGAAGCGAAATTATAATCTGAAGGCAAAAGGGCGGCATTTTACAGCGGGAGAGCTGGTGTGGGTGTACAGCCCGCAGAGAAAGAAGAGCAGGTGCCCTAAACTGGACTCCAAGTGGGTTGGGCCGTGCAGTGTTCTGGAGAGAATTGGAGAAGTGGTTTACCGAGTGCAGTTGCCTCCGAGGGGTAGGAAGGTGACCATTCACCAAGACAGATTGGCACCTTATAGAGGAAGTACCCCTGTAGCCCAACCACCGGCCTCCTCTACAGTTGTGCCTACCCCGAGGGGGGGGGGGGGGGCCCGGTCCCCAGTCGAGCACTTCCAGTCCTCTGGCAGACCCACATGCAGCCACACCTGTTCTTGAGCTGCGAACCTCACATTCAGGTAGCCGGTTTCAGTTACACAGGAAGGGCAACTGCGGCCTCAGCGTGTCAAAAGGCCGCCGAGACGGTTCAGGGACTTTGTTTGTTCCCTCGAGGTCGAGGAACTTTGTGAAGGGGGAGCAGTGTAGCAAGTCTAAAGACGGTTTATGTTCAATATGTAGATGCATGTATTTTCTTTCATGTGTTATGTGTTCTGGTTGTGTGGGGCTTTAAGGCATCTGCTGTTCTTCTGGAGAACGAGCCTGCACAGTTATGCGGGGGCGGGGTTAAAAAAAGGAAAGGGGGTTTCCCTGAAGAAGGTTGTTTTTTTTGTTGTGGGATTTTGTGAGGCAAGAGCATCGGCCACACGGGTGCTCGGGAATAAAAGAGAGCATTGAAACTGCTAAGTGCGTCTATCATTTTCTCCGATCGTTACAATACGGTGAAATATTGTTTTACAATTTAAAATAAGTATTTTCTATTTTAATATTTTAAAAAGTTTTTCCTTTACAGTTTTTTACGATTGCTTACACACTAAAATTTAACTTTTCCCGCAATTAGCAAAACCTTGCACTCAAGGAGCAAAACACAAGGCTAGATTTGCACATTGTCAGCTTCACACTATTTGCAAAACATTACAGACAGTGATTTGAAAAACACTAAACACACTTGTATACATCAGACACAGAAGTATATCATGATGTCACTTCCTTTCAATTTCAAAGCACGGCTTGTCAAATGACCACACCTATGAGCCAATCTGTTAAACGCAGCCATCAGGTGCACAACACATGACTGCTAAACTGTAGACACACCAATCAGGTTTAAGCACTATACAAATGCAGCAGGTTCACCTGCCTTTTTTTCAGATTATTTTTTATTTTTGGTGTTGTTGTTATTTACTGTAATTGTAACCTGTACTGGATACAGTATTTTACGTTTGTCTGTTGTTTGCTGAGCTAACAGTGTTATGCACACTACATGACAACTGGGACATGTTTTGTTGTGATTCTCCATGTTGACATGTTGACTGATTTAGGTATGGAGAGAAATCAATGATATTTTCCTCAGTCTGCAGCATCGGTCTTGTGTAGTGTTTGGTGAACTATTGTATAGTTGCACTTTCTCTGTGTACTTCATTTACAGTACTCTAATCACTGAGAATTAGAATTAGGTTAGCAACAGCAGTGTGTAACTGGTTCAAAAAGATTGAAGTCATATGAAATGTGTTTCGAATGGTAACAAAATATCGTTTTATGAAGTCGTACATAGTTGGGTTAGGGTTAGGGTTAATGGAAAAGCAGGGACGTGCACAGGGGGGTTGTTTAGGTTGCCCGGCCAACTGCCCATATGCCCTTCTCGACTCATGTTGCCCTTCGTACAATGGATGCAGAATTTCACGTAGGCCTAGATAAAAAAAAATAATAATCGCAAAGCCTCATTCACTTCCATTTGGGCACCAAAAGTAAAAGTCAATAGGAGAAGGGCAAACTCTGTTTACGTGGCTGCAGCGCTGCATGCGAACGGTGTAGCAGTCGATTCGGTTCCCTACCGGAATTCCTGTTCCCTTTATGCAAACATAATACAAATCATGCGTAGTTGCCCAGTTCTCTTACGAGAGGTTCTCTCGTATTGCGTAAGTTAGCTTACGCTACGGGAAAGATTCATCTTCTCGAGATATTGAAGCCAAAAATTATCCTTAATTTTGTATATATTGTCAACGCAGTTGCAGCAGCTAGCAGACCTTGAGCAAGCATTCTAGCGCGCTCATAGGCTGCCCTGCGGGAACTGCACAGCCTACCAGTGAGCCCGGCGTGACGTCACGTCGCCGCGTCCTAGCCCGCCAGAATAGGCGTGGCTTAGCGTATATAAGCGGGGCTCGGAGGCTGATTCTCTGATTTTCATCTCTTCAGCGAAGCCTTTCGCATCGCTGGATCTGAGAGAAGCCGCCGCCGCCGCCGATCAAGCGAACAGCAAGCTAAGGACAGCGCTGAGGAAGCCGGCCGTCTTCGCCACCTTCAGCCATCCGGCGAGCTGCGCTATCTGGCGACATATCCTTTTTACATTGCTAAAATTGTATTCTCTCACTCCTAAAAGAGCAGCGAGCGTCTTTTTCAAGACGACTCGCACTTCCTATGGCTCGCACAGAGCCGCTCTGTGTTGGAGACCGCCCAACTGCGCTCTCTGCCTGGGCTAGGAACGCAGCCTTGCCCTCTCTATGGAGGATGTGAGCACTGCGAGGAACTTCCGATGTTGACCCTGTAGCCGGTACCGCCTTCCCTGAGCGAGTCAGGCTTTTACAGCCGTTATTTTCTCGTGCCCAAGAAGGACGGGGGACTGGATTTGAGACCCATGCTGGATTTGAGGCTCGTGAACAAAGCTCTTATGAAAAGACCGTTCAAAATGCTTACAACCAGACAACTCCTCGCGCACATTCGCCAGGGGGACTGGTTTATATCTCTCGATCTGAAAGATGCCTATTTCCAGATTCAGATAATACCCCGTCACAGGCCATTCTTGAGATTCGCCTTCGATGATCGGGTTTATCAATACAGAGTCCTGCCGTTCGGCCTGTCCTTAGCACCCCGTACATTCACAAAGTGCATGGATGCGGCTCTCGCCCCCTTGAGATCTCAGGGCATGCGAATTTTGAACTATCTGGACGATTGGTTGATTATGGCGCAGTCAGAGACAGAACTGATATCTCACAGGACTGCGCTCCTCAGCCATCTGAAATGCCTAGGTCTCACGGTCAACTGGACCAAGAGCTCATTACTGCCCAGTCAGTCAATATCCTTTTTAGGAATAGAACTGGACTCGGTGAACATGACGGATCCCCTGTCTACACAGCGCGCGCGCGCTGTATCCGGCAAACTGGCCATGTCATTCAAGACGGGCAGCAGTTTCCCTCTGAAAAAAATTCCAGAGGATGCTAGGCTTGATGGCTTCAGCCTCGGCGGTACTCCGGCTGGGTTTACTTCGCAAGCGCCCGCTACAGCACTGGCTGGCCGCGTGTGTTTCGCACCGAGCTTGGAGGTCGGGTCGCGAGCGGATCAGAGTGACTCAGAGCTGTGTCACAGCTCAGCAGCCCTGGTCAGCGTCCGACTGGTACCAGAGGGGAGTGACTATAAGGGCAGTCTCTTTCAGGAAGATCATCTTGACGGACGCGTCCAACTCAGGTTGGGGCGCCACCCTCGAGGGCAGACCAGTCTTCGGACTGTGGTCAGACCGAGAAAAACTCCTCCACATAAACTGTCTGGAAATGATAGCGGTCGAGAAGGCGCTGAATCGCTTCCTCCCGTTCATTCAGGGCCACCATGTTCTAGTCCGCTCGGACAACATGTCGGTGGTGTCCTATAGAAATCGCCAGGGCGGCGTCAGATCCAGGAACCTCTGCACTCTGACGGAACGACTCCTCGTTTGGTCTCAGCACCATCTGCGCTCACTGAGAGCCGCACATGTGCCGGGTCAACTGAACGATGGCCCAGACAGACTGTCCAGGGGGAGACTGTCCAGGGGGACAACGTTCCCCTGGGGGAGTGGTCACTGCACCCCCAAACAGTCCAGTTATTATGGCGCCTTTTCGGCAAAGCGGAAGTCGACCTTTTTGCGTCACGAGACAACGCTCATTGCCCAATGTTCTTTTCGAAGGACAGGGACGCGCTCGCCCGGATGTGGCCCAGCCGCCCGCTATATGCTTTTCCCCCGGTATCTCTGTTACCACAGGTGATCAAGAGAATCTGGGAAACGCGCCATTCAGTGCTCCTCATAGCCCCGCGATGGGAAAACCAGACGTGGTTCCCAGAGCTGATGCGGCTGTCACAGACAGCCCCATGGCCTGTCCAGCTGAGAGCAGACCTTCTCTCTCAGGCGCGCGGCTCGATCTGCCATCCCCACCCGGAGCGCTGGTCGCTACACGCATGGGTGATCAACGGGTATCCCTTCCAGACGCAGTAATGAACACGATCGTTTAGTCCAGAGCACCTTCTACCAGAAGGCTCTACGCATCCAAATGGTCTGTGTTCTGCAAATGGTGCACAAATAAAAACCTCGATCCGCGAACATGTGGGGTCACGCGGCTGCTCAGTTTTCTCCAAGAGCTGCTGGACAGGGGCAGGTCCCCCTCCACGCTCAAAGTCTATGTGGCAGCTCTCGCAGCATTCTCCGAATCAATGCACGGCCAGTCAATAGGCAGAAACGAGCTTGTCATCCGCTTCCTTAGAGGAGCCAGAAGGATGAACCCCCCGCGCCCCCCCTCGGTTCCTATGTGGGACCTTTCACTGGTCTTAGAGGCCCTGAAAGCATTCCCTTTTGAACCACTGGACACAGCGGACCTAAAATACCTGCCGCTTAAAGCAGTTTTTCTGATCGCACTGGCATCAGTCAAACGCGTGGGGGGACTTACACGCGCTATCCGTAAGCGCGTCGTGTCTTGAGTTCGGCCCGAATGACTCTAAAGTCAACCTAAAGCCTAGACATGGTTACGTTCCCAAAGTGATTGGCACCCCATTCAGAGCACAGGTCATTTCCCTATCGGCTCTGCCAGCACCCGATAGCGAAAGCGATGTTAATCTCCTCTGCCCAGTCAGAGCTCTGAGATTGTACATTACGCACTCCGCCCCGTTCAGGCGTTCCGAGCAGCTGTTTGTTTCGTTCGGTGGGCGCACTAAAGGTCTCGCCTCCTCGAAACAGAGCCTGTCCAGATGGATAGTAGATGCAATCGCGGCCGCTTATGCGGCGAAAGGTTTGCAGTGCCCTCTGGGCATCAGGGCGCACTCCACTAGAGGCGTGGCCTCGTCGTGGGCATGGTCAAGCGGAATTTCCATTCAAGACACATGTGTGGTGGCGGGCTGGTCCTCACCCTCCACCTTTGTCAGGTTTTACAACCTAGAAGTTCCCGCCCTACAAGCTAAATTACTGTCTGTTTCAGTGAGAGGCTAGCCGTGCCCAGATCCTATCATGCGCAGGCTACCCTCACGTGAATTCAGCTCTTCTGGTTGAGCTGCACTGTTTCAGGTTATGTGCTGTATATGCTAAGTACACCGGCCTCACATGGCCGCTCTGTATTGCCTGTCAGTGCTTGTTTACACACGCTTTACGCTTATGGTACTCGCGCTTCCTCGCGCTTATGTACAATGCGTTGGTTCCCACTCTCTATGTTCACAGAAGCTCTGTGACTCATGGGATGGATGCGGGTGCGCACGGCGTGGACAATGGGTTCCCGTAGCGTAAGCTAACTTACGCAATACGAGAGAACCTCTCGTAAGAGAACGATACTGGTTACTAACGTAACCTCGGTTCTCTCTAGAAGAGGGAACGAGTATTGCGTAAGCTGCCGTGCTAAACGCCACAAGCGCTTTTTCGCTTCAGTCGATGAAAACCAGAGAATCAGCCTCCGAGCCCACGCTTATATACGCTAAGCCACGCCCATTCTGGCGGGCTAGGACGCGGCGAGATGTGACGTCACGCCAGGCTCACTGGTAGGCTGTGCAGTTCCCGCAGGGCAGCCTATGAGCGCGCTAGAATGCCCGCTCAAGGTCTGCTAGCTGCTGCAACTGCGTTGACAATATATACAAAATTAAGGATAATTTTTGGCTTCAATATCTCGAGAAGATGAATCTTTCCCGTAGCGTAAGCTAACTTACGCAATACTCATTCCCTCTTCTAGAGAGAACCGAGGTTACGTTAGTAACCAGTATCGTTACCATACGTACCATCAGAACTGAATACGAGCAAGAAGCACAACTGAATGAACGGGAAGCCAAAAGGTTAAAAAAGGATTGTATTTTTTCCCGAAATCTAAGCGTTTTTTATTTTTATTTTTTATTTTTATTAGAAGCGAGTTTTTTCTGTCAATAATCAATCCAGATTATTTCTTTTCAAATTTTAAATAAATAAATAACTAAATTATAATTAAAAAACAATAAACAATAATATGAGGAACTCTTTTTCTCATGTGTATTTTGGTGACATTTAACAATATTGTTAATACATTTTGTACAAACTTGTATATCATAAACCTGTCATCTCTGACATTTTGTAATCTTTATAAATAATAATAAAACCATAATATGAGGCATTGAGTTTGGACATAAACACGGTCAGATAAGGCAATTTGTATGGGCAAAATTCCACTGAATATATTCAGACATAATACACAAACTATGAACAAGTGATTAATTCAAGATTAATTCAATTCACAGAAATATGTGTATGGGGCCTGCCCCTCAAAATTCCTGTGCACGTCCCTGTGGAAAAGTGTTCCATTTTGCAAATGATCTGAAGTGTTGTGCTACTTTGGTGTAGGGTTGTTATAATTGTGTGTTGTGTTTTGACAAACCGGGCCCTGTTTTCAAAATTGTGCTTACTGTAAGCAATTGAAAAAAAAAAACTGTAATGGCAAACTTGAATTTTCATCAGCCATTACGCCACTCTCCAGTCTCTCACACGATCCTTCAGAAATCTTATGTTCCTTTATTATTACCAATGTTGAGAACTGTTTCATATTTTTGAGTAAACCATGTTACATTTTTAAGGATTATTTGATGAATAGAAAGTTCAAAAGAACAGGATTTATTTGAAATCTTTTTAAAAATGATAAATATCTTTACTTTAACTTTTTTTTTTTAATTACTGACCCCATTAACCCCATTACTGACTAAGAGTAGCCTATAGTTAAATTTACACTTTTAAGAACCTTCCAAAATGAAAAGTGGACACTGAAGAAACATCTACTTACTGTAATGTAATTAGAGATTATGTAAAGTTTTTTTTTATTTTTTTTAATTTTTTTTTATAAACAGCATTATTGAATGGCTGATTTTTTTCCCCTTCAGATGGTGTACCTACTGGTAGATATCAGTTCAACTGGGTTCTATATAAGAATAAATTTCTTGAATGATCGACTCACAAAATATTTGCAATAAACATAAACAAAAATAAACACACAAAAATAATAAATAAATAATCCTCATATTGTTTTTGTTCCTTTAAGAAAAGCAGTAAATATGCAGAGGATTAGTGTTATGCGGACACGCATATGTGAAAGTGTGATATGTATTGCATATCCTAAATTTTCCTATATGAAGAAACAAGTTTATCCTCTGTAGTCACGTTGCTATGGAGACAGAAGGAGAGCTAAGGAGTTCATGGACACGCTTATCCTTAATATTAACACTGAGGTCTTTGAAAAGTGTCTCTGTGTGTGTTTGTGTTTCAGCCATTTCAAGGTCGAGCAGTATATAATCAACATAAAGGAATTCATAGAGGAAATCATGCAAAACATTTCTTATTTTGTGGGTGTGTGTGTGTGTGTGTGTTTATGGGGTGGGGGGTGGGGGGGGGGGGGGGTATACTGTAAGTATTTGTTTGATTCTGTACATGCACATATATTTTTTACTTTCTTTTTCTTAAAGTAGGAAATGCTATAATTGTGAAGAGGGAATGCTAATGCAAAGCTCATAGTGAGGACTTTGGTACCAAGCATGAAAAATATTACAATTAAAAACTTTTTTTTTCTCCCACCTGCAGTGCTCTTGATCCTCCTTAGTCCAATTCCCACCACTTCATGAACTACATTTCCCATAAACCATTGCCTGGACTCATCATGTTCTGGTTACTTCCACCTGTTTATCATTATTGTGTTTATGTTTGCCTATTTAAACCCAGTGTGTTTATTTACTCATTGTGAATACTTTCTGAACGCTACTTCTCGTTTTCATGGTCTTGATCTTCTGACTGTGTCTCCCTAGATTTGCCTGTGCCTTGGACTTTTATTATTATCTGGATGGTTTGCTCTGTGGTTTTGATTTATTGCCTGTTTTATGGATTATGATTCTGGATTGCCCCAATAAAAGCTGTGTTTGTATCCTCAACCTTTGTGTTTCAGAGCACTTGCGTAACAAATATAACTAATAAATAAGTTGTATTATATTTGTATTTCCTTGTCTGTAAATGCTTTATGATTATTGTGTAGTTAAAGTAACAGTGGCAGGTGTAGTTGTAGATTAAACGTTACATTTATATCCAGTGTCAGAAATTAAATTTTATATTAAGGGACAGTAATTTGTTTGTTTTATACTTCTGAGTGCATATTTCTAACCAGTCTTTTTAGAGTATGATGAATACTTTAGTTGAATCATTTCATTGAAATATATACATATAAATAATGCACTAAGATAATAAACAATCTTCTAGGGTATGTTTGAAATAACTGTCCATCTTCTATGTGTCACTTATAGCTTATATAACTTATATAAGTAAAGAACAACAAGACAAAAAATCAAATGAAAACAATCTTAAATCCAAAAACCGAACACTCAGAAAATCCCAGGAGAAGAACGTAAAATAACCACATTAACATTGACGTTACCAGACAAATTAACTTAGGAAACTCATAAGCTTATGCTGCCTTAACGAGTTTCATGAAATACAAGATTCCTAGTTACAAATTGGACATGAATGCCCTCTCAAGTTGTATTTACCACTGGGAAGTTTGGGGATAATTTTGATTTCCCAAGTTCCTGAGATGGGCAGGCCAACAAACTTTAAACATTGTGGAGGGGAGAACGATTGTTGCTTTGACTGGTGTTCTTTATTACATTTTTCCACAATTGATTTGTCTTGTCGTTAAAGTAGTGCATATTTACATATATGAATAATCATTTGAAGCATATTGTATGTATTATACACACCAAAAATAGCCTATATTTGACCAAAATTCCAGAATCGTCAGCAAGCTTACTATAGCGTGGTGAATGTTTATGTGGTTGTCAATGAATGGGACACTAAATATCATTTTGGCTTTAATAAGATTTTCCCAATTAATAGACAAGAATAAACTAACTCTGAATACAGGCTGACAGACAGGCAAACACGGAAACCAAAACACCATGGTAATAGAACAGAACATATTTGTTACATTATGTTAGATTAGGTACATTTTTATGTAATGTTGCTTCAGTTTTTAGAGTTGTTGGAAGTGTTTTCTATTTGTTTAGTGTTCTCAGGAGTGGTAGTTTATTCATGGAAAATCACATTAGCGTTACAACACTCTCCTCAGAGACTGATAGTTGACAGTTACAGGGCACTGGGGTGTCTGCAGAGGTGTCTGATAATTCTAGACAGGCCAAAAATCAAATGATATCTATCAAATGTTAGATGACAGATAAAAACTAGAGGGGTATTTTTGCCTGCATATTGGAAATATCTAAAAAATATTTTTGTCACATTTAGTGCCTTGAGCCCTGGTTCATTTCTGACACAGCTGCCAACCCGCAAAATATTTTATTTCCGAAAAATGTCCATTAGTGTAGTTTGCATCCATGAGCTTACGAGAGATGCCTAGCAACAACAAAAAAATCCATAAAGTTTGACCATTTTTGAGAAAGACCAGTAACCTTAGGTTGTTCCAGGGGGACAGTGGCTGTAACAAGCTTACCGAAAATCATGGATAAAATGTTCCTGCCATTCTTTGCCTTGTACAACTTGAAGACAAACATGCTCTTGAGCAGCAGAGGAGTTTAATTCAATAGTTGTTTTCAAACACAGCACGCTGTTGCTCTGGTTTTTCCAATGGTAAATACATGTAAGATATCATTTGATTGCCTTTATTAGCATTATTTACAATTTATGTTGGTATTTTCCTTTCTGTACGGTCTCAAAGGAGTTGAATTTTCATTACATTTTTAAATATCCCAGACTAGACAGTGGTCAGCACTAATTATATTAATGGGGCTGTGGCTGCACAGTGCAGTCTGGGAGTCAATGCAATCATGGTTCAATACGTAAATAAGGCCTCATGAGTCCATTCACGCACACACACACACACATATACACACACACATATACACATATTCTCTGAGAACCAAACAAGTTTAAGTCAAAGGAACTGACTAAGACTATAGGTACCTATCAAATGGACACTTGCTCTTTCCTTTTACTTGGTCCGTTGTGTAGTGTCTGTTATGCCAAGTTCACACTACAGGATTTTTAAGCCCGATTTAAGCTCGATTTGAAAGTCAACGAACTCGCCGACAGGTCGGGCTGTGATCGGTGGGTAAATAGTGGGTGATCAGCGTTTGCCAATCTTTATGTGGGAAGTAACGACGCATCAAAGAGGCTCGTCGACGCCAACGTCTATTTTCAAATAAACATTAACGGTTTTGCGTCACTTCCCGTTCCAATTCTTGCGTGTGTTTTCGTGACAAAATGTGGTTTGAGGACCGGATAGAGTCGTTGGGTGACAGAGTTGTTGTCAGCTCGTGTAGTGTGTGACCCCCTGTTGCGGATAATTTACGTAGTGTCACGTAGTGTGAACGCACAGCAACTTCAGGACTCCAGATTACAGACAGCAAGTCGTGCAGTCTTAACAGCACAGCGAGCAGCTGACATTTAAAGTCGTGTAGTCTGACAAGGCATGTGTTTTGTATTCATCTGACATATGTACCCAAAAGCCATCCTCACTGATAATTACTGCCTGACAGCTTCACCTCAGGCTTTGCCAAAGGCATGCTTATACAAAGATACAAAATGGATCGTTTCAGTTAAGCATTATTGTGAAACATCATTGTGTCTATTGCCATCTTGTTATGTGTCTATTGAGATTAATTTAAATGACAGTGAGGTAATTTGGGGACTTTTTAAATTACATTTGAGTCACTCGTTGTATCTTTAGCCATTTTATCTTAATGAAATATTCTTTGTTTTTTCTCAATGAAAATCAATCTAGTTGAATCTATGTTTTATGAATTTCTAAACAGTGTAAAACAAAGGGAATAACTCTCTACCAGCATGGCCAAACACAGATAACAGAACATTGAGGAAATACTCAATTAGTCTGATTAGCTGACAGCCCAACATTAGCATATCAAAAAAGCTCTGAACAGTACACACTAATGCAAGGTGTTCATTTGAAGATAATTTTTTCCCCTCTGCAGTCAAGATTCTTTTTATCAACTTCCATCTTTTGAGGATAATGATACATTTTGTGAATCAGATAAGAAAAAAGGCTCAAATGCTACGCTAACAAAATGCTGATCATTCAGTTCTCTCAATAGCCTAAGTAAAAACAGCTGCGTTTGCAAACTTGGGAGAACTTTGATAGTGATGTTTCTTTAAGCTGGATTTGCATGTGACAACTGGCAATGACAATGCGCTTGCCTAATTACTTTCTCTCTGTCTTTTCCATCTTCCAGCTTCATCACACTCTCTTTTTTTACACAGACACCTATATAGAAGATGTAAAAGCAAAAATGGGAATTTGGATTTTTATTTTATTTTAAATAGCTGACAGTTTGCAAAATATTGCTCTTTTGGAATGGTCTCTTGACATAACATGTCTTCTCTATTATCACAAAGAGGGAAAGGGATGATTGCCAGCAGCAGGCCTGTCAATATAATAACGTTACATCAATTGTGAACAGAAATACAATGTTGCAATATGATTAACGTATAAAAGGCACTAAAGCCAAACAAGTAAGAGCACTTTTCCATCAGTTTACATCAATGAATGGCCTGCTGATGTATATTTGTGTGCATGTGTTAGCTCAGACCTAAGGCATCAGACTCACCATTGCCAAAACCCAGGCCGTCACAATGGTTTAACTCAATGTAGAGAGATAGGAAGAAAAAGGGAGAGCAAGCGAGAGAGAGAAAGAGCATGATTATGGTAACCATCCAACATCATGTTAAAAACAAATGGCTAAAGAAAAATGAACGGGTAAGAATGGGAAAGAGAGCACACACAGAGATAATGAGTGGTGTGGTTGGATGTGTATGGCCACAGGTAGTGTCTTTACAGCTCCCTCCCTCTCTTTCTTTATTTCTTTATTTCTTTCTTTCTTTCTTTCTTTCTTTCTTTCCCTCCCTCTGATGCCTGTCAGGGTTATCCGGTCTGGTTGTTTTAAGACTGCACAACAGATCACACATAGACTGTTATGATAGTTGGATGCCCTGCTAAATTAGGAATAGCTCTTTTCCTTCTTCCCCATTCCCTTTCCGGCAGTGGCGTAGCCACGAGCCCTCATTTACATGTCCGGCCCCCTCAGATTTCTGATTGCTTAAAAAAAAAAAAAAAAAAATGAGGCAAAATATTTTTTTAGTGATTGTGAATTAGCCTACACTGCGCAAACCAAAGTAATACCCACCGAATGAAGAAGGGTTTCCTCTCAGTCTCCACAGTACATCAAATATTTATTTTATTTTTCGTGTTCGCATTTATGAGGGAAAAAAAACAATGTTATGGACGTGCTTTAGTGAAAAACAAAAAAAAGCTCTGAAAGCGGCACTAAAAGATGCTTTAAAACTTTCACAGACATCAAACAGAAAGCACAAAACCTTTCTTTAACCTGAATTTCGTTTTGTATTAATTGTATCTTAATTTTAATCAATGTTTCATCAAATAAGTAGCAGACGATCTATAAGAAACGGAGGCGCCAGCGCGTGAACTGCAGCTCGTCTCATAAATGAACAGAAACTCAGCATATAAGGTATATATATAATATATATATATATATATATATATATATATATATATATATATATATATATATATATATATATATATATATATACCTTATATGTGTGTGTGTGTGTTGCCCCCTCATTTAAAGACGGGACCCCCCAAAAATAAATTTCTGGCTACGCCCCTGCTTTCCGGGCTCAGTTTAATTAATTAAATGAGGTTTCATTTATTTAATTTCAACTTATTAAAATTACAACCCCAATTAAAAAATGCCTGTTCTGTTCCATTAAACTATGGCATATTGTCAAACTTTATTTTACATTTGCTTCAGCATAACTGTTTCTCTGTAGAAATTTGGACAACTTTTGTTTTGGTGAATGCAATTCAAATCTGTTTTTTGTAGTTTGAATAATAAAAAAAAGCCTGTGATTTAAAGTCCAATTAGTTATTTTGAGTCAGATTCAGATTTCAAATAGATTTTTCATCAAAGTGTGCGAAATGTGTCTAAACACACATATACGCCCATTGTTTCCTCGTAAAGGATCAACAGTATATGACATGTACTGTGTCAAACAGTGACGTGTAAAATGCCTCTGTCACTTATGTTGTCTCATGCATCTTGTGAGTTCAACACTACAGCAAGTTGTCATGATAGACATTTCCAGTTTTCCGTCCTGTCTTTCCATTCTGACAGCTACTCACCGTTGTAGTATTAGGAAGTATCTTGGTATCGCTGAGGCTTATATCTACAGTTGCATTGCTAGCAACTGTATATTGATACCAGGTATTGAATGCACTGTCAGAAAAAAAACATGTGATTTAACATAACATAACATATCCATACACTGACATTCTCATGTAAAACAATGGTCACGAGCTGGTTGTCACATCAAATCAGTGTTTTTAGCATTCTTTATGATAGAAAAATAAAATAAATAAATTGACAGTAAATGTCTGAAATAATAAAAATTATCAAGTATAATCAATATACAAATTCTTAGCAACAGAGTATTTATTAGAACTGTTTTTCAATATGTCTGACAGCAGTTAACTAGACCAGTGTGATTCAATCGTGAAGCTAAAATCTATTATAGGATATTTGTAAAATTCCTATGAATTACATTTTGTTACACACTATTTTCTGCACGGCCCCTAACTTGTGAAAAACTGGACAGGATGTAAAACAGATTGTCATTGGACACTGACAAATGAGCCTCTATTATCAGCACAGTTGGAATTTTATGTTCTCAGAGTAAGAGTTTATTATTTATTTTTTTTAAATGAAACTTTACTTTAATTTGAATTACATGTACATAGATAATTTAAACACAATAGGGCTTTTCACACTTGAAATAGTTAACCCTGCATCATTCAAAACCCAGGGTAAACTGAATCCTGGGTTATCTTGCTTCACGTTTCACACTGCTTATAGTTGATTTGGGGTTAACAATTAATCCTGGGTATTGATAAGCTGACGTTTCAGATTGTAGATTCCTAACCCTGGGTTAACATTCTTATATGCATTTTTGAGGATCAGTGTCATTGATTGGATGAACGCAGGAGGCCTGTTTACACAAAAGCTCTATTGTGCATCCCCGTATTGCCAAATGTACTATGGAGTTTAAACTGAATGGATAGTTCGGACTATAAAGGTAAGAATGAATCGGTCTCTTCACTCAAATTGTCACAATATCTATTAGCATTTGACATTTTTCCTCTCAAAAGCTGAATTTACTGTTTATATACAATGTGCAGTGTTTCCTTGACTGTACAAAGCACGCAAATATGTACGCAATTGGTTGTCTGTTGCTAAGCATCTAGTTTAAACATTTTAACACTGCATACTTTTTTTACACTGATCTAGCAGGGTTTCATAACCCGGGTAAAAAGCGGTGCTAACTCCGCTTCTAAATTACAAGTGTAAAATGTTCCTTTACCCAGGGTTAAAAGCGTTGTTTAAAACTACGATAACCCGGGATTCCCTTTCAAGAGCGGTAACTCTACATTGCGTAGCTACGCTGCAGGAAGTTCTCCCTTCTGAACTTTTGTTGAAATCTTATGGGCTAACGCCAGTTTGGAACAGCTGGCCAATTGTCGCGAAGTATGCAAATGCTGACAGGCTCGCGGGCAGTATAAAATGCATGGGCGCATCAGAATCTCTTTATTCACGCTGTCATCGTTGAAGTTGCACCTGAGGACTAGTTACCTTTCTTCCTCGCATCCGATGGCTAACCTTTGCAGGATTTGTGCGGGCCCCATCGACCCGCCCCACACCTACGAGACTGCGCCGCCTGCCTGGGCCTGGCCCACGCTGAGGCGGTCTTCTTGGACTCCACGTGCGTGCACTGCGCCGACCTGCTGGTGCGCACTCGAGATGGCTTTTGCTATTACGGGGTCGAGGCCCACTGCTGTCAGCGAGCCGCTGGTGGGCCCTACCCCACCCAGAAACGACAGTGACGACGAGGCCTGGGGCCATATTCCTCTGCCGTCGCCACGCACCGGTCCTTTTCACTGACGCGCAGGACTCGACGCGAAATGCTACGGTAAAAGGGAAGTAAGTCTGGTATCTCCAGTCGAACCACCGCCAGGCTGCTTCAAGGAGGAGGACTCTGTTCTTCCACTACGTCCACGAGCACATGGAAAAGTCGTGGTCTGCACCACAATCGGCGCATGTTTAAAGGGACAAGGCGGAAGCCCACGCCTCTGTGCGCATGCCCCCTGTCGAGGAGACCATCGCCGTGCATCTGTGCCCGTCCGTTCATCTCTGGTCGCGGATCTCAGCTTGCAGTCCAAGCCGTGCAAGTTCACGGCTCATCTGGCTGAAAAAACAAAGGCTTCAATCACTCCCTCTGGCCTCCTTGGTGAAGCCGTGGAGTCAGTTACTGAGCATTTCTCTGAGGCGCAGAAGCGCGAAGGCTATGAGTCACGAATATTGCCCCGTCATTCGTTCCAGCTCTCGTCAAGGTATCTCTCTTCGTCGGCACCTTGTCCCGCCTAAGATCGTTCGAGCAGCCCGCTGCGTCTCCGCCCTGAGCCGGATGTTTGCCGTAGGCAGTGGGCGGGACCGGGAATGTAGCGGCATGGACCATTGAAAGCACCGTCCTCGGCTGCCAAGCCTTCGTCCTATAGACCATCCAAAAGGAGGAGAGAGTTTGTTAGAGGCCCCGGCCCCAAGCACCTGTTGTGCTGTTTGTGTGAGCTCCACAATAAGAGCACATATCCTTTCACACAATAGGCCGTTTCCTCCTCATACACTCAACACTGTGTCACTCGCCCTGCCCCGAGCAGCGTGGAGTCGGAGTCCGTGACTATTAGTGGACTCCCGATGGAAAAACACGAGAGTGCCAATGTTCCCCCGCCGTGCACGACACCGCTCCTGCCCAATCGGAAGCCAGCCTGGCTGGGGCAGGGCTCCAGTCTACAAACTCGAAACATTGGCCATAAAACGAATACGGCCACAGTGTCATTTTCTAGACGCGTGGACAGTTATTATAGGCATTTCACCTTGGCTACTGGGGATAATTCAACACAGGTATTTTCTTCAGTTCAGACCAGACCACCCCGCATCAGAAGGTTCATTTGACGAGGGCTGTTGCCTCTTCGTGGGCCTGGTCTAGAGCTATGTCTTCCAGGATTTATGTTTTGCTGCTGGCTTCTCAGAACACCTTCGCCAGATTTTACAAGCTGGATGTACCGTCTGTGGCGTCTCACATGCTTTCGGTGAGTTAAGTTCTTTACTCATGTATTGTGAACTGTTCTAGTTGTACGCAATGTTTACCGCTATGCTGTTGACTCTGTGTATATGGCTACTAGTGTTTAATACAGCTGTTACCTCTAACGGCGTTGACACTGTTTACTTTCATGCTTAAGTGCTTTCCTTGCTGTTCGATTGCTCCTGTCTGCCGGCAGGGAGATAGTCAGGCTGATGGAGAAGATTTCAGAACTAGAGACGAGCATCCAAACTTTAATTGAAGTTAATTGTAAGAGTGCAAGGGCTTTAGATACTTCTTTGGATGCGACTAGCTTAGTGAACACTGTACATTGTTTGGTCGTGGCTGTAGTAGAGCCCGTGCAGCAGGGCAATTGGGTGATGGGGAGATGCTGTAGTCGCGGGACAAAACCTGACATCAATGCAAATTTAAAAGTGCTGGCTAATGCTAATCGTAAATTCTCTAAGATTATTATTCACGTCAGCACTAATGATGTTCGACTTCGCCAGTCGGAGATCACTAAAATTAACGTTAAAGAGATGTGTGAACTCACAAGTACAATGTCAGGCACTGTAATTTGCTCGGGCCCCCTTCCTGTTCGCCGAAGTGATGAGATACTTAGTAGACTGTTCTCACTCAATGGCTGGCTGTCTAACTGTCAAAATAATATAGAATTCTTAGACAATTGGAAAAGTTTTTGGGGCAGACCTGACCTGCTGAAAAGAGATGGTATTCAACCCTCCTGGGATGGTGCTGCTGTTCTCTCTAGTAATTTGTCACATAGTCTTGGAGCTCAAACATGAATTGGGGCTCAGGTCAGGTAGCAGACAGACTGGATAAACCGACCGTCTGCTAGCTGTCTCACGTCACTAAGGTCAGATAAATCCCATCACATAGAGACTCTTCCATCTAGATATCATCATATAGAAATTTTCTCTGTTCCCAATTAGGAAATACAAAAAACTTCCAAACCCATCTAAAGGTAAAAATTTAATTGATGTTCAACAAATAAAAAACAGATTTAACACAAAAGAAAAAAATATAAAGCTTGGGTTGCTGAATATTCGATTCCTCACTTCAAAGGCACTTATTGTTAATGATATGATTACAGACTATAAACGAGATGTGCTGTGTTTGACAGAAACCTGGCTAAAACTAAACAACTACATTACTTTAAATGAGTCCACCCCCGAAGATTACGGTTATAAACATGAACCTAGTCTGAAAGGCAAAGGGGGAGGTTTTGCTGTAATTTATAGTAATATTTTCAGAATTACAAAGAAGTCTAGTTTCAAATAGAATTCTTTTGAAGTGTTGGTGCTTAATGTAACACTATCTAGTGTAAATGATAAATCACGTTTGAGATTTGTGCTGGCTACTGTATACAGGCCACCAGGGCACCATACAGACTTTATCAAAGAATTTTCTGACTTTCTATCAGAGTTAGTACTGGCTGCAGATAAAGCCCTAATTGTTGGTGATTTTAATATACATGTAGATAACGAAAAAGATGCATTGGGATTGGTATTTAAAGACATTCTTAACTCTATTGGAGTTAGACAACACGTGTCAGGACCTCATTGTCGTAATCATACTCTAGATCTAATATTATCACATGGAATCAATGTTGATGCCGTTGAAATTCTGCAACAGAGCGATGACATCTCAGATCATTATCTAGTCTCGTGTAAACTTCAACTTTAGCCAAGGCTGCAAAGCCGACTCTGTGTTACAAATATGTTAGACCTATCACTTCTGCCACTAAAGATTGCTTTATTAATAATCTTCCTGATCAGTTTCATCATCTCAGCATCCCAGATAGCTTAGATTAACTCGATATTACGACAAAAACCTTTAACTCTATCTTTTCCAGCACTTTAGACACAGTTTCTCCTTTGCGGTTAAAGAAGATTAAAGAAAATAGTCCAACGCCATGGTACAACGAGCACACTCCGGCCCTTAAGAGAGCGGCCAGAAAAATGGAGCACAACTGGAAGAAAACAAAACTAAAGGTATTTCGCATTTCATGGAAAGAGAGCACAATTGCATACAAAGAGGCCTTAAAAGCTGCTAGATCTGCTTATTTTTCAATCCTATTAGAAGAAAATAAACAAAACCCTAGGTATTTATTTGAAACAGTGGCTAAACTGACGAATATTAAAGCGTCAACCCCAGACGTTTCCAGGCAGCACAGCAGAAATTACTTTATGAACTTCTACTTACAAGATTGATAATATCAGGAAAAAAAATATAACTATGCAACCGTCTACTACAGTATTGCATCAGGAAGTGCATTGTAGTCTCCCTGACGAAAAATTCGATTCATTCATTGCTATAGGAGATTTTCTAAACTCGTTAAATCATCTAAATCGATAACGTATGTTAGACCCTATACCGACTTAGCTACTGAAAGAGATGCTTCCAGAGGTCATAGATCCTCTTCTTAATATCATTAATTCATCTTTGTCATTACGATACGTACCAAAATCTTTTAAGCTGACTATGATCAAACTGCTTGTTAAAACACTGCAACTTGATCCTACAGAATTAGTCAATTACAGGCCAATCTCAAATCTACCTTTACTGCAAAAGGCAGTATCTTCACAACTATGTTCCTTTTTAGAAATAAATGATATCTGCGAGGATTTTTAATCAGGATTTAGACCGTACCATAGTACTGAGACAGCTTTCAGCTCTAAGAATGCATAGCATATATAAAAAACTGTATGACTAGTAATTTCCAACTACTTAATTCTGAAAAAAACAGAGATTCTAATTATTGGACAAAAAACGTCTTCACGTACCTATAAAACTGTCTAAGGGTGTACTCACACTTGGCACGGTTGCCATGAACCGGGCCCGAGTACGATTGTCCCCCCTCCCCACTCCCCCGCTGGCCTGCACTCACATAGGGTTTCAGCATTCGTGCCGGAGCACGCTTACGTCATTATGGTGCGACGGTTTGGGGATAAACAAGAAGAGCGGAGCTGTCTGAACACAATGGAGTCCATCGCTCTGTTTTCTTTGTGGATAATTTTGTGTCGTTTAAAGTCACAATTACCTTTTCTTTTCTTTTTTGTATTCAGTGGCGGAAACGGGCTTCCATTACAAATGACATAGGCAAGCTACTAAACGTCCACGGTGGTCCACAGCCCTCTCACAGCCTGTTGTTAAACAGATGTGTCGCCTTAGTGGCGCGAAAATTTTCACGTAATCGTGCTGCTCGTATGAGGAGGTTTGCAAGGTACCAGCTGAAGTGCAGAACCATGACGTCACGGTTCAAACTGGCTAGTTTGAACTGTTATAATTATGTTTATAATAAATAACCTGTTTTAATTATGGTTATTTCTTTTTATTTTTTATTTTTATTTCTTCTATGTAAAGCACTTTGAATTACCATTGTGTATGAATTGTGCTATATAAATAAACTTGCCTTGCCTTGCCACGCGTCCTGTTCCGTGCTCCAGCACGGTTAGCGCTCACACTGCATGCGAACCGCGCCCGAGTCCAACTGAACCGTGCTCTGGCCCACCTCTTCCAAGCGGGCCAGGGCCGGCTAATCGAGCCGCGCCCGGGCACGGTTCGGAGCACTCACACTAGTCAAACGAACCGCGCTTTGGTGGTCAAACGCACTCGGGCACGGTTCAAACTGGCTAGTGTGAGTACACCCTAACACTTGATGGCTGCTCTGTCAAGTCCTCGTTGTCGGTTAGGAACCTGCGTGTGGTCTTTGATACCAATCTTTCATGTTAAAGACACGTGTTTAGTATCTGTAAAACCGCATTTTTTCATTTTAAAAATATATCTAAACTACGTCAAATGCTCTCAATGGAAAATGCAGAACGTCCCAGGTTACGTATGTAACCCTAGTTCCCCGAAGGGACGGACGCAGCGTGTAATCGCAGTGGGAACGCCCTCAGCGTGACGCGTCTGAAGCATGAATGAAATCAGTCAATGGAGAGAATGACCGTACGGCGAGTGACGTCATCGACCAGGAAGCTATAAATATCCCCTGAGCACACCAGCCGCCAGCTTAAAGTACTGAAGCAAGGGACCCAAGGGGATGCCGGGAGAATGGCAGGACACGCAGCGTCCGTCCCTTCGGGGAACTAGGGTTACATACGTAACCCGGGACGTTCCCCTTTAGGGACTACCGCTGCGTGTAATCGCAGTGGGAACGCAATACCCACATCCCCATACGACCAAATCCCCGTCGTGTGTCATTAGGAGACACAAGCCGACGAGAGAACCTGAGCCCCGGGAGTGGAGCTAAGGTAAAGGGAATAAAATCTGACGAAAGTGTGCGGTGAGGACCAGCCTGCCGCATCACAAACGTCCTGAAGAGAAGCTCCTGAAAGAAGAGCTGTAGAGGCAGCCATACTCCTGGTGGAATGAGCCCTTACAGCCAAAGGTGAAGGCTGATGGGCCGAACCGTAAGCAAGCGAGATGGCCTCGACCACCCACTTGCTCATCCTTTGCTTAGATGCCGGACACCCCTTCTTAGGTGACCCAAAACAGACAAACAATTGTTCTGATTTCCTCCAAAGGGCAGCTCTGTGGACATACGCATCTAAAGCCCTAACGGGACACAGCAAATTAAGTTTCTCCTGGTCTGACGTCAAAAAAGGCGGAGGACAGAAAGCCTGCAGTACTATAGGTCTAACCGAAGTGGTTGGTACCTTAGGAACATACCCTGGTCTCGGACAGAGAAAAGCCTTTACCATACCAGGAGCAAATTCCAGGCACGAGGGAGCCACCGAAAGTGCTTGAATATCTCCAATTCTTTTTAGAGATGAGATAGCAAGAAGAAGGATAGTCTTTAGAGTAGGAAACTTTTCCGAAACTTCCTCGATGGGCTCGAAAGGAGCAAGGGATAGACCTTCTAAGACGATGGCCAGATCCCAAGCTGGTACCCTTGTGCGAACTGCAGGCCTCAGCCTCAAGGTGCCACGAAGGAAGCGAGATATAAGTGGGTGTTTCCCGAGGGAACCTCCACTTGAAGGGGCGTGGTAAGCAGCTAAGGCCGCCACATACACCTTCAGTGTGGAGTGGGATAACCCTGTGGAGAGACGGTCCTGCAGGAAATCCAGTACTGTACCAACCGGGCAGTTAACTGGGTCCTGCTGGCGCTCTCCACACCAAAAGGGTGAAAAGTTTCCACCTCGCGGCATATAACTTCCTCGTGGCGGGAGCTCTGGATTGGAGGATGGTCTCAACGACCTCAGTCGAGAGACCAGAACCTATGAGCTGGGCCCCCTCAGAGGCCAAGCCCATAGCCTCCATAGTTCTGGGCGGGGGTGAAGGATCGCCCACTCGCCTGAGAGAGTAGATCTCTCCTGATCGGTATCTCTAGGGGAGAGCCGTGGAGGAGAGACACTAGGTCCGCAAACCATACTCGGGCCGGCCAGAACAGGGCTATTAGCAGAAGACTGAGCCCGTCCCGGCAAACGTCTCCAGAACTCCCGGGAGCAGAGCGATCAGGGAAAAAGCGTACAAACGTGACCTCGGCCACGGATGTACCATCGCATCCAACCCCAGTGGGGCTGGCTGGCTGAGAGAGAACCACAGTGGACAGTGTGATGTCTCTCGGGACGCAAATAGGTCTACCTCGGCACAACCGAAATGTCCCCATAGGAGCTCCACCACCTCGGGGTGAAGACTCCATTCCCCAGGCCTCGGCCCCTGCCTCGACAGGATGTCTGCCCCCTGATTCAAATATCCCGGGAGATAAATAGCTCTGAGAGAGAGAATTTCCCCTGGGACCATAGAAGGATCTGACGTGCCAGCTTGTAAAGCGGGCGAGAACGCAGACCCCCCTGATGGTTGATATAAGAGACCACCGATGTGTTGTCTGTCCGGACAAGAACATGGTGGCCTCTTAGGTCTGGGAGGAAATGTTTCAGGGCCTGAAACACTGCCAGCATCTCTAGACAATTTATGTGCCATAGACGGTGATGGTCCTCCCACAGACCCTGGGCTGGGCGACCACTCATGATCGCCCCCCACCCAGTGAGAGAGGCATCTGTCGTTAGCATAACGCGACGACAAGGAGCTCCCAACACAGGGCCTTGGGACAGAAACCGAGGATCTTTCCACATAACCAGAGCGCGATGACACCGTCGCGAACTCACGATCATGTGAAGCGGATTTCCCCTCGGGGAGAATCCCTTGGTTCTGAGCCACCACTGTAACGGTCTCATGTGCAAGAGGCCAAAAGGTATCACATTGGATGCAGCTGCCATGAGACCTAACAGTCTCTGGAACTGTTTTACAGTGGATGACTGGCCTAGCTTGACCTGATCTACTGCGGCGAGAATCAAAGCAATACGAGCAGGTGACAATCGTGCCTGCATCGTCGTTGAATCCCACACTACACCTAGAAAAGTGGTTCTCTGTAATGGAGAAAGAACACTCTTTTTGACGTTGAGCCTCAGCCCCAGTCTCTTGATATGAGCAAGAACGACATCTCGGTGCCGATCCGCCTGTTGTAAAATCAAGCAATCGTCTATATAATTCAGAATGCGGATGCCCTGTAACCTCAGCGGGGCTATAGCAGCATCCATACACTTCGTGAATGTTCGGGGTGACAGTGCTAGGCCAAACGAAAGAACCCGATATTGGTACGCTTCGCCCCCGAAAGCGAACCTCAGGAACTTCCTGTGTTGAGGGAGGATAGATACATGGAAGTAAGCGCCCTTTAGATCTATCGTGACAAACCAGTCCTCGGATCTGATTTGAACATCCCGAGTGACAGACACAGCACCCTGTAACGTACTTGCAGGGAACAGCTGGTCTGGGCACTCCACAACCCTCCTCGGAGGGGAAGAGCTTCCCTCGGGAAATCGCTCGCCGAGTCTCTCTACGCCCTGTGAAGGCAGGGTTAGTAGAGCAGACCCCTGAGGGCATTGGAAAAGACAGGGCACCGTGTTTTTGTGCAGTGAACTCAAGTCTTTCACGATGGTTCCTCAGAGTCCTGACGTTCAGCACGTCAGGATTTTATTTTATTTTTTTCAACGCGGCCTTCTTGGTGATAATGACTGTCCTCACATCAGCCCTACCACGAGAAGGTTGCGCCGGAATGTAACGATGAAGTACCGGCTGTAGTATCCTAACTCCCTGCTGGGTGGAGGAACCCGCTCTAAGGCTCCTTTCAGCAGGAGAGTTTTTATCTCCTGTTCTAATACCAGAGCCTGCTCGGGGCCCACCACTGTGGGCAGAACCCCTCTGAACCGAGGTGGACGCGTTCTGAACTGAATAGCGTACCCGTTCTCTATAGTATTCAGGCCACTGAGAAACATTGGGGAGAATTTTCCATACCACCAGGAACTCTACTAAGGGAACCAGCCTCTCGAGGTTGGCCTCTGGATGAACATCCCGAGTGACAGACACAGCGCCCTGTAACACACTGGCAGGGAACAGCTGGTCTGGGCACTCCACAACCCTCCTCGGAGGGGGCGAGCGTCCCTCGGGAAATCGCTCGCCAAGTCTCTCTACGCCCTGTGAAGGCAGGGTTAGTAGAGCAGACCCGTAAGGGCATCGGGAAAGACAGGGCACCGTGTTTTTGTGCAGTGAACTCAAGTCTTTCACGATGGTTCCTCAGAGTCCTGACGTTTAGCACGTCAGTATTTTTTCGACGCGGCCTTCTTGGTGATAATGACTGTCCTCAGATCAGCCCTACCGCGAGAATGTCACGCCGGAGAGCGCCCCGCCTCGTCCCTCCTCGTCCCTCCAGTTTCTCTGCGGGGGGGCACGAGACGCGACACTTCGTTTCTGCTGCGCTCTTTTTGAGGTACTCTGCGACTGGGACTGCCCTCCGCCGCCGAGTAAGCCTTCCCCACTAACACATAAGTATTTTAGTGGTTTAGAGGGCAGAGCCGGTGCTTTAACCCTCTGGGGTCGGCAATCACGCCGGCGTGATCTGCTCGCTTTTTTTCTTATCAGTGCAAAAGAGACTCAAAATACTCGGTTGATTTTGATCTTACATATAAGTGTTATACATCATTAGATCCTGTTAAGTTTATTTTTTTTTGTGGATACTCAAAATAAAAACAAAGTGTTGTGCTTTTCACCAAATAAAGAAAAACAAACATGATGCGAGTTCTGCGTTCTCTCTGTCAGTGAAGTCCATTCTGAAACGCGTCCTAAGATTAACTGTAACTCCGCGATTACTTGTCACATAGGCACGAGAGATTTTTCTTTATGAAGCTTGAATTCTCTTCTTTTAAATGAAGTAATTTATATTAAAAAAAATATTCTCAGTTTATGCAATCCGTTTGAAACCAAGGAGAGGTCCATTTTTTTCTTTCTCCCCTCATTATTTTTAATGAGTTGAGGCCGCCACGCCCCCGGCGCTGTTCACATGTAAATAGTTCAGGTGATCGCGCAGACGCCCCCGATCAATGCCATAAAAACACAAAGATTCTTCATGAGATTCACTGATAGTTCATCGCGTTTTGAGGATGGCACGCTACTCCGGTGAAGAAGCCCTTCAGATGATTCTGGACAGCGAGGATTCACCTTTTCCTCAGAGGAATTTGAAACTCTGACGACCAACGGCTGCATTTTGAAGAACGAATTGACCCCGCCGAGGATACAAGTTCGGAGTAAGTTGTTTAGTGTTATATAATTCCTTTTCTGATTATAGAGCTCAAATGAATTTTCAGACTATATTTTTGCCTAGTTTGGGCTAGCTTTTGACATAGGAAAGATTACCTCACAGTCACAATATCCCTATACGCTCGTGTAAACTTTTTAAATGTGATATTAGCCTACTACATATATTTCACTCAGTTTTGAGATTATAATCTCAAAACTGAGTGAAATATATGTAGTAGGCTAATATCACATTTAAAAAGTTTACACGAGCGTATAGCAATATAGCAATAGACTCCGGGGCGGATCCGCCCTCAAGCCGCTAGGTCCGCTGTTCTTTCAGACTCAATTCGGTCATGCGCACAGAATATGCCCCGCCTCCTGACAGCGCACTGTCAAGTCGCGGGCTCGCTACAGACGCTGGGCGGACCCGCTGACCAAACGCGCCTATTTCAACTGTCACCGTTATCACTGAATCCCGCACTGTGAAAAACCTACAACAGCAGTTCGAGTCGGCAAACACGGAACACGGTAAGAATAGTTCAAATATGCTTTATTTGTACAGTGTAACATTACCGTTCATACTGTACGTGTACAACATGATTTTATTTCTGAAATGATTGTGTAAAACCATAACTTAGTTACCGTTAGCAAATGGTCATTAGATTTAGCGGAGATTTGAGTAAAAATGTTTTTGGTAATTAATAACTGGGTAAAAAGCTTTTTTTTGGATGGAATTATTTCTCTCTGGGAGGTGAGGTGATTTAATGTGATTTAACGTTTGCTGTCCGTATTTTTATCAAACCCTGAGCACATTATTTTCTCCCCTTTCCAGTAAAATGTCAGGCGAGAAATTATCATGTTAACGTTAGGCCTAACGTTACCTAATACCTTTTTCACGGAATGTCTAATATAAAGTTATAGTTTGTGTCGATTTTTGTTTCATTTTGACAGTTCCATCACCCCATGTAATATACATAATTAATATATAATACTGTACGTGTGTGTGTGTGTGTTCTGTTTCAGCTTACAGTTCGTTCAAGTGCTAACTTACCAGTCTGATCTACTGTTTCATCTCCGAATATCTGAGTAAAGTAAGATTTAATACTTTTCCAACTTGATTTAGCCAGATATTTTGTCAAATACTGACACTGGTCCCCACTACAGCATTTAACACTGTACTGGTTTGGTTAGTTTGAGTTCATTTTGGTTTACATCATGACAAATATATTTTCAACCACCTCCCCATGTAATGTTGTTTCAGATAATTATTTCATATTGTATTAAGAGACTCTCTGTGTGTGTGTGTGTGTGTGTGTGTGTGTGTGTGTGTGTGTGTGTGTGTGTGTGTGTGTTCTGTTTCAGCTCAGCTTACAGTTTGTTCAAGTGCTACCAGTCTGATCTAACTTACTGTTTCATCTCTGAATATCTGAGTAAAGTAAGATTTAATACTTTTCCAACTTGATTTAGCCAGATATTTTGTCAAATACTGACACTGGTCCCCACTACAGCATTTAACACTGTACTGGTTTGGTTAGTTTGAGTTCATTTTGGTTTACATCATGACAAATATATTTTCAACCACCTCCCCATGTAGGCCTAATGTTGTTTCAGATAATTATTTCCAGGGCTCGAATTTCGGTGCGGGATTGCGTCTTCTCTGTCTCTCAAAATAGGTTACACAAGGCAAGCCAATCGCGCTGCAGCTGCAGGCGGTGATTCTAGACTCTCGCGTTTCAGGAGTCGGGACATTTGATGGAAATGTCACTTGCACAATCGGGCCATTGCATCGTCACTAATGTTTATAATTTGTGCGTCTTTTTAAGTCTTACCTATTTAAACATTCAAGCGATTTTAAACCGCATAACAAACCCCATACAGAAATGTAATATATTCACATATATGTGGTACACTGTTAAATATATTGAAATATATTTTGAAAATATATTTTTAAAATGCTTATAACGTAAAGCTTAAATTGTTCTTCGTTTAAATATGTGTACATATATGTGAAAATATATTTGTGCCTTATATCATGTGAAGTTTTTAATTAGTGTGTTTTTCAAATATGTTGCCTACTTTTTTTCTACACCATGTTTATGCTATTGTATTATGGCTATACTGCTTTCTTATTCTCATTCCATTTAAAAGCCTACTATCCACTTAAAAAAAATTTCAACTAAAAAAAAAAAAGTTTCCGGACATTTTATCTTTTTTTCTTATGATTCACTCCATCAGTATTTTTAATGTTTTAATTCTAGATGTATATTCATGTAAATTCTCCATATGGTAACTTAACGATGCGTTTTAATGGGCGCGCGTGCTGAACATTCGAGTCGCATTTGATTTTACTGGAGCGGAGGGAGTTGCCACGGAAACGCCAAACGGAGCGGGGACTCAACTGAGGACAAGCTGTAAAACTGTCTCACTGTTGTTTTCACGGATTTCAGGTAAGTTTATTCCCCAAAGTTACACAAATAATACACACACTCTTCCTGACACTTTCCTACATGTAATTAATAAACGCTCCTGGTGAATATTTAGTTTACAGAAATGGTTTAGTGTCTTCGTAAAAGACCGTTAGCATCTTAGCCGTCAGGCTAACTATAACGTTAAGAGCTATAGACTTGAGCTAATTTTTAATAGAAGTTTGTGCTTTGAATCACATCTTATGTGTAAATGAGAATTATTTTATATATAGTTTTGTAAAGGTTGTGCTGGTAATTTGTCAATGGATGAATGTTAAGCTAATTAATCATCTACATGCACTGTAAGTTAGCGTTGGAGCGGGAAAACGGACTGACACTATTTCAAACACGTTTTGATCTTTCATGTTAAGCACATAATGATAAAAAAAACTGTTCTTTGATTTCAGGAGCATCAGAAACTTTACAAGGAAACACAGGTGAGCTGAGCAAGCTCTTTAAATAACTTAATATGCATTTTCACAATATGTTTCACCTATATCACCATGGATATATATATATATATATATATATATATATATATATATATATATATATATATAAATATATATATATATATATATATATATATATTTATATATATATTTATATATATATACACACATATACATATATTTAAGAAGGTTTTACATCCAAATATAAGTGAAATTGTATAAGTAAACCTAAAAATGTAAATTCTGTTTTGTTGTATATTCTGTATATTGTTCTTTCTCTTTTCTGCATTTCACCTCTGCTCTAGTTTGTTTATTTCTAATAAATGTGACATTTCATGCTAAATATTCTGTGACAGACTTTTCATGTTCCTAGATTCATGCATGCTGATGGCCGTGCAGCAGAGTTTAGCAGACCTGACGAAGAACATCTCCAAGGCGCTAAGAACCATATGACAAAAAGTAAGTAAAACCTCACAACCGTACAAAAGTTTTGTGTCGGTAAGATTTGAAATATTTTTGAAAGATGTCTTTTATGCCCACCACAGCTGCATTTATTTAAAAATATAGTAAAACAGTACAATTAATGAGATTTTTTTAATATATTTTAAAAAGTAATTCATTCTTGTGATCAAAGCTGAATTTTCAGCATCATTACTCCAGTCTTCAGTGTCACATGATCCTTGATCCATGATGCTGAAAGTTCAGCAGCTTTACCAAAACCGAAATAAATGACATTTTACAATATATTCACATAGAAAAAAAGTTATTTTAAAGTGTAATATTTCACAATATTACAGTTTTTACTTTATTTTTGATCAAATAAATGCAGTCTTCTTGGTGAACATTAGAGATTTCTTTCAAAGAGGAAACATCTTACTGACCCCTAACTTTTATTATGGTTAGGGATGGGTACCGAAACCCGGTATTAAACTGGCACCGGGGCTGAATTTTGAAAGACCGCTGGATCAATAAGCTCTGACGTTATCGGTTCTGCTGTCTGTACTGGAGAAATTAAGAAAATACACATACTATTTATTATTGCTATAAAGACAATTCGAGAGAGAGCTCTCTCACGCGGGGCCACAGCAACACGAGCCCTGCTTAATGAGTGACGATGGAGGACAGAACTAAACATTCAACTTTACGTTCGACTGTCACTTTACGTTCGAAAATCGATTGCACAATCGATCGGACCAACCAACACAAGTTTCAAAAACGAAAATAGGGAATCGATTTCACCTGCCTTTTTTTTTTTTTTTTTACCAAAAATGTGTTTTAGGTGGACAGATGTTGGAAAATAACAATGTATTTTTTGTTAACCAAATGCTTTTTAATATTCGCTATTACTTAAATGTAAGTGAACAAGCGCGCTGTTATTCGTTGCTTAGTGATGTGTGTGCTCAAGTAAGCCAGAAATGCGTAGATTCTGCGCAATATGCTGTATTTAATATATCATGAGGACTCACGAGTTGCGTATTTGCGCTAAATCCGCGAAGATTTGGCTTACACGAACTTACCCAGCAAAGTGAGTAAACATAGAAACATGCCAAATTGGCTCGTGATTTGACAGCGTTACCTGCCAAAGTAAATTTTTACCCTTATTTGGCGGGTTGGAGGGTGTTAATTTCAATACCTGAATGTTGCACTCTTGTTTGTCATTGTGCATGAAACTTCACGCCAATAAATCATCAGAAATATTGCTGACTTGTGCGCATCTCAAGCGCCCTCTTTACGTTCGTCCTAATGCCTGTTAGTTGTCCGTGGATTTGCCTATATTTGGTGTTGAAAATGAAAACGTCTTTAGACATGGAAAATCGATTTTACAATCGATTCAATGATCACTTATGTCTCAAAAATCGAACAGGATTTTTTCACAAAAGTGACCGCCCTAATTCAAACGTAGTCTGGTTACACTTTAGGTCTGTGATATTTCAATTTTAATTTCAATTTATTGATGGATAGCCCCTTGAGATGCAACATCTAATTTTCAAGAGGGTCCAGTACATAAAACATTAAAAAAAAAACACACCTTAGCTCTAACATAACTGTCACATAAAGCACACCACAATTACTCATTATACAATTAGAATCATAATACAGGAAATTCAGTAAACAAAAAGGTGCCACAAAAGAAAGACCGAGGTTGAATCAACAGGAGATATATCAGTTAGACAAATCCATTAAACAATAGACAGTTGCAAGCAATACAACTCAGACCAACATCAGTAGCACACACATACAGTGTTTAGATATTGGAATAGAGTTAACTTAAATCTACGAAACGATAAGATGGACCTCAAAAAAAGAGGAAGATTGTTCCAATCATGAGTAGCTTTATAGTGAAAAGATTTTCTACCAGTGGCTGAAAAGATTCTTGGTACAGTAAAGACCAAAGATTGCATATCACGAACAGGATACAAAGAACTGTGTGGAACCAAGAGTTCACTCAAATAAGGAGGGGATTCGAAATAGGCACATTTGAAAATAAAAAGAAACCAATGAAAGTCTCTTCTTGATTTCAGCTGAAGCCAATTCAAGGATGCATACATTACACAATGATGTGTTTTAAAAGGACACCTCAAAACAAATCTACCTAAAGAGTTAAATACAACATTGAGTGGCCTAAGAGTAGCTTCACTAGTGTTCATATAGACAATATCAGCATAGTCAACAATGGGCAATATCAACTGGGAAATTAACCTTTTCCTAACTTCAAATGTAAAGCAATTAACAGATTTATAAAGTGTACTGCAACAACCATATACTCTCTTTGTGATATGGTCAATATGAGGTTTGAAGGTAAGTTTCGGAATCAATCCACAACCCAAGATACTTAAATATGTCAGATTTCACCATAGAAGACCCATTAGCAAAATGCAGTTTTAAGTTGAGAGCACAAGGACTTCTATGCCTCGTCCCAAACAACATACAACATGACTTGTCCATATTCAACAATAGGTTGTTCCTATGAAGCCACTCTTGAATCTTACTAAAGTCATCTTGTAACCTATTCTGGATCAGGTGAATATCAGAGTCAGCAATATAAATCACGGTATCATCAGCATGGAGATGAATCTTACACAAGGAGCAAGTGCGAGATAAATCATTGATAAAGATAGAGAACAAAAGGGGACCTAGAGTGGAGCCTTGAGGAACACCCTTATCAACCAATAAGTAATCGGACATTGAACCTTTGAAAGAAACACACTGCCTTCTATTGTGAAAATAAGAATTGAACCATAATACAGCACTTTGATCAAGACCTATTGCATGAAGTTTGTCAAGAAGAATGTAATGATTAACCATATCAAAGGCCTTTGAAAGATCAATAAAAATAGCACCAGTTAGCTGTCCCAAATCACAGGCTGAAAAAATATCATTGGTGAACTTTAATAAAGCTGTGGTAGTAGAAAAATTCGGCCTAAAGCCAGATTGAAATACTGATAATATATTATTCTGAAAAATAAATTTAGATAATTGGTCAAAAATAATTTTCTCAAATAATTTGGCAATGGAACATATAATAGAAATAGGACGATAGTTATTCAGAATAGAAGCATTCCCAGTTTTTAATAAAGGGATAACTTTCGCACATTTCCATGTTGCAGGGACAGTACACGTATTCAGAGACAGATTGAATAGGTCAGCGAGTGGAAACATCAATACATGAGCAGCAAGTTTAATATAGCTAGCCTCAAGCCCATCCGGACCAGCACTGCTACATTCCTTCAGATCAGCTATAGCATTATAAACATCGATAGGCATGATTTATTAGCCTGATTTTATTTCAGATTTCGGCTTCCAAAGATTATAAAAGGAACATATTGAAAAATAACATTGCGGTAAAACAAAGTCCTTTTAGGCAAGTCATGCCACTCGGCCGCCATCTTGGCAACGCCTCCGGGCAGCTATTTCGGACTAACAAGACCAGGCTCCTATCTAAATGAATGGGGAGAGAGTCAGAACTGCACTTTCACTGGTCACCGGGACATAAAAACTGCATGTATACAAACACTAATAAAATATGATAAAAATCGCTGAAAAAGTTTGTGACTTTGCCCCAAAATAAGGTTTAAAACGCCTTTTTCCCCACAGGTTATACTTTTACTGCGCATGCGCAAGGGTTCTCTCGCTCTCTGTCGTGCGCGCGCTACTGCTCGCTCGCTCTAGATTCCGGGAGATTTGAACTAATTTGCGGTCATCAGGGAGCCGCTATCAATCTGCGGGAGACTCCCGGAACTTCCGGGAGACTTGGGATGTCTGATATTTACACAACTAACACATTTCAAATCTGCCGCCTTTTCAAACTGTAACATATTTTCCGCTGTCGCAAACCTCAACTGTGCGCATGCGTCAGTGGAACCAGACGATAGGCTTAAATGTTTTCCGGCTTGACTCTTAAAAGCAGACGATTGGCTTTCCAGCGGGAGGGGCGGGGCATGTGCATACAACCGCCATCTTTGGCGTTACGGGTTTTCCCTATATAGTTGTATTAAGGATTGAGGAAGTGGCATGTCTCTTTATAAATAGTCTCTGGGTAAAACCATTAAAAACTATAACCACATTCTGTCTTGCGCAACTTCCTTCCCTTTGCAGCAGTACGCTGTCATTTCTCCCTAAAACTCAAATTTAACGACATAATTAGCACGATCGGTGATTGTTGTAAAATGCAGTCTCTACTGTTGCTAAATTGCGGGACGCGTTTAATAATGAAAAGAGATATTAAAAGCACAAAAATCTGTGCAAGAGATTCTTTTCCCAAGGCGGCGCGTGCAACGAAACAGACCGGAATGACTCGAACAAGACGAGCAAATTATACTTTGGGTTTCGTGTGTGCGTCTAAACGAGCAAATCTACACAGAAATATGTCAAAATGACCGGCTTGGAGATTCACTTACACACAGTTTATATCTTAAATGGACGTAGGCTAGTTATGAAAATAGTTAGGAGAAAAAATAGTGCATCAGTAGTAGGGGTGTGCCGGTTTCAGAATTGGTGATGACGGTTATGTTACGAACCGTCACATTTGACTCACGTCATAACCGTCATCACCAATTCTGAAACCGGTCGTCGGGGGAGGGGGCGGGGCGTTGCGACATTCGTCTGTGTTTGAATAAACGAGCAGACACTGATTAGCTACTTGCTCTACGTTTATTTAAAATTAACAGTAAGACAACTAGCAGTAAATGTGCTTTCCATTAAATGAATCACACACAGTAAACAAATCCTTAAAGGGTTAGTTCACCCAAAAATGAAAATTAAGTCATTAATTACTCACCCCCATGCTGTACCAACCCCGGAAGGCCTTCGTTCGTCTTCGGAACACAAATGAAGATATTTATGATTAAATCTGAGAGGTTTATGACTGCTACATAGGCTCCCTAAGGGAATGACACTTGACGGCCCAGAGAGTCATTAAAGAAAATGTTTAAATATTCCATGTCACAACAGTGGCTCAATTATAAGTTTATCAAGCGACGAGAATACTTTTTGTGCGAAAAAACAAACAAAAATAACGACTTTATTCGACTATTCCTTTTCTTCCTTGTAGGCCTGAAACGAGACTTCAAGAGATTTCCACGACGCATGCGCGAGAATTGCGATCTCCTTCAACTACTTCAGTTCAGTTCTCGCGCGTGCGCGTCGTGGAAATCTCTTGAAGTCTCGTTTCAGGCCTGAGTGGGGACAAAAAAAAACCAACGACATTTTGCCTATTGTTAATGTTAGTTCATGTTAGTTTTTAATGAATCTATTATTATAAAAAATATTTCCAAAGCCTATAAATTAGCATTTGTAGAAATGTAAGCCGAGATTTAAAAAGGCTTTAAAAGTATTGTTAGTTCATCATGGTAACTATTTTGTAGGATAGTGTTAATGGATACACAACCTTAAAGTGTTCCTGGTACATTAAACATCCTTTCATTGTGAGACTAAAATGAACTTTCCCAACTAAACCTTAACTAACTTTTCCTCATGGAATAGTAAGTATTCCTCACGGAATACTCTTTGTTTTGTCTTTATACTGAACATTTTCCTTATGATTCTGAAAGAAAACGCGCCGGGTGTCTACTTGTGCTATAGTAACGATTACGAATGCAATTTTAATGCGCATCTGACTGATGGATAAACCACGCGCTCTTATTTCAGTGTAATTAATATTGTAGTTATTTCAGCAGTTTCCTTCGTACATTAAGTTTAACAACATTAAGTTAAATTTCATTCATCGGAAGCGTGTGCATTTTAGACACCTATTATGCGTTTGCTCTTTCCGTAATAAATGCGCACCCTTGAATAAGTGGGGTTTTACTTCAGCTGCTCAGGATGGGTATGAGCCATTTCCGTAAAACTTCAGTATCTTATCTTAAAGAAAATAACGGCGTTGTTTCATAGCAGTGCCCGCACAATGACATGACAGCTTTATCAATGGCTTAATCGGTTTGACTCAAGTCTTGCTTTCTCGATAGAGAGCTGTCATCTGCTCATGTGAACATCAGTGGCTGTCCTGAGGAGAGCTCAAACATCGACTGCTCAAAAGAAAGATGGTAAACAGTGCAGCGAGTATCTGTGAAGGAGAGCTGGGAGGACGCCAAATGACGCCGCACAACGCCTCATTAATTCGCGCATGTAGTCATTTAATGTTTATATATTTTAAAGCACTGAATCTCTATAGAATCGCAAATTATTCGATTCTTAGCATTTTAAATCGAATATTGACCGAAATAAACGATTCACGATTCAAATTCACGTTTCAAGATCGATGCATATGCATCGTCAGGATTTGCAATCGATGCATCGAGAAAACGAGTAAATCGTTACACCCCTAATACTGTAGCATATGTAGTCTATTCCAAAGAGACTCTCTGTTCTCTGAGTAGTGAGGACAAATAATACATTTACTAAGGGATCTTGAAAAAAATCTGATTGTAATTTTATACCACATAAACCTAAGTAAGCAAAAATAGGGACTACTGGACCTATGGTGCAAAATACACGTGATGTGAAACCGGTGTAATAGAGTTAACTGAATCATTGTCATTTAAGAATAAGACCGCGTGTGTGAGTGAATCAAAATCGTGATATTCTAATGATTAATTGTGTAGCTCTCCAGCTATGCTAATCTTTCTTCTTTTGATTTCCTGTTTTTATCTTGGTATGCCCATCCCAAGGTTATTAGATATTAAGCCACTTCCAGTTTGGATTCAGCCTAACTTGTGAAGACTTCCTATGACACCAACACTAGATGGACATACAGAACTGCCCAAATACCAACCCTATATAATATAATCATTGCCTTTAGGGTAAGGTGTAACCCGCAGCTACCCGTTTTATGGCGTAATAACTTGGGTACGTGTGATCTATTCTAGGACCAGATTACAGAAGGTGGGTTCGACTCACTGGAGTATAGAGAATTTATAACAGACACTAAAAAAAGAAAGCAACTCAGACTCAAAGGTAAATGTTAATTACTAGGAAATTAAATGTATTGTTGTTAAGAAAAAAAAAAATAAATGAATGGAATCATTTGACAAATAAAACAATATGAATAAACAAATAGACAGCTGTAATAAACAGTAGTTCAGTCCACAATTGACACTTCAGTTCAATTTGTAAATTTAGATTTCAAAATCAAGATTTCAAACCAGATTTCACAATTCAAAATCAGCATCCAGAGAGAAAAACAAAAAAAAAACAAAAAAACAACTTCAAGTATCAGATTCAATGTTCAGATGTCACTGAATATTTTTAGTTCAGTTCCGGTTCAATAAGAAAAATCAAACGATTGATCCAGGGGAAATCCAGAAGGAAAAAAAACAAATATCACAGTTCAGGGTGAGTATATTTTGTCCTACCAGTTCAGCAAAATAATAGCTGTTTTAATTTCCAGGTACGATCAAGCAGATGGTTGGCTCGCCATGTCCAAACCACAGACAGAACATCCACGGCAGGGACAGATCAGGATTCAATAGGGTGATTTCGATGAAATCAGAAATAGAAGAAAAACAAGAGAAACAAACAAAAAAAACCCGGCCAAGGAAAAAGTAAGTGAAAGAGAAAAATAAAATAAAGTTTTCTTTTGGTTTGGCCTCAATCTAGATGGTTTCAGTCTTCTTTTTTAATGTGTGTTTTAATGGGTCAGAAATCTTGGAGTAATCTTTGATGATCAGCTGACCTTCACTGACCACATTACAAAGACAACTCGATCATGCAGGTTTGCTATGCACAACATCAGGAAGATCAGACCTTTCCTAACTGAGCATGCAACACAACTTCTCGTCCAGGCCCTGGTCATTTCTAGGCTTGATTACTGCAATGCTCTTCTGGCTGGACTTCCATCATGTGCAACTAAACCTCTACAAATTATCCAGAATGCTGCAGCTCGTCTCGTCTTCAACGAGCCCAAAAGGGCCCACGTCACTCCTCTGTTCATCTCTCTGCACTGGCTACCACTCTCTGCTCGCATCAAGTTCAAGGCTTTGACGCTTGCTTACAGATTGACCACAGGTTCAGCCCCCTCCTACTTCCACTCACTACTACAAGTGTACATCCCTACCAGAAGCCTACGATCGGTCAATGAGCGACGGCTCGTGGTACCATCACAGCGGGGAACAAAATCACTCTCCAGAACATTCTCATTCACGGTTCCATGCTGGTGGAATGATCTCCCCACCGTCATCCGGAATGCAGAATCCCTGACAGCATTCAAAAGGCAACTGAAAACTCATCTCTTCCGGGAGCACTTAACATAAAAAAAATAAATAAAATAAAATAAAAAAATCCTTTCCTTTAAATCCTCGCTTGCCTGGCTTATGCTACTCCGAGCAATGTCTGAACTTTGTATTTTGAGCACTTCTTGCGTTGTTTTTGCCTCTTCACGATGATTCGCTTGGTTTAGTCCTCAATTGTAAGTCGCTTTGGATAAAAGCGTCTGCTAAATGACTAAATGTAAATGTGTGTTTCTAACTTTTCCTGTTCGTCTCAATCTCTTGTTTTGTCGGCTCCTTTTACGTTTAAGGTGTGACTTCTAAGAATATTTGTCACTAAAATAATCTAAAAATAGATTATTTCAATTCTCTTTTAAGAGTTATGAACACAATGCACTGTCTAGCGTCAATCTGCGTTATTTTCCTTCGTCACACTCTCTGCTGCTCTCGTTTCTGTTTCTTCGCGCTGTAATCCGAACTCACTTCCCGGAGGCGGGACTAACCTCCGACCTCATCCAATCGAAACTTTCTTTGGCCAATTTCTTTTCCTAGATAATTTTTTGTAATATAATATAAAACTTAAATTAACTTATCTGCGTTCTTTTGTTATTAATACTAAACAGATATTAATAAAAATAAAATGATTATAATTACTATTGATCTAGTCAGTGACCTGGGTTACAAAGGTCACAGATTTTTAACTCTCTTTGTATTGTTACAATGTTGGTAATTAAATGCATACATTAAATGTGTTGTACTAAATGTGTTAAACTTATGTTTTAGACAAATGGATTCGTTTGTGAAGGAAAGACTACATCATTTCACGGTAAGCTATTATTGTTTTTTTACATTAAAACTTTTAAAAAATGCATTAGGCTGCAATTTACCTCTGATGTCTCATTCAAGACCATCATACACTCTTCCTAGAGTTGTCCTTCATATACATTTACAGCTGAAACTTTACAGAAATACCCTGTATACCCTGAAATAGCCTGTCACATGAACACCTATAATGTTAATAATTTACTTATTTTTTATTATATTATTACTTATAATCTACTTAATAATTTACTTAATTTACTACAGTCGCTGCGTCTTTTAACAACGGTTTCTTTGTGAACTTTCCATTACACTGTGCCTTACTAAACAAAATGCTCTGAACAAACATAAAATCCTCCAAAGCTATCTGGGACGCCATTTAAATAAACCATCCACTTGTTTCTGATGCTGTTGGCAGAAACAATGGAACGTAGTATGTCTGAAGCAATCTAACCAGAACCACCTCAAGTAACCACTGACAAACATTCTTTCTTGTTTTCTTTTACAGATGCTGCCATAAATCGGCATGAGAAGGCAACTGTTGTACAGTTGGGCCAGGCCATGAATAATAATTTGTCAGACCTGAGGTTCCAGAATAAGAGGGCATGCACTTGAGAGCTGTGTGTTCGACTGTACAAATAGATTTAACAAGAACTATCTTTTTACAGACTGCCAAAAGTTACAGAAAAGAGAAGCGAATAGATTGCTGCAATTCGCAGAAACAGCTGGGATCCAGGCAGCAAAACATGGAGTGAATGGGTTAAAATTATGCTGAATTTAGGGGTAAAATCATATCCTGGGTCATATATTGTATTGGCAACTCATCAATTAAATATTTACCATCTAATATTCTGGATAACTGTAAAGTTCTTGTCAGTCTTTATTAACCCGATTCCTGGGCATATGTCAATGTCCATTGACCACAGTCTTTTTGGTAAGTTGTATTAGTGTCGAGTCCAACTGCAACAATTTTTGTTGCTTGTTTTACTCCTGTTTTTGCAATTTCCCTTATTAAAGCCAGTAATGCTTAAGGATGTTTTGCCCCTCCGACTGAGGGGACGTGTCCCAGCAGAAAAGTAGCCTGAGAAAAAGTCTTCATTTTTATTTATTTATTTATTATTTTATTTTTTGGTATACTTTTAATCATTTTGTTATTGTGCAGATAATTGTATATATGCTGTGTACTTTTACCTTTTGTTAACATAAATAAAAAATCCACATTATGTTTGTGTTGTAGGTGTTCTCTGTAACCCCTTAATGCATTGTCCAATAACTAGCACATTTTGATTATGTCCACTGGGTCAACATCTTTGCATTCCTGGAAAATAGCATTTTGACTGTTTGATTTACAGGGAAGGGTAACATTTTATATATAAATATATATATGAAAATATTTACATATGGAGACACTCATACTATGGGGCATTACTTAAATATTTGAACAGTACATTTCTAAATATATTTACATATACAGATAACTAATATATTAACATATTATAAATTAATATATTTACATATACAGATAACTAATATATTAACATATTACATTAATGTATTTACATATACAGATAACTAATATATTAACATATATTATAAATTAATATATTTACATATACAGATAACTAATATATTAACATATATTATAAATTAATATATGCACATATATTGAACATTAATGTATTTACATAGATGGATATCTAAACATATTGACATATTAAGAAAATAAATATATTTAAATATTTGCAATAAAAATATATTTACATATGCTTAATATATGTGAAAAATATTAAAAAGGGGCCAAAATCAAATATTTAAATATATTTTTAACATATATTTCAAAATGTATTTAAATACAAGTAAAAAAAATATATTTTCTTCTATTTAGAATTAATAGATTTAAATACATGGAAATGTATTTATTACTAATATATTTCAATATATGTGACTTCCGTATGGGACAGCTCGTGAGTAACAAAACTGAGTTATTTTTCTTGAATTATAGCGCTTTAACGGTCAAAAGCACCCAACATTGTCTAAATTCCAGTCTTGGGGAGTATCCTCTCAAACACAATCGGTTATGTCTTAAAAAAAATAATACAAAAAGAAAATGCATGTGACACTATAATGAAAACAGTATGGGCCGTTACGTCTTTTGCGCACTCATCCTTTGCTGAAATGTCTTCGTCTTCATGGAGAACATGGCTCATGATTGCTTAGCAACAGGGAGCCCTTTTTAAAAGAGGAGAAAGTGGCGCGGACTGCGCTTTACACGCAACATGTGAACGGCCCCTTAATGGATCCGTGCACTAGCTCTTAAAGTGAGAGTAGCCTAAAATGTGTCTGTCATTATTGTATATAAAACAACAAAAGATAGCATTAATTGTAAGGAATCAGGATTAATAGCCTATGTATTCAAATTATACAGGACTAATAGACTATTCCGGTTTTGTGGCCATACCCTTATTTCATACATTTTAGGAATATCTCCACAGGTAAAAGGTTTAGTTCACCCAAGAATTTCTAATATTTTAATATAATTTACTCACTCTCATTTTTTTTATTTTTTTTTATTATTGGGTGAACTAAAACTTTTAAGGTTAAAGAGGCTTATCAGTTGTTCCTTTTTTATAATTACCAGTTAAAAGGTAAAGGCATTTTCAGATTATTCATTCTTAGCTTAGTTGTTTTTTTTCTGGGGAGAATGATAGTTTTAGTTTTAGCTCTTGTGTTCTAATATTAGCTGTAAGAATTGATGCGGTTGCACATTAGTTTTGATGACAGGTGTTTATATAGAATTAGGACCAGATACAATGACAAAAAAATGACATTACCATGCATCATCACAAACACTGCAGTCTGAAGCTGGATAACAATTAACTGTAAGTACTTTACTGTAAGTTGCTTGTTCAATGTGTTCAAAGTCATGTTTGTTTATATAGCACTTTATACAATACATATTGTTTCAATGCAACTTCACAGTAAGTTGACAGTTCATTGTTGATTCAATTGAGTTCAATAAGGCCACATTTACACTGCAGGTCTTGATGCCCAATTCTGATTTGTTGACCATATCTGAATTTTTTGGACCAGCTTCTTTCATTTAAAAGTGACCCATATGCAATTACACCATGCACTTGGTGAAATAACCCAAGGTAGATGTACTGACCTGTTCTTGAAACAGGAAGTTAAATTTCTCTGGTGCTGTTTGTTACTTCTCGTTTAAGGATGTTTCACTTAATTGAGTTCCTGCTAAACAAAACCGTAGCAGTGGTGCCACAAAATTGGTACAGTGATGGAGTTACCTACTGGCCAAACTACAAAAATGATGAGAGAGTGAACAGGGCAGTGAAAAATTCTGAGGAACCTGGACCTGACTGGAAAAAATATGATGCCAGAGTTATTAAATCATGTGGTATTTTCATTTTAAATAACCTAAATGGCTTTTGTAAGCAAATATCAAAGTATTTTGGCAATATGTTATATGAGAAGAAAACCCTTTTAATTACATTGTCTCATATTGTTCTGTTGTCTATAGTTCTGTTCTTTTTTACTCTATTAATTTGAAGGTCTACTGAAGTTTAACATGTAGGCTATTTAATTTTTAGATGACTACTTTGTGGCACGACAACTTTTGAAGAAAGCTCTAAAGTGCAACACATCAGATCTACAGTCTGAAGAGGAAGAGGAGGAGATTCGGCCAAAAAGAAGGCCAAAGCCGATGTTAGTATACGTATATTATCCTTTATATTTTACATTAACTTTTTGGCCTCTATATTTTCTCAGAAACATAATTTAGTTTTATGATATGATGAACCCGACAACCACCACACGTAAAGCCAGCTTAAATAGAGTTAAATGGACAGTATGTTTTCTGGTTTCTCAGAGAAACCATTCTCAACCAATTTCACTGATTTACAACTTAAAGCTGCAGTAGGTAGTTTTGAGAAAATGTTGACTTAGCCTGAAAATTTGAACAAGCACAACTTACAGGTCCAACCCCCTTGCTCTCTGCTGCGCTACAGCCCTCCCTCCACAGCTCCTCCCCCACAGCGCAGCCTGCCGTGAACGCGCAGGCTAGTAAGCAGGACCACCGATGACGGCAGATTATAAACAGTTATGGAACATTCACTAATAGGGACGAAACATCAACAATATGCTTTACATTGACTATGGCCTGCCCATACTTTGACTACAAACTTGGTCCTTAAATTAATTATGTATTTTGCAATACATGTAACTTTATAACGTTGCACTCTTTCTATAAGTTATAAATAGCTAGTAAGATAACGTTAAAGGATTAGTTCACTTTTAAAAACACTTTTGCTGATAATTTACTCACCCCCATGTCATCCAAGATGTCCATGTCTTTCTTTCTTTAGTCGAAAAGAAATTAAGGTTTTTGATGAAAACATTCCAGGATTTTTCTCCATATAATGGACTTCAATGGGACACAGGACCAAGGTTTCAAGGACCAAATTACAGTTTCAGTGCAGCTTCAAAGGGCTTTAAACGATACCAGACGATGAATAAGGGTCTTATCTTGCAAAACGATCGGTCATTTCAAAAATAAATAAATGCACGTTCGTGACTCTCCTGTTCGAACTCGTTCATCAAAATGAACAAATCTTTTTTCGAGTCATTTCGTTCGTTGAATGAACGAAATGACTCGAAAAAAGATTCGTTCATTTGGATGAACGAGTTCGAACAGGAGAGTCACGAACGACGGTACGCGCTCGCGCTGTGCAAGAGAGGGGTGATCAGCGCGTACACGAGCGTGATTGACACTGCTAAGACATTCCTCCTGGCTCTGATTGGTTGTTTCTGACCAGGAGCAGTGTATTTCTGCAAATGGCAATAGGACCACTGGGAGGAGCCAGAGGAGCTTGATTTTTCCACAGATTATCTGTCTCATATTCTACTGTCAGGACATAATGACAGTTTTAACAAATATTTGTTTACAAAAGCTACCTACTGGAGCTTTAAGTTCTTAGGCCAGTGAAAATGTTTATGACAGACGTTTTTATCCAAAGCAACTTACATTGCATTTCAAGGTACCCATTTACATTCCTATCAGTTCTTGCTTTCCCTGCGAATCGAACCCATGACCTTAGCATTGCAAGCGCCAACACTCTACTGTTTGAGCTACAGGAAGGCTTTACATTTATTATTAATAAGAGTAATTAATAAGATGTTTACTGCTTGTTTTTTTCCACCCTAATTTATAGTCATTTCTTGGGAGACTCTGATGAGAGCGGGGAGGAAGATGCTCATAAAAAGAGAGGCAAACATTTAACCCAACCATCAGCTCCTGTTATCGCACCACCACCTTTTATCCTAAGTAGCGGCACAGCTGCTCCACCTCCACCCATTTCTCCACCTCCACCTATTTCACCACCTCCACCCATTTCACCGCCTCACTGTTCACAGAGACCAGCAGAAGAGCAAACCCCTTCTGCAAGCAGGGTCTACAGACCTACCTGGCGGGGGGGAAGATGTGGATCAGACAGTATTGCCTGCTCTGGTGAGCAATACGTCATTAGATACAAGACTCAAATAGAGTTTATTTTGTCAGCTTTTTTATTTTTATGCATATGATTGAAGGGTTTTCATCAGCAAGGTGGACGTATGATTTGTGAAAGCCAGGAGAGACCCTGATTAAGGCAGTGACAGTTGGGAGATGGGCAGCCATCCACTTAGTCCTGTGTCAAATTTACTATTTAACTTTTATCATATTTAGTCAAACTTATCCTGTTTTTGTTTAGTTCTTTTTTTAGTCAACTAAACTTATGGGCATTTTAATTAGTTTTTATTCAATGAAAACTTAAATTTTTTGACATGCTGTATAATGGTTAAAATGATAATCACTTAATCAATCATTTAGTTGAGCTTCTGTTTGTGTTCTCTGATCAATGCTTATATGTGATTAGAATCCTAAATTCAATTCTTTAAGGAATCTATTAAAAAAAATATACAGTATATATTTCTCATCTGTTTAGTGAATTGTGCCTTAATGAGTTGACCAATGCAGAATGAAATTTATTTATATATTACAAACTTTTTTCTTTCTTTTTTTACAGCTGCAGAAGTCCACATATTAAGCCTGCTGGAACTAATAAAGCATCAACAAGAGCAACTTATAACTAAAGTAAATTACTTGACGAGCAAGTTGAATCCACCAGGCCAAGACATGGAAATGCCTGAAAACCCAGTTGTGTTTCCATTAACATCCATGACAGAGGTTGAGAATTTTGAGGAATGGCTCAAAAATCCTGCAAATAATCAACTGAAGTTTAGTGTGGTGAGTTGTTTTTCCCAATCTCATTAAGATAAGTTTACATTACATAGTGTTTTACTGTTAAAGTATGTTGATATTTCCTAATTTTGTTCAGAGTCGATTCTTTCTTTTGGGAGAAAATTACTTGATTTATCATGCATTTACAACTTTGTAGAACGTTTACATTTAACAAACAGCTATGTATTTTACACATTGCATGAAAGGAAACATTTAAAAGCCATAATAGGGGCACTTTAAAATGACCTTGGGATGTGAATGACCTCGGGATTTTGTTATAGTTAATTATTTTGAATGTTTTAAGCAAAATATTTTTATCAGCCATTTTATAAATGTTTTGAATGGTCTTCCAGCCAATCAGAAAGTCTTATTCTTATGCCTTTAATAAATAACAGATTTTTGTTACATTTTAGATTTCCTCCCTGGCAACTATTGGGGGCCATGACACAAAACGTGTCACATGGAACATCCTTTCCCGCATGTTCCATGACGATGTTGGGAGGAGGATCAACTGGAAGGGCATGAATGGGAAAAAGTCATTCAACCAGATGGAGTCAAAGAAGTTACTCCTGTGTAAGTATGTAGAGTATGTTGCATGATTTCATGAAAGTATGATGTATTGGAACATCAGAAACAAAGAAAAACTAAATAATGACTATTGTAACGCTTGATGTAAAGCAAGTCAAATTTGTAGTTTTCTTATGTCTTATTCGAACTACAGAAATGCTACCCGATCTGGCAATCTTACATAGTGTGGTTATAGCAGATATAGGACCGCAAAGCGGAGGCAGAAGTGCCATTCACCCTGTTATGACTTTAACACTGAAATGATTTTGGAAACATTATTTTAAGTTAAAAAAAAGATTGTCTATCCTCTAAAAAACAACAACCTGGTAGCTTCAATGTGATTTCATGACATTTAATGAAAATCTGCTTGTGTATTACAGGTGCTGTGAGAAAGAGCCATGTCTCCCGTGCCGCCACCGATGACGACATTACAAAACATGTAATCCGGTGGTTCAACCTGGCATCAGATAGGGGAAGCTCAAGGAGCCGTCCCCCCTGTCAGCAAACCTTGACCCAACAGTAGTGAAAAAAATAATTTATCATTTTAGTGTAATGTTTTTCACTAAATAAAATGATGTTCTTGGTACAATTCATGGTTGATTTAATTTTTTCTGTAATGTCTATTCAATGTGTACATGAATAAAACTATTAAAAAAAATAGTAAATACATTTATAGTCTGTAATAGCCTATTTTTTTATTGTTACTGGCTAAAAATTATTAATGCTTAATGATTACATGTTTTATTCATATTAATAAAGGCAGATACATTAATAACTATTCAAGCTTTTATAGAGCAATCCAGTCTATCTAATGTTCGTCCACCATTAGATTTTAAATATATCTGTAGCTATAGTTTTGGCCAGATAATTGGGATCTGAAAGGTTTCCTGACCGAAATGAACGGGTCCAGATAGGATCCGCAGCGGATACGCTGCTTCATAAAAGGGTCCAGATCGGATCCGCGGCGGATAAGCTGCTTTATCAGCGGATATGGGTAGGGTCTGCCGCGGATCTGGTCTGGATCCGCAATCCTTATCTGTTCCGGATACGTTGCGCTGTGCAAGTGGACTCCATTCCGGACCCGTTTTGCAGATCCGTTCCGGAGCTTGTGGTACCTCCGTGGCGGATCCGGTCTGGAGTCAGTTTGCTATCTGGGTAGTTTATGACACTGATTATCATGGTAAAATACTGCCTTATGCGTAATTTATTTTGTTTGCGAATAACTGCTTAGGTTATAATGATTTAGTGATATATTTTTCAGCCTCCGGTAAAATATGTGATACTGTCTAAATACAATATATTATTTATGTATAAATGTTCAGTTAGGCTAACTGAAATAAAACCATATTGTGAAGGGTCAACTTTAGCATGGGTGTGTTCACTTATTCTAAGCACTGTGTGTGTGTGTGTGTGTGTGTGTGTGTGTGTGTGTGTATATATTAGTGCTGGGCAAGTTAACGCGTTATTATCGCGTTAACGCATTTATTAATTAATGCCGACAATTTTTTTATCGCGCATTAACGCAGTTTTTTTTGTTGTTGTTATTATTACTTTGAAAGTCCGTTGCTCACTGGCTCTGAATACACATAGGCCTACAGTCAAACCATGATCACAGGAGGGGTGGGATGTTGGTCAGCCAGCAAATAACCCACCCAAACAAGCAGTGGAGGGGCTTTGGCAGGTTCTCTCAGGTGAACAGAAAGGGAGACAGCGCTCCGCGAGTGAATGACAGGCACTCTATGGATAGTAACCATGGCAACGGCTTCTGTGCGCTACGCAGCTGTAGTCTTTTTAACTTAAAATTATACATAACTTTACCTGATAGGCCTGCGTTTAGTTTAGCGGGGATGCTCTGCCATGTGAATTTCCTCCTGTTGATGTCCTGATAACTATTTAGATTATGGAAACTCACAAACAGCGAGCCGAGGATCAGTCTCTCTTCCAATGATTTGTGCTGCGCGTCGTGTACAAAAAGTTAGACAATTCAACTTCGGCAACGCGCGGGCGCGTGCGTGAGGCGACCATGTGGAGCGAATTATGTGCCAAAACCTCACACACACACAAAACGTGTTTTACTCACACCCAATGATTTACAAACAAACTCAATGTGGTTTGTAAATACAAAACATCACTCACAAACTAATGCATATTGTTCTGCAAATAAAAAACTTAACTATCAAACAAATACAGTATGTTTTACATATAGAAACGTATTTCTTCAATGACAAAATATCCTCCAAGTACGAAACAAAAACTTTCAAGTACAAAGCAAAATTCTACAAGTACGAAACAAAACCCTTCAAGTACAAAGCAAAATTCTACAAGTACGAAAAACTGTCACGTGACTTTTGGCACTATTTTTCCGCGTCCAGGCCAGGCAGATTTTCTCACAAATATATCCACGCTGATTTTCTCACAAATGCAGTTGAGCAACTTCCTCTTCCAAAACAGTAGATGGCGCACGGGATTAATTTAGCGCTAGTCCTCCCGGGAGAAGCAGTGATTGTTTGAAACGCGTTCGTGCCTCCCTTTGCCACAGCGGTGAAAATGAGCGGTGAACAACACGTGAGTTTCTGTCTTACAGTATCTATAATTTACCTTTTGAGGTTTTCACAATGCCAACCCGACTTGAATATATATATATATAAAACATTATTTAAAGATATTATTGTAACCGATCTGTGCAAAATCAGTAGGCCTTGTGACAAACATGGCTGAAAACATTTAAGCTTGGGAGGGTTTTCTCCATAAAAATGGATCCATACATCATGATCCCTTATTATATCCACTTAGAATCACGGGGATATACAAATTATATACTTTTATATTTTTTGTATATTCTATGATGAAATTATTGTTGCAGAGAACATTTTAAATAATGCAGGGGTATATCAATATTTCGTTTCGCAATATTTTACAATACAAAAATGCAACAATATTGTGGATAGCAGCAATATGAAGTAAAGATATATAATACATTTAAAATATTTTAAATAAAGGTAGGCTACTGTATGTAGACAGCAAGTGCAAGCAAATTTCTGTATTTTAGCTAAGCAGAATGATTAATATTTATGCTCTCATCACTTTCCCTGTGAATGAGGGAAGGACAGACCAAGTACAGCCTAAGTTCACCTCTAATGTAATATCAAATATATCACTTTATAGCAGTAGTAATGGTTTGCCATATGTGCTAAAAGTAATAATATCAAAATACCATTTTTAACACTTATTTTGGATTTGTTCAAAGTATGTTAGTGTATAGTACTGTATTGCAAGATCAGTATTGTGTACTGTTACAGTACATGCCTGGAATAATCACTTTATTATTATTTAATTTATTTTGTCTTTCTTTTTTATTAACAGCCAGAGTGTGCACTCATTGAAAGTGGAGCAAGAAATTTGCTGTCACTCATAACGGCAACAGCTGGTCAGGAACAGGTTCAGGGTCAGAGCCAATCCCGAGGTCTGACTCTAAATCTGTGTGGCAGTCAAAATCCGGGATTGAGGCAGCCCAGCGTTCATCAAGAGATGACTAGGTTACATATAATTAAATTATATTATTGTGTTTGCATACAAATACAAGTTTTTTTAAATCCTGAAAATATTGCATATTTTTCTTTGATAACTTTCAACAGGTCCTTTCCTAGTATGTTTAGAAAAGAAAGAACCAGTGGCAAACGCAAATGTCCTACTCCAGTGACAAAAGCTGTTGTAGCCCCCACAAAGCATACTAGTCTGCAGTTTTACTTACTCCCAGCAGCAACAGATAGGACCCCACAAGGATCTCAAGAACTTAAATTGTTAATGGCAGGGTTAGGTAAACGGCATATTTCTTTACCTGATAACAGCAACCATGCAGAGGTGAGCATTTTTAAATACAGTATTTGTAAGCAGGAACAATGTATTTAATATGTGGATTAATTAAATTTTGTTTATGTAGATTACAGCATCTCTGGCAGTTGAGTATCCTAAATTGAAGAACTTAATGGGTGGATGGCTTTTATACAAGGCGTCAGGTCAGTAGTTATAATCTATTATCCCTTGTTTAACTCTTTGATGTATCTTATATATCTCCATTGTTTGTATAATTTTTGTTAGCCTGTACTACTGCTGCTAGCTTAGTGCATGCATTAAAAAACATAGACAATGCACATTATTCCAAATGTTACTCATTTATTGAAGGTGGAACTGGCCAGAGGAAATTGACCGTGATCCCACCAGAATCAGAGGGATACACAGCAAAGCTACTTAAGAGCTCATCTAATAATGGGAGGCATATGCTTTTCATTATTCCACTTCAGGATGAAATCGATATTTCACCTCTTCCTTTTGATGCCCCAGAGTTCAGCAAAATGCCAAAATCACAGTGCAAGACATGTGGTGAAACTTTGCCATTACAAGCTCTGGCTTTGCATGTAGAGTCGTGTAGCAAGCCAGACAGTGACCAAGTAAGTTTGAAGTGTTCATTAAACTATTCTGAACTCACATTGTTTTTGTTATTATTATTATTATAGAAAATATACGCTTTGATTTAATTTATTTATTTTTTCATATTCTCTGTTTAGGAGGCAGAAGAAGTGATTGCTTAGAAGCAGATTGTCTGTAAGTCTTAACGATCACATTTAGTACTTCATTATAATGCATTGATTAACACCAACTTTAAAGTAGTTATTCTTATTTTAACTATGTTTTTTATGTTTTGGATGTTTGCTTCTGTTGAGTTGACCCTTGAACAGTTTGTTTGTTTTTATTTTAGCTTCCCCTGAAACATCTATTAAAAGTGATCCCACCAATAAAGAAGACTAATCCGCCACAAGTAAAAGGTGCCCAATATGCCAAGTTATGTTCCCTCCTGGTTATATCGAGATTCATGCCAGTGCTTGTGGAGAAAGGTTTGTACTGGAGCACAAAGAGTTTGCTAACATTCAACCAATATTGATTTATGTTATTTCCAAATTGGATATATTTATGCTGGTATACATTCTGCATTTGGATATTTATTTATTTATTTATAAATGTATTGTGTTACTGGCAGTTGTGGCCTAATGGTTAGAGAGTCGTACTTGTAACCTGAGGGGCACAGGTTCGAGACTCAGTAGCAGCAGAAAATGTAGGTGGGGGTGGGGAGTGAATGAATTACGCTCTCCTCCAATCTCATTACCCACAACTGGTAAACCCAAACGTAAGCAAGGCACCTAACCCCCAATCACTTCCTGGGCTCCACTGCCTACTCCTCTGGGTCTGTGTTCACAGTGTGTGTTGAATACTCACTGCTGTGTGTGTGCACATGAATGGGTGAAATGCAGAGCACAAATTCCGGATACGGGACACCATACTTTGCTACACGTCACATCACTCTTTCATTTTCATGTTATTTAGATGGCAAAATTAGTATCTTATCCAAAAACATGCTCCCACCAATGTATTTTTGTTGTACAAAATATGAATTGCTTTTGTCTTTCAGCCAGTGTCCTGTTTGGGATTTGTCAGACATTGAGACAGTGGATGTTGACACTGCGGAAGAGGCTGGCCCATCAGGCATAGCTTCCCAGACTACACCCAACCAAAATGTACCATCTACTTCGTCAGCATCACTGTCTGATTTTACTGATGAAGCAAATGGTTTGTAGCATATTATATAAAATGTTATTTCTCTATGATCTTCATAATGTTATCATACAGGCAATCCGTGAAATCTTGAAATCTTATGCTGGAAAGCTAAAGGTCAAATGGTCTTGTGATTTTCATTACAATCCTTCCCTAACTTTTTAAAACCACTATTTATTTATTTTTGTAGATTGGAAAACTGTACCAGACCTCATTAAGGCAGCTGAATTGTACAGGCAATCTGTGATCCAAGTGCATGCATTTGAGAAACCTCTTTATATGCATCTTGACCTTACGAGCAGCATCTCGGACCAAGAAGGCTCTCTCATTGCTTTTTACAAAGCATCTAATGCCAAATGGGCGTGTCCATTGAAAACCAGGCTTGAAGGTGGTTTCCTAAATTGTTGATGTATTTTGTGCAAACAATAGCTAAAGTAAATAACAGCATTTACACTTTTTTTTTTTCCTAGGGGATCCTGCTGTTGGAGAGGGTGTAAACCGTTTTTTATTTTCAATGGTTACACAAAAATTGAAATGTGGTTTTCATCTCAACTTTGGTATGCACTTATTTCATCAATTTCTGAATCTGCAGTGACTAACTTTTGTCTCCTTCAGTGTCTGACAACAAAATATCTTTTTTTTCTTGTTTTTCAGGAAATGCTCATATTTCAAGAATTTTTGACGGAGAGCCAGATCATCTTGTTCCATCTTCATCGGCTCATCTAGTTCTTCCTGCTCAGCTACTGTTCGGACGCTCTTGCTTACTGCTCCGCGCTTTGCTCTATCGCTTTTATATTTTTTATTGCTCTATCGTTTATATTTTTATATTTTATTTCCTTTTATCACCTAATTTTAACTTCAGTACAGTGCTCAAACGCTTGAAAAAAGCAGAATTCTTTTCTCCGACCAGCCTCCCACTGAAAGCTTACATTCCGGGGAAGAGAAAACACAACTCCCTACATTCATAAGGATAAGAGAAAATGCCTCTTCTGGAATCTACTTGCTGCACTAACTGCCAGAGACTTTTACAAAGGATTGCAGTTCTTGAAACAAAGTTACTTGTGGGACCACCAAACCAGACGGAACACACAATCGAGCTTCATCATGGACGCCCTCAGCATACAGCCGGTGAGTTCCATGAATCTAGTGCTCCTCGACAGGCTATACTGAGTGTAGAGAAACAAGCCGATCGACTTACAAATCGATGGCACAAACAGGGAGCGAGACCCAAAGGCACTCGAGACATCAGATTGTCACGAGCATCACACATTGCCGCAGTAGCATCCTCTACCCCAGATACGGCTCTGACAAGGATTGCAAACACTGGTCTCCTACCACCGCCTATACATCTTGAGAACAGATTTGAAGTATTAATGAATGAGGAATCCCTGAATGTAATGAATGTGATCGAACACAGAATGAATAAGCCAGTAGCTAACACTAATGCTAACTGGCGCTCAAGGTCGAGCAGACAGCGGGCCTTCAACTACATGCTGCCTTCCACAAGCAACGACTTCTGATGTAAACAAGGAACTTCAGAACATTCTGATGAAACATAAGACTGCAAATCGACTCATTGTTCATGTGGGGAAGAATGATATTCATAAAGAGCAGTCAGAACTCCTTAAGAAGGATTTCAAGGAACTTTTTGAAACACTTAAAAGACTGAAAGTTCAGACATTCATCAGTGGACCACTCCCAGCAAGAGGAACAAACAGGTTTTCACGGTTGCTTGGGCTTAACACATGGCTGCAAAAAACCTGCAATATAAAAGGAGTGAACTTCATTGACAACTTCAATCTTTTCTGGAGTCAGAGGCAACTGTTTCAACAGGATGGGCTCCACCCAAACAAACTTGGCTCAAGAGTGCTAAAGGACAATATCTACTTCTCCCTCCATAATCCTTCTGCAGTGTGTGCCAATCCACTCAACCTGAATGGCACACACACACCTGGAGACAGTATGAATGACCACAGGACTTCACTTATGCACCTGAATGGACATGCGGCCGACACATCACACAAGGACAATGATAACACCACTCAGCCACAACAACCTCTGCTCACGGACACAATCTCAGCTGAGCCCTGCCCACAGAGCTCACCACAAACAGACTGTGACATATTAGAACTGCTAGAAGATTCAGCACCCAAGGACGACTTTCTGGAAAACAGCCAGGGAATACAGGACAGCATATCACAGCCTCCGATAACACCAGAACAACAGCCCCTCTCACCAGACACGTTATCTCTCTCTCCAGCAACTCCACTTCTGTGCTTCTCAGAGAAAATGGAACAACTGGTGTATGCTGGAACCAAACTATCCCACTCTTTTGCTGCAAGCCCCCAGATGTCAACCAAAAAACGGCAGGCCCCACAACCACCAAAGCCTGCGGGCCCAGCTCGCCCTCCTCCTCCTCCTGTGAGAGCTCTTCGGCCTCTGCCACAGCGCCAGGGCCCACACCATCCTCCAGCGGCTCGCGGTGAACCAAAAACAACTGATACCAACTCTCAGTGATATATGTCGGGTACCCGCTATGATAACAGTAACTTTCTTAAATGTTTACAAAACAAGCGGGAACCCAGTGTGCCTGTATCTTTCTCTATTGCTGTTCAATTACATGATAGAAAATCTAAGGCCTTCAAAAGCCATACAGCAAACCCATCTAATCTGGTGCCTATCACACGGCAAACTAAGATCGCTGTGGGGACAAAAAGTAAGACTGTTAAGTTAGCACTTTTAAACATCCGCTCACTTAAAAATAAATCACTTCTAGTCAACGACTTAATAACCACATACAACCTGGACTTTATGTTTCTAAATGAAACTTGGCTAGAAGACAGCTGCAGTGCAACAGTCCTCAATGAAACATCCCCTCCTAACTTTACTTTTATGAGTGTTTGCAGAGCGGTAAAGAGAGGCGGGGGCGTAGCTGCTCTTTTTAAAGATGTCTATCAATGTAAGCAAATATCATTTGGGAATTACCCGTCTTTCGAATATCTGGGTATTGTGTTAAAAGGCGCTCCACGTATTTTACTTATCATTATTTACAGGCTTCCAAAATACTCTCCAGCTTTTGCTGAGGAATTTACAGAACTGTTATCAACAATTTCCTCTGAGTTTGACTGTTTTGCCATTGCTGGAGATTTTAACATTCACATAGATAATGCAGAAACCAATATGGCAAAAGAAATCAAAACTGTTTTCAAAACTTTTGATCTGACTCAGCATGTACATGGACCCACACATAATCGTGGACACACTCTAGATTTACTTATCAGTAAGGGTCTAAACATCTCATCAATTGTTATCAAGGATGTAGCACTGTCTGATCATTTCTGTATTTTCTTTGATATACTGATCTCTCCTGCCATTGAAGCTAGATCTGTGTCTGTCAAGAAGAGATGCTTAAATGAGAACATTAGTGTCCTATTTATGAAGGCTATATCTTTAAAACCAAGCATATCTGCTGACTCTGTTGATTTTCTCCTTGAATCTTTTAACTCAAAAATTAAAAGTGTAATTGATGATATTGCTCCTGTGAAAGTCAGGAAGAGTGGTAGACAAAAAGCACCTTGGAGACAGCTGTGCAAAACATGAAAAGACAATGCAGAAGAGCAGAGCGCATGTGGCGGAAGACAAAACTTGTAGTCCATTATAACATCTACAAAGACAGCATCCATGCTTTTAATATGGAACTAGGCAAAGCTAGACAGACTTTCTTCTCGAATATTATAAACAGCAACTTAAACAACACACGCACTCTTTTTGCTACTGTAGAGAGACTGACAAACCCCCCAAGCCAGATTCCCAGTGAAATGCTCTCAGACATCAAGTGCAGTGAGTTTGCTTCTTTCTTCTCTGAGAAAATCAATAATATCAGAAAGGTGATCAGCTCATCCTTGAGTTGCGCTGGGGTCAAACAGATCAGACCACTACCTGAGAAAGTAGTTACTATGTCTGTTTTCGAAGAAATTGATGGCAAAATTTTGGAAGAAACCGTACAGCACCTTAAAACATCAACCTGCGCCCTTGACACACTTCCCACATCTTTTTTTAAAAGTGTGTTAAACAGCTTAGAAGCAGATCTCCTAGAAGTGGTAAATGCCTCACTTCTTTCTGGGAGTTTTCCGAACTCCCTGAAAACTGCAGTTGTCAAGCCCCTCCTGAAAAAGAGCAATCTGGATAAGACCATCTTAAGCAATTATAGACCGATCTCAAATCTTCCTTTCATAGGCAAGATCATTGAAAAAGTTGTCTTCAATCAGCTGAACAAATTCCTAAGCTTGAATGGATACTTTGACAATTTTCAATCTGGTTTCCGATCGCATCACAGCACAGAGACAGCTCTCATAAAGATAATAAACGATATTCGCTTAAATACTGATACAGGCAAATTATCAGTGCTGGTACTACTCGACCTCAGTGCTGCATTTGACACTGTCGATCACAACATACTTCTTGACAGGCTGGAAAACTGGGTGGGGCTTTCTGGGATAGTCCTAAAATGGTTCAGGTCATACTTAGAAGGGAGAGGTTATTATGTGAGTATAGGAGACCATAAGTCTGAGTGGACTCCCATGACATGCGGAGTCCCTCAAGGCTCAATTCTTGCACCACTCCTATTCAACCTGTACATGCTCCCAATGAGCCAAATAATGAGAAAGAACCGAATCTCTTACCACAGCTATGCAGACGACACACAGGTCTACTTAGCCCTATCGCCTAACGACTACAGCCCCATTGACTCCCTGTGCCAATGCATTGATGAAGTAAACGGTTGGATGTGCCAAAACTTTCTTCAGTTAAACAAAGACAAAACTGAAGTCATTGCGTTTGGAAACAAAGATGAAGTTCTCAAGGTAAATGCATACCTTGACGCTAGGGGTCTAACAACTAAAAATAAAGCCAGGAATCTTGATGTGTCTCTAGAGTCAGACCTTAGTTTCAGTAGTCATGTCAAAGCAATAACTAAATCAGCATACTATCATTTGAAAAATATTGCAAGAATTAGATGCTTTGTTTCCAGTCAAGACTTAGAGAAACTTGTGCATGCTTTTATCACCAGCAGGGTGGATTATTGTAATGGACTCCTCACTGGCCTTCCTAAAAAGACCATAAGACAGTTGCAGCTCATACAGAACGCTGCTGCCAGGATTCTGAGCAGAACCAGAAAATTTGAACATATCACACCAGTCCTCAGGTCTTTACACTGGCTCCCAGTTACATTTAGGATTAATTTTAAAGTATTATTACTGGTATATAAATCATTCAATGGGCTAGGACCTCAATATATTGCAGATATGCTCACTGAATATAAACCCAACAGATCACTCAGATCATTAGGATCACATCAGTTAGAAATACCAAGGGTTCACTCTAAGCACGGAGAGTCTGCTTTTAGCTATTATGCCAGCCGCAGCTGGAACCAGCTTCCAGAGGAGATCAGATGTGCTCCTACAGTAGTCACATTCAAATCCAGACTCAAAACACATCTGTTTAGCTATGCATTTAGCGAATGAGCACTGTGTCAATGTTCGTCCGACTGTTTTTACTGTACTTTATTTTATTTTTTATTCTAAACTGTTTTAATTATTTCCTCCTATGTAAAGCACTTTGAATTACCATTGTGTATGAAATGTGCTATATAAATTAACTTGCCTTGCCTTGCCTTGCCTTGCCTAGTTGATAGTGATCTGTTTCTGATGGCTGGTAGAATGATCGGTCACTGCTTTCTTCATGGAGGGCCACCATTGTCAGGACTTAGCCCTGCTGTCGTACATGTAATTTCCGGCGGCAGTGCTGAAACAGCTGTTGTACAGATTTCAGACTGTCCAGATTTTGATTTACGTCAGAAAATTATGCTGGTATATATTCTGCATTTGGATATTTATTCATTGATCTATTTATTGTGTTACTGTTGTTATGCAGCAAATATTAATAATTTTTAGCATTTGCTTATTTAATAGTAAATATAAATTAAAGCATTTTATTAAAACATTTGTGACTTTCAGCTTGAAGGAGAATCTGAACTAACACCTGACGAGAAGGAGAGTGTTAATGATTTGTGCTTTTCGTGGGACCTTCCCCCAGTGAACAATGCTAATCGACGATGGCTTTATGAGAGACTTCTACATCATGCGGTAGTATGCATTTTAACACAGGTGGAACATTTTTTACTCTAAACCCGTTCTGTAATGTTATTTAATTTTTTGTTTTGTTTTTTCGTACTAGATCATCGGACGAACTATGAGGCAAATCAAACAACTCCGAAAAGGACTAAAGGAGACCGTGCTGTGGCCACTACTTTGTCAGCGTTCGGATGTGCTTCCAGTCATTTTCCCACAAGAGAAAAATGATGTGTTGACCCCAGTGGTATGTCATTTTGGTAATAATCTCTAAGTGGAAATCTGAATGAAATGGAATTAGTCATCTCCAAATAATACTCCAATGATTATCGTGTGTGATTCTTGAAATGTGTATTTGATTATAATTGACAGTGATTTTTGTAATTTTTATCTGTAGTGTGTCATAAACCGTATCAGCTGGCCTTCCATGGGGGAAAATCAAGAAGACAGCGATGACGAATGCTCTTTCGAGGATAAGAGCAGGGTTGCTGGCTACCTTCGTCAGTTCATTGAAAGTGGTAGAGTATTAATTTTAATTCAGAGTGTGTATGTATGATATGTGTGATATATATATATATATACAGGGCCGGCGCTCCGCACACGCACATCACGCGCTGCGCGTAGGGCACCAAGTGCTTGGGGGGGCACCAAAAAATCTGGGTCGTGAAAAATCATCACAATAGGCTACTAGTATAAATAACAAATAAAATATGTCTAAAGCATGTTAATATACAAAAGCAATACAAAAGTAATATAGGCCTAGACCAAATTAGTCGAGAAAAAGGTGAATCTCCTTTTTCGTCTCCCTCTGGTGCCCCCCCTTCCCCACCTCCCAGTGGTCTGTTCGATTATGCCTCAATCAATGTCAAATTTGGCAGACACCGACCTCAGACATGGCCTCGAAAAGGCACCAAGAGTCGGGGGCGAAAAAAGGAAAAAGAATAGACAGCGGGATGATACTCGCGCGTCGCTTTGCAGGTAAGACAATGTTTTAAATAAAAATGTTAGTTTTGTAGCGCGGGCGCCCTTGCGTCGTGTATGCATGTCCAGGGGGGGGCGTCGCTAGTAGTGCAAATGAAATGATCCGGGGCTTTTTTAGCCCTGCATGTTGAATCTTTTATTTTAACGGGGATCCGGGGCTTTCTCCCCCGGAAAATTTTGAAACTTGGCCTGTTTAAGATGCAGTTAGTTTGTTTTAGGAGAAAAGGAAGACCGCTTAGATACGTTTTTTCGTTGTTGTTTTATGCGGATAATGCGGTCATTTTCAAGAGGTTCATAGGCCAAGGCCCAAGGGCGACATCTGTTGGTGAAACTGCGATTAGAAAAAAAAAAAAAAAAACACAATCTCAGTGTTTGTATATTTTCATATTCACAGAGTTGTCAAATTATTAGGGCTGGGAAAAGATTAATCGCATCCAAAATAAAAGTTTGTGTCTACATGATATATCCACCAAGCATTTGTGCTTAGGGCACCCAAATGGCTAGCGCCGGCCCTGCATATATATATATATATATATATATATATATATATATATATATATATATATAGACTGACATGCACAAGATTTTTGCACAGTAGAGTGTGTATACATATACACACACACACATACTTATAAATGTGACACTATAGATGTAATTCATCGTTTTGACAGTGCACACATATATAAATATATATATATTCTAACATATTTAGATGCATGGTAAAAATACATCAGCCAATATGCTATTAATGGAAATAAATAGAAACATTTGGATATCCTTATTTTATGTTTATTTTTTAAAATTGTCATTTAATATATTCACAGCCTCCAGTCATGAGCTGAAGGCCCTCGTTAAGTTCTGGGTCGGTTGGGAGGTTCCCACTACTTTCCTCAAACTGGAGGTATCCAACTGTAACCTACCTAAGGCATCCACATGCTTTGAGACCCTACGGCTTCCATCAAAATATCTTGATTACACAGCATTCAAGAAAGAATTACTTGCCTGCATCAGTACTGTGGATACAGAATTTGGGCTGGTGTAATTACGGTTCTTTAACAGGCTTATTTCTTGTTTTATTAACCATCTATATCCATCTAACCATGTTCATGGATAGTGAGGTGGAATTGTTTATATAATTTCAGTTTTGTTTTTTTGTGTGTTTTTTTTTACATGTGCAGTCACAGACACTTTTCTTTCTTTTTTTTTTTACTTGAATTATTTATAAAAAAAAAAAAAAGCACTACAGAGGTTGAAAATAATTACCAAACTGTTCTTCACTTTTTATGCAGTGATATCTTATACAACCTGTTCATATAACATTTTGTATTTTTACATACAGTAAGTCTTTTCTTTTTGTTTACTTAAAAGTTCAACATGGACAAGAGGTTGAAGATAAAAACAATAAAACTGTTCTTCACTGTTTGCCCAGTATGTGCTGTATGTAGTGAGTGGTTGCCAGATAGATATCTGTGCCATATGATGTTGAGGGTCCCATGGGATCAATGGCTGCCTGAAGTCCTGCTAGCTCTTCTGGGCTCAACAGGCTGTCAGATCTGGGAACAATGACTCCATGTTGTGAATCATAAGGCAGGCCACAATCTTCCCAGTCAAGGTGTTGAAGGGACAGTTCCTAAAACAGATTAATCAGTATTTTATTTATAAATAAATTTATATCAGCAAGTAATATAACATAGCTTAACTAAATATCTGAATAACATTAGCTGGGTCAGCAAGGTCAAATTTCCGTCTTCTACAAAAGCTAGAATAGCTTACACTTTCTAATGTTGTTGCAGCGATTTGTTTGATGCCATTTTGTTACCTCAGTGTTTTCAAACTCTGGTTCTGCCACCGCATGCTGAATGTTTCCCATCTCCCAGAGCTGATTGGGTGTCATGTTCCCCTCGGTTCGAATTGGGTGGTTATCCCATCCATTATGAAATGGGTCCAGGCTAGTTTGTATTCTGGGCAAGAACACATAATGGCAACTAAAAAGATGCATGTTGTTAGATAGGTCAAGGAACCCATCATCTTCCAGTGAGTGCAGCACACTATAGTATATGGTGGTTACAGCACACCACACGTCTCTCCACAGCCTCTCAATCCTGAAAAAGTGATATTTTATAAATAATTATTGTCAATGTATAATTTTATTTAAATGAACTTTGTCTCATTCCAAACATATTGTTTCATGTAGATACATCATTACTTTAAGAAAGCAATGGCAAATAATTAACAGCACAGGTTTTAGAGTGCCACTACCATTTTTTTAAAGTGATTAACAGATCACTTTAAAAAAGTACAATTATACTTTTACTAGTCTCATTAGAATTATGTTTTTAAGGCCGTAATCTGCTATTTAAAAGCAATTAATCTTTAAACAAAATGTATCCTATAGACCAGTGTTTCCCAACCCTGCTCCTGGAGGCACACCAACAGTGCACATTTTGAATGTCTCCCTTATCTGACCCACATATTTCTGGTCTTGGAGTCTCTACTAATGAGTTGATTCAGGTGTGATTGATTAGGAACAGTTGGAAAATGTGTACTGTTTGTGTGCCTCCAGGAACAGGGTTGGGAAACACTGCTATAGACAACCAAAGTCCTACAAACATCTAAAGCAACAAAAAAAGACCATAGCAATACATTTGAAGAGAAGAGGAAAAACTACGTGCCTCTGATTGTGGACACTCTTTCCAGCAATAAAGCTGGACCTTCCTGTGCCCCGTACGGTGAACATCAGGCGTGCTATGTCGACATTCTCTACGCCATGGTCACCTCTTACTCTAAAGAATAATTGATTAACAGTAATCATGCTAAACATAAATATAAGAAGTGAATACATGCATTGCAGCATTTACAACAATTTCCTGTCAAAGCCTTTTTTATGTCACTTCATATAAAAATAGTCAGGATAGTTAATCCAAAAATGATATTGATATTATTATATATATTATTATTATTATTATATATTATTTCATCATTTACTCACCATTATGTTGTTAAATAACCTGCATGATTGTATTTCTTATGTGGAATACAAAATAAGAATCTTGAAGAATGTCAGTAAGAAAAGAGTTTAAATTCCCATTGACTTTCTGGTCCATAAATGGGAATCAAAACGGTTTTATTAACAACACATTGTTTATATTCCACAGAAGAAAGTCAGTCATACAGGTTGGAAAGACATGAGGGTCAGTAAATGATGAATAAATGATCATCTGTGGAAAATGTAAAGTTTTGTAAGACTGGAAAACTGGTTGAAGCGGGAAATTAACATTTGACTTCCTCCCCTCTTAACCCTGAGACACAAGTCTCACCTCATCTACATTCCCTCTCTCACAGTAACAGCTAAAACTCACATAAGAATATATATATATATATATATATATATATATATATATATATATATATATATATATATATATATATATATATATATATGGTTTAATGTGAATGATTAGCATTTGAGTATTATGTTTAGTATCATTTAAACTATCGCAGGGTGACTGGTACAGATGTCTCATTTCATTCATTTTAGAAGTTTAGAGAAACTGACACACAAAGGAAGATATTGGCAAATGGTCTCTCCTACCCCCATCAAAAAAGGTCGCAGAGACTCCATCCTAATGTATTTCTTAAAATTTTGGGTTTGCGTCTCTTTATTCCAGAGCATTTGATGTTTTGTATTGATCATCTTTAAACTGACTATGAAATTGGCATGATACATTTACCCGACATAATAAATTGTAAACATTTGATTTTATCCTAACGGTCTTTATTATTATTTTCATTAAAGAGTTCTAAAAGAATAAACAAACATTCGCTAATGTTAAATGATGCACGGATATCATTAAAAACATTTTAATTGATGGAGTCAGGTAAAATAACGAGTTAATACATGAGAAAATGTATTGGATTTAATCAAAATCCCTTTACCATGAGAAAAGACGGAACACGCGTGAGACCTTCACCGCTGATTGAATACCGCCATTGGTTCGATTTTGTTCAAGTTTAAATGCAGAGGAACACTATATTTGTATATGTGTGTGGGCATTTCCTATTTAGATGTTGCTGCAAATATTATTGTTTTAGTTGTTTATTAAAATCCCTCAGTGGAAATCCATAATGTTCAATGGACTGCTGGAAGAAAGCCAAGGCTGTAGATGACAGATTGTTATTTGCGGCACCTAGGTACATGATCTATCGGGGAAAAAAGCAGGATATAAAATGAGTTAAAAATGTTTGGTCAAGCTGACCTTGTGTTAAATTGTGTTTTATAAGATATTATTACCTTTCTGGAAAATCCATCAATGCCACCAAAGATGACTATATTGTACCTAGGTATTCAATAGACAACTCATTTTAGAATTAAGAATTTTTTTAAAACAACCAAATCACCTACATTGAAAAGTTTGAGATAGATTGATTGATACAGACAGAAAGATATAGAGACAGATAGACACTCACTCACCGGATCAGTTTGTGGTTGGTATCAACGTGTACAAGTGCTTTTGGTCCAGGAACGGAGTATTTGCGCCGCACAACACACCCTAGCATGTTCAAACGGGAAAGGATACCCATGGTGTCAACACGATGCATTGAGGCCTTAACTCTCTCCCACTGAACCCGATGTCCTCTGGCTTGCAAACTCCCCTTAACAAGCCGATAACCTGCATGTGGCATGCTTTCTTTGATTTCACCAACAAGGTTATCAAGTTCTGAGTCTGATAAAGTGCTGTAAAGACCTCTAACAGTGATGTTTAAATCTGACATTCGTCTGTACACTGTCCGCCTAGACACTCCGAGAAGACTGGCAATGCATGACACAGTGAGACCTTGATGGAGTAGATGTTGCAGGTAATCATGTGACACATCAAAGCGTGGACGTCCAGCTGCTCCATGAGTGACTTGAATTAAAACTTCCACAACTTGATTTGATTTTTCCTCAGTTACTAATCTGTACAGTTCTGCGAGACCATCCACAATACTCTCAGGAAGATAAATCTGATCAGAAAATGCACTGAACATCACCATCTCCTGTGTGCATATGAACTGTAAATAGTCTAGGTCCAGAGGTTGCCGATTGAGAATGTGCTGAAGTCGAGATTGAAGCCGCTCCATCATTATGCGAACCACCTGGGACATCAATGGACAGACACAGACAGATAGTTATTGATTTGAACTGCAATATACTAAACATTAATAAATACTTGTAAATGGTTTATACAAAATGTAATCTGGAATACAAGACTGTTATGTTCTAGAAAGGGTGGTACACTACAGTTGTACTTGAGTACCATTAGAAACCTGAAATGGAATAAGCAAAAAACATAACGCATGATAAAAATATATTTCATTCTGTAGCTACCCGTCCACTGACAACCTTTTTTTTTTGTGTGTCTACTTTTTGAAAGGGTCTCAGCCCACTTATTTATTTATTTGGAATTCAGTGAGCTTAAATGTTAATGTAATAAAATAATTAATGAACGAAACAAAAAATATACAATTGTTTCTTAACTTGCCGGTGACGTATGTAGTGCCCAAATTATTATTTTGGACAGAAAAATTAAACCCTCCTTTCAATTAAATGTATTGTTCTCATACATTTATGGACAACGAAAGAAATAGACTCGTTCAGTGTAGACATATTAATTTAGTCATTTTGCACGATTAATGTAGAAAAAAAATGTAAAAGCAACATATGATGAGATGACAGAGCTTTCAGCTTATAGATTCCCCTATCCTAGAGAGAGTACTAATGTGGATTTCTGTCTAGATATGTAATAAACATTTGGCAAAGAAAACCTCAAAAGGTAAATTATAGATACTGTAAGACAGAAACTCACCTGTTGTTCACCGCTCATTTTCACCGCTGTGGCAAAGGGAAGCACGAATTCGCGTTTCAAACAATCACTGCTTCTCCCGGGAGGACTAGCGCTAAATTAATCCCGTGCGCTATGGGATGATTATAGTATCAAAATGATTAACACGTGCAAGCACACTTATCAATGAACTTGATACATGTTGCAGAAATGTTTTATCCATGACTTTCAACTTGCGTGTGCAAAATTCAAAATTGAATGAATGTGAAGCAATTTGTTCAAATAGAGACATTTTTGTGAATACAAATGTTTTCCTTTGTATTAGTGTATCATAATTTGCACATACAACACAGAAGATGTGCATGTGTGGATCAGGTGACACGCGTGCATTCATTGACGTCTTTTCTGAGTCGATCTCATTTGATTCATTTGCATTTTGAGACTTTCTTTTCGCGGTTTTTAAGCATTTCACAACCCACACACAAACAACTACAAATGAATAGGCCTGGTGCTAATTATTAATGTGTGCACAACTACCCATCTATTTGACAAATTCACAAATGTGCGTCACTACATTTAAACTAATACAATACAACTTGTGTGTGCAAAATCCAAAATCACATGAATGTGCAGCATTTTGTACAAATAGACATAGTTGTTAATACAAAACCTCGATTTTGTATTAATGTAGGCCAGAATTTGTGCATGCAACAAGTAAGATGTGCATTTGTGGATCAGGTGACACGCGTGCATTCATTGACTCGTTTCTGAGTCGATCCTATTTGATTCATTTGGATTTTGAGACTTTCATTTCGCGGGTTTCGCCTGGCAAGATCCACACACACTGTCTGAGAAAAGCTGCTACCACTAGATGGCAGTGTTCTGCTAAAACAGACAACGGCAGCATAATCAAGCGTTCTTCCGCATTTAAGACGCTTAATGAGAGTGATATTGATGCACCAAATTTAGTACACAATAATATAGGCCTACCTTATTAATAAAGCATACTTTATTGAGGCAAACATTAGATCAGATTATGAACAACACCCATAGAAAACCATTAGTTGCATGTTCAATACGGTATATTGGCTATTGACTATTGAGTTTAAATATCACCGTCTTACGGCATGACGTTAAGCTTTTTCTTTATAATATGCTCTATGGGAGGGAAATATATCCTACAGACAAGAGACTACAAGAACGCAACGAACGGCGTTTCAAGTTAATGGCATTTTCCTTCCCGTTAAAAAAAGGTGAAATTTCGCAGTTGCGTTAATATTATATGCTTATTTTTATCTGACTACACACTGTATACATAGTATACAAGCTTTGGAATTTGAAAATGTCTGTTTTTAAATATTAAAGACGATTTTCGCAGTACATTTGTTTTCCCTTGACCCTTAGGCTAAGCCACTGTTATAGGCTATAGTCTTAGCACGATGAGTTTTAACAATATGCAACCATTGTATATCGACATGAAATATTAATTGAAAATCAACTGGCGTAGCGGGCCTGTAACTGCATTCTACATGAGAATGCTTTGACGCGCTAACCACAGCTCATGGTGCACAAGGGAACGTCTGCCAATTTCACTAACTGTGTTAAAACCACTGATCTATATAATGTCATTCTATATAGATCAGTGGTTAAAACGTATAATTTGTTTTTATTCAAATTACTTTTAAAATTTAATAACAGACATTTTCAAATTCCAAAGCTCGTAGAATGTTTCTGTAAGACTGACTTACAAGTAAAATTTGGACAATACTTCCCTTCATGTAGCCTGTATTCTGCAGAAAAATACTGTAATTCACCAAAAGGGTTTTTTCATGCAAAATGGTTGTAGTATGTTCCTATAGTGACTAGACTGGCTTACTACAGGTGCAATTGTCCCAATACCTCCCTTCATGTAGCCTATTTAAACAATTATTATTTTATATAAAAATTACTGTAATTAACCAAACGGGTTTTTGGTGACTTAGCCTACAGGTGAATAATGTAAAATTTCACCTGACTTATCACTAGGAACGTAGGCTACTACAACCTTTGGAACATGAATAGAAAAACAATTTACAGTAATTTAAAAAATTGTACCGTTCAGTCGAGATATTGGCTGGATATACAGTAACAGTAGGCTAAGTCAGTCTGCCCACTAGACTTCCAAGGTTATAATATAACCTTGGAAGTATGTTCATTTGAATGAATGACTGGACGTTTATATATATTTTTTTGACTGAGTGGAATTTGCAGATGGTCCCTTTATAAAATGTGGCGAATATTAAAACTAAAACTTACTTCACTGCGCTCTCGGACCGGTTGCTCTCCCATTCACATGCAAAGTTAAACGCAACTGCAGGATTTCATGTTAAGCTTTTTCTTTTTAACAGGCTCGGGAAGGAAAATTTTATTAACTTGAAACGCCGTGCGTTGCGTTCATGTAGGCTAGTCTCTTGTCTGTAGGCTATATAGTTTTCCTCCCATAGAGCATATTATAAAGAAAAAGCTTAGGCCTAACGTCAATGCAGGATGATATTTAAACTCAGTAGCCAATCCACCTTACTGACCATGCAACGCGCGATTGCACGTTAAGCGTTTTATAATGGTTTTCTACGGGTGTTGTTCATAATCTGATCTAATGTTTGCCTCTATAAAGTATGCTTTTTTAATAAGGTAGGCCTATATTATTGTGTACTAAATTTGGTGCATCAATATCACTCTCATTAAGCGTCTTAAATGCGGAAGAACGCTTGATTATGCTGCCGTTGTCTGTTTTAGCAGAACACTGCCATCTAGTGGTAGCAGCTTTTCTCAGACAGTGTGTGTGGATCTTGCCAGGCGAAACCCGCGAAATGAAAGTCTCAAAATCCAAATGAATCAAATAGGATCGACTCAGAAACGAGTCAATGAATGCACGCGTGTCACCTGATCCACAAATGCACATCTTACTTGTTGCATGCACAAATTCTGGCCTACATTAATACAAAATCGAGGTTTTGTATTAACAACTATGTCTATTTGTACAAAATGCTGCACATTCATGTGATTTTGGATTTTGCACACACAAGTTGTATTGTATTAGTTTAAATGTAGTGACGCACATTTGTGAATTTGTCAAATAGATGGGTAGTTGTGCACACATTAATAATTAGCACCAGGCCTATTCATTTGTAGTTGTTTGTGTGTGGGTTGTGAAATGCTTAAAAACCGCGAAAAGAAAGTCTCAAAATGCAAATGAATCAAATGAGATCGACTCAGAAAAGACGTCAATGAATGCACGCGTGTCACCTGATCCACACATGCACATCTTCTGTGTTGTATGTGCAAATTATGATACACTAATACAAAGGAAAACATTTGTATTCACAAAAATGTCTCTATTTGAACAAATTGCTTCACATTCATTCAATTTTGAATTTTGCACACGCAAGTTGAAAGTCATGGATAAAACATTTCTGCAACATGTATCAAGTTCATTGATAAGTGTGCTTGCACGTGTTAATCATTTTGATACTATAATCATCCCATAGTGCGCCATCTACTGTTTTGGAAGAGGAAGTTGCTCAACTGCATTTGTGAGAAAATCAGCGTGGATATATTTGTGAGAAAATCTGCCTGGACTGGACGCGGAAAAATAGTGCCAAAAGTCACGTGACAGTTTTTCGTACTTGTAGAATTTTGTTTTGTACTTGAAGGTTTTTGTTTCGTACTTGTAGAATTTTGCTTGTACTTGAAGGTTTTTGTTTCGTACTTGTAGAATTTTGCTTTGTACTTGAAAGTTTTTGTTTCGTACTTGTAGAATTTTGCTTTGTACTTGAAGGTTTTTGTTTCGTACTTGGAGGATATTTTGTCATTGAAGAAATACGTTTCTATGTATATGTAAAACATACTGTATTTGTTTGATAGGTAAGTTTTTTATTTGCCGAACAATATGCATTAGTTTGTGAGTGATGTTTTGTATTTACAAACCACATTGAGTTTGTTTGTAAATCATTGGGTGTGAGTAAAACACGTTTTGTGTGTGTGTGAGGTTTTGGCACATAATTCGCTCCATGCACACCTGTGCTCGACCACTTCACTTATAATTCTGCGTCGGACCAACGCCGGAGCCTCTACTACGCTATAGACTACGCGTTGGTTTTCATTATATATCTGCGTCGTTGTCCGCGTTGACGCGCAATTACACATGCAGAGGGAGTGTGAAACCCGGGGAGCGGTTCTAGCAATCACAGCGCTTGCGGTACGCGTAGAATTGACGTTACATTTTTGGAGAGATACACGTCAGGATACGCGCGCTACACAGCTACGGCGTGAGTTCGACGCAGAAGTATAAATTGGGCTTTACCTCTGTTTAATGTAATCTTACGTGGGAAACGTTGGGTAGTGTAGTAGTGTAGTAGTGTAGTAGTGTAGTGTACTACATCTGTAGTAGTGGTCATGACCCTTTTAGACTGTTTCTGCTGCTCCTGTTCAGGAAAAAAAAGAAAACTGGACTCGTTTTAACAAGCTAGCTAAAAAGTAATGCCCTGGCAGTGGCAAATAGCTTTGTTTAAATATTTGATTTGATTACATTAATGTTTAAGTTGAGATTTACAAGAAATATTTTATTTATACTGTGTAAAGGGAATACTGCTGGTATAAAAGCACCTTATTTGTTTAAAGTTTTTGCAAACCACATGTTATTGCACTTTTGTAGCAGTACATTTAAATCAAAAGTGCGCAATACAGTACTTTAGAATTCATTATTCAATTTTGCGCGTAACAATGCGATTAATCGCAAGAAAATCATGCGATTAATCGCGATTAAATTTTTTTATCGTTGCCCAGCACTATATATATATATATATATATATATATATAATTAAATCGCAATTTTTTCTACAATGCATGCCCAAAGTCGTGCAGCCATATAGTTTCTCTTGATATCAGCATGTTCAAAAGTGTTTATTTTTTTATTTAATTTTTTACAGGGAGAGATGCCACTGAGTCCTGCTGACTTCAACATTCAACAGTATCTGTACATGAACATGGTAAAATGAAAAATCAAACACCTTGGAAATGACAGGTATGTACTATGTTTCTATGTACTATGTACTATGTTGACAGGTATGTGTGTATCTTTGGATTATGTTGTGTTGTAAATAAATCCAAACAATCGATTGCTCGATTGCTTTCACCTGCTCGATTGCTTTTGTCCGCCTCGCTGCCTGCTGTGAGCTGCAAGTTTGTTTGCGTCGTGGCTGTCTAAGCCTCCTATTAGCTTCGTATTTCGTTCTGTTTTTCCGGATTTCTCTCTTTATTCTGTTCTGAACCATCATTTAACCCATAATTACAACTCAGACTGTTGGCCGGACGCGTCTCAAGCCATTATACGGCTGGAACCGCAAATACGGTTGGAACATTGTTTGCTGGTCGTAGAGCGAGACACTGCTTCACTGCTGCTCGCCCTGCGATCGACTGCTTTTGTCAGCCTCGTTTGTTGGTCATAGAGCGAGACACTGCTTCACTGCTGCTCCCCCTGCGATCGACTGCTTTTGTCAGCCTCGTTTGTTGGTCGTAGAGCGAGACATCGCTTCACTGCTGCTCGCCCTGCGATCGACTGCTTTTGTCAGCCTCGTTGCCTGCTGTGAGCTTGTTTGTTTGCGTCGTGGCTCTCTAAGCCTCGTATTAGGTCGTATTTCTTTCTGTTTCTCCGTATTTCTTTCTTTTATTCTGTTTTATTCTGTTTATTCTGTTCTGTTAAAATGGCGAATATATCTTGTGTATGTTATCTACCTTTTGGTGCAGATGAGAACAAATCTGATTTGCTCGCGGTGCAGTCTGAATTAGAAGCTGTAGAAAAGCAGATCCGTGACCTTCTAGAGAGACAAGCTGAGCTGAGAGACCGGCGTTTAGCTCTTGAAACATCACGCGCTGATGCACACGGATCAGTGATTAACGTTAGTAACCCGACGCCGACCTCGTCTACTCCGTGCGTTTCTCAGCATTGGTCCCGAGCGTCCAGGTCACGATCAGCCATGGTTTCATTCACTCCGGCTCCAACACACCACCACGAAGCCTGGGTGGCTCCGCGGAAGCCGCGAGCCAGGACAAGAATCTTTTCGCCCCTCCCGGTGTTCGAGATCTCCACTCAGAACCGCTTCTCCCCTCTTCGTGAAATGGAACGCGATGCTGTGATCATCGGCGATTCCACCGTCCGACACGTCCACGCTACGTTAGGTAAAAGTAAGGTGCACAGTCACTGCTTTCCTGGTGCTCGTGTTCTCGATATCACTGCGCGGGTAACTGAGATCTTGAACGGTGACGAGCGCGTCGGAGCTGTGGTGCTGCACGCGGGAGCTAACGACACTAGGCTGCGACAGACGGAGATTCTGAAGAAAGACTTCAGGAGCCTTATCGATACGGTACGCAGTACATCGCCTGAAACATCGATTATTGTGTCTGGACCGCTTCCTACGTACCGACGAGGGCATGAAAAGTTCAGTAGATTATTCGCGCTAATTGAATGGTTATTGTCATGGTGCAATGAGCAGAAACTGCTCTTTGTAAATAATTGGAATCTGTTTTGGGAGCGACCAAGGCTCTTCCGCGCTGATGGCTTACACCCAAGTAGAATCGGGGCAGATCTTCTGTCGGATAACATCTCCAAGATGTTAAATACCGTTTGACTAGTATCCAAAAATCCAAATCACAGTCTCTACTGCACCAATTTAATTGATATTAATACTAGTGTAGAACATTGCATAGAAACTGTGTCTATTCCTCGTTTACTAAGATCAAATAATAAATCTACTGCGGGATCTAGAAAAAATCTAATTGTTATTAAAACAAAAAATCTCGCTATTAGTGAACAAAAACAATTTCTAAAGCTAGGTCTTCTAAACATTAGATCGCTCACACCTAAGGCGGTTATTGTAAATGAAATGGTCACAGATAATAATTTCGATGTTCTGTGCCTTACTGAAACCTGGCTTAAACCAAATGATTATTTCGGTCTAAATGAGTCTACTCCACCAGGATACTGTTATAAGCATGAGCCCCGTCTGATCGGTCGTGGCGGCGGTGTTGCAACAATCTACAGAAATATCCTTAATGTTACTCAGAAAACTCGTCATAGGTTTAATTCGTTTGAAGTACTTGTGCTAAATGTTACGCTCTTAGATGTAAGAAAAAAAACCCTATTATCTCTAGCATTGGCTACCGTCTATAGACCTCCAGGGCCTTACGCCGATTTCCTAAAGGAGTTTGCTGTCTTTCTATCAGATCTTTTGGTCAACGTCGATAAAGCATTAATTGTTGGAGATTTTAACATACACGTAGATAATTTAAATGATGCTTTAGGGGCTGCGTTTACAGATTTATTAAACTCCTTCGGGGTCAAGCAAAACATCTCCGGACCAACTCATCGTCTTAATCATACACTCGATTTAATTATATCATATGGAACCGATCCAACCGATATAGATATCATTCCATAAAGTGATGATGTCACTGACCATTACATGGTAACTTGCATATTAAGTACTGCTGTAATATGCCATGCTGCGCCACGTTATCGACCAGGTAGAACAATTCTTCCATCCACCATAGATCATTTCTCAAATAGCTTATCTGATCTGTCTCAGCTGCTGCCTGAACCCAAACAAACAGATGAACTAGATGAACTAACTAGCACTATGAGCACCATTCTCTCTAGAACATTGGATATTGTTGCACCCATTAAATTAAAAAAGGTCAGAGAAAAAAGTATAGCACCATGGTACAAGAATACTACGTATGTTTTAAAGAGAGAAACCCGTAATTTAGAGCGTAAATGGAAAAAAAACTAATTTAGAGGTCTTTAGAATCGCGTGTCTCGTTATAAAAAGGCCCTTAAAACGGCCAGGGCTGAGCACCTCAGCAAATTAATAGAAAACAACCAAAATAATCCAAGGTTTTTATTTAATACCGTGGCTAGACAAATAAACAGACGTCGTCTGAACAAAATACCTCGTTACAGTTTAGTAGTAATGATTTCATGAACTTCTTCACCGAGAAAATTGAAAGCATCAGAATCAAAATCGTAAACGTTCAATCTTTACTCGCGCCTTATAATTCAGCCGCAATTATCACCCCGCAAGAACAATTACAATGCTTTACAACCATAGAACAAAAAGAGTTAAATAAACTTATCACTTCATCTAAAACAACAACGTGTTTATTAGATCCTATACCAACTGAACTACTGAAAGAAGTGTTACCTATAGTGGAAGAGCCTCTTCTCAATATTATTAACTCATCTTTATCTTTAGGTTATGTTCCAAGAACGTTCAAGCTGGCTGTTATAAAACCTCTTATTAAGAAACCACATTTAGATGCAAATTACAGACCCATTTCGAATCTTCCATTTATGTCAAAAATATTAGAAAAAGTTGTGTCCAGTCAACTCGGCTCTTTCTTGCAAGAAAACGACATCTATGAAAAGTTTCAGTCTGGATTCAGGCCACATCATAGCACTGAAACTGCGCTTGTTAGAATCACAAATGATTTACTTTTAGCTTCGGACCAAGGCTGTATCTCAGTACTAGTTTTACTTGATCTTAGTGCTGCGTTCGACACTATAGATCACACAATACTCTTAGATCGACTACAAAATTACACTGGTGTTCAAGGACAAGCATTAAGCTGGTTCAGGTCATACTTATCTGACCGCAACCCTTTCGTCTACTTAAATGGAGAAAAATCGATCATAACTTCTGCAAACTATGGAGTGCCGCAGGGATCTGTGTTAGGCCCTTTATTATTCTCAATATATATGCTGCCACTTGGTAATATTCTAAGGAAACATGGAATTAGTTTCCATTGTTATGCTGATGACACTCAAATATATATTTCATCACGGACAGATGAATACGCTAAATTATCCAAATTGACAGATTGTGTTAAAGATATAAAAGATTGGATGACGCGTAATTTTCTTTTATTAAATCCAGACAAGACAGAGGTAATACTTATCGGTTGTAAAAACCGTCCACAAAACCTTTCACAGCACGACTTTAACATAGTAGGATGCCCTGTTACAGTAAAAGACCTGGGTGTTACATTAGACTGCAACCTGTCTTTTGAAAAGCATATTTCATATGTTACAAAAACAGCCTTTTTCCACCTTAGAAACATTGCTAAGCTACATAATATGCTATCAGTCTCTGATGCAGAAAAGTTAGTTCATGCATTCATGACCTCGAGACTAGATTACTGTAATGCTTTATTAGCTGGTTGTCCTGCATCTTCAATAAACAAGCTCCAGTTAGTCCAAAATGCAGCCGCTAGAATTCTTACTAGATCAAGAAAATATGATCATATAACACCGATTTTATCATCACTTCATTGGTTACCTATAAAGTTCCGTATTAATTACAAGGTATTGCTTTTGACTTATAAAGCTCTAAATGGTTTAGCTCCAGTCTATTTAACGGATCTTCTATCGCCCTACAATCCATCGCGCTCTTTAAGATCACTAAATTCGAGGCTTCTGGTCATTCCTAGGATATCCAGATCCACCAAAGGAGGCAGAGCATTTTCACATTTAGCTCCGAAGCTCTGGAATAGCCTTCCTGATATTGTTCGTTGCTCAGACTCGCTCTCACAGTTTAAAACTAGACTGAAGACGCATCTATTTAGCCAGGCATTCATATAAATTTTTTATCTTACAGTTACTGTAAATTCGGCCTCTAGTTCATAAACGCCAGAGGAGAACTGGCCCCCGACTGAGCCTGGGTTCTCCCAAGGTTTTTTTTTCTCCATTGGGTCATCTGATGGTGTGTTAGGACACCTTTAGGTCACTGGATGGAGTTTTCGGTTCCTTGCCACTGTTGCCTTTGGCTTGCTCAGTTGGGGATATTCAAATTAATTAACCAATCATACCATTGATCAGCTCTACCAAACTTGGATGTCTTTTTTTTCAGTAATAAACAAACATTGTTAAGTTGTTTTGATTGATACTGTGAAGCAGCTTTGCTACAATCTGTATTGTGAAAAGCGCTATATAAATATATTTGACTTGACTTGACTTGACAATCTAAAAGCCATTCTTTTTTAAATCTCCTCATTCTTTGTGCAAGGCTCCTTATAATGATATGGCCTGATAGCACCTAATAGGGCCATTATGGGAGGGTCTTTGTCTTTCTCAGGTGTGAAATGCATACATACTAATGAGAGATCACGCCTCCTCGCATAAAGCTTTCTGACACAAAACACGTCATTAAAAATGTAAAAATACTTTATTGTCTTATCTGAATGAGTAGTCAGGATGATTCTCACATAGTTTTGGAGCAAATATTCTAGGCTATGTGATACAATTTTCAAAAGTCTTGTGAAGAAATAATCAATATGTGTTTTGTGGCCTTATTTCAACAACTTTCATTTTTATTTTTTTCAATAACCACGCATAAACATTATTCTCTCAAAAATGCAAACATGTACATACATGTTGCTTAGATATTATGCTAGCCCAGTTTGTGCTATATAGAGTGAATTTACACCTTTGCCATTAACATGTTTATAAATAACTGAAAAAAGCACAAATGTAAGGGCATATCAGAACATCCCAATGGCCCCAAAAACACCTCAGACCCCAGAGGGTTAAGTGAAGACGATGAAGCAGGCGAGAAATAGCTGACGAGCGTCTCCTCTGCCTTCGGCATCGTCACATAACCAGCAGATTTAGCACCAACAATGTTATTATTTTTTCATAAGCATTGGACTGATTTGTGTAAATTCTGCTTGAGACCGGTCTAACCCAGGTCTTTGAAACCTCAGCATGAAGATCTGGGAAGAACAGTAAGCACGGCGAGAAGGTTGAGGTCGTGCAGACCGAAATCTATCATCTAGTTTGCTTTTAATTCTAGAATCCTGTCTATCAGCTGGCCACTCGATACTGTTTTTTTTTTTTTTTTAGCTTTTCAACAGCCCGAGATAACACATCCATCAAACCTTCTTCATTTGCAGTATAATGTGATAAACTAGTCTCTGATGCAAAACTTTCGACATCCAGCTCCTCAGAACTGGATAATCTCAATTCAACATCATCATGTGCCTTCACCCGGGCAGAAGTAACCGCCGCAGCGCGTGCTTCCAAAGCCGGGTGAGAGGCACTGGATCCCGCCGGAGAAAGCCAAGATAGGGCGGGGCCCGTCTCAACGTTGCCGGTGAGATCCATCTGCGAACCCCAAGACAAGAGCCGCCGCTCTGCCTCAACAGAAGTGGGACCCGAGCCTTGGGGAGCTCGCAGCAAACCACTCTCATCGAAGAGCGATCGCCGCGAGCGCAGAGTTCTCAGAGAAAAGCTTTTGCAATGCTCACAATCGACTCCCTCGAGAGCCGACTGGGCATGCTGCACTCCAAACAAGCCACACATAGCTCGTGTGAATCCCCACCCGTGATGTATCGAGCACAGGGGGGAACACACTTCTTATACTGCTCGCTCATATTGTTTTTTTTATATATAATATATATATAGTGATAAACTCCTGACAGAACAGACAAACACAATCGACAGATTCAGACACACCTCAGAGCTTGCTGAAGTACAAAAAGCTGGCGGCTGGTGTGCTCAGGGGATATTTATAGCTTCCTGGTCGATGACGTCACTCGCTGTACGCTCATTCTCTCCATTGACTGATTTCATTCATGCTTCAGAGGCGTCACGCTGAGGGCGTTCCCACTGCGATTACACGCAGCGGTAGTCCCTGAAGGGGAACAATTAGTTAATGGGTTCATGACATCAAGGCTAGATTATTGTAATAATCTTATGGGTGGTTGCCCTGCATGCTTAATAAACAAACTACAGCTGGTCCAAAGTACAGCAGCTAGAGTTCTTACTAGAGCCAGGAACTATGACCATATTAGCCTGGTTCTTTCAACACTGCATTGGCTCCCTATTAAACATTGTATACATTTTAAAATATTGCTGATTACTTACAAAGCACTAAATGGTTTAGCTCAGTACTTGAGCGAGCTCTTAACGCATTATAGTCCTTCTCGTCTATTGCAATCTCAAAATTACGGCCAGTTAATAATACCTAGAATATCAAAATTGATTGCTAGTGGTAGATCCTTTAGATCCTTTTCCTATTTAGCACCAAAACTTTGGAACAATCTTCCTAACATTGTCTGGGAAACAGACATACTCTGTCAGTTCAAATCTAGATTAAAAACACATCTCTTTGTCCTAGCATACACAACACATTATAGACTTCCATAATTAAATGTTAGGCTGCAGTTTAGATCAGCCGGGACCGGGAACACTTCCCATAAATCCTGATGTATTTGGTACATCATAAGAAGGATGGCGTCTACGCTAATATTAGTCTCTCTGTCTATCCCGAGGCTTACCGCAGTCCACCGGATCCAGGCCGTATCCAGATCTGAGGAAAGACAAGTGCCTGGACACGACGCCAACGCAATCCTGTAGTGTCAACTAGTCTCTCCCCTAGATTTGCCGAAGTCAGCCGGATCCGGGCTGTATCCAGATCAGATGGTGGACCTGTGCCTGGACCCATCCACAACACATCCTTGAAGTGCCAGCCTCATCAGCCCTGTGAAGGCCTCATTGACTCGACAGCCATCGGCACTGATCCTCAACAAACTCGTCTCCGACTTCCAACCAGATGGAACTGGATAAATATTCTGATCCAATCTGACTTCTGACCTGTATTGCTACCTGAATCATAATCATACACAGTTCGTTCGTTGGCCAAAGGAGAACTGGCCCCCGACTGAGCCTGGTTTCTCCCAAGATTTTTTTCTCCATTCTGTCACCTGATGGAGTTTTGGTTCCTTGCCACTGTTGCCTTGGCATTTGGCTTGCCTAGTTGGGGACATTTAATTTAATATTCAACAATATTATTGATCTGCCTTTCTTAAGGTGAACGATGACGCAATTTTCTTTTAGAAACACACTTTGTTGTATTGTTTTCATGTTATCACTGTGAAGCTGCTTTGATACAATCTGTATTGTAAAAAGCGCTATATAAATAAAAGGTGACTTGACTTAACTTATTGTGTCTGCCCTGGATCAGTGCATCCAATTTTGATAGGGCCGGGGATGATGTCTCATTGGTCTAGTTCCGCCTATCAGATGCGAGCACTCCTAGCAGCGCGGCTATTGGGTGACTGTCTGTCTCTTCCGTGGCTGGTGTAGCTTGGCCCCGTTTTCCCCTGGCTTATCTTCCCTACTCTCACAGCGGGATTTAATACAGTTCCCGCAGCGTAGCTACGCAATGTATAGTTACCGCTCTCAAAAGGGAACGTCTCCGGTTACTATCGTAACTTCGGTTCCCTGAAATGCGGGAACGAGACATTGCGTCAGCTGCCGTGTTCGCTGTTCGATCAGCTGTGCAGCGTTCAGTCGTGATTCTGATGTAATTGTCGAGCCCATGCATTTTATACTGCCCGCGAGTCTGTCAGTATTTGCATTTTTCGCGACAATTGGTCAGCTGTTCCAAGCTGGCATTAGCCCATAAGATTTCAACAAAAGTGGAGAAGGGAGGAGTTCCCGCAGCGTAGCTACGCAATATCTCGTTCCCGCCTCTCAGGGAACCGAGGTTACGATAGTAACCGAAAATGTTATGCACAGTGTAAAAGGGAGCTATGATGAAAACTATGATGTTATCAAGCTCCAATAAATGACCATAAAAGTAGTTCATGTCGAATCTAATAGTCATAGTTGAGTAAAAGTAAAGATTCCTAATTGGAAAGTTTATGGAAAGTAACTAAAGTTAAAGTTACCCAAGGGAAAAATAATCTATGACTTATTATTATTAAGTAGTGGGGGCGGCAACACAGTGCTAAAGTCTGTGCTATGATAAGTAGGAGTTGTAACTCAAAAACCACTCTGACCGATGCAGTGATTAAATAATTGTCTTACTACAGTGTCCCAGGTTTGCACAACACAACACAACAAAATAACCCAGGTAACAGAAGTTGAAAACATAGTGGAATTGAGTTTTCCTGTAGCTCAAACAGTAGAGTTTTAGCGCTTGCAACGCCAAGGTAATGGGTTTGATTCCCAGGGAAAGCAAGAACTGATAAGAATTTATTTCTAAATTTCATACACTTAAATGTGTACCTTGAAATGCAATGTAAGTTGCTTTTGATAAAAGCGTCTGCCAAATGCATAAATGTTAAGTTGCTCTAAAGTGGATTTTAAAAGAGAAGAAATATTTGTAAAAAAAAAACATCTCGGTTACGGATGTAACCCTCGTTCCCCGAGTAGGGAACGGAGACGTTCCGTCGGATGACGACGAATTTGGGTTTCGCTTAGAAAGCCTATCGACTTCGAGTATACAAAAACGAGCCAATGGCAAAGAAATGGCATGGGTCAGCGGAATTTGCATAGCGTATCTCCGCCTTAGTCAAGTCAAGTCAAAGTCAAATCTTCATTTATATAGCGCTTTTAACAATGGATTGTTTCAAAGCAGCTTTACAGATGTAACCGGAATGAGTAGACTATGCCTTTAAATGGGCAGATGACGTAATGAGCCGGCTGCTTAAAGTCTCGCGGGCGTTAAGGAAAGGGGTCTTTCTCGCTCTCATTCTACGTTCAAGGAGTGAGTTTGTGTTTCTTCCTCTGCTGGCGCGTGGAAGGAGTTGAACCATTGAGCTCGATAAAGATCTTTCCTGCACCAACGATTGTTCTGAGAGCATAGTGGGTGTGCCATGTCTGCTGGGCTTTGGCCACCTGATGTGAGTGAACGATTGAGTTCGTTTGTTTATTTTAAATTGTTAAACTTAACAAAATGTGTATTTTTTTAGGAGCATTAATACTTTGCCGAGTTGCCGATTGCGTTACAACACGGTTGCTTTCATTGAGATTTATATGCATCGTAATCCTCCATTAAGTGAGCCGTAGCGTATCAACAACGTGAGTATTTCTATATGATTGTTTTTAAATGTATAAGGGCGTATGCGTAATAAACTAAATGGGTTGTGATTTCAGGTCAAACCCTTGCTTAGCTTTGGCCACCTGATGTGAGTGAACGACTGAGTTCGTTTGTTTATCTTAAATTGTTAAACTTAATAAAATGTGTATTTTTAGGAGTATTAATACTTTGCCGAGTTGCCGGCCGCGTTACAACACGCCTGCTCTCATTAAGACTTATCGTAATCATCCAGTAAGTGAGCCGTAGCGTATCAAGAACTTGAGTATTTTATATGATTGTTTTTAAATGCATAGTTAATGCAAGTTGTATGCTTAATAAACTAAATGGGTTTTTATTTCAGGTCAAACCCTTTTCTTGGCAAGCGGCCGCCGTTTCTTTTCCTCACCAAAACTTGGAATTTGACTACTTTACATTTTGTTGTTATAATTAAATTTTTGTGGTCTTTGTTATTTTCAAAGGTTGCTCGTCTTATCTAGGAATTGATTACTTTGTATTTTTTTTTATTTTATTTGTTATACTTTAAGTTTTTGTGGTAGTTATGATTCCTTTCTGAAATCTGTCGAATTACCACTTTATGGGAGGTCTTGTTGGGTTGTGTTTGTGTTATGGTTGATTTATTTTTATTTTTATTTGTGCTGTGCTTTGATAATTTCCTCCCATGGGGTGTCTTTCCCATTTCATGATTTCCGATTGATTTGTGCTACTTTGAGTGTTATTCTTATTTCTTTTGTTTTTTATTTAAATTATGATTGGTTTGGTTAAATAATCTGGGGTGTATATTATTGATTATTATTTCTTTAACTGTAGTTATTTAATTTGAGTTTGATTGGTTTTGAGCATTGTTGTTATTTCTTTTGAAATTATTGTTAAGTTTATTTTTCATTCAGAGTGAAAGTTGGGTGAGAGTGGAGTGAATCGTGGTGGTTTGTTTAATTTTCATTGTTTTTTTTTTTAGTAACATTGTTGTCAACCAAGTCATACCAGTTATAGGAGAAGGAAGGTGTTTGTCATTTAATAAAATAACAACATTTTGTACTCTGGCTTCTGGATCATTTAATTGAACCGCCTGTGTAGAATAAAAAGATCATTGTTAGGGTCCCCCATCCCAGATTTTGGGGGTGGCGTAGTCCATTTAGTCGACAATATAAAAGCCAAAGGTTACACAGAGATAAACATATAATTTAAGGTAACAGAGATTGTTTTGGCTTTATAGCGGTTCTTGAATAATGTTATTTCCAGCTAAAGTTAATTTTGCTTGATTCACCTCCGTCGAAATGATCAGACTTTAAACGCGAACCTGTGATTAACGCTGACGGCGTTCACATGCTCATTCAGAATTGATTCTATAGTTATGTGCTTTTGAAAATATGTGCGCATGTTTGTAAATTCCATACAACCCATGCCTAAACAAACTACTTGTCTTGCCTATAAATTTTGATACAGAATTTTGTTTTATTTTATCACTTCGGGGTACGCAAACCGAAATTCACAACGCTTTATCTGTAGAGTGGGAAAGGGATCCTCCACAGGGAGAGGATAGTTGACACTTCAGCACTGCATTGTCATCGGGTCCAGGCGGATCTCCTTCGTCAAATCTGGATACGGCCTAGATCCGGCAGGCTGCGGGAAAACCTCGGGATAAACAAAGACACTAATATTAGCGTAGATGCCATTCTTCTTATGATGTAACAAGTACATCCAGATTTAAGGGAAGTGTTCCCAGTTCCGGCTGACCTAATCTATGCAGCCTAACATTGAATTATAGAAGTCTATAATGTATTATGTGTATGCTAGGTCAAAGAGATGTGTTTTTAGTCTAGCTTTGAACTGACAGAGTGTGTCTGCTTCCCGGACAATGGTAGGAAGACTGTTCCAAAGTTTTGGTGCTAAATAGGAAAAGGATATACTGCCAGCAGTCGATTTAGATATTCTAGGTATTATCAACTGGCTGGAATTTTGAGATCGCAATAGACGCGAAGGACTATAATGCGTAAAGAGCTCGCTCAAGTACCGCGGAACTAAACCATTTAGTGCATTGTAAGTAATCAACAATATTTTAAAATGTACACGATGTTTAATAGGGAGCCAATGCAGTGTTGACAGAACCGGGCTAATATGGTCATATTTCCTGGTTCTGGCTGCGGCGTTTTGAACTAGCTGTAGTTTATTTATTAAGCGTGCAGGGCAACAACCCAGTAGAGCATTACAATAGTCTAGCCTTGAGGTCATGAACGCATGAACTAATTGTTCAGCATTTCCCAATGAGAGCATATGGCGCATTTTAGATATATTTTTAAGATGGAAATGCAGTTTTACAGATACTAGACATGTGGCTTTCAAAAGAAAGGTTGGTATCAAAGAGCACACCCAGGTTCCTAACCGACGACGAAGACTTGACAGAGCAGCCATCAAGTGTTAGACAGTATTCTAGGTTATTACGTGTGGAAGTTGTTTGTCCAATAATTACTCTGTCTTTTCAGAATTTAGTAGTAAGAAATTATAAGAAAAAATTCATCCAATTTTTTATATCAGCTATGCATTCAGTTAATTTTGTGAATTGGTAAGTTTCGTTGGGTTTTGAAGAAATATACAGCTGAGTATCATCGGCATAACAGTGAAAGCCAGCTCCATGTTTCCTAATGATATCTCCTAATAGTAGCATGTACAGAGTGAACAGCAACGGTCCTAGTACTGAGCCTTGTGGTATGCCATACTGAACTTGTGATCGATAAGACATCTCTTCATTTACTGCTACAAACTGATAACGGTTAGTTAAGTATGATTTAAACCATGCTAGTGCAATTCCACTAATGCCAACATAGTTTTCTAGTCCATTTAAAAGAATGTTGTGGTCAATGGTGTCAAATGCAGCACTAAGATCGAGTAACACTAATAGAGAGATACAACCACGATCGGATGATAAGTATGGAAGCATATGGGTAGCAATATTCAATTTGAAATGTAATATGCAAAATGACAATGCAATATGTAAAATGGCATTGCATTCTGTATTTAAATTTACATTTTACATTACCATTCTAGCAACGTTTGGTGCAAAATGAAAATGAAAATGAAATTACATAATTTACATTTGCCATTTCATACACTAGTTGTAATATGCATATTGAAACGCTTTATAAGTTGCAAAATGAAAATGAAAATGCATTACAGAATTTATTAGATATGTGTAGCATGTTCAAGCAAAAACTGTGGCAAAATTATCATTTAAATGTTATTTTTCTTAATTGCATTTACACTCATAGTCAAGACACTTGCGATTGCACTTTCATGAAATGTCCCGCAATGAATGAAGCAAAATTCAATGTGCACATTGAAAATGCATTTCGAGCCGATCACGCCCCCTCCTGCCCTGTCAATCACTGCATCAAGGCGGGGCTTAAGTTGTGTTGTTTCTGTCTATGGAACTGGTCGGGGGTATTACGCAGAGGTTCAAGAAGGTTCAAGTGAGGCAACATGGACAAGTCAGTTCCACAGCTTCTCCGAGAAGCTGCACACGCAAACTTCTTCTCCGAGAAGCTGCACACTTCTCGGAGAAGCTGCACACGCAATAGAGCGACAAAGTGCAAATGCTGCCCCTTCAGAAAGGCCATCGTCCAGCTTAAGTATGACGCCTCCGGATCGAAGTGGAGGGACACGGGGTAAGTTGGTAGAAAGAGAAGAGACAAGGGGGTCTGTCGACGGTCGTCAAACGGTTAGACCTAGGGTTGCCAACTTTCACTCGGGGTCTGGACTGTGGAGTGTATTTGACGATCACACTCTTACGTGACCATAGAGCGTATGTACGAAAAGTGCTCGTTTTGGCCAAAAAAAAAAAAAAACAACAACAACAACGGGGTGACACCTGGCTTTACCTGCGGCTGCGGTCACACTTCCGACCCCTTGTCTCTTCTCTTTCTGCCAACTTACCCCGTGTCCCACCACTTCGATCCGGAGGCGTCATGCTTAAGCATTTGCAGGGGCAGCATTTGCACTTTGTCGCTCTATTGCTTGTGCAGCTTCTCGGAGTGCCATAAAGAGAAACAACACAACTTAAGCCACGCCTTGATGCGGTGATTGACAGGGCAGGAGGGGGCGTGATCGGCTCGGAATGCATTTTCAATGTGCACATTGAATTTTGCTACATTCATTGCGGGACATTTCATGAAAATGCAATTGCAAGTGTCTTGACTGTGAGTGTAAATGCAATTAAGAAAAATAACATTTAAATGATCATTTTGCCACAGTTTTTGCTTGAACATGCTACACATATCTAATCATTTCTGTAATGCATTTTCATTTTCATTTTGCAACTTATAAAGCGTTTCAATATGCATATTAAAACTAGTGTATGAAATGGCAAATGTAAATTATGTAATTTCATTTTCATTTTCATTTTGCACCAAACATTGCTAGAATGGTAATGTAAAATGTAAATTTAAATACAGAATGCATTGCCATTTTACATATTGCATTGTCATTTTGCATATTACATTTCAAATTGAATATTGCTACCCATATGCTTCCATAGATAAGAGCAAATCATTTGTGACTCTAATGAGAGCGGTCTCAGTGCTATGGTACGGTCTAAATCCGGACTGAAAATCCTCGCAGATATCATTTCTTTCTAGAAAGGAACATAGTTGTGAAGATACTGCTTTTTCTAATATCTTTGACAGAAAAGGTAGATTCGAGATCGGCCTGTAATTGACTAATTCTGTAGGATCAAGTTGTGGTTTTTTAACAAGCGGTTTTATCATAGCCAGTTTAAAGATTTTTGGTACGTATCCTAGAGACAAAGATGAATTAATGATATTAAGAAGAGGCTATATGACCTCTGGAAACATCTATTTCAGTAGCTTAGTCGATATAGGATCTAACATACAAGTTGTCGATTTAAAAGAATTAAGAGTTTGTAGAATTCTTCCTCTCCTATAGCAACAAATGAATCAAATTTTTCCTCAAGGAGACTACAATGCACTCCCTGATGCGATACTGTGGTAGACGGTTGCATAGTTATAATTTTGTCCATGATACTATCAATCTTAGAAGTGAAGACGTTCATAAACTCATCACTGCTGTGTTGCTTGGACATTTCTGAGCTTGAAGCTTTCTTTTTTGTTAGTTTAGCCACTGTTTCAAATAAATACCTTGGATTATATTTATTTTCTTCTAATAGGGTTGAAAAATAAGCAGATCTAGCAGCTTTTAAAGCCTCTCTGTAAGCAATCGAGCTCTCTTTCCACGAAATCCGAAATACCTCTAGTTTAGTTTTCTTTCAGTTCCGCTCCATTTTTCTGGCTGCTCTCTTAAGGGCCTGAGTGTGCTCGCTGTACCACGGCGTTGGACTATTTTCTTAAATCTTCTTTAAGCGCAACGGAGCAACTGCGTCTAAAGTGCTGGAAAAGAGAGAGTTAAACGTTTCTGTTGCAATATCAAGTTCTTCTAAGCTATCCGGGATGCTGAGATGATGAAACTGATTAGGAAAATTATTGATAAAGCAATCTTTAGTGGCAAAAGTTATAGGTCTAACGTATTTATAACACGGAGTCGGCTTTGCAGCCTTGGCTAAATGTAATTTACATGAGACTAGATAATGATCTGAGATGTCATCACTCTGCTGCAGAATTTCAATGGCATCAACATCTATTCCATTTGATAATATTAGATCTAGAGTATGATTACGACAATGAGTAGGTCCTGACACGTGTTGTCTAACTCCAATTGAGTTTACAATGTCTTTAAATGCCAATCCCAATGCATCTTTTTCATTATCTACATGTATATTAAAATCACCAACAATTAGTACTTTATCTGCAGCCAATACTAATTCTGATAGAAAGTCCGCAAATTCTTTGATAAAATCTTTATGGTGCCCTGGTGGCCTGTATACAGTAGCCAGCATAATTCTCAAATGTGATTTATCGTTTATACTATATATTTTTACATTAAGCACCAATACTTCAAAAGAAGTATATTTAAAACTATATTTCTTAGTGGTTTTGAAAATATTACTATAAATTACAGCAACACCTCCCCCTTTGCCTTTCAGACGAGGTTCATGTTTATAACTGTAATCTTGTGGGGTTGACTCATTTAAAATAATGTAATCGTTTGGTTTTAGCCAGGTTTCTGTCAAACACAGCATATCAAGATTATAATCTGAAATCATATCATTAACTATGAGAGATTTTGAAGTAAGGGATCGAATATTCAGCAACCCAAGCTTTATCATTTGCTCATCTGTATTATATCTGTTTTTTATTTGTTGAACATCAATTAAATTTTTAACCTGACGTTTTTTGGATTTCCAAATTCGGGGAACAGACACAGTCTCTATATGATGATATCTAGGTGAAAGAGGCTCTATGTGATGGGATTTATCTGACCTTGGTGACGTGAGGCCGCTACCAGACGGTCGGTTTAGCCAGTCTGTCTGCCTCCTGACCTGAGCCCCAGATTGTCATGTTTTATCTCTAAGACTATGAGCCAAATTACTAGAGAGAAGAGCAGCACCAGCCCAGGAGGGATGGATACCATCTCTTTTCAACAGATCAGGCTTGCCCCAAAAACTTTTCCAATTGTCTATGAATTCTATATTATTCTTCGACAGCCAACCATTGAGTGAGGCCAATCTGCTAACTATCTCATCACTCCTGCGTACAGGAAGGGGGCCAGAGCAAATTACAGTGCCTGACATCGTACTTGCGAGTTCACACACCTCTTTAATATTAATTTTGGTGATCTCCGACTGGCAGAGTCGAACATCATTAGTGCCGACATGAATAATGATCTTAGAGAATGTACGATTAGCATTAGCCAGCACTTTTAAATTTGCTTTGATGTCAGGCGCTCTGGCTCCCGGCAAACATGTGACTATGGTGGCTGGTGTCTCTATTTTCACGTTCCGTGTGAACGAATCACCAATTACCAGGGCACAATCAACAGAATTCTCAGTGGGTGTTTCACTGAGTGGGGCAAATCGGTTTGTTATGGGAATCGGAATGGAAGAGTGGTTCTTTGATCCGCGACTAGAACGATCTCTCACTGTCACCCATCTGCCCTGCTGCACGGGCTCTACTTCAGCCGGAACCGAATCATGTAAAGAGTTCACTATGCTAGGCGCATCCAAAACAGTATCTAAAGATCTAGCATTCTTACCATCCTCAATTAACCCTCTGAGGTCGGCTATCGCGCCGGCGTGATTGTCTCGCTTTTTTTCTTATCAGTGCAAAAGAGACTCAAAATACTCTGTTGATTTTGATCTTAAATATAAGTGGTATACATCAATCGATCATGTTAAGTGTCTATTATTTTTCTGTATACTCACAATAAAAACAAAGTGTTGTGCTTTTCGACAAATAAAGAAAAATAAACATGATGCAAGTTCTGCCTTCTCTCTGTCGGTGAAGTCCGTTCTGAAACGCGTCCTAAGATTAACTATAACTCCGCAAATACTTGTCATACAGGCACGAGAGATTTTTCTTTATGAAGCTTGAATTCTCTTCTTTCAATGAAGTAATTTATATTAAAAAAAAAATATTCTCTGTTTATGTAATCTGTATGAAAAGAGAGTGATTTCAGTATTTTTTTCCCCAGCTCATTACACTTCATTACGCGTTAATCTGACACGCCCACGGAGGACGCGCGCTATTCAAACGCAAATGTTGAGGCAAGCTATGACAACGCCCACATCAGCCGTTCCACCGCGGCAGTAAAATGTGTGGTGTATTTGCTGCCTTTTACCGCTAAGAGGCGCTACAATCATAGACTCTGAAAAGTGTTCGTTTATTCTCTCTATTGCGTAATCTGCTGCCGCGCATTCAGAGCGATTGAAAGCTGGTAGTATATGAATTCAAGTGAAACGTAGTTAAAATAATTAATAATCACAATGCTGAAATTAGGCTACTAAAATTAAATTGAATAAATAATGAAAACAATTCAACATAAAACATTGCAATAAAAAACATTTAGGCTACATCAATGACGCTTTCGAACAGCATACAGACGGTAGCTTAGTGGTTAACGCAACAACTCGAGATTCAAGGCGCTTCAATCGACCCGAGATCGAATCTCAGTGTAGCATACATGTTTTTAACCGATGTTGGCCGACAGCGTTTATATTTTACCACCTTGATGCTTAAATAGGTAACTGTTTATAACTGTTTACTTATTTAAAGTCAAGAGTTTTGTTTAATTATCATTACAACATACATTTGCTACATTCCCGTAGAACCGCAGCCGCTGCACAAAGGACACTAACTGATGAAGGAAGATTGTCAGCCGATTGCATCAGAAAATGAAACTGAAGAAACTCGTCTTTAGTCTGCTAAATTATTGTGTAATGTAAAAGAACACTTAAATTACTTAAGTTTGAAACCATGTTCGAACATTGCAAGGTTTAAATAAAGTGTCGGGACAGGTTTTTTTTTTTTTTTTTTTTTTAAACAGGATTGCATCGAGTTTAGAGTTTATTTCTTTTGCGATGCAAAATAAGAAACACTAGGCTAATCTTATTCTTGCGACATTTTAAATTTGTATTGCCAAAGAAATTACAGCTAAATTAAACAATTAAAACAGTACAAAACGAAAATTGTCCAAAGCAACATAGCCTAATTAAATTAAAAACATGCGTTTTTCTTTGCCTCTCTCGGGCTGGATCTCTTTTTAGCAAGTTTATTTAGTCTCCCTCGCTGCGCCCGCCGGGTCTCTCTCGAAATTCAACATTTAAAAACATGTAAAAACACATCATACAGCTGATAATACTGTAGGCTTATATGTCGCTGCGTGTCAGCCATACAAATCACGAAAAAAATATTTAGCCTTTAATTGTTGCTTCAAAGACACAGCATGCCTTGTTGAATTCACCTTACAATAACTTCAATTGAAATTTTGTGTGAAAAAAAAAGTTTAAATAGGCTACAATAAATAAACTACAATATTTATAATTTAATAAGATTTGGGGCCTACATTTGGACACAGATTTATCCTTATATTAATTTTGCCTGCTCATCAGGCTGGCTATCCGACACTCTCCATATGAAAGAGGAACATTAACACCTTTGTCCAGCAACTGTCCCTCCAACCCCCCAACAGGCTATCGGAGTCTGAGGCTGACTTAACACAAAGAGAAGTCGCAATTCACACTTAAATCGCTATTCTAGACAGTGTTGATAATGAAGGAATTAAATGATTTAAGTTACATGTAGACTAGTGATATTTCTGTCATAAAAGTTTATTACTAAATATTTCATTATTTCAATAATTGATGAAATAAAACTGGTTTGGGCCAGCCTTTTCCAAGCAAAACTAAATATAATCTGAAAAAACGCATGTTAATGTGTTGTTATGAACAAAAAACTCAATATTATTCTACAGGGATCTTTGGATCCTTAACCAGGCATGCAATTAATTAAGTTTTTTTTTTTGTAGCTATTACTCAAATAAATATCGAACCACGGTGCTTCTTGGTAATGCTGCTAAATTAAATAACATTTATAGAATAATTATGAACTTAAATGAAACAGTATCGCAACATTTCGACAAATAAATTATTTGATCTGTTTTTACATTTTAATTCAGGGCGATTTAGCCTACAAAATGGAGCGAGATTTTCACCCTTGTCTTGTCATTTTCTCATTGGGAAGCGCTTTCATTGATTTCATATGGATTACATAATCAGATAACATTTATTAGCCTAAATATTTCGACATTTAAAGACTTAGACATAGCCGATTTCTTATCGTGACTGAGCTGAATCGGCTTTTGGTTCATTTTTGTGACGCGCAATTCCCGGAGACAGAGACGACAGATAAACTGTTGTCGTTAGCCTAATAATATGAATACAAGTTTACAGTTTTGAACGATGTAAGCTACTCTACTCTTATCTGTATAACCAAAAAATTACGGAGTCGCCTATTAAGTTATTTTAGCTGTAATGAGAAAAATAAATTGCCAGAATAAAGCCCGAAAAATGCATAGGGCCACTCGGCGTGGTGTGCCAAAACACTTAATTATAAACTTCAATATTTCATTCAAAATAATCTCAAAACGTTTTGTGAAATTTGAAAAACCGTGCATGCATTAGGCCACTGGAACTAATGAACAACTGAAACGCTGGTTTTGATTTTATTGTTTGTCGTTTAAACGTGCCTGTTGCATATCTCTATTTTATATATTTGATATGGTCTATTGGTGAAGTAGCCTAGCATTGATAAGCTACTGTGGAGGGAGGGATATGGGGATTAAAATAATTCAGCAGAAGCAGGGATGTTTAGACCAGAAGGAAATCCCCGTCCCCCCTGGCAAATCACACTTTACTTAAAACCATTTTTTTTTAAACTCTAGGTTGTAGGGAATCAAAAAAAAAAAAGAAATATATATATATATATATATATATATATATATATATATATATATATATATATATATATATATATATATATATATAGCCTATATATACAATTATTTTTTTTAACAGAACTGCTTTTGAAATTACGATTGGTAGCCTATTATTATACAGATGCAAAGTCGTTCTGTTGGATTTGTTCCTTAGTGTAAAATTGAAATGCATGGTAATTTTATTTGATCAATATAAGCAAAAAACTGTATGATGTAACAGAGTTTTAGAGCTAGACAAATCTCTCTGCATTAATGAATATAAAATTTACAATAGACCATGTTTGATCGGGATTCGAACCCGTGTCATCTTGATGGTGGAACCATAAGTTCTACCGCTCGGCTATGAATTTACTCACTGAGAATTTCCCAAACTTTCTCACATGAGGGAGAAAACGTTTTGTCGTTAGCCTGTGAGTGTAGGCCTATAGCCTACTGCATTAATAAAAGTAGACCTTTTACAGTTTTAAAAGATGATATCTTATCTGTATGACCAACAATTACGGAGTAGGCTTTAGCCTATTAAGTTCTTAGCTGTTACCTGTTATGAGAAAAATAAATTCAAATGAACGCGCCGCCGCGTTTGTCAAACTCTAATTCAACATGCCAGAATAAAACCAGATTTTAGAATAATGCATAGCGCCACTCGGCGTGGTGTGCCAAAATATCCTAATTATAAACTTCAATATTTCATTCAAAACCATCTCAAAACGCTTTGTGACATTTTAAAAAGCCGTGAATGTATTAAGGCCACTGGAACCAGGATTGTAACTGAAACGCGCTGCATGTCTCAATACAGGAGCAGAAGCGCTGGTTCAGATTGTATTGTTTGTTGTTTAAACGTGCATGTTGCATATTTAAAAATATTTGTTAAAAATAAATGTTTGTTGTAGGCTTATTTGGAAATGACCATAACTTGTAGTATGTCATCCTTACTGTTAATTGCCCCACTTACGTTTTGCTAAATGTCCCTTTGCGCCACCTGGCGGTCATTTCGCGAACTACTTTGAAATGCGACTGGTTTATTTTTAGGGCGGTGGATTTGCCGCGGCGGGAATAGGCATTCTGGTTGACTACCTACTGTACTTTAGTAAACGTTATTTTTACATGTACACATACAAACTATATTGCTATAGCCCACTGAGATTTCTTCTAATCGCGATATACTAGTGTCTGTAATGACAACATTTCGTTGACTAATTTTGGATAGATTATAAAGTTTTTACTATAAAATAGACATCAAATAAGCTTTAATTAGACAGTTTCTGCTCATATGTAAAATATATAGGATGTTTTGTCACAAATAAACTAATCAACTGTTATAGTGTTTGTTCCAATGCAAGCTATATCAAAATAATGAATCATTAACTTTGAAATATGTATGATAAAATCTATTGCCTACTTTAAAAAATAATAGTTTATAAGACATTTATGGAAAAAGACAATTTTATTTTCAAGATGTTTCCAACTCAAACTTTGAACCAATTCTGCAGAATTGCCCATACAATCTATTTGACCAGGATTTGTTTCCAGGTATGACTAAAAATGTGCTTTTGGCTTTCATTTATATTTTGATTGTTTGTATATATATATATATATATATATATATTTATATTTATTTATTTATTTATTTATTTATTTATTTATTTATCTATTTATCTATTTATTTATTTATTTATTTATTTATTTATTTATTTATTTATTTATTTATTTATTTATTGTCCTTGCATTCTTTCTTGTGTGACACCCCTGAATGAAAGGCTCATTATTATGCAGGGTCATTGTCTGCTCAGGTGAGAACCACTTAATTATTCATGATAGGGGTTGGGCCGTTCACGCCCATCCGCATATTGCCTTTGCAAACAAAAAAATGTTTTTCACAATTTAAAACAATCTATTGTTTTATGTGAATGATTAGACAGGATGATTTTCAGATCATTTTGAAGCCTAAACTCTAGGCGACAAGATCCATTAGTCAAAACTCTTGTGGACACATATTTAGTGTGTGTTTTGTGGCCTTATTTCAGAAACTTTATTTTTTTGTTTTTTCAATAACCATGCATAAACAATATTCTCTCAAAAATACAAACATGTACAAACATGTTGCTAACATATTATGGTAGCCCTGTTTGTGCTAAATAGAGTGTAATTACACCAGTGCCATTAATATGTTTCTAAGCAACTGAAAAAAGCACAAATGTCAGGGCATGTCAAAACATCTCAAGGACCCCAAAAACACCTCAGACCTCAGAGGGTTAAAGTTTGGATGCGTGTCTCTAGTTCTGAAATCTCTCTTCTCCGTCAGCCTGACTGTCTCCTTGCATTTATCACATATAAATCCTATATTGCCATCGGAGAAGGCTATACTAAACATATGACATGTGACACAGGTGACAATAACAGGCCAAGAAGACATTACTCACCGTGTTTGTTGACTGATTCTTACTTACCTGGACTTCATGAACTCAAGGCGCGGGCGCGCGAGAGAAAATAAATAAATAAATGAGCGCACGGGTGGCGTGTTAGCAGGCTACAGGCAGGTTACTAGCCTGCTGTGTTAACAATAACGGAAGCTAGAGATGTAAGGTTAATCTGAGATGTTGTGTCAGCTGTATTTAGTAGTATAAACAACTAGATAGTAAATGATGGCTCAAAACATAAAGAAATACGAGAATCAGGCGGAGCTTACAGCCTCGAAGCAAACAAACACACGCGAGGCAGACAGGAGCAATCGATCAGTGATCAGCCGATGCAGACCTTACCTCGTGGGTATAAAAGGAGGACGAGATATGTTTCTTTGCTGAGGAGCCAAAGACTTAGAGAATACACATATGACCCAGAGGGATGCATATGGAGAACACTTGGGTGTCCAGCCGCAGGTGGAATATTTCAACCCCAGGGGTGGCAAGGTAGCTTGCCAAGGGAAAGACACATGCTCAGAGAGGCTTACAGTGGACATACATATGTGGGGGTAGCTCAGAGGAGGTACCATGCACACGGGAGGCACCTAGCCGACGCACAGGCAATAGACACTGGCGCCGACTTCAGGAGTGCTGGAGGAACTCAGGGTTTTCGGGGAAGCTCACCTGAGGAGAATATCGCACGTATCCAGTCCGTGGAGTGGAATGGCGAGCAAGCGAAGACACCTGACCGGGACCGGTACTAGCTAGCGATTGAAGTGAGTAGTTGAAGCGAGTACACGAGAGGACACTGGCTCCACTCGGAGATTGTAGAATCTGGCGAATATGTTAGGTGTCGCCCAGCCTGCAGCTCTGCAGATGTCTGTTCGCGAGGCGCCATGCGCTAGAGCCCAAGAGGACGCCACACTCCGGGTGTAGTGGGCAGTCACACCAAGGGGGCTTCGACCTTGCTGCTGGTATGCCAAAGCAATGGCGTCCACTATCCAGTGAGACAGCCTTTGCCTGGAGAGAGCCTTTCCCTTCAGCTTCCCACCATAACAGACAAAGAGCTGGTCTGAGGTCCTGAAACACTGTGTTCTGTCAACATAGGCGCAGGAAGCATGTACTGGACAGAGCAGTGCCAAGGCTGGGTCTGCCTCCTCCAGGGGCAGTGCTTGCAGGTTCACCACCTGGTCCCGGAAGAGAGTGGTAGGAACCTTGGGCACATATCCAAGCCGGGGTCTCAGGAACAGGTGAGAGGAGGCCGGCCCGAATTCCAGGCACGCTTCGTCAACGGAGAATGCGTGCAGGTCGCCTACCCTCTTGATGGAGGCCAATGCAACCAGGAGCACTGTTTTCATTGACAGGAACTTAAGCTCCACTGATTGCAAAGGCTCAAAGGGAGCACTCTGCAGGGCAGTTAAAACCACTGAGAGGTCCCAAGAGGGAACGAGAGGAGGGCGAGGAGGATTCAGACTCCTCGCTCCTCTCAGGAACCTGACGATCAGGTCGTGCTTCCCCACCGACTTATTGACTGGGTCATGGTGCGCGGCAATAGCGGCAACATAGACTTTGAGGGTGGAGGGAGACAGCCTTCGCTACAACCCATCTTGAAGGAAGGAAAGCACGACACTGATCGAACATCTCCGGGGGTCTTCTCCGTGAGAAGAGCACCAGTTGACGAAGAGGTTCCATTTCAACGCATAGACGTGTCTAGTGGACAACGCTCTAGCGGAAGTGATGGTAGCCACCACCGCAGGTGGAAGGGTACTCAAACCTGCCTCGTCCCGTCCAGGAGCCACACGTGGAGGTTCCAAAGATCGGGACGAGGGTGCCATAGGGTGCCCCGTCCCTGAGAAAGGAGCTCCTTCCTCAGGGGAATCGGCCAAGGAGGTGCTATCGCGAGGAGTACAAGTTCGGAGAACCAGGTCCGGGTGGGCCAGTACGGCAGATCTATCTGTGCATCCCCAAACTGGTCCCAAATCAGCTGATCCAACTGGGGATGGAGTCGCCAATCTCCCGTGAGGGGCTGAAGCCGTGAGAGCTCGTCGGCTGCACAGTTCAGGGCTCCGGGGATATAAATGGCACGAAGCGACCTCAGATGCTTCTGACTCCATATGAGGAGGTGGCGGGCGAGTTGCGACATACGGCGGGAGTGTAGACCACCTTGACGGTTGATGTACGCTACAGTGGCGGTATTGTCTGATCGGACTAGTACGTGTTGATTCTTGAGCACGGCCCGGAAGCGGCGCAGAGCAAGACGTACAGCCAGCAACTCGAGGCAATTGACGTGCCATAGGCGGTTGGGTCCTGTCCAGGAGCCCGCGTCAGCATGTCCATTGCAGATGGCGCCCCAGCCCGTGGCAGAGGCATCTGTCGTTACAACAACATGCCGGGAATCTCGTTCCAGGGGCACTCCGCCCCGTATAAAACTGAGGTTCGACCACGGGGTGAAGGTCTGACGGCAGGTCGGAGTAACTGGTACTTGGAGGGTGCCGTGTTGCCATGCCCACCTCGGGACTTGGTCGCGAAGCCAAAGCTGAAGCGGTCTCATATGAAGCAATCCGAGCGGCTTTGCCGCGGCTGCAGATGCCATATGCCCCAGGAGCCTCTGAAAAAGTTTCAGTGGAACCGCACTCTCTCCCTCGAACTGTCTCAGGCAAGTCAGCAGTGACTGCGCGCGCTCGCTCGTAGGGATCGCGGACATGGCGACCGAGTCGATGTCCATACCGACAAAAGAGATCCTCTGCACGGGGCAAAGTTTGCTCTTCTCCCAGTTGACCCGAAGGCCCAGATGGGCTAAGTGCCGGAGCACTAGGTCCCTGTGTTCGCAAACCTGGTCTCGAGAGTGAGCTAGAATCAGCCAGTCGTCGAGATAGTTCAGGATGCGAACCCTGTGTTCCCGGAGGGGAACAAGGGCTGCCTCGACGACCTTCGTGAAGACGCGAGGAGACAAGGCTAGCCCAAAAGGGAGAACCGCGTACTGGTATGCCTGCCCCTCAAAAGCAAACCGTAGGAACGGTCTGTGTCGAGGGAGAATGGAGACATGGAAGTAGGCGTCCTTCAGGTCGATCGCTGCAAACCAATCTTGGGGCCGCACACATTCGAAAATGCGTTTGGCGGTGAGCATCTTGAACGGCATCCTGTGAAGGGAGCGGTTCAGCACGCGCAGGTCCAAGATTGGCCGTAACCCACCGCTTTTCTTTGGGACAATGAAGTAAGGGCTGTAGAAGCCGGACCTCATTTCGGCTAGAGGGACAGTCTCGATCGCACCCTTCGCCAGCAGGGTAGCAACCTCCATTCTCATGATAGGGGCATTGCCACAGACCATAGTGGAGCGGACTCCCCTGAAGCGGGGAGGAGACCGAACTGAATCGCGTAGCCGAGCCTGATCGTTCGCGCGACTCAGCGTGACAGGTTGGGAAACTCTAGCCAGGCTCCCAAGAACTGTAACAGCGGGGTCATGCGAACCACAGACTTCCCGTCGGTGGGGCAGCGAGGCGGTATGACTTGCCCGGACGTGGATGGCCTAGCGGCCCGGTGTGGGGGCACAGTCATAGACCACATCCTGACAGAGGAGACCAGGGAAGGATGAACGTTCCACGGGGGTCTGCTCTGCCAGGAGGCTGGCGACAGAGGATGAGGGGTGCTTGGCTCGGGGGCGGTGCACCGTGTCGTCCGAGAACTCTGTGTGCTCAGAGACGGGAGAGTCAGTTCTTTCTGAGAATAAGTATTCTCCCCCGGCCCTCCACCAGGGAAAGAAGTGGCCCTGCTACCAGCTCCTGGAAAGAACTGAGTCCCATCTCTGAGCAGGCCATCTCAAGAGTGCCGCTTAACCCGGCGTATAGCGGGGGGCGGGGCTGGAGTGGGCTGTGGCGTCCCCCTGCGGCTTCCAGAGCCAGCCCGGGTGAACGGGCGGGGTGGGAGCCGCAGGAGGGCGCCTTCGGCAGTGGGCAGACTGAGGGATCTGAGCTGACGGCGGGGCCGTCGGGGCCGACCGGGGATAAGAGGCCGACCGGCGATATGGGGGTGTCAAGCAGATGGGTCCGCCTGACATCCTGCACATCGGACAGGTTCAGCCACAGAATGGTGGGCATCACCTGACCCAGGGAGCGTACGGCCACTTTCATCACTCGAAGAGCAAGGTCAGTGACGGCACTCAGCTCATTGAAGAGCCCTGGGTCAGTCCCGCCCTCGTGCATGTCCGTGAGCATCCGGGTCTGGTAGACCAGCAGAATGGCCAAGGCATGCAGTGAGGCGGCTGCCTGTCCTGTAGCGCTATAGGATTTCGCCACAAGTGTTGACGAAAAACTACAGGCTTCGGACGAGTGCTTAGGATCGCGCCAAGAAGAAGCACTCTGAGGACACAGTAGCATCGCGACAGAGCGTTCAACCGGGGGGACCCCAGTGTACCCATGGGCAGCGGCCCCGTCAAGGGAAGGAAGGGCGGAGGAGATCAACGAGGGATGGCTGGAAGACATGGGGATCTTCGAGGATTTCAAGATCTCCTGATGCACATCCGGGAAGAAAGGTATTGGAGAGACCCAAAACCAATCGCCCAAAAACCAATCGCCCAGCAGCGAGCGCTCAGGACAGGGTGAAAGGTTCCACTCTAGTCTGATGCTCGCAGCGGCCCGGGAAAGCATGGCTGTCATCTCAGGATCTGACAAATGCCATATGCACACCCGAAAGTGGCAGGACTGTCGAATCTTCACTTCCTGAAGATTCTAGCCCGCCCTGTGATGCTGCGATGGACAACAGATCCGATTCTGGAGCGTCAAGGGAAACCCGCGGGGCATCCGAAAATAGACCCGGGGAATCCCTTGAACACTCGCGGGTTGCGTCACTGAAGAGGGGGGCGTGGTCCACGGACAAACAGTCGGCGGTTTGTTCCACACTCTCACCCTCAGGTCACCCTGGCCACCAGCCGAAGTAGCACCTCACGTGGAGAGTGTTAGATCGGGGTGTGGATGAGGGGACTCTCTCTCTAACAAGATCATTGAGTCCCGACCGTAATGACGCGATGATCACGTTCCCGCGGGGAGAACGTGAGTCATCCACAAATGCTGCTCTAGCGTGATCAAGCCCAAGCACGCAGAGCAGAAAATGTGCCCATCAAAATCGGAAATGAGTGGACCGCAACCAGAAATGCACGGGCGAGCAGTCTTTAAAAAGACGCGGCACGCGTACGAGCTCTTTTGTGAGAGGAGAAAAAAACTCCGCGATGTTGAAGCGAGCAGGGAGAAACACACTCATTGGCAGATCACTGCACAGATCAGCAGGCAATGTGAACTTGCTGCAGATCGCCGTCACACCAACAGCGGAGAGAGTGGCTTGTCTCGTAGAGTGAAGTCAGAAATGGCTGTGGAGTGAAGAGATGCTCTTGGCTCCGAAGCGAAAACATATCTGCATATTGCGGCGTCCTCCTTTTATACCCACGAGGTAAGGCGGAGATACGCTATGCAAATTCCGCAGACCCATGGCATTTCTTTGCCATTGGCTCGTTTTTGTATGCTTTCTAAGCGAAACCACATTCGTCGTCATCCGACGGAACTCGGAGTGACAACGAAAGGGAACTGCGTGTTTTCACTCTTCTCTTCTCATATTCTTTATTATGAGCTTTTACTTGTTTTTACAAATTTTCGTTATTGGGCAGAAACCATTTAATCATTTTTAATTGTTTTCATAAATCATTACTTTTGGTCACCATTGTACATAGACAGCTCATAATTGTTGTTTGGTATCTATGAGTTTCCTTAGTATATTATTACTGCAACAAAATCAGTAAAAACAAATCTAACTATGATGTTTCTATTTTCAGAATTAGGTTGTTTTATTTTAGCATAATCTAGTTCATGAACATTTTTGTGGTTGATTGGGGGTTGCACAAATGAAAAGGTTGGGAAACACCAATTTAGAGCATACAGAGCATATGCATTGGTTCTCTATTGCAAGGGTAATCATTTTCTTAATTAGATAAGCTTTAAACACTGTCCCAATCATCCAAAATCATGCTCACCCATCCACCCAAACTGCAAGCCCATTTACTTTTTTTTAATTTTATTTTACTATCTGTGTACGATGTCTCTGTGTACTGGTAGCTTTATCTGTCACCAAAACAAATTCCTTGTGTGTGCAAACACACTTTGGCAATAAAGCTCTTTCTGATTCTGATTTTACATAATGCGTGATGAGATGCCGGCCATAATTTTATTTGAATGTGTCTCAACTGAAGGGTAAATCACATAAGATAAAGACCAAATGTGCTTGTCCAACCCCACATACACCCACCAAGCCTCACACACGCTTGTCACAGACTGTTTATCCCCCTCACACATAAGTGCTGCTTGTCAGGTGGATTTTCACTCATACATACAGCTGATTATTAGTGCTGTCCTAATGGACCACAGTGGAGCTGATCATCAGATTATCAGTTTATCGCCTGTCTGAGGTGGAATGGTGTTAGAGAGGGGGGAAAAGAGCATGACCTTCAGAAAAACCCAAATGAAAAAAATGTCCTGGTGACTCACAATGCTTTTGTTAGCTTATTCTAAAGGGGACAAATGGCAGGCCATATAAGACCAATAGTGAATGTTACCTTTGTCACGGATGCATGGTTGTCACAATCACGGCATACATATTCACCATGAGAGGATGTGTAAATTAATGTCCTGCATCCATTTACTCATTTAGCAGATGCTTTTATCCAAAGCTTTAGTTTTATTGTATAGATGTATTATTCCAACTTGCCATTACTTAGATTTTAACATATTTTTCTATAATATTTAACTATAAGTTTTGACAAAAAGTCTGTGTGGGGTTAAATAAATGGATATCTATATCTCTCTCTATATATATATATAGTAAAATAAACACTGATGGCAATAAAAATAATTTTAATTATAAATTGACGAGTTTTATTCATATCAGATACAGATTGTGTAGGTAACAAAGTTTACTCTATTCTTCTTCCACTTCACTTGCCACTTTCATGGATTTCGGGAGAAGTGGATGAATTTACACATGGTAAATCAGACAGATATGATTATCTGAATTGTGGCACAAACTAACATGTGCGCGCCAATCGAGCATTAGATTAACTAACGTAAAGTTGTTTTTTTTTTTAAACATAACATTCACTTACATGCATTTAAGAATCGCAGTATCAGTAAGTTGATGACATAGCTAACAAGTTCTGTGAATATTTTGAATTAAAAAAAAGGAAAAAATAAATAAAAGCGATACATCTGTCATACAGTGCTATTGTGGCTGCAGTGTCTCACGTGACAAGCATGACATGTTGCCATGGAAATAATAAGGTGATACGTTCTAAAATAGCGGTCGCCTTAAACTCACGCAGAGGAGTCATAGAATGTTTTAAACTTAAGTGCAAAAGGGTTAATGATCTACAGCAAAATAGAGTGAGATTTTGGTGATAACTAAGCAAATATGTAATTACTACAATAGTAATTTCTTGTAGAAAACTGTACAAAATGTAAAATGTACAAAAACGTACATTTGCACACAAACTGACCAACCACAACTTTCAGACGTCATCTTTACTTTTCTTGCTCAACTGTCATAGAATGGAAAGTACAGGTTTGTGTGATATCAAAGGCAGCGAAGGATACATCTATGCTTCCTTCAAAAAAAGAAATCGATCAGATGAAGGCATCACAGGAGCACAGTTAAAAAATAAATAATTTTTTTTTTTTTTTTTTTTTAAAGGTGGAAACTGACAATTACATATTGGCAAAAAGATACATTGTACTAATCATAGCTTAAGGTCCTCACTTAAAATTACAAATGTACACTCACCTAAAAGATTATTAGGAACACCTGTTCAATTTCTCATTAATGCAATTGTCTAATCAACCAATCACATGGCAGCTGCTTCATTGCATTTAGGGGTGTGGTCCTGGTCAAGACAATGTCAGAATAGGAAAGAAAGGTGATTTAAGCAATTTTGAGCGTGGCATGGTTGTTGGTGCCAGACGGGCCGGTCTGAGTATTTCACAATCTGCTCAGGAATTTTCACGCAAAACCATTTCTTGGGTTTACAAAGAATGGTGTGAAAAGGGAAAAACATCAAGTATGCAGCAGTCCTGTGGGGGCGAAAATGCCTTGTTGATGCTAGAGGTCAAAGGAGAATGGGCCGACTGATTCAAGCTGATAGAAGAGCAAATTTGACTGAAATAACCACTCGTTACAACCGAGGTATGCAGCAGGTTGTACAGGCTGGTGGTGGTGGTATAATGGTGTGGGGGATGTTTTATTGGCACACTTTAGGCCCCTTAGTGCCAATTGGGCATCGTTTAAATGCCACGGCCTACCTGAGCATTGTTTCTGACCATGTCCATCCCTTTAAGGCCACCATGTACCCATCCTCTGATGGCTACTTCCAGCAGGATAATGCACCATGTCACAAAGTTCGAATCATTTCAAATTGGTTTCTTGAACATAACAATGAGTTCACTGTACTAAAATGGCCCCCACAGTCACCAGATCTCAACCCAATAGAGCATCTTTGGGATGTGGTGGAAGGGGAGCTTTGTGCCCTGGGTGTGCATCCCACAAATCTCCATCAACTGCAAGATGCTATCCTATCAATATGGGCCAACATTTCTAAAGAATGCTTTCAGCACCTTGTTGAATCAATGCCACGTAGAATTAAGGCAATTCTGAAGGCGAAAGGGGGTCAAACACAGTATAAGTATGGTGTTCCTAACAATCCTTTAGGTGAGTGTATATTCACTCAACATATTGAATTGTGCTCAGTAAATCTATCAAGTTGAAGTGAACAATCTGTGTTGGCTGAACAAGTCCTACATTAAAAATAAAAACTGTATGCATACGCTAAATGTGCCCGGGGAAAACCGTAGGTATGGAGAATTCAAATGCGGATGCGCGGGAGAGCGAGCCGAGCCGAGCCAACTGGTGCTGAAGACCGAAACAAACATTCCCAAGAGAATACAGATTTTCATGATCGGGGCTGAGAGCCATGAGAAAGGGACAGTGCAGGAGATTTTCTTCAGCCATTTCCCTCTTTGAGTCCTTGTTAAGGTCTTGCATTCTGTCACGGGTTGGTGTGGTAGATAGCTCATGAAAACAAGGGATCCTCAGAACAGTATTTAATTTCGAAACTCAGGAATATACAGGAGAAATTAACAACCACATACAACCTGATGTACAAATTAACAACACCAACATCAATGCAAGACAAGGGAGACACTGAAAGTGAGGGCTGAAGTGTACTGGCAGACAAGGGAGCTAACAAAATAATTAACAGGACACACCTGGACAGAGTTCTCAAATCAATGTGTAACCATAGAAAAAACAGGCAGGGGACTAGGATGACAAAACTAATTAGTAAACTGAAACATAACATTTTAGGTGTGTTCGACATCGGCTGCAGCTGGATGTAACCGATCGGCGAGAGTTGCCACGTGCAGGCGGGAAGGAGCTGAAAACGGACACGTGAAGTCGGACAATTTCTGCTTCCCTAGTGACCTCTCACGTGGGGTTCGCATACTTTACCTCAGCTGAAGTTAAATAAATGTAATATTTGTCAAACACACAGAAGTTTTAGATACGTTTCCATTTAAAACTTTATGTATTGCTAAATACAGTGCCTGTTTGTACAAGAATAAAGTTCAACGTTACCCTACACTATTTAAATACCAATGTGGTGGGGTCTATGTTTTTTAAATCAGTTTTATTTTGATAAACATGACACAATATAACATTCCAACTATGTGAAAAGGTATTTTACTGTTCTAAAAAAAATAATTTGTGAGCATTAGTGGAACTGAAGGTGTGAGAATAAACACGAAACACAGGTGATTGTTGTCATGCGGTGAATCCGGCCAATCGGGAAACAGCTATGTCATCATCTGAGCTCTTGCAGCTGCTCTTGAGAAACTGCCCTGGCTGAGTCCTCCGGCTGCTCTCGAATCGCTCTCACGGTACTTTGATGGCACACAGTCACCAGTCTTTGGCGCTGTCTCAAGTAGGACAACATTTCTAACCGGCATGCACTTGTAACCCAGGTTAAAATTTCAACTTTGACAGAAATAAAAATACACAACCTTTTACTAGTGAGACTACCTTACCCCCTCTCCCCTGTAAGGAGCACTGACCCAAAAATTTCAGAGCTCAGTTACAACCAGAACAATGATAACAGAGAAGGAATCACCTACCATCAGGGTAACTGATATAAACACACCAGAAGTTCACTGTATGATGGTGGAGCATATTGTAAAGAGCGACGCACCAACTTACCAAACGCAAGACCAAGCATGCTTAAGAGTGTACAGTTAAACAGTTCAACTGGGTTTCCACTTGGGTGATATGGTGTAGTTCGAACCTTATGAATCCCAGAAATTTCACACAGCTCTTTAATAGTTTTGGATTCAAAATCCGTGTCTTGATCTTGATCACTGTGTGTTTCAGGAATGCTACAATGAAAAATTACATGTCCCAAGACACTTTGCTACAGTCATGACTTTCTGGTTTTGAGTAGGAATGGCTACCACATATTTTGTAAAGAAATCAGTAATCACCAGGATGTCCTTTGTGATGCTGGAATCTGGCTCCATTGAACGGAAGTGTATACAAACTAATTCGAGAGGTCTGGAGACTTTGATGTTAACCAATGGAGCAGCTCTTTCTGGTAAGGCTCTTCGACACACATTGACTGCAAGTCTTTTTCTTATGTCCAATATTGTTTGCCATTCTGGGCCAATAGAAACGAGTTCTGGCAAGATCCAGGGTTCGTTTTAGTCCTAGATGTTCCATATCATCGTGTAGACTTTTCAGAACCACATTTCTGAACTCATCTAGAAGTTACCAACTGATCTGGGAGATACTGATCTGGAAGAACCAACTGATACAGAATTTCTTAACCAATGGTTCTCTTTCTATAAATAATCCCATTCTTCAGCTCCAACTTCTACAACTACACTCACGCAACAGAAATGGAAACTCTGGTAACTCTTTTCTCACTGTTGGTGGAGAAGTGTCTCCAGATTCTAACTGATGTATAACTTCTCATATTGCAGGGTCTGCTCTCTGTTTTTCCTTTAGCTCATCTTCGGACACACTAGGAATAACAGGAGGCCCATCAAAATATTCAAAACTCTCTGATACAGCTTCTGGAAACATGGACAGGGACTCAACCAGAGGAACACTGTCACCAAGTTTCACGTACCAGATGTTTGTCACAAATGGCTTGAATTACTTCTTTGAAAACAAAATCAGAGTTCTCCACCTCGGGCAGGTGTGCAAAGCAAATTGGCGAATACGTTCCTGCTCCTTCAAAGATACATAGTCATTCATCGGGCCATCATGGGGACACCTTGAAAGAACATCAGCATCCAAGTTACACACTGCTTCAAGTCAGCCACCGATCGGTCTGCACAGGGCTGTGTGAGGTCAAACAGGCCTAATGGAAACTTAATCAAAAACAGAACAAACACGTGACACACATATGTGCATATGTTTTGGTTTTTGGTTCAAAACATTGCAAGCCCACAAGTACCATTTGAGAGAGCGAGAGAGTGAGTGGGGAAATTTCACCAATTTCCTCAAATCACCAATAACCTTTTGTTTGCCTTTTTTAAATTCCATGTTAAATAATATAAATCTCATAGCTGCAACCGCTTGCCACCCCAATCGCCCCTTCCGGCCGCCCTGTTCCCCTCTCTGTCTAAGCCACTGTCACACATGCATTAGCCCTTCAATCTTCTATTAATACACACAGTAATTTCAGCTTCCCTCCATTGCAATTACCTCCTGCTTTGCACTTTGTAGGCACATTCATCTAATTCCCTCATGTATGAAATGATCTCTTGTCTGCTACAGGCCACACCATTAAGTTTAGGCTTGTTCTTGACTGATAAGCTTTAGCATTATTAAATAATCACCAAAGCCACTTCCCTCGGTTTCCTCCATGGAGGATTTTGCTGCTTTCATTCAAACACTTTCTAAGGAGTTAGCAGCCCTTTGAAAGTTGCAGAATTATGGGACAGTGTCTGCAGTGATAAGACGAAGGCCATATTTTGAGAGGAAGAGCTTATTGGAAGTCACTCAACAGCCTGATCAACAGATGTCTCTTAGTTAAACTGATCATTACATTACTTTGTAAAATGTTAAGGGCCATTACAAGCAGGTTTACGAAAAAAATTAAGAAAAATACTTATTTTATGTACAAAATAAACATTATTTGTTTTATGTATACAGTTTGATTAAAATAGCTTTTTTTCTCAGCTTAGGTGAATGGAGAGATGTTATTATAAAAAAGTGTTTTTAACTGAGATTTCAGGTTCTCAGGTTTCATTGAAATGTTAACTTTTTTTTTTTTAGATGTTTCTCCTAATATTCCTTAAGAAAAAAAATGAAATTCAATATGATAATTTAAAAAAAATGAATGTAGACAGGAAAATTGTATGGAAAAATGTTCAAATTTAAATCGAAACGTCAGGTTTTTGATTGCAGAATTTCTAATCTTGACAAATCTGAGTTGAGATCTCTTCTGCAACATTGAGGGAGATGCGGTTATGCTGGGTGAACTCAGAGACGAGGGAGAACTGGATCCAAATCCAAATAAGGTTTAATGATGAAATAACAAAAATACAAACACCAGAACATGAGGAACACAACTGAGTAATTCCACAAGGAACACAACTACAAAGGTTTACAAAATGTGGCAGACAGGACAGAAACAGGAAATAGAACAAAAGTCCAGTAACAAGCACAGATAACATACTGTATAACTGATGCATGAAAGATGAGCAGGGTTTTTAGTTTCCCAGGAGAAAAATCTGAAAGGCAGGAGACTTAAAAAGTCCCTATTTGATTGAGAAACAACTGATACATTAACAATTGAGAAATTAAATCTCTAATTTGTCTACTGAATGTCTAATCGATCAATGTCATTGTATTGTATGTAATACAATATATTGTACTGTATACAGGTTCTACTGAATCACATCAGAGAGTCTTTAAATAGCAGTGAAAACAGTGAATCATGAAGACGAAAGTGAGGCCCCTGGGAGAATAGGTTCATCTCCAATAGCACGTCAACACATGTGTGCAGACAATCAAAGGCTTTAGATCTCATCTGTGAAAGATGCTGATTCACTCTCATGGGAAAAATGCTCATTAGAGAACAAGCAAATGAGGCACTTTAAGTACCATTGATTTTAAAGGGAAGCTAATCCTCCTACAAAGCAAGACCCAAAAGTAAATTTCCTCGTCAGCTCAATTAGGAAATGAGAAATACTGGCGTGTACTTACCCAGCTCCTCATCACCCCTTCAACAAACAGCACATACAACAGTGCACTAAGGCCATGTTTAGACTTCAGGCAAATCTGATTTGTTTCTTTTCAGGCAGACTGTCCACATTATGAATTGCAAGTGATCAAATACGATTTGTGAGTTCAGACATAACCAACCTATCTGCATGGGTTGATTTGTTAATGACATAGGCGTACCCACATATGTGACGAGACTTTCAAAATGGAGCTTATATGGAGCTCTCCAACTGTCGAGTTGTGGTGCAGAACTCCGCCTCCAACACTGAGTTTCGATGGAGAAAACTGGTATATATTGTGATATTCCATGCTATAGTCACGGCCGAAATCTTTGGACATGCAGTTTGAATACTTCCAACATTTCCGTCACCGTTTTTGACGTTATCGTTGTTTGTCGCGTTAAGAGTCACACAAAAGACAATTTGAAATCTAATTTGAGCAGCTAGAGCAGCCAGATTGAGACTCATCTGTAAATAAATCTAATTGGAATCGCATTTCAAACCACCTCCAAATGTGGTTTGAATCCGATTTGAAAAATATATATATTTTATGTGATTTTTTGCTGTTCAGACTTTGGATAAAATCTTCTGGATACAATTTGGATATGCAAAAAAAAAAAAAAAAAAATATATATATATATATATATATATATAATTTTTTTTTTTGGCAGTCTGAACACAAATAACTTCTCTATGCAAGTAAAATAATGGCAAATGTTTTTGAAACAAAAAAGCTTGATGTATTTTACTAATTGAAAAAAAATATATGCATAGCATTAACCCTGCTTGCATTTTAATGCATTTTATTTTAAGGGCTTGTATTTGTTATAGGCTGAAATTCAACATGGTTATATTTTTAAGCTGTGAATATTTCTATTCAAAACAGTTCACACACATTTTCATTATTACAATATGGTAAATGGTAAATGGTACCAGAAATGGTAAATTTTGTAAGACACTTTATGTTTACGTGGCAACCACGAGAAACAGACAAAGGGAAAGAGAGTTCAATAACGAATTTCCCCCAGAGAATATTATCCGCACACTGGTTCCCCACTAAAGAAAGGAAGACATGGGCTGCGTTCGAAACCGCATACTCAATGAGTAGGTACTTAATTTCAATAAGTACTTACTTAACAAGCGCTAAAAGTGTAGGTACTTTATTATGAAGGTAACTCATTGAGTATGAATGCGATCCGGACATCTGCCATGTTGACGTTATCATGTGACCTACGACGCGTTATCACAAGCGCAACAACTTAAAATATATGAACGACAAAAAAAAAAATATATATATATATATATATATGAACGACACGTTTAATTCATCTCTCTGTAAATATCTTAAAATTGATGAAACTTGCTCATTTTGTGGTAGTATTGTTGAAGAAACAGCTGCCCATTTATTTTGTGAATACATTTAGGGTTGATTTAAGTTGTTATATTTTATGTGACCCAGAGTTTTATCCTTAGGCTATAACGATATATATTTTTTATTAAGAAACCCCCAAATCGTGATCTCTTCAATATGTTGTTTATTTCTTTATGTTATACCTTATACCAAAAAAGTTTCTCCTTTAAGTTTTCCTCTTTTTCTTGATGAATTTACCTCTCTTTTCATCCCTCAGAATTATAACAACAACATTTTTTTAATGTATTATGAATAACTATTTAAAGATATTTAGCCTTGTTATTGTTCTTTTTGCCTGTGTATAAATATTAGGGGTGTAACGATTCGTTTTAACAACGATTCGATTCGTATCACGATTCGTGGTTGTCGATACGATTCAAGGACGATATTGGTTCATTTAGAACGATACGATCCGAAACGATTCAGTGACTTTTTAGCCAAAAATTCAACCAGTGTGACTGAAATAAATACCTGGATACTAGACAGTGCGGGTAAAGTTTCCTAGATTCATGTTGTTTCTTGTAAGGGAATCAATCAGGTATCAATTAATTATAGATATAAACTGGGGCTGCACGATTTGGGGAAAATGTCATATTGTGATTATTGAGGTCAATATTGCGATTGCGATATGCAATTGCGATATAATAAACAAATGATTTCATGAGTGAACTTGCTTGGTTCTCAAGGAAAATGCACACAATTAGTGATAATGCTGAAATGTGTAGGCTATTTTTCTCAACTCAAACTTGCAACAACAACTAAATGATTAATAACACCTATAATGATCAATAAGCCATTGATGTCTGGATAAAAATGTCTGGATATTCCTGTCTAACAGGTACAGACATACAGACATTGAATTAAGTTCAACAGTCTGCACTGCAAACATTATAAATTATAGAATAATCCTTATTAAAGTTACAAAAGTTATTTAGTCAAGAGCATTGAGTGTTTTTCTCTGTTCCTTTAGTTCTTTGATTAACTTTAACGACAGAGATATCGGTGGCTACTGTGTACTGTCCCTTTAAGACCAGCCGCTCCTGAGTCTGACAGACGCGGATCACACACGCGCCTCATTCTCTCATGAGTCACAACTCTTTACGGCCATCGTAAGACTGCTCTTGTGTTAAGATACTCGACAAAAAGACATTTTGGCATAATTGTGTGTTATTGTTCGTTCAAGCGCGAAAGAGAACTGTATTCTGGCGTGCTGTCTTGTGAGCACGCACAATACTGGCGCGAGTCTTTCTCTGTGTGTGTGTCACAGTCAACGCGATCTTTTTTGTCTTGTCACGAATGAATGACTGAATCGAGTAATGTTTAACGCCTTTATCATTAAACGTGCTAAGAAAAAACATCCATATAAAGTCTGACCTGCTTAAATCCAATGCGTTATTTCATAGTATCGATAAAATCGATTGATTACCTTTTAAAACGATGTTAGATCGAAATATGTCGTCCGGAAGGCCAACTTGCTGAGCACAGATCGATGTAGTTGGATCATAGGAATATAAATCGATTCATCGATGTAGTCGATGAATCGTTACACCCCTAATAAATATCATATTATGATGTACACAAACCAATGATCTTTATGTTTTCAGTTTTGTCATCATGATGTTCATTGTTAGATACAACTATGGTATCTTTCCATGATCTTGTATGTAATAAGTTTATACGTTTATATATGAGCGACAGGTGCACTAACACTTCATCAGTAACTCGACAGCACAACCTAGAACAGTTTTCTTCTGCGTTTGTAATGTCTGCACAAAGGAGACGGGCAGCTGCTCGAAGATCTCTTCTTTGGAAGAAACTGTTGATCTTATACTCGAAAAATGTAAAGTCCCTGTAAAGGCAATTCTACAAAAAAATTCTAAACACATTATAAATGTTACAAATGTATTGCTAAAACATATTACAAAGACTGTGAACTGTTAAGTACTGAAATGCGGAGTTAGACCGTTAAACAGTTTTTCACCATTGCTATTTTACGGATTTTTTGGGCGGGGCTAAAACAGGGCTCGATGATGCACTGGAGCCCCTGAGCTCGTGGACACGCCCCTACTTGATGACAAACCGAGGCCACTGAGGCTGATCTCTCCCGACCCCATTCGCATTCGCCGCTCAAACGCGAGTTACTGTCAGTACTATTAGTTACTACAGCCTACTGTTTGCTAGCTAGCTATGCCTTCAACGCGGAAATGCATATAGGCTACTACCTGGATGCGATCATGTACAAAACAGATCGGGGTCTTTATTTAAATTTCCTAAAAACGATCACATCAAGAAGAGGTGGATTAATTTTGTGTAGAGCCAACCTTGATGAAGAGCTGAGGATCACCGCCAACACCCGCCTCTGTAGTGATCATTTTACACAGGATCGTTTTATAAACTTTCCTCAGAGACAACTGGGATTCACTGATAATCCGCTGTTACAGGTGAACGGGGCCGAAACGACTATCCCCCGCCAGCGTTCATCCTCCCGTCCCGAAAGCAGTATCACCTAATATCGCAGTCGACAGCTTTCCCGCTAGTGGGCGTGGCTTCAGCGCAGCCAGCGGACACGCCCCCAGCGTTTGAGAGCAGAGAATAGAGTGCCGAAGTTACGACGTCACTCTGTAGGCCAAAACGCGGAAGTGAGTTAGCATTTTAGCACTCCCGGTTCCCTCGCTCTAAAGTCTATGGGATTTTTGAATGGGTTTTTGCTAAATCGCCTAAAATAAGGTCTGTGGTGAACAAAGCCTCTAAATATTTTCACGTTTTGATCTATGAAATAGAACACACAGTTATAACCTGCTTGTGGTTTTTTAAACTTTATTGTGTCTGCTTGTGTTTTTTAAAAACTTTATATAGGCTTCAAAATGTATAAATTTTGGATTAACTTGTAAAGATTATCTTGATAGACAAAACGTGTAAGGGTCACAACTCTTTGTTAAACACAGATCTTATTTTTTGCGATTTTCCAAAAGTCTATGGGGAAAATGCATAGCTTTTCGATCGAGGGAACCCATGCGCCGCTAGCTTCCGAATTGTCCTACAAAGTGACGTCATCACTTCGGCACTCTATAATGCTCATTTTTTCAAGATTTTTATAGCTTATTTTATGTACTTGCCGGCTTTTTTTATCATTCAAATTTGGCTGGATGGCTAATAACACGTTTTTCTGTGGTGTGACATACTCAGAACACATACTTAATTTTGACTTTACAGGGCCTTTAAGTATCACTCCTTAAAAATTAAATATTATCTCAGAATGAATTGCATTGTTCGCCCACCCCAAAACTTAAACAAAATAATAATATTAAATGCTGACCAATACTTATTGGTCAATACATATATTACTTTTTTATATATACTAAAAATGATATAATGTAATAAAACAAGCTAAATGTAATTTGTTTTGTAACATGACATACTTATGCATGAATACATTTATATTGATAAATGCAGTGAAACATCTCAATTGTTAGTCAAGCAATGAATTAATGCATACATTAATTAAATAATTATATTTTATATACTGACAACAATAAGAAACATGAATAAATGAGTAAAAGAACAAATAAAAGTAACCATCACAATAAACAAATGCATATACACATCAACAACACAACTATTTATTCAAACTACAAGCATGTATTTACAGGCGCTGAACCCCAAAACCTACTGCCATCTCAACACAGCGGTTCCCATTCTGTGGCTTTATTCTGATGCATTCACCAGAGGTGAGCCGTGCCTTTGTGCCAGAGCTTGTTGCTGTGCTGCGCTGGACTTCAAGATTTTTTATTGCCATCTGAGGCAATAAGGGCAGGTGGAGTGATGGAGGGTCTCGTAAGGGCAGGTGGAGTGATGGAGCCTCTCATCCATGGCACCACTTCCAGGATTCATCCATGGCACCACTTCCAGGATTCAGCTCTGGGCTCTTCATCCTCAGTGCTCACACCAGTCTGCAGACTTCAGATCCTACAAAAATGCACAAACATTATACAAAAGCAGTAATTTTAACAGCACAATGTCATTTGATTTATGTATTAAAAATAACAAAAATGACCTTTATATTTGAGTAAAATCCCCCAAAACTTTTTTTCCCAACAAATGCTGCCATCATCTTTCCTTGCACGTCCTGCTCCACCACAAAAGCTCTGCAGGAAATGCACAGAAATCAGGAATCAGAAAAGTGCTGTAATTTCTATGTTTGAAATTACAATAATTCAAATAAACTACAATTTAAGATTTAATAGATGTTGTTATCCATTTCTGTAGTATACTCACTCAAAGCCTTTGATGACAGCATTCAGCATCATAAGCCTCTCTCCACCGGATAAACACACGCGTGTTCTTCTGTCTGTTCTTTTTATGAAAAGAACAGACAAACATTATACAAAAGCAGTAATTTTAAAAGCACAATGTCATTTGATTTATGTATTAAAAATAACAAAAATGACCTTTATATTTGAGTAAAATCCCCCAAAACTTTTTTTCCCAACAAATGCTGCCATCATCTTTCCTTGCACGTCCTGCTCCACCACAAAAGCTCTGCAGCAAATGCACAGAAATCAGGAATCAGAAAAGTGCTGTAATTTCTATGTTTGAAATTACAATAATTCAAATAAACTACAATTTAAGATTTAATAGATGTTGTTATCCATTTCTGTAGTATACTCACTCAAAGCCTTTGATGACAGCATTCAGCATCATAAGCCTCTCTCCACCGGATAAACACACGCGTGTTCTTCTGTCCCTGTAACATACAGACAAGATTCACATTGACGTTACCTCTGGGATTTATGAGCTCAATACTAGCCTACATGCTGGTTGTAGCTTATGTGTTAACTCAATTTTTATCCAACTTAAATGTTCCTCAGTTTATCAACAGTAATAAGGGACAAATAAAATATATAACATATTTAGTTACTTTATAGATTTGTTTATTTACCTTATTTATAGCACATTGTCTAATATAAACAGTGTTGACAACAGTGAATTATCCTACATAATAGCACACATAACGTTACATCACTCAGGTGTCTTTATCATGTGCTCATCTGCAATACTTATACAATACTTTCCTTTCAGATGTAAATAGACATTTTAAATAAGCGTGTTTAAGATGTATATGGTTATGTAAATCCACTTTAGAGACGTATAACGTTACGTGTGCTTACTGGAGCTCCCCTATACATAATAAAACATGTTTTTACGGCAAAATCACAACTGTACTATACTGTCTAACTCCTTTACACCTTCAACAGTTAAAACGTTTACTCTACAGTAGTTTAACACATATGATTTAAACACAAGGAACCGTGTTTACTCACATTTGAAAACCCCCGCGTCGCTGATCTCCGCGATGTTCGATTATGACGTATGCTCTCCCGTGGCCTCCTGGGATAGAAGAGTATCCATCGAACGAACACTCAAAAATCTGGGCTAAAGCAGTAAGCCATCCGGGAACTTCTCGCCTACTCTTTTATGAATACTGATGTTTCGAACGTACTGCTTCTTTCACGTTCTGTTTTCTCCTACTATATAGTAGGAAAGTAGGCATATTCGAACGCACAATTAGTATACGTACGTCCGAATCTCGCGAGAATTAGTACGTCACCCAGGTAATTCTCGCCTACTCTTTTATGATTCATACATACTTCACGCTCGCCTACTCTTTTTCCCATACTATATAGTGGGGAAGTATGCGGTTTCGAACGCACCCAGTGAGACACAGGTATTTATGCAAAATTACAAAAAGTGTATTATCATTTATTAAAAAAAAACTAAGGCATAAAAAGGGGACAATCCCCAAACATTAAAATACAAATACAATGTAAGAAGAAATGAAGCTACTGCCTCCATTAAGAGGTACCCTCGCAAAAGATATATATGTTCCCCTCACACACACACACACACTACATGCTCACACTCACAGCACAAGGGCCCTAGTAAAGTGATCAGTCACGGCATGGTGTAAACAAATTGATCCTACTTCAAACAAAAGCTCAAAACAACAAAGCAAGAAAAATTCCAAACAAACTGAGCAAAGCACAAGGTAGTCCGTAATGGTAAGGCCCCTCTCTAACTGCTGGTGTGGAAGAAGATGTGCCACACTGTTATTGGACCCTTGGTGAATGAAAATAAACAAATGTTCAGCAAGATCAGATAATATGCTAAGGCAACTGCCAGAAACATCTTAGGGTCCTTTCACACCTACCTTGTTTGCAAACAGACAAAATTTGGTCAGACGAAAAGAGGTAGTCTCGGCCCGGATCAAACTGAGGAAAGGTTTGGTTCGTTTCTAGTGTGAAAGCATTTTCTGTATGGTTCGGACTTTCAGACCATTTACAGGAAGTTCCGGTGGTTCTCGCAGGATTGCTTGCAGTCTTCTCCTCTTTTCCTGCCGGCGATCATAAAATGTTCGCACAACGAGGACGTTTATTTGGCGAATTTGAACTAGCCTCGAGGACAGTTGGTGCTGCAGGTAGTAATGCCGTAATAATAACAGTTTAGTGGCAACGTAATGCGTCTGTTCATTCATTCTTGTCAAAGTTACCCGCCGAATTGACAACACACTGACGTCAGACGAACGAGGACAAGGCGAAGACATTTCAGTGGTCTACAGGTTGACTCTAACCACCAAACTCATTCCTAAGATTTAGGCAAGGACTGCCATAAAAAGAACACCACGTCCTGAGTTTCTGATCTGGTGAGGAAAGCGACTACCTATTGCTTTCAGCTGCACTATAGCTACAAAGGGCCCCAGCATTGAGGGACCTCATCTGACCCTTACGGCTCCTCCAGCAGCGCAGCCCAGTCCACAAAGGACCTTTGCTTCAGCAGACACTGCCTGTCCCGCACGGCTCTTCAGTGACGCAGCCAGCCTGCAAAGGACCCTGTGAAGATTCATCTGACCCAGCTGTCCAGTCCACTCTTTAATGACCTTCTTGGCGCAACCGAAGTTCAGTATCCTCCAGCCCACCATGGCAATGACTGCTGGATTGCAACTCTGCACCCTTCCCACTGCACGCTGCCCTTATCACCAGTGGAAGACGTCTCTACTACCGGACTGATAACCCGACTGTGTGGAACGTAAATATAAACGTACCAAACCTCTTTCTAGAGACCTTGGCATTAGTTTATACCTTTTTTACTATTGCATATCTATTGTCAATAGGGCTGGGTATCGTAACAAAATGTTCGATACCGATACCGATACCGATACCTTGACTTCGATACCGGTTCCTGAACGATACTTTTTTCGATACCAATTTTGTTTAACAATATAACATTACCTAATTTTTTTTTTTTTTTGTTCAGTTTGTTGACTTTTTTACACTCATATTTTGAGTATGTAAAAAAGCACCAATGCTGAAGTTTTCTATGTTTCCTAATCATTTAACATGTATTCTTTACTTCAATGAGCTCATTGTTTCTTCCTTAACTTAATGCATTGTTTAACAATGAAATTGAATGAAAATTAATAGAAATGCATTACACTGTCACCTCTGATAACAGATCACTCTAAATTGTAATTTAGACACATTCATTTTCTGTAAAGCTGCTTTGAAACGATATGTATTGTGAAAAATGCTATACAAATAAATGTGAATTAAATTAAATATAGGCTACTGGGGTGCGGATATATGCCTCGCGCTCCGCACACATCAAGCTTGCCGCAAAGCACTGGCAAAAGTAGCCTAATGATTATGGATGTGTCGGGAAACAACAGCAAGGAGATATTTTAATTGTTTATTAATGAACAAGTGTTTACTAATGGTGTGTTCACTGTTCACACCGAACGCGAATTTAATTATTTGCGCTAGTAGATTAGATACAAAGTCAAAGACGGGGATAGACGCATCATTCGCGCCGGGCGTCGCGAATGATGCGAATTGGGCGACGCGTTTTGAACTCGAGCAGAAGATTGAAGCGTCTAACTAGACGCGATAGACGCCTATTTGACGCTCTATTCGCGTTCGGTGCGCTTTGTATGACACACCGCTTTGCCTTATCAGATTTACCGTGTTACCGGTCTTGGCAGCAATTATCTTGTCGAAAATATTGCATCGCGTGCTTCTGGCAAACACACACACACACACACACTACAGCCTCACATGCGACAAGCCAAGTCTCTGGGCAGCCGCGTAAACTAGTGTTTTTCCTCCACAGCCAATCATGCTGCATGCATGTTTCACTGACGTTGACGAGATTAACCACTTAGGTACCGAAATTTGGTACCGAAAAACAAGACATGTTTCGATACTCGGTAGTACCGAGGCAATTCGGTCGGTACCTAAAAAGTACCGAACTCGGTACCCAGCCCTAATTGTCAATTAATTTAATTAATTTTATTACAACTGTGTCTTCATTGTGTTGATGATCAAAGACTTTAATAGTTGTCCAGACTCTCACAAATCCTTCAGATAAATCAGCTGACCAACTCCCTCTAGTTTACATTAATTATAAATGACTGAACAGCTCTTTTCAGAGTGTTCTTAAATTGTAGTATAGTATTCTTGACTGGTGCCCCGTATTGGAAAGGGGGAGGGGTCATCTGATACACTCATAACAACACTTAAAGTGACATGTGATGCAAATTCCCTACGTCCTAGGTGAATTAAGTAAAAATCATTACAATGACTTCATTTGATTACCAGAAAATACACAACACAGAATTTGTGGAAAACAAAACATTTCAATTTCAAATAAAAGTTGTTTGTCATTTCAAACAAACATATTAATTAGATTAGTTTAAATGGTTGTTTTTATGAATTCAATTAATTAAGTAGCTAGTAGCATCATCACCTTGGAATTATAAGGTTAAAATGATCAAAATTGAGTTATTCACATATATTCTGTGGTAAATGATGTATATTAAGTTTTTTTTTTTAAGTTGTGTATATTTTGGGACTTTATTTTTTTTAGAAAACAAAAAGGGTCTATCCACAAAGGAGTATGGAATGCAAAAAAATTGAAGCTCTCTCTCAAACTGCTCAGAATGCAGATACAGTAGAATTATAATTCCAAGGTGGCATACTATTTACGGGTCTTTTAACCAAGGGCTTGTTCTATCCTTTTGAGGGGTTGTTACAGACACCTTGGGACCTTGTTTTTGTGGTTGGGTGAGGGGGTTTGCTGGATTGTTCATTAAAAATAATGAATAATTGTGTATCTAATCTATCATGGCATTCTTTCTTTTAATAATATCTTGGTTTTAACTAAGCACAAGAGTACATGTAAAGTATACAATTCAGCCATTCTTCATCCATTATCTATTCCAAGTTTACAGTCAGTAGTTTCCGTAATAAAGGGGATCTTGTCAATCAGACAGCGAGATGAAAGCAAAAAAGGTGAAATCAGTGGGGATGATGTGCTGAGGTCTATGCTGCTGGCACTTCTGTTTAATAAGGATTTACTCTTATTACGATTACTCAGGAGAAGATGGTCAGCGTTTCCTCACTAAACTGAGGGCACTAAACCATCAGTAGACGTTTATGGCACACAGCAGGAGCTGATTAGTTCTGAACTCACCAATTCGTGTTCAGTGGGCAACATACAATTGACCTTTCTGGTTGAAAGTAGCAGGGAACTTATATATAATATTACAATATGTCAGCTTTACAGAGTTCATGTGCCTATACCCTGATTAGATAAACTGATTATGAAAAAGTTTGAAAGTTAAAGTTAATTCTGGGGGGGGTTTTTCTACAAAATGAACCACCACTGTAACACAGCTTTCAAAGTTCAAACAATTCAAACTGACCTCATAAGAAAACGTCTCGGTTACATATGTAACCCTCGTTCCCTGAGTACAGGGAATGGAGACGTGTCGTCGGGGAGTTCCCTGACGAATTGGGATCGAATTCAAGAGAATTAAAAACGAGCCAATGGAATTGGCATGCACGATTTGCAAGACTATAGAATCTAGCGAACGTGTTCGGTGTCGCCCAGCCCGCAGCTCTACAAATGTCTGTCAGCGAGGCGCCTTGAGCCAACGCCCAGGAGGCGGCAACACCTCTCGTAGAGTGAGCACTCAACCTGGGAGGACAAGGCTCACCCGTAGCTTCATACGCTTGGGTGATAGCATCCACTAATCAGTGAGCTAACCTCTGCTTGGAGACGGCCTTCCCCTTCTGCTGGCCTCTGTAACAGACAAAGAGCTGATCTGAGGTCCTGAAGCTTTGCGTTCTGTCAATGTAAAGCCGCAGGGCGCGGACTGGACAGAGAAAAGCTAGGGCTGGGTCTGCCTCCTCCTGGGGCAGCGCTTGCAGGTTCACTACCTGATCCACAAAGGGAGTGGTAGGAACCTTGGGCACATAACCGAGCCGGGGTCTTAATATCACGTGAGAAAAACCCGGCCCGAACTCTAGGCACAGCGCCGCCGCTCCCACCACGCGCATCACACGCTGTGCGTAGGGCACCAAGTGCTGAGGGGGCACCAAAAATAGCCTAATGAAAAATCAATCATCAAACTTCTTGTTATAATCAGATTCAGCGCGTTCTTCATCTTTCATCTTTAATCCGCAGCGGCGCCGAGCAGAGAGCACGTCAGAAACAGAGGACAGGGTGTGTGTGTGTGTGTGTGTGTTCTGAGCCTCATTGGTCTGTCACTGCTCGTCAATGTCAGAATATTTGAGATGACCAATCAAATCAAAGTAGGCGGGCTTTATGTTCACAGACGCTGAGCGCGAATTTTAACAGTGCAACTCGACGCTTCAGTGTACGGTCAAGTGCGAGATAAGATGTAAGTAGCTAAACTTAACTTTATATATTTGACAGGTTTTTCTTAGGTCATAAATGTTAAACGAATGACAAAAAATAATTAGGCAAACTAATATAGTTTTGTCTAATTTCGCCAAAATAGGCCTATGTAACATGTAGCCTAGTGTAATAGTTTAGGCTACTGTCATTGTGAGGGGACAAGAAACATGAACAAAGCCGTTTTCATTATGTTAGGCACAGGATTAATAATGAATGTGTACATATTGAGAATAAAATACAAATTGTAGCCTTTAGTAAATTAAAAAAGCCAACTTTAGGAGGGGAAGAGACAGGGCAAGATAAAAACAAAGAGAAAAAGAGTGTGATGCTGATGAGGAGAGAAAAATAATCAGTTGCCCACTGACATGGTTTTAAAGCTGTTGCTATCGAAATTTTTTTTTTTTTTTTTTGCCTTCACAACATCTTAAAATGCACATCTGTAGTTCAGAGAAATTCAAAATTTACTCGGGGAAACCCGAACCCGCTAGCTAACCTGCCTCAAATTCGGGAACATAGTGATTATAAAACCATGCCATTGCATAGTAATGAAACTAGATAATAGTAAGCATAAGTCCCTAAACTAAAGTGTTACTTTTTAATTTGTAAAAAATAAAATTTTATCACACCCCCTAAATGAAAATCCTAAATGAAAATGTTTTTTTTAGGGGGGGGGGGGGGGGGGGGGGATGGGGGGCATCATAAAGGAATTATGCTTAGGGCACCAAAATGGCTAGCAGCGGCACTGTCTAGGCATGATTCGTCGACCAAAAAACCCTGCAGATCCCCGACCCTCTTAAAAGAGGCCAATGCCAACAGGAGCGCTGTCTTAATGGACAGGATATTCAGTTCGACTGTCAGCAAAGGCTCAAAGTGAGGACTTTGAAGAGCTCTCAGTACCAGAGCTAGGTCCCAAGAGGGTACAGAGTGCAAAACACGAGGTGGATTTAACCTCCTAGCACCCTTAAGGAATCTGATGATCAGGTCGTGCTTCCCTACGGACTTACCTTCAACTACATCGTGATGTGCGGCTATTGCGGCAACATACACTTTGAGGGTGGAGGGAGACAGCCTTCGCTCCAACCCATCTTGCAGGAAGGACAGCACGACTTTGACCGGGCAAGTTCGGGGGTCCTCCTGACGGGAGGAACACCACTCGACAAATAGGTTCCACTTCAATGCATAGAGGCGCCTTGTAGACTAGCAGAAGTGATGGTGTTTACCACTGCCTGTGGTAGATCACCTAGAACCTCCGCGTCGCATCCAGGGACCAGACATGGAGTTTCCAGAGGTCTGGACGTGGGTGCCATAGAGTGCCCCGTCTCTGAGAAAGGAGGTCCTTCCACAGAGGAATCGGCCAAGGAGGGACTGTCGCGAAGAGCATGAGTTCCGTGAACCAAGTCCTGGTGGGCCAATATGGCGCCACTAACAGGACCTGCTCCTCGTCCTCCCTGATCTTGCACAGTGTCTGTGCAAGAAGGCTCACTGGGGGAAACGCATACTTGCGCAGGCCCCGGGGCCAGCTGTGGGCCAGGGCTTCCGTGCCGAGGGTCCCCTCGGACAGGGAGTAAAACCACTGGCAATGGGTCGTGTCCGGAGAGGCAAACAGGTCCACCTGTGCAACTCCGAAAACACTCCAGATCAGCTGAACCGCCTGGGGATGGAGTCGCCATTCTCCTGGCAGGGGAGGCAACCGTGAAAGCTCGTCTGCCACACGGTTGAGCTCCCCTGGAACATGAGTGGCACGAAGCGACCTCAGATGCTTCTGACCCCATAGGAGGAGGTGGGAGGCGAGTCGCGACATGCGCGAGAGCATAGACCACCTTGTCGGTTGATGCACGCAACAGTCGCAGTGCTGTCCGTGCGGACCAGGACGTGCTTGTCTTTGAGAAGCCCCTTGAGGCAGCACAAAGCCAAGCGTACTGCTTGCAACTCTAGGCAGTTGATATGCCAATGCAGCTGGGGCCCCGTCCACAGACCCGAGACTGCATGCCGAGACTGCATGCCCTTTGTACGTGGCCCCCCACCCCATTGCAGAGGCATCTGTGAAAACCACACCATGCCTGGAAACCTGGACTAGGGGCACTCCGGCCCGTAGAAATGCAGGATACGACCACGGGGAGAAGGTTTGGCGACAGTGCGGGGTTACTTTGACCCGGAACGTGCCGCTCTGCCACGCCCACCTCGGGACTCGATCGTGAAGCCAGTGCTGGAGTGGTCTCATATGTAACAGGCCGAGCGGCGTTACTGCGGCTGCCGTATGCCCCAGGAGCCTCTGAAATTGTTTCAGTGGAACCTCAGTCCTGCCTCGAAAAGACCTGAGGCAGGTGAACACTGACTGCATGCGCTCCTCCGTGAGGCGCGTGGTCTGGGCGACCGAGTCCATACCGAGATAAGTGATCCTCTGCACCGGGCAGAGTTTGCTCTTGTCCCAGTTGACCTGAAGCCCCAAACGGCTGAGGTGCCGGAGCACCATGTCGCTGTGATCGCAAAACACCTCCCGCGAGTGGGCTAGATTGAGCCAGTCGTCGAGATAGTTGAGAATGCGAACGCCTTGTTCTCTCATGGGAACAATGGCCGCCTCCGCGACTTGCGTGAAGACACGGGGCGACAGGGCCAGCCCGAAGGGTAAGACCTTGTACTGATACGCTTGACCCTCGAAAGCAAACTGTAGAAACGGTCTGTGACGAGGAAGAATCGAGACGTGAAAGTACGCGTCCTTCAGGTCGATCGCTGCAAACCAATCCTGGGGACGGATGCACTCGAAAATGCGCTTCTGCGTGAGCATTTTGAACGGGAGTTTGTGCAGGGCCCGATTCAAAACACGCAGGACCAGGATTGGCCGTAACCCACCGCCTTTCTTGGGTACAATGAAGTAGGGGCTGTAAAACCCGGACCTCATCTCGGCAGGAGGGACCGGCTCGATCGTGTCCTTCGCCAGCAGGACATCGATCTCTTTCCGCAGGACAGGGACATCCACTGACTGCACACAGGTGAAGTGGACGCCCCTGAACCTGGGAGGCCGGCGTGCAAACTGAATTGCATAGCCGAACCGAATGGTGCGGATGAGCCATCGGGACGGACCCGGAAGCGCTAGCCAGGCTTCCAGGTACCGTCCCAAAAGGCCCATCCGAACCACCGGAGTACCCGCGGAGGGGCAGCGAGGTGGAAGGCAGGGACCCGGCTCCAGTGGCAATGTAGCTTTCTCGTAGGCTTTCTGCTGCGGGCTGCCCCGTGGCGAGGGGAGGGGAAGAGACGAGGCACGAGGCTCTGCGTCCTCGTGAGCTGGTCTCTTCCCCTCTGGGCCCAGCTGCCGACCGGAGCGACGCAACCGGGGTAGCGCCGCTGCTTTCTGCAGACTGGGAAGAGGGGAACGAGAGCGATGCTGCTTGGAGACAGCATCCACCGTCGTTCAGACCCTCTTGGGTGGAGGAGACTGAGTGCCCGTCAGTCTCGCCCGAGGATGACCTGGAGGAGGAAGAGGAAATTGCTCTTTTATTGACTCTTTGGGTACCAAAACATACCAATACTTTGGGAACAAAAACAGAATGAAACAAAATATTCTCCCGCCGGCCCTCCCCCGGGGGAAGGAGGTGTGCAGGGGCACCCTCCTGAGCAGCTCCGGAATCCTCTACCAGGTCGCCCGTCTCAGGAACGCTTCCCTCCCTTCCTTTTACGGGAAGGCGCCGGGGGCGTCTGAGCGGGCTGGGCCGCCCTCTTGCGACCAGACTTCCTCACTCCAGGGGTGGTAGGCTGCGCTAGAGGAGGAGCTGGCGCTTGAGGGCGACCTCGGCGACGGGAAGCAGCCGGAGCTTGTACAGCCACAGGAGACGGCCCCACAGCAGGCCGCCTCCTATGCAGGACATGCCGTATAGCCTCCGACTGCTTCTGGGCGGTGGAGAACTCCTGGGGCAAGTTCTCCACCGCGTCGCCGAAGAGGCCGCCCTGGGATACGGGGAAGTTGAGAAGTTTGTTCTTCTCCGCTTCCCTCATATCTGCCAGGGTCAGCCACAGGTGGCGCTCCTGGACCACCAAAGTGGACATCGCCCGACCCAGCGAACGTGCGGTGACTTTCGTCGCCCGGAGGGCGAAGTCTGTCGCCGCACGCAGCTCCTGCAGCAAAGCTGGGTTGGGACCACCCGCCTGCAAGTCATGGAGTGTTTTAGCCTGATGGACTTGGAGCAACGCCATGGCATGCAGGGCGGAGGCGGCGTCTCCACACGCCATGTAGGCATCCCCGGTCAGACCAGAGGAAAACCTACAGGCGCGGGAGGGGAGTGAAGGGGCACCCCGCCAGGAGGAAGCGGTCTTCGGAAACAGCTGCATCGCGATAGACTGCTCCACTGGGGGGATTCCCTCGTACCCGTGCGCCGCCCCGCTGTCCAGAGTGGTAAGGAAGGAGGAGCGAGGTTGTCTCCGCCTGTACGCCAGAGGCGCCGACCAAGACTTCCTCCCCAGGTAGCCAGCGGAATCGGGCCAATCGCGGCTGAGTGTCGGCTCACTCGGCTGTGTTCTGGAAGCGGCTCACCAGAAGTGAGCCAGCTTTGGCCCATTAACGGTTGCCAGATCTGGCAAGGTTTTGGCTGTGTGTAGCTGGGCCAATTGTGGTTGAGAAATGGCGCATTAGGTAGCTAGCTACATTAAATTATAAAAATGACACAATTCATAGAACTTCAAAGTGAGTTTTAAATTCATGATTTAACCCTCTAGGCGCCACGGTCGAGTAAACGCGACAAGATGAATAAAACGTACTGAATAAAACGGCCGATTTTGTCAAATTGGGTGTCAAATTTCGTTCGACCTTCCCTCCACTGGATGGCAGACATGTCATACTTCATCTCAGACTCAAAAAAACGTCATGCTTCTGTACAAAATGTTCGAGTTAGAGCGCATTGAATCAGTGCGATCAAAAGCGGAGCTAGTGTGAGAGTTAGCCATTTTATCAGAGCCTCTCCGTAATCGCGGCGACAGTATTGTGGTGGAGACTTTGTCTATTATCACTGGGTATGTTAGACGAGGTCGAAGTATTCATAGTACAGTTAGGGGGCAACGTGAAGGCAGGGTAGGGAGTCGCAATGAATGTGCATACTCGGCGCGCGCACAAGGCAGATCTGGCCGCGCTCGCGCTGCTCGTATCATCTCACTCATGATATGTGCTTTGCCGTCGCGAGTGATCTTTTGAACTAAACAGGTCTTGTCTACTTGTGTTTGTGTGTCATATGAATAATATATATGTGCCCCATACATGGAATCAGAGTGCTTACTGTATGTAGTAAATGGAAAATCTTTACAGCAAAAGGCCAACCACTACATGCATATGGTTTGTTCTACCATTTATTAGTAATTATTTACACAGTTTGTTTACTACTTCCTATATACCTGAGCATTCAGTATTGTGTGCAATATAGCATACAGAAGGTGATGGACATTTTGGGGGGAAAGATATGCAGCATTTTATCATTTAAACATGTGACTTTTCATGAAACTTCTATAATCCAAGATTTCTGCCACCATATGACGTCATAATATGCAAATTAGATGGAAAAATGTAATCCCTACATAAACTTTGGGTCATCCTTAATATTTCTCTAATTTACAGAAAGTCTCTATCTTTTTTCACTTTTAAGATATAGCCTTGTGAAATTAAGATGTCAAAATCGAACGTTTATGGAAAAAACCTCTGGCGCCTAAAGGGTTAATGTAAATATTAATTAAAAAAAATTTTTTTTACCTGTTGCCATTAAAACTGTAACAAAAATGAACTAAAAATGTTTTACTTAATACAAATGTCTATGATATATATGAAATATGTCAAAAAAATATATATGCCTATATTATTTATGATTTAATTATATCACGGATTAGCATGATGAACTTAAATGGGGAAGAGCAAATGGGAGACCAGGGCAAATACAATTATTATATTATTTTCACCGTGCTGAAATAAAAAAATCCACAAGGGCCATATTTGAGTTCTCATGATTTTTCAATGTGAGGAAAAATAGAGAGAACTGGGTTATGGCAAAAAATAATAACAACAATAAATAGCCATACTCTAAAAAAAAATAAAAAAAAATGGAATGACATATTTTTTATTTTTTTTTTGTATTCGTTCATGTTTTTGTTAAATAATCTGATGGATATACCTACGAACTGAAGTTACACCAAAACATTTGACTTTTAGTATATATTTTTTATTATTAAAAGTTCCATACTAATAATAATAATTATTATTACTAATAATTAGTAATAATGATAACTATTATTATTATATCCCATCCAAATGGACTTTGCTTATTAATAATAATTACAAAAAAAGAGAAAGATTATATTGTTATTATTATTATTAGTAGTAGTATTACTATATCCCATCCAAATGGACTTTGCTTATAATTATAATAATTATAATTAATAATTATATTAATAATTGAAAACCTTTTCCCGCGAAGTACCCGCGAAGTTTTCTTGGAAAAAAAAGAAAAATAAAAGAGAAGAAGAAGCACTCTGAAGCGCCGAAGCACTGAGGGATCAGCCACCGACACTTCTGTGAGAAACTGCAAGCCCTAGTGCTGCACTCAGTCGCGTCGATCACACACGCGCCGTCACACCAGCAGCCACCAGAGAATCTTCTTCCACTCAGCTCGTCTCTCTCTCCAAAGGTAAGGAACAGCAGTATACAACTGAGAGGCTCCGAAGAAAAATGCATTGCACAATGTTTACTTCCGCCTTTTATACCCACGCTGGTAGGCGGGTCGCGGAATGCAAATCTTGCATGCCAATTCCATTGGCTTGTTTTTAATCCTCTCGAAGGCAATAGGCTCCCTAGCGTGATCCCAATTCGTCAGGGAACTCCCCGACGACACGTCGGAGTTCCCAGGACGAAAGGGAACAACTATTTTACAAGGTGGCAATTTTGTATTCATTTGTTCAATGTGATTCATACGATAACGTGTTTTTACGTAGTTCGTGAGAATTATCCATCAATTTCCACAAAAGTAAAATAATTACAAATTTCCAGGAGAGTGTGTTGAAAAAATTTAACTATGACCCCATCTGTCACAAACATCCACTGAAGGCAATTTGAAATGAACCCATACGCAGTTTATTGAAAAAAATCCAACAAAACAAAGACTTGACATAACTTGACTTAACTGCATGAGACTTATCAACAGTAGGATGACACAAAACAAAGCTAGAGAAAAGACAATGGTAACATGATATATATATATATATATATATATATACACGATAGGTGTGTTCGACATCGGCTGGATTTAACCGATCGGCGAGAGTTGCCGCGTGCAGGCAGGGAGGAGTTGCAAACGGAGACGTGAAGTCGGACACTTTCTGGTTCCCATAGTGACCGCTCACATGGTGTTTGCATACTTTACCACAGCTGCAGTGAAATAAATGCAATATTTGCCAAAGATATTTTAGACACATTTTCATTCAATAGTTTACTATTTCATCGGCTACAGCATCTGTTTGAACAAGAATAAAGTTCAAACCTATATCAATAAAGTGGAGTCAACGTTTTTTAATCAGTTTTATTTGATAAACATGACACAATATAACATCGCGACTACATGAAAAGACTGTTTACTGTTATAAAAAAACTGATTTGTGAGCTTTAGTGGAACTAAAGGTGTGAAAATAAACACGAAATGCACGTGATCGTTGTCATGCAGTGAATCCGGCCAATCGTGGAACAGTTGTGTCGTCATCAGAGCTTGTGCAGCCGCTCTTGAGAAGCTGTGCTGACTGAGTTCTCCGGCTACTCTCGAATCGCTCTCGCGGTACTTTGATGGCATACGTCACAGTCATATGGTGTCGGCGCTGTATCAAGTCAGACAAAATTTCTAACCGGCATGCACTGCTTCAAGTCAGCCACCGATCGGTCTGCGCAGAGCTGCATGAAGTCGAACACACCTAAAGACTAATAATGACTTAACAAGACACCTGAAAGCAATGAACAATGCATCAATGAGAACATGACACAAGAAACAAGGGAACCAATCAGAACATGACACATGATACTAGGGAAACACAGGACATGATCACATGAGGGCAAGGATTCACATGACAAAGAAGAACCATGACGCAGGCTGAATCCGAAATCGCCCCCTAAACGAACAGCCATTTTTAGTGGTGTCCGAAACCATAGTGGACGTTATTGAGTGCACTTATTCAATCCCACATTGCACTGCAATAACAAGTGTACAACCGATGTACGCTCAACGGCTGTCTGAATTCGCTCACTCCTTCAAGTGAATAGTATTAGTGGACTTACGTAGGGAATAATGAATGAGGGTTTAGGGAGCGATTTCGGATTCAGCCTATGAGAATTATAAAAAATAAAAAATATGAAAACATGAAGGTAAAATCAAAGCCCAACTATCCCCCCACCCCCCTCAAAGGGTGCCTCTCGACACCCTAACAGAACACCCACCCAAAACCCGAAGATAACATAAGAAGTCCAGGAGGGTGGTGGTGCGGAGGCAGCTTTGGCGGGCCTGGGCCATGGAGCAGTGGTGGGCCCCGACCTTGGAGTAATGGCAGACCTGGACCATGGCGGGCCAGGGCAGGCAGAGGATGCGAATACTGCTGCCTCAGGAGGAGCTGTAGTTGTCGCCACCAACTCTGGGGAAGAATGTGCGGCCTAAACAAACAAGATGACAACTGTCATTACTGGAAGCACAGCTGATGGTGGCACGACCTCTGAGACTACTTGTAAGGATTGCTCAGAGTCGGTAAGATCCATTTGCAGCTTTATTTGATATAAGTAGACAATAGTAGAAGGGCTAGGCAAAGAGTACTCAGATACACAGGCGTTGAAGTCCAGGCCAGGCTGAGATTCGTCGAAGCACGGTAAACAGTCCAGAGTCAAGGAAGCCAGAGAATAATCGAAAACCAGGAAACAGTCCAAGGTCTAGGTAGCCAGAGAATGATCGTAGTTGACAGCAAACAGTCCGAGATCTGAACCAGTAGGAGAAAACACAAGGATAAACGCTCAGTAAGTAAGCCAGGGCTAAACAATACTTCGCACTGAATGAGGGTTGAGAGCTGGTTAAATACACCAGCAAATGGGATACAGGTGTGAGAGCAATGAGTGGGAATAGGTGTGTGATAGGTCCAGATGAACTGCATGATGGGAGATGTAGTGTTAATACTCAGGAGATGGCTCTCTACGTGGGTTTGAAGGAGGTGATGCAGGAAACCTCTGTGTTACAGAGCCCCCACCCTGCGAGCGACTCCCGGCGCGAGAAGGTAAGCGGCGACGGGGTCTTCCACGAGGTCGAGGAGCAGGTTTGCTGGGGTGTGCTTGGTGGAATTCCTCGATAAGTGTGGGATCTAGGATGTCCTTAGCCCTGATCCAACACTGCTCCTCTGGACCGAACCCCTCCCAGTCGACTAGGTACTGAAGGACGTTACCTCTGCGCCTGGAATCCAGCAGTTCTCTTACCCGATACGCCTCCTCGCCGTCTACTAGGATTGGAGGAGTGGTTGGTGTTGTGAGTTCCTCTCTTGTCCCTCTCTCGGGACCGGCAGCAGGTTTCAGCAGGGAAACATGGAATGTGGGAGCTATACGGTAGTTAGTGGGAAGTTTTAGACGAAACGACACTGGAGTAACTTGTTTTAGGATCTGGAATGGACCGACATATCTGGGGCTGAGCTTGCGGCAGGGAAGCCGTAGTTTGAGATCCTTTGATGACAGCCATACCCATTGGCCTGGGCGGTAATGGGGGGCTGGTCTACGATGCCGGTTGGCGTGGCGCTCCTGACGCCTAACCGCATGTACCAGATGGGTATGTGCTTGATCCCAGACCTCCTCACTCCTTTGAAGCCATTCGGTAACGGAAGGGAGCTCTGTGGGTTCCCCGGACCAAGGGAACAGCGGGGGTTGGAAGCCAAGAATGCACCGAAACGGAGTTACACCAGTGGCGGGCTTAACCAGGGAGTTCTGCGCATACTCTGCCCAGAACAGATATCGGCTCCACTCTGTCTGTTGTCGCTGGCAGTGTGTGCGCAAGAACCGAATGATGTCCTGGTTCAGACGTTCTGTCTGCCCGTTAGATTGGGGATGATATCCGGAGGACAAGCTGATGTTTACATTGAGGTGTTTGAAAAAAGCTCCCCAAACTCTAGAAGTGAACTGTGGCCCTCGGTCTGACACGATGTCGTCCGGCAGACCGTAGAAGCGAAACACCTGATTGCACAGGATTTCAGCAGTGGCGAGTGCTGTGGGCAGTTTGGGTAGTGCCACCAGTCTGCATGCCTTGGAGAAGCGATCGACTATGGTCAGGATGGTGGTGTTACCCTGGGATTCCGGGAGGTCGGTGATGAAATCTATAGCGATGTGCGACCAAGGTCGTTGGGGAATGGGCAATGGAGTGAGAAGTCCAGCGGGGAGTTGATGAGGTGTCTTGGAAGTGTTGCAGCTGGTACAGCTTTGTGGTTGGTAGTGTCTGTGAGTAAAGAGGACCACCAGAACCGGTTGCGGAGCAGGTGAACGGTGGCGGTGATACCAGGATGACCAGAACTGGGCGTCGTGTGAACCTGATCTATGAGGCGAGTACGTAGGGAAACAGGCATATATAGGCGGTAAGGAGGGCAATTCATAGGTGGAGGTTCCTGCTGATTAAACAGTTCGATCTCCGTGGTGATGTCCCATTGTACTGGAGCGATGAGCAAACTCTCAGGTAGGATATTCTCGGTACCCGTTGTTTGGGTTGTCTCCTCAGTTTGACGAGAGAGAGCGTCGGCCTTAGTATTCTTGGAACCTGGTCGGTATGTGATGGTGAACTGGAACCTGGTAAAGAACAGGGCCCACCGAGCCTGACGAGGATTCAAGCGTTTGGCCGAACGGAGGAATTCGAGATTTCTATGGTCAGTGAGGATGATGAATGGTTCCTGCGCTCCTTCCAACCAGTGCCGCCACTCCTCTAGAGCCAATTTCATGGCCAATAACTCACGGTTGCCCACATCGTAGTTGCGCTCCGCGGGAGTGAGCTTACGGGAGAAAAAGGCACAAGGATACATTTTCTCAGGCATGCCCTGACGCTGGGAGAGAACTGTTCCTACTCCAGTGTTGGAAGCATCCACTTCGACGATGAATTGGCGCATGGGGTCGGGGTGGCGCAGAATGGGAGCAGAAGTGAAGCGAGCTCGGAGATCATCAAAGGCTTTGGAGGACTCAGATGACCAGCTCAGACAATGGTTGTAGCGTTTCGTCATGGCAGTCAGAGGAGCGGCAACTGTACTGTAATTCCTGATAAACCGACGATAGAAGTTTGCAAAGCCCAGGAACCGTTGTAACTGCTTGATGGTCTGGGGAACTGGCCAACTCTGGACTGCCTGAACCTTCCTTTCGTCCATCGCCACACCCTCTGAACTGATTACGTAACCCAGGAAGGACGTACTCGTGCGGTGGAATTCACATTTCTCGAATTTGGCAAAGAGCTGGTAGTGGAGAAGTCGTTGGAGAACTGATCTGACGTGCTTCACGTGCTCCTCCATGGTTGAGGAGTAGATCAAAATGTCGTCGATGTAGACGATCACCCATTTCTCCAGCATATCACGAAAGACGTCGTTCATGAACGCTTGGAAGACTGAAGGACTGTTGGACAGACCGAACGGCATGACGAGGTACTCATAGTGCCCACTAGTGGTGGAGAAGGCCGTCTTCCACTCGTCTCCTTTGCGAATTCGAACCAGGTTGTAGGCATTACGGAGATCCAACTTGGTATAATACTTGGCCTGGCGAAGCTGTTCGAGAGCGGCTGGTACCAACGGCAGTGGATACCTGAACTTAACTGTAACTTCATTCAACCCACGTTAGTCGATACATGGACGCAGAGTGCCGTCCTTCTTCTTAACGAAGAAGAATCCGGCTGCGGCGGGCGAGGTCGAAGGCTGAATGAACCCCTTGGCTAATTCCTCCTCGATGTACTTCCTCATGGCTTCGGACTCAGGCTGTGACAGGGGAAAGACTCTGCCCTTAGGTGGCGTGGCGCCGGGTAACAGCTCGATGGCGCAATCACTGGAACGGTGCTCAGGAAGTTGTGCAGCCCGGTGTTTGCTGAAGACGTCGGCCAGATCGGAGTATTCGGCGGGCAGGTTAGGATCACTGAACTCGGGCGTGGGAGCCTGGAGGGAGTGGTTTGGAGTACGCTTGACCTTGGACAGGCATGTTCTGTGACAAGAGAGGTCCCATTGGACGATCTGGTTCTCGCGCCAGGAGATTTGGGGATTGTGTGTGCGTAGCCATGTAAGGCCCAGGACTATGTGGTGCTTGGAGCCCCGGATAACATAAAACCTGATAGACTCGGAGTGAAGTGTTCCTATGTGTAGGGTTACCTCTTCGGTGAGTCGGAGGATCCTCCCCTCTCCTATGGGCCGACCGTCTAGCGCCTCCACTGTTAAGGGAAGATCACAGGGATTAGTTTGAAGTTTGTGCTGAACTATGAACTCGTGAGACATGAAATTTCCTGCAGCTCCTGAGTCTAGCAATGCTGTAGTGTCAATCTTCCTGCCATGGAGAGAGAGACGAACAGGTAAAATGAAACCGGGCCACTGGTTGTCTGAAACACCCGTTGCACTCACCGGTTGTACCTGGGAAGGTGGGCGAACTGGGCAGGTGAGTCTTCGATGACCAGACTGACCGCAGTAGAGGCAAAGGTGCTGCTGCATGCGTCGCTCCCGTTCCTCGGGAGTAAGACTGGTGAAACCCAGCTGCATGGGCTCTGATCCAAGCATGTCGTCAGAACGTGCACGATAGGAGGCTCGAGGAGTACGACGAGAGCGAATCAGGTTGTCGATCTCGATGGCCAGGTTGATGTATTCGTTTAACGACCTCCCCTCGTCGCGGCACGCCACTTCAGATTGTAGTTCGTGGGTAAGACCCTTCCTGAACAAGGTCTTTAGAGTGTCCTCAACCCAATTGGTCTGTGCAGCGAGGGTACGAAACGTCAGGGCATAATCAGCGGTGGTTCTTCTCCCCTGTGTGTGACTGAGGAGGCGTTCCCCAGCATCACCCTGTTCTGCGGGGTGTTCAAAAACGCAGCGGAATTCCTGGGTGAATGACGCAAACGTGGTAAAGGGGAATCCCTCCGGCCTCCAGATGGCGGTCACCCATTCCAGCGCCTTCCCGGTGAGAAGTGAACACACAAAGGCTATTTTCCCAGGATCTGTGGGATGTAGTGTGGGCTGTTGGTCAAAGTAGAGGCGACATTGGAGTAGGAAACCCTTGCATCTCGCTGACGCACCGTCGAACTTCTCTGGAAGAGCGAGACGAGGATTGACAGTAGCACTCGCAGTCGACGGGGAAGCTCCTGAGGGCTGATCGGTGGTGGCGTTGGCCGCTGATACTTGCAGTCCTCGGATGGCGTTCACAAGCTCATCAGTGATTGTTGTAAGATGCTCCAACTGATGTTTGTGCTGTACTAGTGCGGCAGCCTGTGCAGTTACTTCGGTGGTCAACTGTGAGACCACTGCTGGACCTGGGTGCGGCGAAGTATTCTGTAAGGATTGCTCAGAGTCGGTAAGATCCATTTGCAGCTTTATTTGATATAAGTAGACAATAGTAGAAGGGCTAGGCAAAGAGTACTCAGATACACAGGCGTTGAAGTCCAGGCCAGGCTGAGATTCGTCGAAGCACGGTAAACAGTCCATGAGTCAAGGAAGCCAGAGAATAATCGAAAGCCAGGAAACAGTCCAAGGTCTAGGTAGCCAGAGAATGATCGTAGTTGACAGCAAACAGTCCGAGATCTGAACCAGTAGGAGAAAACACAAGGATAAATGCTCAGTAAGTAAGCCAGGGCTAAACAATACTTCGCACTGCATGAGGGTTGAGAGCTGGTTAAATACACCAGCAAATGGGATACAGGTGTAAGAGCAATAAGTGGGAACAGGTGTGTGATAGGTCCAGATGAACTGCATGATGGGAGATGTAGTGTTAATACTCAGGAGATGGCTCTCTGCGTGGGTTTGAAGGAGGTGATGGAGGAAACCTCTGTGTTACACTACTGGACTCGGGAACATCGGACATGGAAGCATAAAGGCCATGGTGGGTAAGTTACACACAGGGCCAAGCTCCACATCTGCTGGAGCGTGGTATTTATTAAATTTAAAACAGTCTATTCCATCTTTGCTTAAATTAATTGAAACATTTTGGGGACTTTCAGCTTATTAAATTAATGATTCTGTTTCTCCATAAATAGAAACAACACCCAGCACTTTGGACACCTTTTACAGTTTTAAAATAGGATTTTACCTATCTAGGGATTAAAATTACTCCTACAGTTGGTGAAATTATATATGCCAAGTACAAGCCCCTATCACATTCTGTTACTGGTCTCCTGGACAAGGGGACAAAAATCTCTATTTCATTAAATGTAAATATTTAAAAAATGTCAGTTTTGCCCACATTATATAAACCTCCAGGACAACACCTTCAACTCTTTATCATGTTATTCAAACCATTCTTGAACAATAAGTGCATTATCCTGCTGAAAGAGGCCACTTCCACCAGGGAACACCATTGTCATGAAGGGGTGTACCTGGTCTGCAACAATGTTTAGGTGGCACATGTCAAATTTATGTCCACATGAATGGTCCGACCTAGGGTCCAGAAGAACATTGCCCAGAGCATCACACTCCGTCCACTGGCTTATCATCATCCCATAGTGCTTCCTGCTGGCATCACTTCCCCAAGTGAATGGCGACTTTGCACTGCCGTACATGTTTTATAAAAGAATACAGAACTCATCGGACCAGGCAACCTTCTTCCACTGCTCCAAGGTCCAGTTGCAATGCTTGTGTGCCCATTGTAGGTGCTTTTGATGGTGGACGGGGGTTATCATGGGCACTCTGATTGGTCTGCGGCTACGCAGCCCCATACGCATCAGAGTGTGGTGCACTGTGTGTTGTGACACATTCTTTCTGCATCATTAACATTTTGTGTGACTTGTGCCATAGTAGACCTTCTGTTGGCTCGGACTAGATGGCATAGCCGTCTTTGCCCTTGTGCATCAATGAGCCTTGGGCTCCCAACACCTTGTTGCCGGTTTGTAGTTTGTCCGGTAACGCTTCCTTTTACAGTACAGTACTTACGTGTACTTACAGTGTACTTACCTAGAAAGTACTGGCTAAATATAAGGTAAGTACATGGGTTAGGGGTAGGTTTAGGGGTAGGTTCAGGGTTAGTACCTAGTTATTACCCAGTAATTGTAATTACTATAATAAGTACATAGTATGTACATGGGTAACAGGACTGAAAAAGGAAGCGTTATCGTTTGTCCCTCCTCAAACCACTGTTGGTAAATTCTCATAACTGCTGACAAGGAGAAACCCACAAACATTGCCATTTCAAAGATACTCTGACCCAGTCAACTTGCCATAACAATTTGGCCTTTGTCAAAGTCGATCAGATCTTTATTCCTGCACATTTCTCCTGCATCCAACATTAACTGATTGTTTGCTTACCATGTAATCTAACCAGACCTTAATATGTGGCCTTGTTAGAAGTTGATCAATGATATTCACTACACCTGTGACTGGTCATAATGTCATGGCTCATCAGTGTATGTTATAAATGTAAACAAGAGAAGGGTATTTTATTCCATTGTTTATAGAATTGTACAAGAGTCAATTGTTTTTATATGCTGTATATATAATAGACATAGATTAAAAAAGGTGCTGGAATCATTCCTCAGAGATTTTGGTCCATATTGACATGATAGCATCACGCAGTTGCTGCAGATTTGTAGGCTGCACATCCATGATGCAAATCTCCAATTCCACCACATCCAAAATGTGCTCTATTGGATTGCGATCTGGTGACTATTGAGGCCATTTGAGATTAGTAAGCTTAAGCAGATGAAAATTAGCTTAAAGCTATCTCTGTCTTGTGTAACATATTTGTTGTGCAATGTCCCTGTCAAATAAACAAATAAATAAATAAACTCATTGGTATGTTCAAGAAACCAGTACCTTTTAAATGTTGCAGACCTGACAATGTTTTCCTCTATTTTCCAATTTGGTGAGCCTGTGCACATTGTAGCCTCAGTTTCCTGTTCTTAGCTAACAGTATGGCACCCGGTGTGTTCTTCTGCTGCTGTAGCCAATCTGCTTCAAGGTTCAACATGTTGTGCATTAAAATATGCTCTTCTGCATACCTTGGTTGTAAGTAGTGGATATTTGATTTGCTGTTGCCTTTCAATCAGCTCAAACCAGTCTGGCCATTCTCCTCTGAACTCTCCTCTCCTCTCAACTCTGAACTCAAGAAGGCATTTTCGCACACAGAACTGCTGCTCACTGGATATTTTCTCTTTTTTGGACCATTCTCTGTAAACCCTAGAGATGGTTGAGCGTGAAAATCCCAGTAGATCAGCAGTTTCTGAAATTCCCAGCCAAGCCCGAATGACACCAACAACCCATGATGCTCAGTTTGAACTTCAGCAGATCGTCTTGACCATGTCTACATGCCTAAATGCATTGATTGACATGTGATTGACTAATTAGATATCTTAGTTAATGAGCAGTTGAACAGGTGTACCTACTGTAATAAAGTGGCCGGTGAGTGTATATACATTCCTTTTTTGTAGAAAAATCAAATAAATCATATAATAATCATATTATATATAAAAATCATATATATTTGACCAAGAAATATTGTTACACAAAAATAATCAATAAGTAGCTCACGCATGCCAATCAGAGATTATTGACTTTGATAGGATTTTTTAAATAATTATATTCTTTATAAATCTTCTTCAAAAGCATTATTGCATAATTTGTTTCACATTTATAATCATATTTTTGGCAAGATTTTTTATATTAAAATGTTATCATGTTGCACATATTTTGCTTTGTGTTAATTATCGAGTTCGTGATTTTAAGACAAAATTATGGCTCAGTGCCCTTTACAATATGTTTTTTTTTTTATATTTTTTTCCCTTTGTATGCTGTCATCCAATGTTTTGTTTCATGTGGTGTTTATGTATCACATGAGGCTTACATTGAACAGTGTATGAATTCCGTGAAATGCCTTTGGGCCTGAAAATAATGGTTATAAACTTCTGTCTTTTGCATTGTCCAAATCGTGCTTTTTGGATCATTTCTTTGAATCACTTTTCTCCTCCCACTTTATTTAGCACTTACACACACTTACAGTGTGTGGCATGTATCCTCTTGGTTTGAGGGCCCATTGAAAGCTGTGAGATGCAATCTGCCACACCTTGAAAGAAAGACACAAACTTCACACATCTCCACACCAATTCTGCACCAATTTCACACCTGAACTATGACTACTGTGTGCAAAAAAAGCCACTCCTGTTCTGACTGGGTGAGAGTTAGCTTGTTAAAACGGTGAGTGAACAAATATTGTACTGCTCACAACAACAGTAACAAACAAACTGGCAAAATTGGCAAACTGGCAAAATTGCAACAAGAGGAGAACTGATGTGTGGACTGACCTTTGTTTTCTTTACATCTGTATCTGTCACTGACACATTTTATGAAACTCATTCAAAATATCTGATAGCTTTGAATATGTGGAAAGTTTGGAACTGTGGGAATAGGAAGCATTGGTGTCAAAGCTTAGAGTATTGTTTTGTTTTTAGACAATGTATTCAAGACTTGGTTAGAATGCAGGTGCCTTGGTGGAAATTTAGGGATTTTATTATCCGAATAGATAGTCAAAAGCAGCATGCTTGTGTCACCAGCACAGGTCAGGGCGGACACCAGATGACCGGCCACGCCCCTCACCCGTGCACCACCGCGAGGAGCCGACACCGCAAGAACACAACGGGCAGACAGAATGGGGTTTAGTAAGAACAAGTACTTTATTGAATTAAAAAGTCTATAAAAGCAATCTTTGTTCCGTTGGCCACGGGACTCTAGAAAGGTGTAGAGAGGCCTCTTCTTCGCAGGACTCGGATTAGAGCCGGACAGGGGTCAGAGTTTCATCACCGCAGCTGGATTCCTGTGAAGTTCGGCGTGAACGAAGGTGAGTATGGACTCTGATGGCAGGGGAGGTAAGTACTGCATCAGCGTAGCGGTCCGCTCAAAGGACTCAGGCAGAGGGGATGACAGTGTCTCACCGGCGTAACTGCCCACTCGCAGGACTCAGGCAGAGAGGATGATATTGTCTCACCAGCGTAGCTGCACACTCACAGGGCTCAGGCAGAGAGGATGATGGTATGTCACCAGCGTAGCTGTACACTCACAGGGCTCAGGCAGAGAGGATGATAGTGTCTCACCAGCGTAGCTGTACACTCACAGGGCTCAGGCAGAGAGGATGATAGTGTCTCACCAGCGTAGCTGCACACTCACAGGGCTCAGGCAGAGAGGATGATAGTATATCACCAGCGTAGCTGCACACTCACAGGACTCAGACAGATAGGATGAGAAGTATTTCACCAATGCGGCTGTATACTCACAGGGCTCAGGTAGAGAGGAGGATAGTGTCTCACCAGCGTAGCTGTACACTCACAGGGCTCAGGCAAAGAGAATGATAGTATTTCACCATGCAGCTGTACACTCACAGGGCTCAGGCAGAGAGGATGATAGTGTCTCACCAGCGTAGCTGCACACTCACAGGACTCAGACAAATAGGATGATAGTATTTCACCACGTAGCTGTATACTCACAGGGCTCAGGCAGAGAGAATGATAGCGTCTCACCAGCGTAGCTGCAAACTCACAGGGCTCAGACAGATAGGATGAGAAGTATTTCACCAAGGCGGCTGTACACTCACAGGGCTCAGGCAGAGAGGATGATAGTGTCTCACCAGCGTAGCTGTACACTCACAGGGCTCAGGCAAAGAGAATGATAGTATTTCACCACGTAGCTGTACACTCACAGGGCTCAGGCAGAGAGAATGATAGCATCTCACCAGCGTAGCTGCAAACTCACAGGACTCAGACAGATAGGATGAGAAGTATTTCACCAATGCAGCTGTACACTCACAGGGCTCAGGCAGAGAGGATGATAAGTATTTCACCACGTAGCTGGACACTCACGGGGCTCAGGCAGAGAGAATGATAGCGTCTCACCAGCGTAGCTGCAAACTCACAGGACTCAGACAGATAGGATGAGAAGTATTTCACCAAGGCGGCTGTACACTCACAGGGCTCAGGCAGAGAGGATGATAGTGTCTCACCAGCGTAGCTGCACACTCACAGAACTCAGACAGATAGGATGATAGTATTTCACCACGTAGCTGCACACTCACAGGACTCAGACAGATAGGATGATAGTATTTCACCAATGCAGCTGTATACTCACAGGGCTCAAGCAGAAAGGATGGAAAACGTTTGATGCTTCACCACCAGGAATTCCTCTTCAATAAGATACCAGAGGAGATCGACACGTCGATGATCCAGGCCCACTACTGCCTCAGCAAACACCCCCGAACTCGTGTTCTGTTACAATCTTCACAAACAATCACACGTGAAAAGGAACACAGCAAACACTGCAAATCACTGCACTCACAGAATTAAGGCTCTAGCGTGGGGCTCCGTCCACCACTCGTGCTGGAAATTCGATGGAGATCAGTGGTAAAGCATTAGGCACATCCTAAAAACAGCAAGTTAATCCAAGACACCCGGTTCAATGATGTTCTCTCACAGACGTTCGCTGCACGAATCAACTGTGCTATAATCCCGTTCCCAATATCACTTATCTGTCTCGGCCACCGAGTATCCCTCCACTCTCCAATCGAACTCCAGCCTGCTAGTGTCACTTCCTTGCCCGGCTTCCGATCGCTCGTCACATCTGCCTCGTGAATCCCTTTTTGCCACAACACAACCGAACCGAACCCACTCCGTCCACAAGACTCGCCGCCCGTTAACTTCTCTCTCTCCGTTACCACCTTTCTAGGGCGATGTATTGCCTTTTTATCCTCCCTTCCGTCAGCGCGGGCTCCAATCACCACACCGGTTCCTAATAGCTGTTGATGAACTTCGTCATTGGCCGCTATCGCCTAATCCCAGAACTCCCCGGGTCCCTCACCAGAAGCTTCTCCTCCCAGAAACTCTAGCTCACATCAATGGTTCCGCTTCAAATAATCTGTCACCCATGACATCCCCCCCCCCCCCCCCACACTGATGGGTTCTAGTCCCTAGAACCGCAATTCTTCGGTCCATTCTCCGTACCTTTCAGGGGCCCGTCCCTGAGTGCTCCGTTGGGAGCGTCGGGGTGGTGACGGAGTAGCAGCTCTTCCTAATTCGGCTTCCAGATTACCAGGAACCACCACCCATCCCATCTGGGGTACCTTGGAAGTCACAGGGGCCACTGGGGTTCTTTCTCTCAGTGCGGGGTAGTTGGGACAAGGCCGGAGCAAGTTCCGGTGGAGCACCCGTTCGGGCCCCGGCCTCCCCTCAGGCCGAACCGTATACACTGGGAGATCAACCCCTTGTTGGCGCTCCACAACATACGGCATAGGCTCCCATCGGTCCCTGAGCTTCCCCTTCCCCTGGCGTCGGTTATCACGTACCAAAACCCGCTCTCCAGGCAGCAAGGGGGCTTCTCGAGCTGTCCTGTCGTACAAGCGTTTGTTCTTACTTGCTGCCACCCCTAGACGATCTGTGACTCGACGGTAGGCATAATTAAGGTGTTGGTGATGCCGGCCCACCCATTCGGTAGTACTATGAGTCCCCTCGGCAAGCTCCGTCCCCAGGAGCAGGTCAACAGGCAAGCGCAGATGTCTCCCGAACATCAGGAAGGAAGGGGCATACCCGGTAGTGCTGTGTACGCTGTTATTATAGGCCTGCACCAGCGTAGGGAGCCACTCCGCCCACTGGCCCTGTTGCTCAATTTCTAGGGTCCCTAGTAAGCTCAGCAGAGTCTGGTTAAACCTTTCACAGCCCCCATTACCCTGAGGGTGGTACGGGGTCGTATGGGTCTTCCGGCACCCATATAGGCGACTCAGCTCCTGAATAATCCTTGACTCGAAGTTCGGACCCTGATCTGAGTGGAGGGTCTCAGGACAGCCAAAGGGTTGTATCACCGTCCGCCAAAGCGCGCTGGCTGTGGTGGCGGCCGTCTGGTCTATCGTAGGGACGGCCCAGGCGTACTTTGTAAACAGGTCGGTCATCACCAAGATATTTTGAAACTGGTCTGTCGGCCGACCCAGCGTCAGGAAATCGATTCCTACAATATGCAGGGGCGCCCTAGGAGGTATGGGGACCAACAGGGCTCTCGTCTCTTTCCTGCTCTTAAACAGCGTACACCGGGGGCAGCCTTGAACAAACTTCTCAACCGTCGCCTCCATCCCGGACCAGTAGAAATACCTCCTCAATAGAGACAGCGTTCTCTCCTGTCCCTGGTGCCCAGTATGCGTATGGTACGCAGTTAACAGAACCGAGACCTGTTCTTCGGGCACCACCATCTGGTATATGGTCTCCTGAGTCCCAGGATCCTGAACGGAACGGCAGATTACCCCTTCTCGCAGACTCAGTCTCTTCCACTGCCCCAAAAGCCGCCGCAATACCAAGGTCTGGGCCTGTCTCTCCACCGCTCCTGGCCCAAAGCCCCGCCTAAGATACGAGGAAAGCCGCACCAGACCCCCATCCTTCTCCTGCAGTTCTTTCCATCGGCCCGGGTCCCACCCCCAACTAGGGGGAGCTCCGTCCAAGCGGGATCCGGGGGCCTCCACTATTCCCACCAACAACTCTTCCTCTGGCTCGAGCGAGGAAGGGGGCATTTGACGGTTCTCACCAATCTCCGGAAGCCTGGACAGCGCATCTGCATTAGCATGTTCTTTGCCAGGACGATATTGGAGCTGGTAATCGAAATTTACTAACTGCGCCACCCAACGCTGCTCCACAGCCCCCAGTTTGGCAGTCTGTAAGTGGACCAGAGGATTGTTATCGGTCACCACCGTCACTTTGGCTCCCCACAGATAATCTTTAAACTTCTCTGCCATTGCCCACTTCATCCCCAAGAGTTCAATTTTGAAGGAACTGTAATTAGCTACGTTCTGTTCGGCTGGGTGGAGGCTCCGACTCGCATAGGCGATCACCCTCTCTACTCCCTGTTGTTGCTGCGCCAGCACTGCTCCCAGTCCTGCGTTACTTGCGTCAGTGTACAGAATAAAGAGTCGGGTGAAATCGGCGTAAGCTAGAATGGGAGCCCTCAGGAGTTCCACTTTGAGGCTTTGGAATGCAGTCTCACACGCCTGGTCCCAATTCACCGAAGGTGAACTCCGGCCCCGAAAATGCCTGGCACCCGTAAGGAGCTGATACAGGGGCTTGGCGAGTTCGGAAAAGCCTTTAATGAAACGCCGATAGTAACCTACAAAGCCCAAAAAGGACCTCACTTGGCGAACGGTCCGAGGCGGCGCCCATCCTTGGACAGCTGATATCTTTTCGGGGTCAGGAGAAATCCCTGCGGAGTTGACGCGATGTCCCAGAAATTGCACTTCCTTCCGGAACAGCTGGCACTTGTCTGGACGGAGTTTCAGCCCGTACTTCTCCATGGCTTGGAACACCTCCTCCAGATGACATAGATGGGAAGCGAAATCTGGAGAGAACACAATCACGTCATCGAGGTAGACCAGAGTCGTATCGACCAACTGCCCCCCCAGGCATCGCTGCATCAGCTGCTGGAAGGTTGCCGGGGCGTTGCAAAGGCCGAACGGCATCCGGTCCCACTCGAAGAGCCCAAACGGAGTCGTAAAGTCTCGTTCCTCCATCTGCACCTGCCAGTATCCGCTGCCCAAGTCCAATGTCGAATACCAAACAGCCTGGGTCAGACTGGTGAGGGAATCTTCAATACGCGGCAGCGGAAATGCATCCTTTTTGGTCACACTATTTAGTTTCCGGTAGTCGACACAGAACCTCCATGCCCCGGTTTTCTTCTGGACCAGAACAATTGGGGCCACCCACGGGCTGCTGCTCTCCCGGATGATTCCTCCGTCCAGCATTCCCTTCAACAGGGTGCGGACCTCCGAGTAAAGGGTAGGTGGCACCGGACGGTACCGTTCCCGGCTTGGCATCGCATCACCCGTGGGGATTTGGTGTTTGACCACTCCCGTACAGCCGTAATCCTCCTCATGAGTCGAGAAGATGTGTTGCCATCTAATCAAGAAGTCCTGGAGCTGAAGTTGTTGCTCGTCCTCCAGGCTCTCTCCACTCAAGGAGCTCCCCACCAGATGCCCCGGTACTCCGTCTCTCAAATGATCCGTTCTTAATTCCACCTCCCGGACAGCGTCCTCCACTACTGCAGAGCTCACTTGATTAAAGCAAACATCCTTACTCTCACGCACTTGGAGGGGACTCACCGGGGTGACTCGGGCTAAGCGCTGATGGCGACGAAGGATGACAGGGTAAGAATGTACATTTCGTACTCTCACTAGTACTCTGCCTCGATGAACTACAGCCAGTCCTCAGGCCACTTCGATGGACTGACAGTCCAAGTGAGGCTCAACGAGAACCCAGTCATCTGGCCCACGAGTCCCAGCTGGCAACTTGACCCCGATGACAGACTCGCTCCGCGCGGGGACCGACAGAGCATACCGGCAAACCACACGGCCATTGTCTTCCCGGTCTTCCCTTCTACCGGCAGCATAGATTCTACGGCAATCGGCCAAGATCTGCTCCCAATCTTGCTTCTCGGAGGACGGGGGTATTCGCAAATAATTCCTCCCAGCAATCCGAAATGACGTTCATGCCGAGTAAAGCTCGATGGAGGCCCAGGCAAGGATCTTTAACAATGACAACTCCCTTTTGCTGGACGGGGACCCCTTGGATGTGAAAATCAACGACCATATACCCAGTATAGGGGATGTCAAGTCCATTCGCCCCCCGCAGTGTTAGCCGCGAGGCTTCTGCTCCTTGGAGCCGATGATCGGTGAACAGTTCTCGGGACAAGCTCTCCGAGAACAAGGTGACCTGGGAACCAGTGTCAACCAGACATCTTATCTTTACCCCGTTGACCTGGATCTCCACGGTGGGACAACGCCCGACCCAGTTGTCTGTAGGAGTAGGCATAGAAAGGGGGTCACCAGAGGGGGCCCCGGCCACTTGACCCACAGTGGCCGGTGAAACTAAAAACCCCCTTGAGAACCATGACGGGAACTGCACTGGCGTCTGACGTGTCCAGGTTCCCCACAGCTGTTGCAAATAGGCCTACCCTGGTCATCCCACTGGAACCTGGGGCCGACAGGGCGACGCCCAGGCTCTCGTCCTCCATCAGAATAAGACCGTTCTCGTGCCATTGGCATACCCCCAGATTGGCCTCGACGCAGCTCGTCCAAAAGACTCTTGGACAGTTCCGCCATTTGTCCCTTAACATCCTCTAAGAGTTCGGCCCCCAATTTCTGCTTCCAATCAGTCAGCTCAGTCAACGTGGGGCCACATGCGCTGCTAGCCGCCATACAGACTGGAGTGCCGGCTATCTCTCCCTGATCCGTCTCCAAAGCCAACGCCTCTTGCCGAAGAGCTTCAAAGGTCAGCGCAGAATCCCGACGGAGTTGGAGCCGTATGCCCTGGCGCTCTGGCCCTTCACGCAGCCCCAGGACAAACTGGTCCCGCAATAGGGTCTCTCCATCCCCCAACCCATGATCCTGTCACCCCTTCAACCGGCCAAACAGCTCCCTCAACTTCAAAGAGTAGGCTCGAAGAGTTTGGTTGGGTCCCTGTCGATAGTTAAAGAATTGTGCCCTAAGGGCAGCCACCGGGGTAGCATCTCCATACAGCTCGGTCAAGAATTCAAAGATAGCCCCAGCAGGGAAGTGTCACTTCCTTGCCCGGCTTCCGATCGATCGTCACATCTGCCTCGTGAATCCCTTTTTGCCACAACACAACCGAACCGAACCCACTCCGTCCACAAGACTCGCCGCCCGTTAACTTCTCTCTCTCCGTTACCACCTTTCTAGGGCGATGTATTGCCTTTTTATCCTCCCTTCCGTCAGCACGGGCTCCAATCACCACACCGGTTCCTAATAGCTGTTGATGAACTTCGTCATCGGCCGCTATCGCCGAACCCCGAACTCCCCGGGTCTCTCACCAGAAGCTTCTCCTCCCGGAAACTCTAGCTCACATCAATGGTTCCGCTTCAAATAATCTGTCACCCGTGACACTTGTATTATGTTCTGACAGTGCTGAGGTCAGGAACAGAATGCCCAACATCTCCCACAAGCACTAAGGTGTCATGAACTGTGAGAAATACCTTCTTAATTGGATGTCTGGTGGAATTTCCATGCAACCAGAAAATAAATGAGAGGGAATTATTAAAGCTAAAGCAGAATCAGAAATGCAGGGCCATTTGGAAAATATATGCCAAGAATACCCATAATGCCCTGGGGATGCAAGCTGACCTCTAGATTAATTTGCATAAAAGCACAAGTTGGCATCCATTGTAACAAGCTGACAGGGCCTTGGGGCTTGATTTGAGATATTAATAATGGTGCTCGTGCTGCTTGAAGTGAAGAAGAATCTTTTTCTGTTGATTAGTGCAAGTAGTCTTACTGAGATCTTCATTGCAAATATCGAGACCAATATTGAGCATCCCAAAATACACTCTACAGGGACCCAATATCTCAATATTTCACTGTCCCCAGTAGTTAGTTGCACCTGTAGTTCCAAAATAAAAAATAAATGAAAGATATTATTCAGAGACAATGACCAAATCAAGAAAATAGTCCAGACAATATTTAAAATATGTATTAGTCCTACTAAAATGAAAAAAGAAGAAATGTTTTTTCACAATTCAACACCTGAACCTGTAAATACCAACATACTCTCATGGCAATTTGAAACTATCTTACATTTAAGCAAACTTAGGGGTGGACCTTCATGCTTAGGTTTTTTCTAAAAAAAATTCTGAACAATTCACATAGAATGAATTCATTTGAAATTGCCACCCCGTAAAATACTTGTTTTCTCGTGAGATAGAATTAAAAAGTACACTACATTTAAAAAAAGATGAATGAGGGGCTCTCCTTCCTGACGTTATATAATCCACTATAATCCACTTTCCCTCAGCAGTGACATGAACAGATATTTTCTTTTATAGAGTTAATGATTGGAATGGCAATGTCATACATAGCGTAACCCATTAGAAAAATACTAAAAGTATTAAGCATTCGGATATATTCACACATGGTAGTTGCTCAGCTGAAGCATGCAGCAAGCTTTGCTTCGTGGGTTTTTATTTATAAACTGAGCCAATTACCTGAGCTATAAATGTCATGTGAATATCACTCCTTGCAACTGACAGGGGAAAATATAAATATATTTCATGCTGCTAAAATTCCTCCAAAGAAAAACATTAATTTAATGACATTTTTAAGATTTTTGTGTTTGCAAACAAATGTATTTTGTCAGAATATATGACTAACAGTCCATCAATCCATTTACACACTTTTGTTGCTGGCATAATGGCTTGCTACCCTAAAAAGGGACTTTCCATAAATATACTTCTCTACTTGTTCTCTCTTTTTTATTACTTGTATGCAAGCTTACTCTTGTATCTCTGCACTGTTAAATTTTGAGAATGTTGACTCATGTTTGATACATTACTTGTGATGTTCCTCATTTGTAAGGTGCTTTGGATAAAAGCATCTGATAAATGATTAAATGTAATAAGTATACCAGCAGGGGCTAAATGTAAAAGCTAACCAGGCAAGTAATTCATTTTTATAAGAGAAGTTTCTTGACTTTCTCAAGAAACTTCTAACTTTTATAAAACTGCAAAAAAATGTGAAGCAGACTCCAAAAATAGCCCTCTCCCAAATTAATGCCATGCCAAACGTTCAAGATTAGCAACAACGAACTCAGTTATAACTCAGTGACAACCAAACTGAGATATTTATAATGGAGATGTTAATAATGTAGGATGGTGCTGCTTGGCAAAGTCAAGACAAATCTTCTCCTGATTAGTGCAGCTAACTACATAAGATGTCTCTGAGGCAAATATTGATATTGTGTCCCATCTCACAGTGCAGTGGGACTCAATAACTCAATATCTGTTTAACAGCACTTCCTATTAAGAGTTAAACATCAGCACCCCATCTGTTTCAGTACTTGCAGACTATTAGCATGCTGTTATTAGCATTTCCATCTTTGTCCTGCAGCTGTTACCCCATAGAGTGCTCCACTTCCTACGGTTTCACTGCTTTGCACATTTCCTTCTTTGTTTGGTATCCCCTTCTCTGCAACACTTCGACCACAACACTTTTTAAATTCTCATCTTTCCTGTTGTGTCAAATCTCCCCAGAGAAGAAAACAGCTGCAGATGCTGTGTAAGGATGCAAATGTGTATGTGTGTGAATGAATCAGAAGCTTAGCCATAAGTCATGGATGTGATGTAGTTTATTGGTCACTCCTGTCAGGGTTTGTTTGATAGCACGGCAAGAGAGAATGGAGAGAGAAGTAAAGCTACTGACTCACTATTTTAAACCTCTCTCATTACTCAGCAGAGTTACAGGGATTTGCAGGGACACACACTTACACACTCTTTCCTTTTGTTCATTGCTCCAAGGCAAAACGTCAGCACACTATTGTCGCTGTTTATAGCACACTACTGCACATTGACGTATATGTGTAGGCTAGTAATCCTTCTCTTTCAGATGTCTGAAGCAGATTTATTTCTCTCAGCATTGAAACAAAACAACATTGCCACTGAGTTTAGAATGGTAATGAAATCAACCAGGACTTAATATATCTACTTCTGTCAGTCTAGCATCGAGGGAATGTCAAAGCTTATAGCATTCAACAAACACTTTATAGCTCTGTTTCTAAACCTAAGAGACAGCGGAGAGAAACCCTATTTTAAGGCAATACCAGAATGCAAGCTTAGTGTATTAATTCCAAAATGGCAGACAAAGTGGAAAATGTATAACAAATTTCATATTAAAAATGTATTTTTAATTTAATTAAACTTATGTTGCACAATATTTTTGTGTGCTATACAGTATGTTGATGCTAATCAGGGAATTGGGCTAATTTCATAACCCCTCCCCCCAACAAGTACAGTGCAAATTCTGCCCCATTAACAATTTCAGTGGTCGACTCAGTCACCTGTCAAGAAACATTCAGACTTCATGGATTCTGTTCAGAGATCAAAAATATCATGAATGGATCCGATCATGACAAACAGTAATGCAATCTATTAGGATGTGCTACCAGTTTAAGAGTTTACATTAGGGTTTGGGTTAGCATTTGCTGCAACATTATGTAAGTAATCAGCACTGTAATAACATTACCAATTAAATCTTTAGAAATGGTGGTGGGGCAGGGTTTGCACTGAACTGATTTGGAGAAAAATTAAGCAAAGGCAAGCACGCGTTTCAAATCAGTGCTTCTCCAGTGAGACTAGCGCTAAATGAATCCCCTATATTAGCGCCATCTACTGTTTTAGAAGAGGAAGTCGCTCAACTGCATTTGTGAGAAAATCGAGCCGAGAGATCTCACAAATGGCGCTTTTCCATTACCAGTACCAGCTCGACTCAGCTCGACTCGCCTTGGCTCGCCTCGACTCGGCTCGCTTTTCGCTCCGTTTTCCATTGCAGAAAGTACCGCCACAAATAGTACCCGGTCGTCATAGCGACGCCTTTCGTTCCTCGTTGCCCCATCAAGCTCTCGCTGGATCCTCTCTTCGGCAACCAAACAAAGGAAAGTCTGCACCTCCTCGTTTGACCACGGCGTATTCTTCCGAGTTGCCATAATAATAGTAGTAAGTTTAGTAACTCTGGCCAAACTATTTAAAAATGGCGGGGTTATTTATTCTGGATACTCCATCTGGCGCGTGCAATGATGACGCAGATTCTCTGTGACCAATCAGCAGTCGGCATTGTTTTCACGTCACATTTTAGTATCGCCTTAGCTCGCTTAGAACCTCGCCGGAGGTGGTACGAAAAAAAGTACCCGAAAGCAGGTACAGGTACAACTTTTACACAGTGGAAAAGCAAACAAAGGCGAGTCGAGTCGAGTCGAGCCGAGCCGAGGCGAGCTGGTACTGTGTAGTGGAAAAGCGCCAAAAAAGCCAAGTGTCTCACACAATCATAACAGACAGATATGCATTTGTATGCACTAGATTTGGTATTTGTTCAAAGGTTACAAGCAATTTGTAGGATCGTTTGTATTTATTTGTGAAATATTACCTAGGCTCATTTATGTATATTTGCAAAACAATGCATATGTGTTACTCCACTACATTTTCGCTCAAATTGACCTTTGTGAAGCACAGGTAGAGAGGGTGAAAACATTTAAATTCCTTGGCACCTACATCAGTGAGGACCTCTCTTGGTCTCACAACACCCAGCACATTGTCAGTAAGTCTCAACAACGGCTGTACTTTCTGAGAAAGCTGAGGAAATTTGGTCTGTCCACCAAACTCCTTAGCAATTTCTATAGATGTACAGTGGAGAGCATCCTGACTAGTTCCATCACAGTGTGGTTTGGAAACTGCACAGTACAGGAAAGGAAAGCTCTCAAGCGTGTGATTAAAACTGCACAATACATCTGTGGAACAGTTTTTCCATCACTTCAGGATATTTACAAAACCCGGGTAACTAAGAGGGCACATAACATTATCAGAGACACTACACACCCTCAGCATATACTGTTCACATTGTTACCTTCTGGCAGACGCTATAGGAGCATGAAAGCCAGAACATCCAGACTTAAAAACAGTTTTTATCCACAGGCCATCAGGATGTTGAATGACTCAGTCCATTGACAACTCCATACTAGCACTTTATTCACTGTTTGCACTACACTGTGAATGTTTGCATTGTTCAATGTATATGCTTTTTATGATGCTTTTAATGTTTCTCTGCCGAATGCAATTCTACACTTGCATCTTTTAAATATATTGTGTGTATATTGTGTACATTTTATACTGTGGGAAACTTTTTTGCAACCTAAGAATTTCATTGCATGGTGTAAATCTGTGCATATGACAAATAAACATCTTGAATCTTGAATCTTGAATCTTGTACTTGCACACATTGCTTTCTGTTTGTTTGCGAGTCGAGTTTTCCTTTGCAAAGCAGATCGACTTTGTTTGCAAAATGCTGGATTTGTTTGTTTAATTATGACACAATATTAATTCCATAGAATAACCCCTATTTCAAAAAACGGTGGTGTGTTCCTTTAAATTTAAGAGATTAACTTGCAGATTCATTTTAAGCATAATTTATGCCTGTGGGGAAGAGTGTAAGGCCGGTGACACACTGGCTGCGTGGCGTGAGCGTGGCGTTTCTGTTGCGTGGCAGCTGTGCCGCGTTTTCTGTGTCTTTGCACACCAGAAACGTGTCTGACGCGGCGCTGCTGCCTGGTGACTATACTTAATGTTAAGCATAAATATAAAGCCTACTGATAAAGACACTGTCAGCAGTATTGACAGCAAAATAGACTACAGAATATTTCATTCTGTATTGACAGGTGCAATATTTGAAAATTCATAACTATTTATTTATTTTCAAATTATAGTTATATCTGAATTTGTCAATACCTAGACTTTCAACCATCAAAATGTAATTTATTAATATGTATTCGTGTACAAAATAACATATAAACATCTTTTCCTATTCTATTTTGCCTGGAAACGCTTCCAATGCGCTTGCGTGTCCCGTGAAAAATAGGCATCGGTTCTATTTCTAGTATGCATGCGTTTTCCGCGTGCCTGAGACATGCGTGTCATGCAGGCAGTCTGCAAGCTCTAACCTGTTAACATGGGAGCTGAAATAAACACGGACACGCCACGCAGCTGAGACGCGCACGCCACGCAGCCAGTGTGTCACCGGCCTAACTGAATAGAGTGTCTCTGATTCTTTTTGTTTGTTTGTTTTTTACAGACTACATCCACAATCGTGTTTCCACATCTGAGATGAAGGCAGTTAAAAGAACAAAGTGGAATAATGAGAATAAGCTCTTCAAAAAAACACAACTTCTCTGAATAATGTGGAGGAAGATATATGCATGATTTGTAAATAAACACTTTAAATACATTGTCTAACTCTCAGCCTGTTATTTGAAGTTAAAAAAAAAGTAAAATCACATTATTTGTTGCATTGCAGTTTGAGACATTCACTGTTTTGTATCTCAATTCATTATATTGCAGATGTGTGAAAATAAAACTTATTTAGGATATTCTGGTTGTATTTCAATGGTATTGTACAGCATTTTATTAGTATTGCATTTCAGTAGTATTGTAGTAGTATTGTATTGAATTATACTTTAGCTGTATTATGTATTGCAGTACTACTGCAGTTATATTGCAGTATTATTGTAGTATTCAGTGCAGTACTACTGCAGTTATATTGCAGTATTATTGTAGTATTCAGTGCAGTACTACTGCAGTTATATTGCAGTATTATTGTAGTATTCAGTGCAGTACTAGTGCAGTTATATTGCAGTATTATTGTAGTATTCAGTGCAGTAATACCGCAGTTACATTGCAGTATTATTGTAGTATTCAGTGCAGTAATACCGCAGTTATATTGCAGTATTATTGTAGTATTCAGTGCAGTACTACTGCAGTTATATTGCAGTATTATTGTAGTATTCAGTGCAGTACTACTGCAGTTATATTGCGGTATTATTGTAGTATTCAGTGTAGTAATAACGCAGTTATATTGCAGTATTATTGTAGTACTACTTCAATAATACTGCATTATTTCTGATATGTAGTACTACTTTAGTTGTATTGCCGTAACTGCAGTTGTACTCCAGCTATACTGCAATATTGCAGTTTTTTCGTGTCCAAAAAACTGCATTTTTCTACATGTAGCAAAAACTGCAGTATTACTTTAAAAAAACTGCAGTATTTTTTTGTAAGGGATTGTTTGGCATTAGGAGCATTATCTGAGTTTCAACCTATGTACAGCGTTCCGAATAAGTCAATTATGATGTCCCATCTCTGTTAAGATACTGTCCATAGGCAGTTGGCAGCAGGTTTTGAAGCAGGGTTTGTACTATGTATATAATGGGGTCGGGGTGACCCTTTAAGGCGGAAGCTCATGGCCCCTTTAAAAACGCGGAGATTTACTTTTATTTCCGTTTTCCCTCCGGCATGATATGCAGGCGGCGTCATTGTGTCGCAAAAAGAAGCTACTTAATATGCGTTAAGCATTGAGCGAGATGCATATGTGGGAAATTCACTTCTTTTGACTCTTGCCGTGGGCCTGTGAATGTCCAACTTCATAAACATTTTTAGGTACGCTACTGCATTGATATGATGTTGCATTTTGTAGTAGTGTCGTTTTTAATGATTGCTCGTTTATGTAGTGTGATCAAGGCCGTATTGGTGGTTGTTCACCGTTCTTACCGATCGTACCGAGGGCCAGTCAATTGTGCTGCAGGTAAGTTTATATAGTACACTTTGTGAGTTGTTTTTTTTTAATGGAAGATGTAATTTTAGATAGTGTATGTGGGGTTAATGGCCCGTCAGGGGCGTCGATTTCGGTGGGGACGGTGGGGACGCGTACCCACCAGATTTCGTGATGAGTCATTTTGTACCCACCACTTTTTTTTGGAAAACCTCGAGCTCAATTTAGCCGTTCTGCTGCTGCGCTGGCTACACGCTTCTCTGTTCATAACACTGCAACAACTGTAACATTGGGATACGTTCTAGGTTGGGGGAGGGGTGGGTGGCATGCCAAATGGAACTTGTTACTTTGATTTGAATTCCCCGTGTCGGAATCGCACATGATTGGGTGGTGCAGCTCAGCTGACGTGCCTGTTCACTTCACTTTTCTCCTGGCCACCTGACTGGACAATTTTATTCGTAGTGCTGCTGGCTGCCTGGATGAACATGTGGAGGAGGTAACGTATTCATTTATTCTTGACAATCAGTAAACTAATTTCTCGTAGTTTTGACCAAGAGCAGCTCGTAAGTAACAGTAAACAGTAAGCTTAGAGACTGTGCTAACTTGAGGGGAAGAGCAGCTAGCTGTAGTTAGCTTAGCTGACTCAGTTCGCAGCATTGTAGCATCTTCTGTGGAGCGTTATTTGAAGTTCAGACCACAGGAGTTCAAAACGATAGAAACGATATGCAACATAAACGATACAAAATTGGCCTACGATAGAAATTTTAATTATATTTCACTATCGCTATAATGCCTGTTGATGACGTAATCTACCCGCAAAATTTAAACCCACGCCCACGAGCTGCAACCGGCTGCAACGTATTCGTCTTCGTTATTTTGGATAAACATGGCTGAAAGCGAAATGGAGGAACTGTGGAAAAAGACTGGTGCATTTGTTTGCTATAGCATGACATATCTGATATTCCGATTGTCAAATATATGCAAGTGGATGTGTTTTGTTGTTTAAACTCCTTTATTTTTTAAATGAGCTGACACTGACAGCTTAGCATGGACAGTGAACGAGCGGGAACTACATAGTCTGCTGGGATGAGCCGGCCAAGGTTCCGCATTTTAAGGGGGCTCCCGAGGGCTGATCATTCAAACAATCAGGAATGTTAATATAAAGACGCAGCAAATATCTCTGCATCCCAGACCCCCCTCTCTCGCTACGCGATCGCTGGCTAACGTCATGCTTTTACCGTCTCGCCTTTTTCAAACTGGAGCAGCGCTTACTCGCAGGTATGTAGACAAATTACAATGCATGATTTGATTTGTTAAACGTGAAAAGGACTTATCCGTCTAAACGCTCGCTCTCTAACGTAAACCTAGATATATATGTTCACTGTTGTTAGGCGCATATCCAAGTGTTTGTGCGGAGTGTGGACATGGAGGCGCCGACGCGATTACTTGCATTTTCCTATAAACAGTGGAAAGTTAAAACAATGTTTATTACTTAAGTTTTGCTGGTATTGTGGCTATAGTCTTGTGCATTTGTACACAACGGATCAGCTGTTTTAACTCTTCTCTTGCAATACATCATGTTAGCCTTGCCTTAGCCACCAACTTACTCAGCTAACTTAGTTACGGTTTGCGTTCGTACAGCAAGCATTGGTGGAGTCGGAGATGATCGTGGAGTAGTCAGTATCTTGTTTAATTATTGCTTGAATCTATTGCTGAATTCTGGAATAGTTGTGATGAGGATGATGATGGAGGCGGGGTGCTTTCAAGTTTTGGTCAAAATGGTGATACGATTGGATGGATGCAGTGTCAGATCATGGTGTGATCATCGTTCATCTGTGCGACACATATTTTTGCTTTTTCAATCTTGGCAAAATTGTAGTGCAGAACGCAGAAGTTGTGTTGTCAATTGGCGATTTTTTTTGGACAGTTTTCAGTTGTTATGAGGAGCAATATGAGAGAGAAATTTGGTAATCATTGTTTACATTAAACCACGTCATGTCATATTGTCAATGTTACTTATCTTATGAAGCAGAATAGTGGGTCATAGGCTACTCGTATGTCTAATGCTTTTTAAAAACCTAAGGCTTTCAAGTTCAACATAAAACGAGTCAGACATCATCACATGTTTGTATACATTTTTATTTATTTACATTAAGCGACAGTAACGTTACATCGTCTTTCAAAACATGATCTGCGCGAAAGAGAGAGAAAAAAAAAATGTCATTCATTGTACCCAGCACTTTTGAAAATGCACTTCCGAATACGTCTCTGTCCCCAGCACATTTCAAACCAAACTGACGCCCATGTGGCCCGTTACGGCGACCAGTGGTGTTGTGCTATGGAGACTGGAGAAGTTGTGCGCTCAAGTCCCACTGATTACTGTGATAGACACACACGGTTATGGGCGCAGGGTTTTTTGTGAGTGTGTGTTGATGCGAGCGCGTGGTTGTATGTGGACGAGTCTTTATGTTGAGTGTGTTAATACAAGCGCGTGGTTGAGTGAGCTTGGTGCAAACGTGTGTGTGTGTGCGTTGAGATTATTTGGTATGTATTAATTTTGTTATATTGGTTGATTTAATTGTATTGTCTTTTCTGATAAACCTTTTGTTATATTGGTTGATTTAATTGTATTGTCTTTTCTGATAAACTTTTTGTTATATTGGTTGATTTAATTGCATTTTCTTTTCTGATAGACTTTTTGTTATATTGGTCGATTTAATAGTTTTTCTTGAATCTGATACTTTTGTTATAATTTGATTTCATTGTATTTTTCTTTGATTTGTTGTTGCTTGTGAATTGTGTTCTTGAGATCTTATTTGACGTCAATTCCTGGTACCATCAAGGATTACCGCTGGGACTGGGAGGATTTATTTGAGTTATTTTGTTTGCTTATTGTGTGGATTGTGGTGTTGGTTATATAATTGTATGATGGTGTGATTTGAGGTGGTTCGAATTTAAATTTCTTTTCTCATTTCCAAATGTTAACTTATCCAGTGGGATTTTGAAATTGACTGTCGTGTCCAAGATCCGATTTTACAGGTGACCGCTGTATAACATCAGGATTTATTTATTTATTTTTGTGTGAATGTAATCGTACATTTTTTGCATTGTTCCCTCAACTGGTGTGATATATATATATATATATATATATATATATATATATATATATATATATATATATATATATATACATATATATATTCTTTTACCTCTTTGAGCATCAAATAAAGATTGTACACATCTCTGCTTGTTCTTTCCATTTGTTTTGGAAACCCTGTAGTTGGGAGCGTTTATAAAATACATTTACCCCTTAGGTGGCATTAGCCTCCGCTCACATATGTGACAACAACATTACCGCTTTCAGCAAGCTCTGGCAGAAGAAAAGAAAAACAAATTTAGACCAATGTAACCAAGATTTATACTTGTCGCATATTGTTTTTATTAGTTTACAGTTTAAGACAGTTACTTTAGAATGCTTTTAACTCTGATTTCATTGTTTTTTCTCAATGTTACTGTTGTTTTAGAATATGTGAGCCATTCTCAGTTTTCAAGTGTTTCTGTGTGGTTTTTGTCACCCTGGGATGAATGGGAGAATGACTCACCTCATATCTGATGCAGTGTCTACTCTGCTGCCAGATTGTTAGCATAAACGTTATCAGTTTGTGCCATGCCTTCCAGTAAGATTGTGTCTGTTTGAGTGTACATACATATCCCAAAAGCAGGGAAACATCCTGGGTGGATGGCCAGTCAATTACAGGGCAAAAACACACAGACATTCATTCACACTCATCTTACACCTACAGGCAATTTAGTGTTTCTAATTCATCGTCCTGCATGTCTTTGGGTTGATGAGGAAAACCACAGCAACAAATAGAGAACATGTAAACTCCGGACAGAAAGGTTTCCTGGCTTAGCTGAATCTTAAACCAGGGACCTTGCTAAGAGGCAACGGTGCCTTTGTCACAGTCAACTCTGAGGAATGTCTACAAGGTGATGGCAACACAATATGATCCCCTAGGATACTTGATTCCATTCACCAGCCGAGCGAAGATCCTGATTCAAGACCTGTGGAGAGTGGGAGTTGGTTGGGATGAACCGATCAGACCAGAGGCTCTGCTGGATATCTGGAGACAATGGGAGAGTAAACTAGTCCATATTCCACAAGTGGAAATTCCCAGATGCTATGTCCCATCAGTAACAGGCATTGGGTCACCCAGACGAGCGGCACACATCTTCTGCGATGCCTCTGAAAGAGCCTACGGGGCCGTCGCTTACATCCGGACCCAAGACAATCAAGGTGAAGTGCACATTGCCTTTGTGATGGCTCGGTCACGAGTGAGCCCTCGCAAACAACTATCAATACCACGCCTTGAACTGTGTGCTGCTTTAGCCGAGCCCAGCTGGCTTAAGTCATTATGACAGAACGTCACTCCCTTCACAGCAAGTCACTCTCTGGACTGACGCGATGACAGTTTTGACGTGGCTCAATTCCGACTCGTGTCGCTACAAGGTCTATGTAGGAACTAGAGTCGCAGAAATTCAAGAACACACTGAAAACTCGACCTCGCGGTACGTCAACACCATTGACAATCCAGCAGATGACCTCACTCGTGGTAAACCCTTGCTCGAGCTCAGCCAGCCGAACCGGTGGAGCCAAGGTCCACCATTTCTCTGACAACATCCAGACTCCTGGCCAGTGCTTCAGTTAACCCTCTGGGGTCTAAGGTGTTTTTGGGGTCCTTGAGATGTTCTGACATGCTGTGACATTTGTGTTTTTTTCAGTTGCTTATAAACATATTAATGGCACAGGTGAAATTACACTATATTTAGCACAAACAGGGCTACGATAATATGTGAGCAACATCTATGTACATGTTTGTATATTTGAGAGAATATTGTTTATGCGTGGTTATTGAAAAAAACTAAAAATGAAAGTTTATGAAATAAGGCTACAAAACACATAATAAATATGTGTCCATAAGACTTTTGACTAATGGATGTTGTTGCCTAGTGTTTTTTCTTCAAAATGATCTGAAAAACATCCTGCCTAATCATTCACATAAAACTGTGAATTGGGTTTTATTATGAAAAACGTTTTTTTGTTTGCCAAGGCAATATGCGAATGGGATTGAACAGTCCAAACCCCATCATGAATAATTAGGTGATTCTCACCTGACCCGCATAATAATGAGCCTTTCATTCAGGTGTCACACAAGGAAAAATTGAAAGGACAACATATATATATATATATTAGAGCTGTGTTGAAAAAATCGATTCACCAATTCTGAATCGGTTTTCATATAAATTTCTAAAGATTGATCCGTAACTCAGAGCATCGATTTAATAATAGGCTTACATTTTCCCTGTGAACTTTTAACTTGCCGCGACTGGGAGATCCCTATGCGCATTGAAAGGCTTTCACTCAGCGCGCACATTGTTACGACAACGGACTTTGAGTGAGTCACTAAACCTTCATTCAACGAACACGTTCAGAAAAGCTGATTCATTAAAAGAGATAATGAAACAAGGTGTTAATTATTTTTAACTTTGAGTTCCACTTTTCAAGGCTCAGCTAAGCAGCAATGCGTCGCATGGGTAACGCTGAAAATGCTTCATTTATTAAAGACCAATATGGCATTGATTCGATGCGCGACTCGCTGATTTTATTTCCCCGCGGCTTCCTCGCGCTGTGGGAAACTGACCAGCGCTGCTGCTGACGCGCCTTTCCATGACGTGAACGTTAAAAGGAATATACGACAAATATTTTGCTTTCCTTTTACACGGCAACCTTTCCACGAATATGACTTCAAAGACAGACGCAGGTAATCGCACGCGCTCTGCCGATCTTTCTCATTCACTGTCTGTGGGAAGCCTCTGTAGGCTACAAATCACCATGATAAACAGTCTTATTATCATTATGAACTTGTTCAACATTCAATACACATGCATTAAGTTCAAAACAAGAAGGGTATAGCCTTATAAAAAATCGTGAATATTGCTGCGGTTACTTGCAATCCTCTGCGGTTGACTTGTCAGTGTATGGTACTACAAGATTGCGGATATCGCGTCAGCCCTACTACTGCTGCTGATATACCTCTGCGTCCTCTGTCGTCTACACCAGTGCAAGTTTGTGAAAGCAGTTGTATCAACACTCTGGAAGGGGGATTGTTCTTTACAACCATCCATACTCAGTTGAATGTCTATAATAATAGTATCAATATTTTGCATAACTACAGTCCTGTAGTTCAGGTAACAGCTGAAAAAAAATGCGTTTTTTTGCAAAAACACTGATCTAAATCTCAAAGATCAGATCGGATCGAATCGAATCGAATGATGATAATCGATTCAAGATCTTGAGAATCGGAATCGAATCGATTCTTGAAATTTGAATCGAAACCCAGCCCTAATATATATATATATATATATATATATATATATATATATATATAAAATCAAAATATAAATGAAAGTCAAAAACCCATTTTTAGTCATACCTGGAAACAAATCCTGGTCAAATAGGTTATATGGGTCATTGTATAGAATTGGTTTAAAGTTAGAGTTGGAAATATCTTGAAAATATTTTTTTTTTCCATATAAAGTATTATAAGCTTGCATTGGATAACAGTTGATTAGTTTATTTTTGACAAAACATACTATATATTTAACATATGAGCAGAAACTGTCCAACTAAAGCTTATTTGATGTCTATTTTATAGTAAAAACTTTCTAATCTATTTCATCTGTAACAGTAGGCTATGCATCTGTGCGTTCGTTCGTTCAACCACCCAGACACCCCATTCATATTTAAACAGTCTTTTTGGTTTTACAGATACTATTCTATATTGCGATTAGAACAAATCTCAGTAGGCTAGTATGGCGGCAAAACAATGCCAATAATAACCGAGCGCACAACTGATGCTGGCGCGCGCGGTAAATGACTTTTGCGAGAGAATAACAGATCTACACGCGAGGAAACGGGAACTCGCAAGCTCATTCATACTTTGCGCGCACTCATGACATCTCCTCTGCACGCAATACAAGCCCTCGCGCGCGCGCATGATCATTCCACACGCTCTCACGCTTGATCTGCTCTCGCCTGCTGCTTTTGCTTGCTCGAACAATTATATTTTTGACAGTCTGTCGAGGGGCAGGACTTCCTGTTTTAATAACCTCAAATGTCATTGGTTACTTCCCATTTTCTGGAAGTCAGTTGTGATTGGACGCCTGTCCAATGACTCGTAATTCACTTGACTTGAGACATCACTTAATTTGTTTTTTATTGTGGTTTATTAATGTGTAATGTGATTCAATGCATCGTTAATGTAGAATATATTCTTACCAGATACTTTATAAACAAAGTCTTACTAGTGATTGCATTGTGTTGTTAAGAGATATTTACAGACTGTAATGACGCATTTCAATGGTTATTAGCATTGTAAATCTACCACAATTTTTATGCATTTTTACTTAATATAAATGGTTCATTATATTTTCTATTAAATGTAAAAGGGGTTCTGGCTTCGTAAGTTAAGATACAGTACACAGCATTAATTATAGCTTATAAATGCCTTTTCAGAATTTGCTACCGAATACAGAGGAACAATATTAAACCCAGCAAAATATTAAACCCAGCTTACCCAACAAAGTAGCTATTACAACATTATATAGTGATCTTAATCATCTAACTTTTTGTAAGCTACATGGTATTTGCCTCTTTACTATGAAAAGAAAGAGACAGAAAAGAGAGAAGCTAGAATCAGTGAACGTACATTAATACTGACGAAATTAGCAGGGTTTGGGATTAATTAAAATCATGTCGGCGATCATGTCAAGAGCACGACATACCTTTAAAATGTTATTAGTTTTATAATAAAACTAATACAATTTTATTACATACTGAATTGGCCGATGTTTCTCGGGAGTCTTCTTTATTATGTAGGCTTGAGAAAGCCAGCATATATTTAAACATTATTATTTCACTATATTATTATTATTATCATTATTATTTCACAGTATTTATTATTATTATTATTGTGAGAAATTGACTCCGCCTAGAACTTTAATGCTTCACCAAACTCGGCTCAGACCTTCAGACTGGTCAGACTCGCTTATATCTTTTCTAACTGGTCAGACTTACTTTCCCAAAAAATCCCATTGATTTGCGGAATCTGAGCAATGAAGGCCGTAATACTTCATGATGTCCACTAGAGGGAGCGACAGGATAATAAGTCTTTTCTACTCTCTTTCCCTGTTTGCATCAGTTTAAATGAAAAATAAATGCATGAATTTCATTCATAAATAGGCCATATCTGTGTACGAGAGCAAGCTTTACTCTGCAGAACATGATCCTCCAGGGTCAGGACTGAGTGTTAAATCTATAAATGAATGTGTTTTGAAAGTTGGGTGTCTGGATGCAAGTCACTAAGAGTTTTGGGTGTCTGCATGTGCTTGAAGTCACTAAGAGTTTTGTGTAAAACAGTATTCTTTTTTTTCCTCCACTTCCTGCAGTAACATTTGTTCAGTTAGTAAGGTTCAAGCATGTGATAAAGACAGAAATGTAAGACATCTTCAAATTTTCAAAAACAGTGTCGTTTTGTTTGCATGTGTTGTGAGAACAACTTAATAAGAGAACGTATGAGGCAAGCAAGGTTATTTTCGTAAACGAAAACTGAAACTAAGACTAAAACTATTGGTCAAAAATCATTTTCGTAAACTGAAATAAAATAAAAAATTCATAATAAATGAAAAACTAAAACTAAACGAAACTAACAACAGTTACTGAAAAACTAACTGAAATAAAATAATAATTAGCAAAAATAAATAATCGACTTTTCGTGATTAATAAACTCTTTACTTCAGCGGAAAAATCTGACCTGTGGCTGTTTAGGGAAATGCCTGATTTGACGCTTCATACGCGTGAAGTTGCTGAGGCGATTAACCGCTGTACTGTGACGCGCTCAATGAAGGACCGTAACGTAGAACACATCGCTTGTCCTAAGCGGCTGTACTTAAAGGATTCATCTTTTGCGGTGGAATGGGAAATAACACGAGGTAATAAGACGCAAGTTGGACTTCTTTTAACTTGAGCGCAGCATTTTTAGAATGCCATTTCATTCAATGCGTGTGCAACACTAAAACAAGTTCGTCAAGCACAAAAAAACTTAATGTTCTCGGCTAATGTATGTTTGAGATGTCATGTTTTCATGAAGGTTGAAAGGCTGAAAGATGCTGTTATTATTTGTACAAAACATTTACTGCTAATAATGTTATTATCCTTGTGGAGACATTTCCCTGCAATGTAGGCTATGAAATACCAGGACACGTCACACAACACACACACACACACACACACTCCCTCACTCTGGTCAAGAAATAACATTTTCTTGTATACTTTTAAGTTCCATTTGGTGCTTTGTTCAATCTCAAACCATTATTTTATTTTTATTATTGAGATGTCTGCACAAGAGTTAACTGTTATCTGTGCAAACATTAAACTTAAATTAAACGTCTTGCTTTGGTCTACACTGGAAGTGTACTGCTTACTCTGCTAAACTATAATTACTAAAACTAAAACTGAAACTAAATAAAATAAAAACTAAATAGAAATGTGTTTGCAAAATAAAAACTAAACTAAAACGAACAAAACCATTAATGAAACTAACTAAAACTAAACTGAAATTTTAAGCAAAATTGAAAACGATATTAAAACTAAACTAATTTAAAAAAGCAAAACTATAATAACCTTGGAGGCAAGCACACAGCATAAATGATTACACCCCATCTGAACATAACATAGCCTATCTTAAAAAAAAAAAATGCATTTATGCTGCCAGAACCCCTTTTACATTTAATAGAAAATATAATAAACCACTCAAAAATTACATAATAATACACAGGATGAAAACAAAAAGCTTACACAACAACTCTTGCTTATTGATATAAACAAGTAATTTATCTTTCGTTCAAAGCCCTTGTTATATTTACAACTATTTAATGGACACTTTTTAAATTCTGAGGTTCTCAGATCCAATTTAATTTTGGTTGGATAAACGTAAATAGTGGTAAATGGGGGTATAGTGGTAATGTAGTTGTGAACTACAGCAAATATGACTTTGCATTCACATTTTTCTCCAATTTGGAATCCAATCATGGAAATGCGTCATTACAGTCTGTAAATATCTCTTAACAACACAATGCAATCACTAGTAAGACTTTCTGTTAATAAAGTATCTGGTAAGAATATATTCTACATTAACAATGCATTAAATCACATTACACATTAATAAACCACAATAAAAAAAAACAAATTAAGTGATGTCTCAAGTCAAGTGAATTACAAGTCATTGGACGGGCGTCCAATCACAACTGACTTCCAGAAAATGGGAAGTAACCAATGACATTTGAGGTTATTAAAACAGGAAGTCCCGCCCCTCGACTGTCAAAAATAAAATTGTTCGAGCGAGCAAAAGCAGCAGGCGAGAGGAGATCAAGCGCGAGAGCGTGTGGAATGATCATGCGCGCGCGCGAGAGAGCGTGTGAAATGATCATGCGCGCGCGAGGGCTTGTATTTCGTGCAGAGGAGATGTCATGAGCGCAGAGGATGAATGAGCTCGCGAGTTCCCGTTTCCTCGCGTGTAGATCTGTTATTCTCTCGCGAAAGTCATTTACCGCGCGCGCCAGCATCAGTTGTGTGCTCGGTTATTATTGGCATTGTTTTGCCGCCATAGGCTAGTCTTACTAATGTAGGAGCGAGAGTGAATTAGCGCACAGCGCGCGCGCGTCTGTGAATTCGTCCATTCATTAGCACACAGACACGCATTTAATATTTAAACAGTCTTTGTGCAGTTTACAGACACTATTCAATAACGCGATTAGAACAAAGCACTTAAGAATAAATGACTTACTACATCAGCTGAATCCGTGCTCCTCGAAATGAAACGGGTAACTGAGTTAACTTTAATCTCACATCTGAGCAGAGTATGTGAGCGGAGTGGAGTGGGAGCGGAGCGAGGAGTGGAGCGATGTGATTTTGAATGGAGCGCGGAGCGGATTTTTTAAAAGTCGGAGCGTCGTGGTTTTCACTCGCTCCGAGAGCGCTCCACTACCGCTCCATCACGAGTATAATTCATGCCAACGGCTCATTATAGAACTGCATTTTTAGTAAGGATTCACACGTTAAACACATTACGCTAACATGATACAGATGGATAACTCAAATCAGAAAAAAAATGTGAAGGTTATGATGACGCCGATGGACTAAAGTGACTGCGGGAGGTTCTCAAGCCTACTGAATATGATCGGGCAACACGATCTCATGAAAGTGCGTATCTATAGCACGAATTTTATTTCTCGTGCCATTTATACGCCAAAAAATAGTTTTTGCGTGCAAATGAAACACACTAAACCCCTTGGGTTAGGATTAGGGATGTGAAGTGCGTGCACGCCATAAAGTGTGTAGGCTATCATATGCACGCGAAAACTGCTTATCATAGGCTATGCAAGCAAAAACTATTTTTGTAAATGGTACAATAAATACAATTTGTGCTATAGATACGCACTTTCATGAGATCAGGCTGGATCGGGTGAAAGCACATTTTAAACAGGGAACACTTATTCACACACGCAATCGCTTTCCCACTAATGCATTGCATTCAAACAAATGTAATCTTACAGTGCTGTCGGTAGACTATTTGATTTCGAATGAGCAGAAATCTGTAAGAAATGTAGCGACCCGTAGATAAAATAACTGATGAAAACGTAGTTATTTTCCTCTTTCCAAACAAAATGTGCTCTACAAAAAGCAGCAATGATATTTAACTTTTAATGCTGATAACCATGTAATAAGCATAGCATGGCATAGGAAAAGTTTGCACACTATCCAATAAACCACATTGAAACTATTCTCCTAATGTTGTTTTTTATTTATTTTTATTTAATATGCCTATATAATATGGTGAGGAGAAATTTTGTGAGATTTCAAAGCATACTTAAATACTTCATTCGCAATTTCCTCGGGGAGCGAAGACGGAGCGGTGTTTCTGATATCAGTGAGCGAGGAGTGGAGCGGGAGCGGTAAATGGTGAACCCGGAGCGGAGCTGGAGCGGAGTGATTATTAAATGCTTGGAGCGCGGAGGGGAAATTGTTGCCGCTCCACTCCGCTCACATACTCTGCATCTGAGTTAACTTCACATCAAGTTCAATCAGTTTAATGTACTCTACGTCGTCTTGCTATGCTGTGAGGAATAATACTATCGTAATAATAATCCTGGGAAGTGTACCTCAGAAGTGCCGGTTTAGTTTCACTTCGAGGAGCAACGGATCCAGCTGAGAATTGTGAATGGTGAGTAGGCCTACTTTATTCTTAAGTGCTTTGTTCTAATCACGATATGGAATAGTGTCTGTAAACTGCAAAAATACTTTTTAAATATGAATAGCGTGTCTGTGTGTGAATGAATGAACGGCACAGATGCTGTTGTTTACTTCAGCTGTAGTAAACAACAGCACACCTCTGTGCCAGTCATTCACACTGGCACTTAATTTAGTTAATTTAGTTAACATGTTATTTTTAGATGAACACATCTACTAGTTTAGCTTTTACCAAACTATATTGCTATACTGAGATGAGTATAAATCGACTGACATTTATATGCTAATATATAGGGCTGGGTACCGAGTTCGGTACTTTTTAGGTAGGCTACCGACCGAATTGCTTCGATGAAACTTGTTTTTCTGTACCAAATTTCGGTACCTAAGTGGTTAATTTCGTCAACGTCAGTGAAACAATAAGCATGCAACATGATTGGCTGTGGCGTAAAAACACTAGTTACGCGGCTGCCCAGGCAGAGACTTGGCTCGTCGAGTCGTGGCACGTGAGGCTGTAGTGTACGTGTGTGTGTGTAAGCGCCCCAATCCAGATAGATAGAAAATATGTGGAAATGATCCGTACCTATGTGCCAGACTCGATGCCAGAAGCACGCGATGCAATATTTTCGACAAGATAATTGCTGCCAAGACCGGTAACACGGTAAATCTGATAAGGCAAAGCGCACAGAATACACTTGAGAGTAATGGTGTGTTCACACCGAACGCGAATAGAGCGTCAAATACGCGTCTATCGCGTCTAGTTAGACGCTTGAATCTTCCGCTCGAGTTCAAAACGCGTCGCCCAATTCACGTCATTCGCGACTTTGCATTGACTTTGTATGTAATCTACTCGGACAAATAATTAAATTCGCGTTCGGCGTGAACAGTGAACACACCATTAGTTAACACTTTTTCATTAATAAACAATTAAAATATCTCCTTCCTATTGTTTCCCGACACATCCATAATCATTATGGCTACTTTTGCCAGTGCTTTGCGGCAAGCTTCATGTGTGCTGAGCGCGAGCCGCGAGGCATATAATATCCCGCCCCCCAGTAGCCTATATTTAATTTAATTCACATTTATTTGTATAGCATTTTTCACAATACATATCGTTTCAAAACAGGTTTACAGAAAATGTATGTGTCTAAATTACAATGTAGAATGATCTGTTATCAGAGGTGATAATTTTCATTCAATTTAATTGTTAAACATTAAGTTAAGGCAGAAACAATGAGCTCATTGAGGTAAAGAAAATTGTTAAATGATTAGGAAACATAGACAACTTTAGCATTGGTGCTTTTTTACATACTCAAAATATGAGTGTAAAAAAGTCAACAAACTGAAAAAATAAAAATTAGGTAATGTTATATTGTTAAAACTGGTTACATAAAATTGGTATCGAAAAAAGTATCATTCAGGAACCGGTATCGAAGTCAAGGTATAGGTATCGGTATCGAATATTTTGTTACGATACCCAGCCCTACTAATATATCATAAAAACGATATGTTACAGACGAAATATGAATGTTTAGACAAGATTTTGTTGATTAGTTTTGGATCGATTTTGAAAGTTTTTACTTTAAAAAAGAATACTGCCACATCAAATAAGGTTTTGTTCGCCAATTTCTGCTCATATGTTAAATATATATCGTTTGGGATGTTTTGTCAAAAATAAAGTAGGCCTAGGTATATTGAATTCTCAACTAAGATGTTATTATAGTGTTTGTTCCAATATTCAAACTAATGAATCCTTAACTTTGAAATACGTATGATAAAATGTATACTTTTTACAAAGAAAGATTACACTTGAAATATTGTAATTGTTGTTGTAATTGTAACCTTTTTAATAAAATAGCAAAAAAAAATATTTACAAGGTAAATCTAAACAAAACAAAATCTAAATCAGTCAATATAAGCCTTCTCATTAAATTATCTTTATTGTGTTTTGTTAGTGACAAATTTGGGGAGAGGATGCATATTCCAAAACTTTCTGAAATACAGTATGAGAATTAACTGCACAATTACTAGAAATGTTTACCTTGGATATTATACAATTTGCATGAATACAAAATGTTTGGAAACAGACATATTTTTTTCAAGATGTTTCCAACTCTAACTTTGAACCAATTCTGTAGAATATATATATATATATATATATATATATATATATATATATATATATATATATATATATATATTACGGCTGGGCAAGTTAACGCGTTATTGTCGCGTTAACGCATTTATTAATTAATGCCGACAATTTTTTTATCGCGCGTTAACGCAGTTTTTTTTATTATTATTATTTTGAAAATCCGTTGCTCACTGGCTCTGAATACACATAGGCCTACAGTCAAACCATGATCACAGGAGGGGTGGGATGTTGGTCAGCCAGCAAATAACCCACCCAAACAAGCAGTAGAGGGGCTTTGGCAGGTTCTCTCAGGTGAACAGAAAGGGAGACAGCGCTTCGCGAGTGAATGACAGGCGCTCTATGGATAGTAACCATGGCAACGGCTTCTGTGCGCTACGCAGCTGTAGTCTTTTTAACTTAAAATTATACATAACTTTACCTGATAGGCCTGCGTTTAGTTTAGCGGGGATGCTCTGCCATGTGAATTCCCTCCTGTTGATGTCCTGATAACTATTTAGATTCTGGAAACTCACAAACAGCGAGCCGAGGATCAGTCTCTCTTCCAATGATTTGTGCTGCGCGTCGTGTACAAAAAGTTAGACAATTCAACTTCGCAAACGCGCGGGCGCGTGCGTGAGGCGAGCATAACCGCAACAGTTTCACAGGAACGCACCCGCTTGTCGCTGCACCTGTGCTCGACCACTTCACCTCACTCTAGGTTGATTTATAATTCTGCGTCGGACCAACGCCGGAGCCTCTACGCTTTAGACTACGCGTTGGTTAGTTTTCATTATATATCTGTCCGCGTTGACGTGCAATTACACATGCAGAGGGAGTGTGAAACCCGGGGAGCGGTTCTAGCAATCACAGCGCTTGCGGTACGCGTAGAATTGACGTTACATTTTTGGAGAGATGCACGGGTACGCGCGCTACACTGCTACGGCGTGAGTTCGACGCAGAAGTATAAATTGGGCTTTACCTCTGTTTAATGTAATCTTACGTGGGAAACCATGGCATGCCATGACCAAACCTAAGCTGCTATCAGAGAAGTAACGTTGGTCGACTTATATCTATAGTAGTGATCATGACCCTTTTAGACTGTTTCTGCTGCTCCCTGATACAAGATACCTGTTCAGAAAAAAAAGAAAACTGGACTCGTTTTAACAAGCTAGCTAAAAAGTAATGCCCTGGCAGTGGCAAATAGCTTTGTTTAAATATTTGATTTGATTACATTAATGTTTAAGTTGAGATTTACAAGAAATATTTTATTGATACTGTGTAAAGGGAATACTGCTGGTATAAAAGCACCTTATTTGTTTAAAGTTTTTGCAAACCACATGTTATTGCACTTTTGTAGCAGTACATTTAAATCAAAAGTGCGCAATACAGTACTTTAGAATTCATTATTCAATTTTGCGCATAACAATGCGATTAATCGCTAATAATCGCAAGAGAATCATGCGATTAATCACGATTAAATTTTTTTATCGTTGCCCAGCACTAATATATATATATAATGGTTCACACCTGAGAAGACAATGACCCGCATAATGAGCTGCATAATGAGCCTTTCATTCAGGTGTATCACTGAGAAAAAAAAGAATATACAGTATATTGTCACATTCACCTCCTTCATCTGTGTCTTCACTACACTTCCCAGCATTCCCGGTCATCATCACCTGCACCTGATCATCCTGATCATCATCACCGTCACCTGTGTCCCATCACCCACATGCACTATAAAGCACTCATCTTCACTGCAGTCCGTCCGTCCGTCCGTCCGTCCGTCCGTCCGTCCGTCCGTCCGTCCGTCCGTCCATCCGTCCATCCACTCTCCTTAAACCAACCTGCTACTTACCAGCTTTCTGAATCCGTCCGTCCATCCATCCCCAGTGTGACTGCTTCCTACCCATCTGCAAGAGAGAAAAGGACATTGTCCATTCAGCTAAGCATGTTTCAAGTCATTTGATCCTTACCTTTTATCTCCGACTGAATGCCCATCTGCACAAATAAACTATAAAACTTACCATCCAGTCTGTTCCTTCTGTGAGCCCTGACATATATACAGTATATATATTCTTTTTTTTTTTTTTTTGTCCTCGCATTCTTTCTTGTGGTTCCATCTCAGTTTATTCTCTCCCGTGATTCCGTAGTCCTAACGTGGCCGTACGTTATATGGAACCGTGGATGGAAATTGCCTTCGCATACGAACTCCACGATCTTTCTCCACTGTTTCCTGTCCTGAGCCGCGTTCTTGTTGGTGGGGTATGGGAGACGGTGCTCATCCAACCTGCATACATGTCCAAACCATCGGAGGCGGGCACGTTTAATCAAGACGTTGATTTCCAGTTGGCGAGAACAGCGACGGCGAACTTCCTCATTCGGGATCTTGTCAAGGAGTGTAACTCTAAGAATCCGGCGGAGGCAGCGCATTTGGAACACCTCCAATCTTCTCACGTCCGGCTCTAAGAGTACCCAAGTTTCCGCTCCATATAGGAGGATTAGTAGAATCAGAATTCGGTATAAACGAACCTTCGTTGCTGTTGTTAGAGACTTTTTCCTCCAGATGCACCAGGAAGTCGAACCAAAGGCCGAAGTTGCAGATCCGATTCGGTGGGTAATGTCAATTGATGCTGCGATCTTGTTACCTTGAATGGTCGACCCCAGATATTTGAATGTTTCGACTTGTTCTAGCTGGATCCCATTAAGGTATACAACTGCCGGAGAGTTGTCTGAAGTCATAACTGTTTTGACAGTGTTGATTTTAAGCCCAAATCTTGTAGCTTCTTCGATATCCTGGATAATTGTGGAGGCTTCGGCATCATCATCTGTGAGAAAAACACTGTCGTCAGCGTACATCAGATCTGTGCCATGTTCGGGAATCCAAGCTCCAAATCTCACTCCGCGTCGTCCAAAGAAAACCTGCCTCATGATGCAGTCCACGACACTGTTAAACAGGCTGGGAGAAAGAATGCAGCCCTGTCTAACTCCCGAATTCACTTGAAAGTCGGTTGTCACTCCTCCTTGAACTCGTACATGGCTGGTAGACCCCTCATAGGTGTTCTGGAGGAGGCGTATGATCTTTGGAGGGTACCCTTCCGCTCGTAGTGTGTTCCATAAGGCTGGGCGGTGCACGCTGTCGAAGGCTGCAGAGAAATCAATGAAAACCATCACTGTTCTTTTGCCACATCGGATCCTTTCTTCGAGGAGTTGGCGCAGGGAGAAGATCTGATCGTAACAGCTGCGATCTGGCCGGAATCCCGCTTGTTCTTCTCTCGCCGCTTCCTCACGGCGTTTAAGCATCCTACGGTGAATGATCTTCGTGAATATCTTACCATTGATCGACAGGAGATTAATGCCACGATAGTTTTTGCACTTAGACTTGTCCCCTTTCATGGAAATCGGGATGATGGTCGCCTGTTTCCAGGCAGTAGGAATAACTTCAGTCCTCCATATCTGTCCTAGCAACATGTGTAGGCGGCCTTACAGAACTTCTCTTCCATGTTTCAAGGCCTCTACCACTACACTATCCACTCCAGGAGCCTTGTTGTTCTTTAATGATTTAATGGTGACTCGTAGTTCAGGTAAGGAAGGTTCTAGGTCATCCACATAGGTGCTCAGTTCCTCAACCAGGTCTGGATTTACCGTCAGGCCTTGAGGGGCAGGATGGTTGAGCAGGTCTTGGAAGCACTCCTTCCATCGGTTTAAGCATTCCTCATTTGATCTTAGGAATTTCCCCGTCGAGTCCTTGATATTATTGAAAAATGGCTTGTTCTTCCCTGCTAAACACCGGATGGTTGAATATAGAGTACGGAATTCTTTGCGTTTAGCTGCTGTTTCCATTTCCTCAGCAATTTCCTCCCAATGTTCCTTCTTTAGGCTCTTTCGTATGATCTTATGAAGGCGACGATATTCATCCAGGTTAACTAGCTTATTCTTCTTTCGTTGTTCAATAAAGGCCAAATTTTCCCCGGTGATCCAAGGCTTGGATCTGTGCTTCGATGCACACTGCCGGTGTACAATCGGAGATCAATTCGGTGAACTCATTCATGGCCCTGTCCACTGACGTTTCTAAATCGCCATCCTGATCTACAATGGAGATGGCGTTGAATCGATTTTGAAGGTCAATTTGAAAGGCTTCACGAACTTTAGGGTCCTGTAGAAGGGCGACATTGGGTTTCTTCCCATGTTTTAGTGATGTTGGAGGACGTTTCAGTCTTAGGCGAACTTTGGCGCGTACCATATAATGATCCAAGCCACAGTCCGCACCACGCATCACTCTGACATCCTGTAACGAGGATCTAAATCGATGGGAAATCGCTATAAAGTCGATACAAGTTCTATCCTTCCCGTTGGCAGATCTCCATGTTAATTGATGGTGAAGCGGGTGACGGAAGAACGTGTTTCCGATCGAAAGGTCATTCATTGCGGCAAACGAGAGGAAACGAGTTCCATTGTCGTTGATGGATCCCACGCCAAAAGGACCTAGTATCCAGGCCATACATGGTCGTCACATCCAGTGTGAGCATTTAAATCACCCATGAGTATGTTAATGTCAGACCGAGGTAACATATCCCAGGTGTCTTGAAGTTGGCAATAGAAATCGCCCTTTGCCGCATCCGTGCTCACCTCAGTCGGCGCATAGACTACTACCAGGTTCGAGTTAATAATACCATGGAGTGAGAGGACCGCAATTCGACTAGAAATGGGTTGAAAACCGGCGACATATCGATTAAAGTTGCTGTCCACGAAGAAACCTACACCTTCCACATGTTTGGTCCCGCCGGAGAAATAGAGCTTGAAGTTCGTTCGCTGATGAGGGACAGTGACAGACATGTTCCCAAAATCAGTTAATCTCAATTCTGTGATGGCCGCAATGGCGACGTTGTACTTGGCCAATTCTTGAGCCACCTGTTCTCGTTGTCCCACTGCATATCCGGTTGTAATATTCCATGTGGCGAGAAAGACGGGGCGTTTAGTCGAAAGCGGTGGACCAGGTAGCGATTGACTTCCCCTTCCATTAGCATACTTCTCACCGACGTCCTGGGATTGGAAAGTGACCAACATCGAAGCATCGGCTACCCCGGATGCGGTAGCATTTTTCGGGTTTCGTACTTGAGCTTTGTCCATTAAGATTCAAGCCTAGGTTTTACGACCAGTGGGCAGCTGGTCAACCCTCCTCCTTTATCCGGGCTTGGGACCGGCAGGGGATGTGTTTGTCCCCAGGCGGAGTTCCCTCTCAGTGACACACCTGAATGAAAGGCTCATTATGCAGCTCATTATGCGGGACATTGTCTTTTCTGGTGTGAACCACAGCCTTATTCATGATCATTCATGCCCCCACACATATTGCCTTGAACAAAAAGTGATAACAAAAAGTGTCTTACAAAATTAAATCAATGTATTGTTTTATGTGAATGATTAGGCAGGATGATCATTTTGAAGCAAAAACTCATTTTGAGGCGACAACATCCATTAGTCAAACGTCTTGTGGACATATTTAGCATGTGTTTTTGGCCTTATTTCAGAAACTTTAATTTTTCATTTTTTCAATAACCATGCATACACATTATTCTATCAAAAATTGTAACATGTACATGTAGCGCCCCCCTAGCGTGTCTAACTATTATTGTGGAGTGCGCTCCCCGAATTCCTATTTTGTAAGAGATCTCCCTCTCTAATATTAATTAATGCTCTAATGTAATTCCCTAATACCTGTTTGTTAACAGTTACTTTAATGTTAGATTTTAACCTTTTAATGTTCGGACGGGTCGTCGTCGGTACATCACATAATATTGCGCAATAACTTCGCGATATACAACAACTCAAAAAGTAAAAGCTAAACATATCTCATATCGTTAGAAAGCTTAAACTCTTGTGATTCGAACGATGTAAACCATTTTAACATACACTAAACACAGCGTGTGTAAACGGTGTATTTGTCAGACCACTTACTACAAAATAAAACAACACAAAATGGTAGAAACTCACCTATAAAGCTCATCTTACTTCACTGATCCACTTCATTCCCACAAAAATGGTTTACTTACACTGTAAAGGGTCCATACAATCCAATTCAGCGAATTATTTGGTCCATAACACATTTTTATATCAATAAACAGCCAAGTAGTGTTCTAGTAGCATTTCGAGCTAGCTGTCAGAGCTAACGCAACTTCGACGGAATCTTTGATGAAGCTACCTTGAACATGTAAATATTACAGATATTTTTATGTCAAAATGGCCGCTGACCCCTGAACTTTTGATTGACGGGTCATTTGAGCGAATCAGTGCTTTGTAGGGGTGTCACCAGGTATCAATAGCCAAGGAGTGCCCATCGATGAGGAATGGCCCTCCCTCTCTTTGACTGACAGTAAATCAATGCAGTTAGGTGGATTTACGCAAATGACGGTGTTTCCTGATAGCCAATAAATTTCTGAAAAGATTGACATGCTGTTTTAGTGGGAGGATTCAACTTTTCACGCGTGAAGTTCATGCGCAAAGTTGCATAGTGACTGGTGAGCCCGTGCGCAAAAGACAGTTGAACGCGTTTTTGGAGTGAGAGAAGGAAATGGCAAAGAAAAGCAGCAAAACACACTTCTTATTAGAAGATGTGATAGAGCAGTGTACTCGGCGTGACAGCGATGAGTCGGAGGATGAAGTATCTGACGAAGAAAGCGAGGTTTCATCCATTGACTCAGTGGCAGAGGAGATGTTTTTGGGTGGTGGAGACGTCACTCTCGACAAGTAAGTATTTTATTTTATTATACAACATATTTTACTGCATATACTGAGGTAATGTTATGTGTTTGTTTTGAGGTGTACTTGCCAGCTTATGTCGTGTGTTATATGTCGTGTGTTATATGTCGCGCGTTATATGTCGCGCGTGTGCGTGCGTGTGTGTGTGTGTGTGTGTGTGTGTGTGTGTGTGTGTGTGTGTGTTTGTTTTGTGTGCGCTCATGCACCGTGTCCGTGTGTTCATGTAACGTTACAGGTTTGTATATATACAGGTACAGGTTTTATACATACAGGTATATGTACAGGTTATATATATATATATGTATATATATATATATATATATGTGTGTGTGTGTGTGTGTGTGTGTGTGTGTGTGTGCTCATGTTTGTGTGCATATGTGTTTCTGTTTATATGTGTGTTGATACAGAAACAGTGTAAAAGTTTTGTAAATTACTTATTTCTTTGTTATTGTTTTATATCACAGGCCATCATCTGAAAATGAGTCAGATGAAGTCTGGGAGCCAGTCAGTAGAGGAAGAAATGCTGAGGGTCATGACAGTACCTCATCGGGGGAAGGGCCCCAACCTTCACCTTCCCAGAGAGCTTCAGCTAGCAAAACACCAAGAGGCAGAGGACGTGGGAGAGGCAGAGGACGTGGGAGAGGCAGAGGTCGGGGGAGAGGGAGAGGACGTGGGAGAGGCAGAGGGACAACTGGCAGTCAAGTTGAAATGTCCTCTACCACATCTGAAGAAGGATGGAATGATGTTGACATTCCAGATGTGACACCACCACAGCCTACATTCAGACCTACCAAATCACCAGGACCCCAGCTCATTCGTACAGCATCATATACGGTTCTTCAACTTTTTCAATTTTTTTTTACCAACACCCTGTTACAGACAGTAATTCAAAACACTAATGAATTTGGATCAACAAATTACACAAATCCCTCTAACCCATGGATTGACATAACCTTACAGGACATGTTTGCCTTCATGGCTATGGTAATTTACATGGGTATAGTGAAACTCCCTTCACTGACGGATTACTGGCGAGGGGGTAATCTTTACAGCATACCGTTCCCAAAAAAGGTAATCACGGGAAAGAAGTTTCTTCGGATCTGCCGGTCCCTTCACATCAGCAGCATGGCGGATGATGCTGCTAATGAGCAGAGAAGAGGAACCTCCCAATTCGATCGCCTATGCAAAATTAAGCCACTCTACACAGAGATTAGAGAAGCCTGCAAAAGAAACTTTCATCCTGGCCAAGAAATCTCGATTGATGAAAGGATGGTTGCCTCAAAAGCTCGCATTGGGCTAAAGCAGTATATGAAGAATAAACCTGTGCGCTGGGGATATAAACTTTTTGTCCTTGCAGACTCGAGTAATGGGTACACGTGGGACTTCTTCGTTTACGAAGGGAAGCTGCAAGGGAATAGTGGCAAGGGGCTAAGTTACGAGTCTGTGATGGAGCTTGTGGACACGCAGTTGCTCGGCACAGGCTACAAGCTCTTTGTAGATAATTTCTACACCAGTCCCTCTCTTTTCATTGACCTCCTCCAGAAGAGGATTTGGGCGTGCGGAACCATACGCACAAATAGAATCGGGTTTCCAAAAACTAAAATAAATGTTCTGGACTCGAAATCTCCCCGTGGCAGTATTCGATGGATCCGAAAGGACTCCCTTCTCTTTGTTCAGTGGCGGGACACAAGGGACGTGTTCATGTGTTCCACACTTCACACAGCCCATGCGCGGAACACAGTTCAGAGGAGAGTCAGAGATGCAGATGGGCACTGGGTGTTGAAAGACATCTCTATTCCACCAGCAGTGACAGAGTACAACCGGTATGTATTATAAAATCATCAATGCTATTTGAAATAAAATAAAATAAAATAAAATATCTCAATGTTGTTGTTGTTTTTTTTTATGTCCAAACAGGTTCATGGGTGGAGTGGACCTATCTGATGCCCTAATCAGCTTCTACAAAGTGATCCACAAGACCCGGAAGTGGTACAAAACCTTTTTTTATCACTTTATGGACATAGCTGTGGTGAACGCGTTCCTCCTTTATAAGGACATCACAAAAGGCAAAGGACAGGTACCCATGCACCAGAAGGCCTTTAGGGAGACACTCGTTGATGAGCTGGCAGCAGCAGCTGGCAGACCTGCTCCACCACCTACTCCACGCACAGCACATCACAAGCCTGTGCACATCAGTGGACACAGCACTGCAGGTCGTTTGAGGTGCAGACAGTGCCAGGCAAAGACACCAGTCAAGTGCTCCTCCTGCGATACCCCTTTGTGCTTCGTTCCAAATCGGGATTGCTACAATGATTGGCATGTTGCCAATAACCTGTAAGTTCTTTTTTACAAATGTTCGGTGGAATATAGAGCACCCAGATGTGCTCTGGAAGATATATTTTCTTTATTCTGATAAATATAATTTGTAAATAGTTGTGTGTGTGTGTGTATATATATATATATATATTTTTTTTTTTAATTTTTTTATTTATTATTATTATTATTTTTTTTATATATATATATATATATATATATATATATATATATATATATATATATTTATAGTGAGTTCTAATATTAAAGTGTTTTAATTCAATATAACTTGTTTTGTCTCTTTATTTGTAGAAAGTTTGGTTTCAAGAATTGAAAAAAAACACTATAATGTGTTTATGCCTCAGTTACTATGTGTCATCAATTATTTACAGTGAATCTGGATAAGGAATATAATAGCCCTAAGTGTAACCTTTCATTAGAGCCCAAAATTATTACTGTAGAGTAAAGCATTCAAGAATAGCAGCATTTCATGTGTCTATGGTCACAAAGGGTCATTTGGAGTCTCCAAGTGGCTTTTTTTGGAAAGCGCCTAGACATACACTTAGATTAACATGTGTAAAACACTCATTTTCTTAGATATTATCATCAAATTTTAAACTCTGTTTGGTAAGGCTTCATGCTGTGATCCAGTTGTGTTTTCCAGCTAATAGTTCCCAGCTGTAGTTATCTGCAGGCATTTGTTTACAAAAAAAAATGTAGACGGAATTTTTTTTCTTCATTTTTCAGTGTGTTCAAAGTTATATTACTCAAGACCAGTAAGACTTACAGTGATTCTGACTGTTTAGGAACAAACCTCTGAGTGTCACCTTTCAAAAGAGACCAAAAGCATGCATATACTCCAAATGGTTCAAGAACAGCATGCAATTTAATTTGGATAGGTCTTTTTTAGCCGTTTCAGGCAAAATTTGCAGGACTTATAAGAGGTTAACTTAAAGTAAAATGGCAATAGTCTCTTTATAACCAAATTAAAGTCAAACACTAATTGTATGCAGCTATCTCAAATCCTTGGCTAAATAGGGTTTTAAAGTTACATTAATATTCCACCCTTTATAAATGACTATCAACACTTTCAGGCAATAAGCATCAAGTTAAAGGTCACTTATATTAGTCAGAATTTATAAACACTGTCACTTTAAACCAAGATACTGTAAACTCAAGGATATTATCTTACATTAAGCATCAAATGATCAATATCTTAAACCCAATGTAATAAAAAAACTACTACAGAAAATAGTTTGAACTATTTACTGGAAAAAATATATATAGTGTGTACATATAGTTCAAATATCAACAGTGCAATTCAAATAAAACCACAATTAAATTCCCAAAATCTAAACCGGCAAATATAACTAAATGGCCACTCAATGAAAAAAAATGAATACCCCAACAGTCAGAGGAGGATAAGATACAGGCCTGTAGTGTTGCTTGGGAGCGGGGAGACCTTAAACACATTAGCCGCGTTTCCACTGCCGGGCCAGGGCCGAGCCGTGCTAGTGCGTGCCAGAGCCAGTCGCGTTTCCACTGCCACTTCCGGGGCTTGATCGGGGCTTACTCTGGGCCAACAGCCAGGATTTCTGGCCCGTCGAATACCTTGGGCCAAAGCGGGCTAGCTCGGGCTAGAGGCGTGCTCAAGGTAAAAGGCGGAGTTTGTCGGTGTTATGGAACGTTATGATCTGAAGCAAGATGCACATTTCACTTTTTTATATCGCGCAAAAAATATTCGCTGCTCGAAATGGTGAATCGCCTGTACTGGTCTGTTGAAGATACCAAAGCTCTTCTGAGCATTTTGGGCAGAAGAAAGGGTACAACGTCAATTTGACGGCGTGTGAAAAAACGAAGACGTTATAAAATACATCGATGCTGACCTTTCTAAGCTAAGCATTCAGCGAGCAACGCTTCAAGTTCAGGAAAAAAAAAGTTGAACTCACATTTTATGGTAAAAACTCACATTTTATGGTAGCCCTGTTTGTGCTAAATAGAGTGTAATGACACATTTGCCATTAATATGTTTATAAGCAACTGAAAAAAACACAAATGTCAGGGAATATCAAAACATCTCAAGGACCCCAAAACACTTTGGACCCCAGAGGGTTAAGAGGAAGAGTGTACTGTTCCAGTCCTACCTGGAGTCAGACGCACAGTATCTTGGCTTTGTGTCTCACAGTCCACAATGTAAAAGAGGCAACTCACTCACAGTGCGGTAATGTTCAGCTCCCGCACAGACCAGGCACCTCTGATAACGAGTGTGGAGTGTCTTTCAGGAAAAGTAACAATGATAATCCAGACACTCTTTCACAGTACATCCAGCGAAATACATAGAAACACAGCAATCTTTCAATTCAATTCAATTCAATTCAAATTTATTTGTACAGCGCTTTTCACAATACATATTGTTTCAAAGCAGCTTTACAGAAAGTGCATTTCAGAAATTAATTAATCGAAAAATGGAGTTCGTCCTTTTCGGCGGCATTGTAATGGACAGTCATTAAAATTTCTATTATTCAGCTCACGCACAGCCCAAACACAGCTGATGAACGAGTGTCCTTCAGGAATCGAGACAGTGAAAATCCCAACACTCTTCCGCAGTGCATTCAGCAAAATGCTTAGAATCACCAGATAACTCAGTCTTGTTTAAACTCCAGCAGCTCAAACACGTTCCCTCTTTGTCTTTCAAACTTCCCCGCTTTAACCCCACACACCTGTTGCTTAAATAATCCCGCTAAAAATCAGAGGTGGAGAGTAACGAATTACGTTTACTTGAGTACTGTACTTAAGTACACTTTTTGAGTATCTGTACTTTACTTGAGTATTTTTTCTGGAAACTTTTTACTTTAACTTTAAAAAGACAAATATCGTACTTTACTCCACAACATTTCTGTCAAGGTCCTTGAGAAGAAAGTAGTAACGTCAGTCAGTGGATGATTTTGGTTGCAGGGGTTGCATTTTGGTTGAAAATGAAAGTCGGGTTGACGTCAGAACCCGATGTCGGGTTGATGTCTGAATGACGTCTGAATTGACATCAAAGATTTTGGTTGGAAATGAAAGTCGGATTGACGTCAGAACCTTTTTACTTTTGATACTTAAGTACTTTTAAAAATGAGTACTTCTGTACTTTTACTTGTAATGGAGTAAGATTTGACCAGTAGTATCTGTACTTTCACTCAAGGAAGGAAGTTGTGTACTTTGTCCACCTCTGCTGAAAATATAGAGCCGGACTAACGCAAAGGCAAACTAGGCACGTGCCTAGGGCCCGATTGGCGGGATGGGGCCCAGACAGAGGGACAAAAATAAAAAAATAGGGGTAAAAAAAATAGTCGGGATAGACGGAATTGTCATTTGCATGGGCCAGCATTGCATCATGAGTTACCAGGTTACAGGTTACCATTTGCACGTCTTAAGTCTTACCAGTTTAAACATTCACGCGATCTTGAACTATTCGGTAGGCTACTTGCGCGCTGTCTGAGAGATGTTTTTGCGCGCTGTCTGAGAGATGTTTTTTTCTGCACACATACAAGCCGCCCTCACAAGCTCGCGGGTAACAACAGTTATTTTTCGTGGATTATATCGCTTTAACAGTAAAAAACATGCGAAAATTATGTCAATTTCGGTCTTGGTGAGTATCCTCTAAACACAGCCGGTTATGTCTTCAATAAGCATACATCGCACGTGACCGTATAATGTTAGGATCTGTGCACGAGCTCATTGACAGCAGCCATGGTCTGTCATTAATTTGGTTGTCAAAACAACAAAACATAGCTTTCATTTTAAGGAATCAGGATTAATATCCTATGTTTTTAATTTAGTTCTCAGGACTAAAACACTACCCAGTGTTATTGCATTTGATTAGGCCTACTTTATTCAGTCTCTGTAGTACTATTTCTGAATACTGATGTCAGACCTCAGCAAAATCTTTTCTCTTTATAGGTATCTTTATTCTATTGTACTTTTGTGCTAATTTTTTCAATTTAATTCAAAGATTGAAATCAAGCTTCCTTGTGTTGCGTACATTCTTAAGAACAAAATTACCCCATTAGGAGATAAATGTAGGCCTAATTAAAAAAAAGTCTAAACTCCCCCCTCAAATTAAAGAATTACCTAAGGGGGGATTTCCCCCCCATTTTCCAAAACGAAATTCAGGCCCTGCTGACAAACAGTTTATGACATCCTTCCAGAACTTCGGTATATCAGAACATTCCCATAGACAGTGAATTAGAGTTCCTTTATAATTTTGGCATTTTGTACATATCAGGAATATTGCTAGACATATGATTGAGTTTTTCAGGTGTTATATAAACCCTTGTCAACCATTTATACTGTAACAATTTAAGCTGCATGTTTATGATTTGTTTTTGCGCCTTTAAACATGCTTCAGTCCATTCAAATTCCTCTATTTCTTCTTGAATGTCTTTCCTCCATGCATTTAATTTGTCTACAGCAGACTCTTTAGAGTTAAACATTATTAAATTATAATATTTTGACAATTGGCCCTTTTCACCTCTTTTTCCAATTATTTTCTCTATTAATGACAGTTTGGGAATGTACATAATATCTGTAGATCTGGAAGACATAAAACTTTTAAGCTGTGAATATTTTTTTTAAAATGTTTTGAGGGAATCTGGTGTTTATCACACAATTCTTGAAATGTAAGAAGTATTCCATCCATAGACAAGTCTTTAATAGTCTGAATACCTTTAGTTTTTGATAGTTTAAATCCTCCATCCTTATATTTATTATTATTTATTGTTAGACAGATTCTAAATGGTTTTGATGAACGTGAAGGGGTCATGTTTGTCTTGTTTTTAATTACAACATTTATAAATGTTGTAAGCTATTGCATTTTGCAGAAAATTTTGATTGAATGTGTTGATTAAATGTAAACAGAGCAAATAAGATAAACTTATATTTGCTCTGTTTACATAGTTTACCTATTGGTTATTTACTGGTACTACTGCCTTAACAATGACACTCCCAATGGATAAGATGAGGATAATTTAATAGCATTTAATAGAGCCGTGTAATGACGTATAAATTATGAATATAAAAAAAATAGTCTGATAGACTGTTTAATTTACAACACATGACTTATTTTGGCATACAAACAACCAATTTGTAACCAAAGACTAGGCTATGTAAAATGTTAATTAACTTTTATTAGTAACTTTGGTAAGTTTCAGATTTCAATTCATAAATAAGGTGGAGGGGGGCCCAAAAAATGCAGCCTGCCTAGTGTAGTCCATTTATTTAATCCGGCTCTGCACGTATATGTAAATGGTCTGCACTATTAGCTCTATTTGTGTCGCAGTGGCGCACAATAACATTAATAAGAGGGAGATGGGAGAACACAACTCTTGACTGTCATCTAACCAGCAGCATATGGCTTTTCATGTGGCCATTGAAAGAGCCTTTGATCATGTTCTCACTAAGTTAGATAAACTAATGGCTCTCAAGAGACAACATCTGCCAGCTTGATTCTTCTAAATTCAGATGCCTTTAAATGGATGAAAATAAAAAAAACTTGGCAATAGTCTTTTAGTTCAACAAGGCTACATTAATTAGATGGAGGGAAAGAGACACAGTGAAACAAAATGTGGTGGTGTGTCTTGGTGTCCAGCAATCACTCAACGAGAAGCTAAATGAGTGTTAACTGGAGAGTGAAATTATCAGTTTGGAAGTGCAGTCAGGGATTTCATCCACAGCTGCAGTTTTTAATACTTGCACCAATTCTCATGGTGTAACTAAATGCCCATTTTTTATGTGTTTGCAAAAGACTTCTTCCCTCATTGGACTGAATAGTTCTGAGAATAGTGGGTAATCGTACCAGTAGCGTTTGTTATGGTCTGGTTACAAACCACTCCACCTGTTTCCTTTCAAAATCTCTGTAAACACTTTTTGTGTGACCGGCTATGAATATATATGTGTAACATGTTAAAGGGTTAGTTCACCCAAAAATGAAAATTAAGTCATTAATTACTCACCCCCATGCTGTACCAACCCCGTAAGACCTTCGTTCGTCTTCGGAACACAAATGAAGATATTTATGATAAATCTGAGAGGTTTATGACTCCTCCATAGGCTCCCTAAGGGAACGAATCTTGACGGTCCAGAGAGTCATTAAAGAAAATGTTTAAATATTCCATGTCGCAACAGTGGCTCAACTATAAGTTTATCAAGCGACGAGAATACTTTTTGTGCGAAAAAACAAACAAAAATAACGACTTTATTCGACTATTCCTTTTCTTCCTTGTAGGCCTGAAACGAGACTTCAAGAGATTTCCACGACGCGCACGCGCGAGAACTTAACTGAAGTAGTTGAAGGAGATCGCAATTCTCGCGCATGCGTCGTGGAAATCTCTTGAAGTCTCGATTGAGGCCGATTGAGGCCGTCAAGATTCGTTACCTTAGGGAGCCTATGGAGGAGTGATAAACCTCTCAGATTTAATCATAAATATCTTCATTTGTGTTCCGAAGACGAACGAAGGTCTTACGGGGTTGGTACAGCATGGGGGTGAGTAATTAATGACTTAATTTTCATTTTTGGGTGAACTAACCCTTTAATGGAATTGACGTTTAACTTTTATAGCCTCGGACAGTGACATCATTGGAATGCGTGCTCTTCGGATGCTATAATTAGATGTGCCACAGGTGCATCGGCGGGTCTTTTTGTCTTCAGACCATACTGTGTGTATATATGTGACTCAGGCTGACGGATGAGGGTGAAGAAGGTACCATTGTCCACCCCCCTGATGCAGAGCAGCTTCTTGACCAGACAGACAGAAAGCATTTTCTTTATAATAAGGGTTTTCTATGGGAGTAGAACGCTTACTTTGATGATGTCTTTATTTCCTTTCTGGACAAGGACAGTATACCGTACATGCATTTTCAATGGATGGACAGAAAGCTCTCGGACAAAATCTAAAATATCTTAAACTGTGTTCCAAAGATGAACGGAGGTCTTACGGGCTAGGAACGACATGAGGGTGAGTCATTAATGACATCATTTTCATTTTTGGGTGAACTAACCCTTTAAGCACGGGATACTGTACATCCCGCCAGTTGATATTGCAGAATAAACTTCAACAGGGTAATCAACACAAAGTGGAGGGATCTCGTATCACCCTGAAGGAGTTTATTTTCTGATGAAAACTGCTGAAACTGCTGAAAAAGTACATTTAACTTTATTACCTCAAAACAATTCCTATTAAGCAGCTTTGATCCTTGACAAAAAAAAACAAGATCAAACAAGACATTTAAGGAATAATGTAAAATATACCACTTATTAAATGGCTTTTCGCCAAATAAAAATATTGATTGTTGAAATCATGATGAACTTTACACAGTAATTTAACTGAATTGAATCAACACTGAACTGACTTCAACCAAATAATGACACCATTGCCTTTGAAACAATTGGTATTGTATTTACTTTCTTTTATAGGTTGGAACGAACATGGTGGCATTTCTAAACCACGCAGAGTCCACAAAAACCCATCCCATTGTCATGGCCATGGGAAACGCCCAGCAGACATCGCAATCCTTCATCATCAATGTAGCTAATCACTACTGTTTCCCGAAACCATATTGTCGCAAAATGGTCGTTCAACAACATTGGTTTATGACTTCACGCACGTGGTGGAGTAATAACTTATTTTAATGAAACTGTTTGAGATTGAATTAATGCTAGATATTTTGATATCAATTGCAGACATGGCATCTGAGGACTATTTCAAATTTTCCCAGTAATTTTGCTTTATTTCCAGATTCAATAATAGGCTTGGTCTTACGTACTAAAGCAGGTTCGCACATGCGCCGTCTTCAAAAACGGTGCTTTAAATCTCTTGACAAACTCAAAGACGTAAATGACATTTGATTACCACACTAACATTATAACATTCACAGAGGCAATTTTCTGATAATTGTGCATACTGTGTGCATAGAATACAACGTAATGATTTTTTTTTTTTTTTTTTTTAGCTTAGAAGTGAGTTAAAGTAGTACTAAAAATACTGTCAGTGTTCCAATCCTTTAACTCTTATTCTTTTGTCTTTCCCAGTAGGCTGTTTTTGGGCACCTGAAAGATTTTCTCAGGGCAGCAAAACTGTATTTCAGCACTTCAGGCCATAATTTCATACATTTGAAGAAAAGGATTGAATGCACTTGAAAGGAAAACGCCTTATTCTGCATCCCTAGTTGAATTAATTAGCATTAGCTTCTTCAAGGCAACCAAAAGCAAAGTAACACTGATAAAATAATTAAAATTGCACATGCAAACTATTTAACTTTGTGTCGATTTCTTTTGCAAATCAAACTCCTTGTTGCCTTTTTAATCCATGGGTTCAGAGAGAATGCATAGTATTAGCGTTGCCCGATTGACACAGGATTAATTACCACAATATCCAGCAGCACTGGCTTCCTGTGCCCTCTCAGTGCTCAACAGTATTAATATTTAGAGAGCTCTATGAAGAGAGGAAGCTAAACACAGACATTACCTAATAAGCACTTTTCATTTCTCTTTTAGAATTCAGTGATTGTAAATTAAAATTGGTTCATTTTCTTATAATGATGAGAAGGAAGATCGAAAGCACCAAATTCTGTACTTGACATGAAAAGAGACTTTTGAAGAATGTGCATGTGTGTGGAAAAGATTAGATCATGGTAATGTTACTTTAGTGAATGTTTTTTTAGTTGCATAAGTTACGTCACATCAACAACAGTTTATCAAACCTCTTTCACACCAACCAAATAAACCAAACTCTTATATTTGACAGTAGGCTAAATGGACTCTAAATGGATTTACGGAGGAGATACAGCAGATAAAAGCTTTCCGGGGTGTGTTTCCAAAAAACATCGTTAGCCAATTATGGGGTGATGGGAGACTAGGTGTGAGGTGTGTGCTTATATGAGGAGGCTTGATGAGTGATTAATGCACACCAGGTATGTGTGATTAGTGTTCAGGCGAGGGTGCACACAGAGACCGAGAGATGAGGGAGCCTGGATCATCTGTGATAGTACTGCGACCACCAAGGCGTGGATAACCAGACCTTCTGCCCGGGTTGGTATTGTGGAGTAGGGCTGTTTTCGACGAAGGATTTTCATAGTCGAATCTGATTCGTTAGATTTTGCCGTAGTCGACTGATAGTCGAACCTTTTTTTTATTTATTTTTTTAGATAGCAGCTAGACGTTCGGTTGAATAACTGTTCGTCTCTTATAGGACAACTCGCTCTACGTTTAAAATGAACAGCAAGACAACTAGAAGTGAATGTGCTTTCCATTAAATTAATCCTTAACAACAACAAAAAAAGCTTTGTTTTAAATAAATCACACACAGTAAACAAAACCTTAACAAAAAAACTTTGCAATGAACTTTGCAATTTAGACGCGCAAACTGGTTGCCGGTGCGGTCGGTGAGACGTACATGCCCGAGCAGATTCGGCTTGAAGCCGTTCATCCTCGGATGCGGTGTCGCGCGCGCTGTTACAAAAAAAGCCGTGCACACAGCCAAGCGAAATGGGGTCTTGCCGGTCTTGCACACCCAACGCGTCATTTTTTGCCATGCGCACCTTCGCGCTCGTGCGGACGCGTCTGGTATAAACAAGGCTTTCTCCGTGTCAGCGCGCGTTCTGATCGGTGAAGGTGCACAGACCTCCCCCGAATGATCTCCAGCACTCAGCCTCCGAACCACCACTAACTCCGCCTCCGTTTCCCTCGTAAGCAGATATTAGTATTTAAACATTCTCTATGATAAAAATTTTTTGTAAAAAATATTTTAATAGCACGGTTTTGGCGGTTATGGAGTTCTAATGACACTGTCGGTCTCATGGTTATATGATAACCGTCACACCCCTATTGGTTACATAACACTTCCCTACTGTTCGACTATGAGGTTCATAGTCGAATCAGACCTCTCCGAATCGAATCGTCGAATCCTCGACTATTAGAAGTCAGCCCTATTGTGGAGTGTTGGTCAACCCAGCATTGGCCTGGATTCTCTGTCGACGCACTGCCATTTGCAGACGGTAGTGGGGCTCGTTCCAGACTCTCTCGCTCTCCCAGAACCAGTGATCGACAGATGGTACGTCCGACAGTTCCCCGGACCACGGGAACAAGGGAGGCTGGTAACTGAGTACGCACTGGAATGGTGTATGTCCAGTTGCAGGTTGGTGGAGGCAATTATGCTCGTTCCAGCTCAGGTACTGGCTCCAGGCGTTCTGGTGACCATGGCAGAAGGTTCTAAGGAATCTCCCGATTTCCTGGATCTTTCTCTCAGTCTGCGCGTTCGACTGGGGATGGAAGCCAGATGACAGACTAACAGACACACCTAGGATGATGAAGAATGCCCCACAGACTGCAAAGCAGGCCCAGGCACACATAGATATTAAAACATGCGGTCTCATCGCTCTTCGGAGCAGCAGCAGTACATATGTCTTGCGTTGTCCTGTCCTGTCTATGTTCATCATTGTGCAGATGTATGCGTGTCGATGTCAGGGCTGGACTGGGACAATTGAACAATATTCCACAGCGATCAATACAAAAAACAAACTATAAGCTGCATTGGCATAGCAATACCAGTGTCTCTCACAGGATTTTTGGTAAATCTGTGGTGGGGGAACCTCTGGCCTTCTAGGGGGGTTCAGGGGGGGTTCGGGGGGCCGACTTCCGGATTGATGACGCGTAGTGAAACTAACACTAACACAGCGCTGCCAATTAAGCAAAAGAAAACAAAACGGATGGGCCACCGATGTACGAGTTTTATGGGCCTTTAAGAAAAAAAAAAGTATGAGATGTATTAGCCCAAAAAGCACGTCGGCCCACCGGGCATTTGCCAGATTACCTGTCCAGGCCTGGCCGATGTAGCAGCTTGTTTTTTTTTACTTTCTCTGAGAGATGTCATGATATAAATAATTTATTTTTAATTCTTGTTCTTTTCTGAATACTGTTAAATTTAAAGGATCCCAGCAAGCAATTTTGCGTTTACGAAATGTCTAATAGCCGTCCAAACATAGCCCTGAAGTCTAGGTTAAAACAAGGCAAAATTTGGGCTGTCAGTGAAAATTTAATAGACGTCTAACCATAGCCCGAGAATAGATGCGAAGGCTCCACATAGAACATGTCAAAGAAATGAAACCAAACACCTTGTATTCACTGTTGACTTTGCTTATGGAATATCATACATCTCGCAAGTTATTTTGGTATCTGACTATTTCAATGCATGATGTAAATCAAAGAAATAGGCCTAATAATTATAGGTTCACAAAGAGCTCAAATGAATACATTGTTTAAAAGCATTTTATATGAATGCATGTATTGTATTAATTTTTAAAAAAGTTTAATATTACTTGTCAGTTAATAGGCTATAGTAATTATATGAATATTGTAGCAACTATGAGAATGAACCAAACACAATTGAAGCTTTCATACATAATCACACGAAAGAGGCTTCACATTCCAGATTACCCCAGGCTCTACAACCAAAAAAGACTTTTTATTGTTTAACTAAAGGAAGAACGTTGTCAATGTTTTATAATTTGGCAAGAACAGATCTTTTCAGAAATGGTGAAACAAGAGGCCCTAACAAGAGGTCACCAGACCTTGCGACTAACAGACCACTCTTTCTTAAGGTCCAAGGTCCCATAACATGGGTACCAAACAGACATCAGCAAGAAGGACCCCAGACTGGAATGGCTTAAACCCCTAAACTTTACACACTAACACTTTACATATCAAAATCATAAAACTCATCCCAGAACAATTCTCGATGGACTTATAATCACATCATGCAACCACTAATTCTATGTGATATGTGTATGTCTCATATGCTTAGATGCCATACAATTCATAATTGTTATAAATATTAGGTGTGTGAATGAAAGTGTGCTGTGTTTCCTGTCAGCAGGATCATATTTTTAATTCAAAAAGATGGTTTGATTTGAAATCTGTGTAAAATGTTTTGTATTCTTATAATAGTAATGTCTAAACTGTGGCCTATTGTTCTCTCTGCTGGTGCTGGAGAACAAGGAGATCACTGTAGCGTTTATACGCACGTATAAATATGACTAATTATTATTCATAACAGATTATGATCAATAATTAATCATTTAATTATTTTCAGAATTTACTGTAGCAGAATCAATAGTATGATCATTTTATCAGTTCATCCAATGAACGGAAAGCATAAACAATTATTAATTCTAGGAGATATGATATCTTCTTGGCCAAGAAAGACTAATTCCCAGCTAACAGCTAAATTAAGAAATAAATCAATGGTCAAAGCATAGGTAACTTAGATCGAAGTTCAAGACAATAAATCTGTAAGCACATATCACAAGTAATGCTTCTCTTTTCAAATACAAACAATACTTTATTGATTATAAGCCTATGACTAACACATAAAACTAATATCTAACACAAACACACGCATTCATACAAGTTGAAGAAAGACAGAGAGTGAGGAAGAATGAGTTTTAGGAGATAGATGATGAGATCCCAAGTTTCTATATGCACTAAAAGACATGACCTGAACGAACCATCAATAATTAATTTCACCCTTTTATCGTTTCTTATGCGGGTAATTCACTTTGATATTAAAAGCACCAGTTCAGTTAAAAGTCTGGAGGTACTTGCTTGTCCTTGCTTTGGGGTTCCCCTTTTTGTCGATAAAGGGGGTTCCCGGGTCCGTGGTTTGGCTGGCGGTCTCCTCGTCCTTGCTAGATCTGGGCAGCCAGTCACGTGGTGTGTTGGCGGATGGATGAAACTCTTTGAAGTTGTAAGCGTGTTGCAGTCGAAACGTTTTAAACGAAACTTTGCAGCAAAACTTAACTTAGAACCGAGACTTTTAACGGAAAAGAAACAAAGGAAAAGAAAGGAAGGTGAGACGAGGTGGCTTGAAATAAATCTGTTTTAACCCATATCTTGATTTGGGTCATTTGTCTCTGCGTCTACATGGTTACTATAACCATCGTCTGCTCCGCCCGGCTTGTTCTGCCGAGACCTTTTCCAAGGGAGGGAGCAAGATCACCAGAGAGCAGAGGGCAAGAGCCCCAGAGAACCAGAGAGAGCACAAGAGCTAGAGAACGAGAACACAAGAGCCTCGCAAGAGAGCGATTCCGTGTTTGGGTTTAAGATTTTAAACTCAAAATGTTTGTCCCGCCTCCTGGAGGAATTTGGAATTCGGACAATAAGATACTATATGGTTATTTGAGAGGGGGGGTCTTTTCTATCCCCCCCCCCCCCCTTTCTCTCATCGTGAATCATGTGTTATCTGTGGTCTGCTTACTCATCAGCTCGAACAGAGGATTCAGTTTAGACATAATTTCCATTTTAAGAACATAAACATTTTTACACAGATTTCAATCAAGCCACCTTCTGAATTAATAATATATGAGCATAATGATAGGAAACACGACACTTTCATTCCAGTATCTCTAATATTTAAAACAATTACATGACTTAGATGTGATCTAAGCAGAATAGACACATACAGGGGTTGTAAACACAATATATAATTATGTTATGTTACATAATTTTGATTATGGGTCAGTCAAGAATTGTTCTGGGATGAGTTTTATGGAGTTTGATATGGAGGAAAGTCCTTATGTGTGTGTGTGTGTGTGGGTATCCTTATGGTCAACATCTGTCGCATTCGTGGTGTGTACCACGTGAGGGTTTAGTTCGCAAATGGTTGTCTTCAAGACAAAGGGTAGTTTTGTATGTACATCCACAAGGAGACGTACTAATTGATGAGGGGAAAACTAGCTCGGGACCCTGAATGGTTCAGTCTGTTTAGTCGCAGGGGTCAGGTGACTTCTTGTTAGGGCCTCTTGTTTCACCATTTCTGAACAGATCTGTTCTTGCCAAATTATAAAACATTGACAACGTTCTTCCTTTAGTTAAACAACAAAAGGTCTCTTGGCTTCAGCGCCTGCGGGGTAATCTGGAATATGCCGCGTCTTGTGTTGGATTATGTATGAAAGCTTCACTCGTGTGGGTTTCGTTCTCGTTGTCGCTACATATCCCCCCTTCGTTCGATGATGGGTTGAGAAGAAGACATCAGTGAACGCTGGAGAAACGGGTAAAGGAAGCAAACACACACAGCGAACAACAAGACAACACCTCCATGACTGGTCACTTTACTGGTGCAGGGCATTCGATTATCTAGGCCTAAACAGGTTCACTCTCTCAATTTAGTCAATCACGTTGAATAAAGTTTAATTCAATTTTAGGACCGTTATTTTAGTTTGTTTTGGTACGGTGATTGATCAACTTTGTGACTAAATTTGATTTGTTTGTTTTATTCTCTTCTAAATTGTTCTAGGTTTAGACCAATTTACCTTTCAATTTGTGATACGAATTATGCAGGGAGTTCTCTGACATTCGTTTTAAGATGACTTACAAATATTAGGCGTGGTGTGTCAATCCTATTATTGTGACCTTGACCCTTATGGGGTGGACAGGCATTTTACCTAATAAAAGAAGAAGGAAAGGAAGGAAGAAGTAAAACAAAACAAAGCAGTTGAGTGTTCCTGATTTGATTTATAACTATGGTTGCGCAGCTAAGGTGTCAGGTATCATGATGTAGTGAGAGGTGTTCTCAGGTGCACTTGTTGGATTGGTAGTTACCATGTTTCCTATGGTAAGTGTAGCTAAGTTGTTAAGCTAGTTTCTGAAGTTAGTTTCTACCTGTGGGGGAAATCAGATTTGTTGAATGTTTTGCACGGTAGAGGTGGTTAACTTCTGTATGTAAGTGAGTATGTTAGGGGTGTCGTGTAGTGCATGTATGTATGTATGTATGGTCAGATCTGTTTCAGTCTGTTTTGCTCCCCCCTTTGCTTGATGGCTTAGCTTTGGTGAGCTTGTTGCATCTTTGCCTTGGAAAAGGGATCTTCTGTGATCTGCTGGGGGTCAATCCAGTAAGGCAGGAAGTTCTCTGGCAGACATTGGGAGGTAGTTTGGCACGGATGTGTGAAGATGTAGTGTGAAACTTTGGTCTCCGTTGTTGCCTTCCTCCGACGGTGCCTTCTGGTTGTGACAGACTTTCTGACCTTCTGTGCATACCGTTGTTGCTGTAGCACACACATGGTTCTTGAGTTTGGAGCTCGTTTGGTGGTTTCTTTATGAGTGATGGGTAGCCAGGATGGTGTTTTCTGGTACCTCTGGGTGTTTGTCAGTGGTTGACTGTGAGAGGCCACTTTGTTCTGTGTTGTTGTAGAACAAGTGGTCGTCATGTTCGTTATGAAGGTGTATCAGATGAATCGGTGGTCTTCCGTTCCATCGCCATCCTGTTCATCATCCATGTTTACCTAATTTCCGATGAAAACTTTCAGTTGCCTCATTAGTTGCTCCATGTCTTCTGAGGGTAAACTGCCTGGTTCTTGGGCATACTCAGTGCTGTGTTTAACTGAGTGGTGCCAAGGTGGGTTTCGTTGTTGAGTACCCACATGGAGTGCTTTTGGATGCCTTGGTTGATGGCCTTTGGATGTCCATTTAGGTTTCCAGTAGTTTCCTTCTTGTGGGTTACTTGAGAAGCGTGGCTGGTCCCATGGCATTTCCATGCGGTTAGTGTGGTAGGTGTCATCGGCATGGGAGTCACGTTCTCTGTGCTCCTTACGAAGGACTGTGCTGTTGTCATGCCACTGGGTGTCCTCCAGTGCAAGGCTTGTGTCTTGGCTGATGGAGTTTGAAACTGTGGATGTTTTCAAACCTTTCATTGAGGTCATCTTTTGTTTGATGTAGGCCTTGTGTGTCAGGTCACGTAGCTGTTGAATTGTCATTGTGCCTGGGCAGGCCATGATGCCAAGATGATGACTCAATCCGGGGTGCAGGTTTCTCAGGAAGAGGGTTTTGAAGTTCACATCCTCTTCAAGGTCAGGTTTGTTATGTGCACCTAAGTAGCCTTGTCGAAAGCGGTGGTAGTAGGCTTGGGGAGTCTCTTGTCGACCTTGTTTGGTTTCCATGGCGATTAACACACCGTGTTCCGCCTCTGGGCCTGTGAATTCTTTAATCAATGTCTCACATAGCAGCTGGTAGTTTGACTTGACATGAGCAGGTTGTCGGTCTAGGAAGCTTCGTACCTCTGGACTGGATGTGGATCTGAGGAGGTAGAACCTGTCTCTATCAGTCATATGTGGTCTCACCTCTAGGTGGAAGTTGATATCTTTGATGTAGGTCTGGATGTCGGGACCCTCTGTGGAGTTCGGGTTGAACTGAGTGATATTCTTAACCAGCTGGTTGAGATCTTTAAAGGTTATCCCCTGTGCAGCTTTGGAGTCTGCCTGGATGAGCTCTCGTTGCTTGTTGGCAGTGAACAGTTCTGGGGTGAAGGCCTGTGGCGTTTTGGGTTGTGGCCATTCACTTCTTTCACTGTATGCCAGTTCTTGGATGGAGAACTCTGTTCTGCTCAGCAGGGGTGATGCTGAGGGAAGTCTCTCCCTTCTTGGCTCTGGTTTCTGTTGGAAAATGTGCTGGAGTTCATCTCTGACCGCGTAGAGCTCGTCGTTGGCGTCATCTCGCTGTTGGGTCAGATGGTCCATTTCAGCGCTGCACCTTTCCAGGTGGTCTTTCAGAGCATTAATTTCAGAGTTCTTATCTTTAATGTCAGCTTTGGCTTTCTCTAGCTGATGTTCAGCAGACTGGAGTTGGTTTACAAGATGCTTTTGGACAGTCTTTAATTCTAGTTTGTCACGTTCAGTGACTGCAAGGGCTTCTTGGAGCTTATCAAGTTGTTTCTTTGTTTCTTACTCCACTTCATCAGGCGCTTTGAGTTTGTCTTGAGCTTTTGCTTTGAGCTGGTCTGTGCAGTGTTGAGTGTGCATCAGCTCTCTCAGGAACTCAGTGGTCTGACACTTGAAGTTGTCCTGGACTTTCACTTCCAGCTTGTCTATGTGGCTCTGGGCATGCGTCAGCTCCTCCTGGAGGTGGGTGATGTGCTTGTCGCTTAGTTTCAGCTGGGCTGTGAAGGCATTGCTTAAGGAACAGGTTATTTTGGTTAGTTCCACGTGGTTGTGGTTCTGGCTTGAATCATGTGTCAGGAATCTTCTCAGAATTATAATTATTATTAAAAATAATAACAGTTCAATTGTCTTTGGTTTGAGGCAGTCTGTAATGCCTCTGAGCCAGGCGTCCCCGTCGTCCCTTTGGGCAGTGGCGTTCGTCGTTCCCGACATGTTGGTACGCTGGGGTGAAGAGACTGACACAGACCTGTGTGGAATGTAAGCCTATATGTGGTTGAACAGCTAAGTGTCGTTTCAGTGACGATACACCAATAGTGAAATGTTGTAATGTCTACGTGTTGGTCTCAGTGTAGACAGGTAGGCTAGTGATGGGGAAACTTCGTCACTCAACTGAGTGAGGGAAAGAGAGAGAAAAAGGTTAAAACAAATCTCAATTGTAAAGGTTTTTTTTTTTTTCAATGGGAGAAATATTTTTTATAACAATTTTCTATCAATGAAAAGCTGGTTTCAACTCGTGATGTGAGGACTATGTCACTCTACTGAGTAAGAAAAAAAAGATTTTTTTTTGGTTAAAAACCAATTTTAAAAAAAAAAAACAAGAAAGAAAATTCTTAACTAGGAGAGATATTATTTTTCTCGTAAATGCTTCCTATCAAAGAGAATCTGTTTCCAGAAAGTTAAACAATATTATTGTTTATGTTTACAACGAAAAATAATACAATAATAATGCTGATACCTATTTTCTGAGTTTGACCGGATTGACACCACACACCGTCAGTTGGGCCGCTTACAGCAGGGATGCTTTGAAGGCGACGGTTGCTCAACACGTGTCTCTGTTAATTGATCTTGGATGAGATGTCAAATTGTAAATTGCGTAAACAGATGCAGGGAGAGTATGGAGAACAGAGAGGGTTTGATTAAAAATCAAATACCTAATGATTTCTTTGGAAAGATTGTCTTTCTCTTTCTTTTGAATCGATTGATGGTTCTCTCAGGTGTTTTCCCTACAAGTGCAAAGAATGGGATGGAATAAAGCAGGACAGCACAGGAAAGATGTGAGAAGGGAAGGAGGGAAGGAGATTGGATCCACAAATGGCTGGAGCCTTTGTCGAACTACGAGTATAGAATTGACAGTTGCCAAACAACTAAACATTCACAAATAAACTTTTGTAAGAGAGGGTTATCTCTGATTTATTTGAAACTCGTAGTGAGATACCAATGTCTCCTATTGAGGCTCAGGTGTGTCACTTCCAAGCAAAAAAAAAAAAAGGAAGAGGTAATGAAGATGAAAGAAAGTAATAATGATAGTGGACAAAATACAAAAGGGAAATTAAATAAAGGGGAAAATGAATAAGTAAAATAGAATGGTTAAGTTTATAACCACAACTGAAATAAATGAGAAAAGGAGGATACAACGCAAGAACAATAAGAAGCAAGTATGAGTCTAACAATATTTTGTAATAGGGAAAATGTTGGTGAAATAAGTTCTTAACTTTCAAAGTTTAAGACTTATTCGCCTGTGATTAGATCTAAAAGAGAAATTTAGAAATTATGAAATTAGATTTATTAAAAATAAATCGAGAAATCATTAGAAATTACCTGTTCAGAAAAATAGACTTTAAATTTTACTTTAATAATTCCCTTTTAAAAAATCAAATTCGACCTTGACAATTAATAATCATAAACCAGTATTTTCTTTTTCAAGTAAAATGCAGGTAAAGGAATTAATAATTGCAAACGTCTTCCTTTTCACGGAAAATATGGGTTAAGATGGGAAAGGTAAAATAAGACAGAAGAAAAGACCAACAGGTGTAAAGTCAAGGTGTTTAAATTGTTAAATCACTTTAACGTTGTTCAAACAGACACTGTATTTAACCATTGATGTTAATACTACTGATGTAAATAATGCTTGAGGCTTTAGCATATAGGCCTCACTGTAACAACTGCTTTGGTTAGCTTAGCAAGGGGTTAGCTGGCCTAGCTAGCCACCGAAGGGTTTGTTTACACTGTGGCTCAAGCCTGTGAGAGGTCAGAGTTCCCCCGGAAGCGTTGGTTAAGACTTCCGTGTCACGATCGTAACTAGGGCGACCGCACGAACACTAGTGGGTAAACATGTGAATTGCAACAGTTTGGAAACAGTTACGCATGTTACATGAAATGTCGGCGCATTTCAACAATGTTCATAGAATATGCATGTACAGTAACAGTCGATCATATTACGGGAAATGTCGGCGCATTTCAAACTGTACCAAAATACACCACTCGTAGCTTTAGCTGGTATTACGACGTGGGCCTTCACTCAATTTGTAAAGAGTGATATTAACTTTAAGCAAGCGACAGCTTTGCGTTATAATAGATGGAACGATGGCGACCTCGGCGGATCGTCTCTGTGCAAGTTTATCTGAGCACACAAAACAACAGGGTTCTTAACTGTTGGCTCAGTTTCAATGTCAAGCTTTACTTGAACACAACTTTAAAACTCCTCTTATTAAATTACACTCGGACACACGCAGTGTTTACACGAGAATTCATTGAACAGACACCAACGTGAGCAACCACCGACAAACAGCTGTTTATTACTGGGATTGCAATGGAACACGCATTGACAATCAGATAAATATAACTGCTTCTATGTTTATCACGGATCGCAGTGGAACACGCACTGTGAATCGGATAAAAATATATAACGTTAGATGAGGAACACGCTCATCGCTCTGTGAGGAAAATATTCGTTCTTATATGGTTATTTTAATTCCTGCAGTATAATTTTGTTAAGCTCTCTGGCTGATACACACACATGTATAGCTTTGACAGACGCTGGAACACGCAGACGTCAGTAAGCTATAATCAAGGTATTTCAGAAATTGAGGAACACGCTCAATTCTCACCTTATTGTTGTGTGATATTTTATATCTTGGGTTATTTTACTGCAGTTGAAAAATAACATATATGGAGGCAGACAGACTGACAGCTCTCTCTCTCTGGGGTGCATCCACGCACGCAGCAGACTCATTCAAACAGGGCGCGCGCTGCGCGCTCTCCATACGTCACACACAGACTCTCGGAGGTTCGGATCTCTCATCCGCACAAAATGAAAAGATAAATTACTTGGTATATCCTTACAATTTAGGTTAAACTGCCCGCATTTTTCTCCACCATAAATGTAGCGTTTATACGCACGTATAAATATGACTAATTATTATTCATAACAGATTATGATCAATAATTAATAATTTAATTATTTTCAGAATTTACTGTAGCAGAATCAATAGTATGATCATTTTATCAGTTCATCCAATGAACGGAAAGCATAAACAATTATTAATTCTAGGAGATATGATATCTTCTTGGCCAAGAAAGACTAATTCCCAGCTAACAGCTAAATTAAGAAATAAATCAAGGGTCAAAGCATAGGTAACTTAGATCGAAGTTCAAGACAATAAATCTGTTAGCACATATCACAAGTAATGCTTCTCTTTTCAAATACAAACAATACTTTATTGATTATAAGCCTATGACTAACACATAAAACTAATATCTAACACAAACACACTCACACGCATTCATACAAGTTGAAGAAAGACAGAGAGTGAGGAAGAATGAGTTTTAGGAGTTAGATGGTGAGATCCCAAGTTTCTATATGCACTAAAAGACATGACCTGAACGAACCATCAATAATTAATTTCACCCTTTTATCGTTTCTTATGCGAGTAATTCACTTTGATATTAAAAGCACCAGTTCAGTTAAAAGTCTGGAGGTACTTGCTTGTCCTTGCTTTAGGGTTCCCCTTTTTGTCGATGAAGGGGGTTCCCGGGTCCGTGGTTTGGCTGGCGGTCTCCTCGTCCTTGCTAGATCTGGGCAGCCAGTCACGTGGTGTGTTGGCGGATGGATGAAAGTCTTTGAAGTTGGAAGCGTGTTGCAGTCGAAACGTTTTAAACGAAACTTTGCAGCAAAACTTAACTTAGAACCGAGACTTTTAACGGAAAAGAAACAAAGGAAAAGAAAGGAAGGTGAGACGAGATGGCTTGAAATAAATCTGTTTTAACCCATATCTTGATTTGGGTCATTTGTCTCTGCGTCTACATGGTTACTATAACCATCGTCTGCTCCACCCGGCTTGTTCTGCCGAGACCTTTTCCGAGGGAGGGAGCAAGAGCACCAGGCTGCCCTACAAAGGCAAAACGCCGTAACATCATGTTTGGTCAAAAATGAGTTAGTGTCATTTTTGTGGTATTTGAGACCTCCTTTATCATGTGAATAAATATCGTGAGTCAATTTGATTGTTTTAACGAGAAAATAAAGGACTATGACAACCGTAACATCCAAAACCATGTGAGAAACCACAGCAGAACGCCGTAACAGCTGTTACGGCTCTTTGCCTTTGTTTCAGCACGCTGAAGTTGAGTTAAGGTGTTCTGGCTTTGTTTAGCCTGGCATCAAGAGAGATGTTACGGTGCCGCTGTGATGTTACTGTACTCTGGCTTTGTCATACTGTCAAATTTTGCCGCTCTCAAACCACGTAACATACACACGACACATCTTTGTTAAGAACATACCAAACATTTTATTATAAACATGATACATTTTCGATTGCATTCTGCTTAATTCAGCTAGTTTGCTAAAACTACATACCACCAACTTTGCTGGCCAGACAAACTGCTAAGTATGCAATCAGAAACAAAGCAAGGTGAACAAGCCACACTTAGATGCAAGCTAATAGGTTGTCATAAATGTTGTTTTTCGTTCAGGGCAATTGGTTCAGATCTGTCAATGTCAGTGACAGCCCGGAGCTAGCTAAATTTAATCTGTGTCACGTACATTAGCGCTAACGTTCAGAGACGCCAAAAACTAATTATTAAATACAATAACCTTTCTACCTTTCCATGCAATCCGATATAATCCATGGAAAATCCATAATCCATATAGCAATGCACGTCATTTGCTGTATCCACAACAATTCATACGTGTTTGAGCCATATTCCTTCTTGCAGGTGTTCCATATCAGATCTTACACAAATCCATAAAGCACTAAGCTAGTTATCACTAAAGTCCGTACAAAGTAGGCTAACCTAAATGGTAAAAGTAATTCCAGCTTTTTTTCGGTTGACTCTGTCTATATTATCTCAGAATTAAAAAGCAGTAATCCAAGTCGAGTTCGTTGACTCTGCATCTTGAGCAGTTTGGTGGCCCATAACCCTTTAACTGTCACCACACCCCACCGCTTCTCCCCTCCCCTCCCTTTTTTCGCATAGACATGAAAATCACTATCCAAACTTAAATGGTTGTAATTCAATAATGCTTTGTAATAGACCTATGGACAAATTGTGTTCCAAATTTTAGGTTGATATCTCAAAAAAATGAGCTTTCAGTAAGATTTTATTTGGGCGCAGTAACAAACTTTGTCACTAGATGGACAGCCAAGCTTCCTTACTGACCATATAAGGATGCCTCCATTTTCATATATGCTTTGAGTGATCTGAACCAAGTATTTTCATAATTTGCATACAATTTATGAAGTAGAAATCCTATTCAGAAGTAGTATGAGTTGTTTGGCAGTATTTGATTTGAATTCAACCTCTAATAAACGCATAAAACAAGCATATATGTGCTTTACAGCTGGCAGCTGCATCACAAATCGAGAATCCATAATATTTTTGTTTATATATATAAAAAAGATTTCTGACTTTTTTTTTCAAATAAAATTTGTGTTATTTTTTGAACTCTTGGTATGAAAACAAACTGAGCTTTCTACCAATTTCATGATTTTTCATGTTTATTGCTTTTTCAAAATAAAGGCCAAAGACGTCTAATGAATATGAAATATTCTTGTTGCAAATTGATAAATTATGTTTAATTAATTATTACTCTATATCTTGCATTTAAATAAATATACATTTGTATTCAATTATAATTAAATTATCTTTATTGTGGAAATATTTATTGTATATAGGCTATTCATACATACTGTACTGCAAAGTAACTTATCTGTCATACTGTTTAACTGTGTTAGTGTTGCCGCACTATCATAATCATTATAGCACTAAATAGGAACAACCAAAGGTCTTCTATATAATTTAAAACACATACCATGATGACTAGACCTTGGTTAGGTGTTCTTATAATGGATGTAAGTATGGGGAACAGCAAGCAAATATTGATTATATGTCAGTTACTGCCTTTTGCCTTTGCACGACTCCTTATTTTTGGCACATGATACAAAGGCAGAGTACAGTAACTGCCAAACAAGGGTCAAAGGTCAATTTTGAGCTCAAGATGTTTTGCATACAAACATTTCTTTATTATAGCAACTAGTTGTCAAATTTTGGGAGTCCTACCTATAATACTTTTGTCTGGACAAAACAGAAACTTTAAAGTCATTTTTCTCAGTTTCACACTCTAGCGAGTTAAGGTCTTTTGCCTTTGCAGGGCAGCAGAGAGCAGAGGGCAAGAGCCCCAGAGAACCAGAGAGAGCACAAGAGCTAGAGAACGAGAACACAAGAGCCTCGCAAGAGAGCGATTCCGTGTTTGGGTTTAAGACTTTAAACTCAAAATGTTTGTCCCGCCTCCTGGAGGAATTTGGAATTCGGACAATAAGATACTATATGGTTATTTGAGAGGGGGGGTCTTTTCTATCCCCCCCCCCCCCCCCCTTTCTCTCATCGTGAATCATGTGTTATCTGTGGTCTGCTTACTCATCAGCTCGAACAGAGGATTCAGTTTAGACATAATTTCCATTTTAAGAACATAAACATTTTTACACAAATTTCAATCAAGCCACCTTCTGAATTAATAATATATGAGCATAATGATAGGAAACACGACACTTTCATTCCAGTATCTCTAATATTTAAAACAATTACATGACTTAGATGTGATCTAAGCAGAATAGACACATACAGGGGTTGTAAACACAATATATAATTATGTTATGTTACATAATTTTGATTATGGGTCAGTCAAGAATTGTTCTGGGATGAGTTTTATGGAGTTTGATATGGAGGAAAGTCCTTATGTGTGTGTGTGTGTGTGTGTGTGTGTGGGTATCCTTATGGTCAACATCTGTCGCATTCGTGGTGTGTACCACGTGAGGGTTTAGTTCGCAAATGGTTGTCTTCAAGACAAAGGGTAGTTTTGTATGTACATCCACAAGGATACGTACTAATTGATGAGGGGAAAACTAGCTCGGGACCCTGAATGGTTCAGTCTGTTTAGTCGCAGGGGTCAGGTGACTTCTTGTTAGGGCCTCTTGTTTCACCATTTCTGAACAGATCTGTTCTTGCCAAATTATAAAACATTGACAACGTTCTTCCTTTAGTTAAACAACAAAAGGTCTCTTGGCTTCAGCGCCTGCGGGGTAATCTGGAATATGCCGCATCTTGTGTTTGATTATGTATGAAAGCTTCACTCGTGTGGGTTTCGTTCTCGTTGTCGCTACATCACAGATAACCCATGATTTACGATAAGGAGAAAATAGGGCCACCTCCTAAATTAAGCCAGTGCCCAATTGGCCAGAACCCATCCGGGAGGTTGGACAAACTTTGAGTTTAAAATCTTAGACCCGAACACAGAATCGCCCTCTCTTGTGCTCTCTTGTGCTCGCTCTTGCCCTCTGCTCTCTAGTGCTCTTGCTCTCTCTCTCCCACGGGAAAGGTCTCGGCAGAACAAGTCGGGTGGAGCAGACGATGGTTAAAGTAACCATGTAGACGAACGAAGACAAAGAACCCAAATTAAGATCAGAAGAACATGGGTTAAACCACAGTTTCATTCAAACCATCTAACTCGTCTCACTTCCTTTCTTTTCCTTTGTTTTCTTTTCGTTGAAAGTCTCGGTTCTAAGTTAAGTTTTGCTGCAAAGTTTCGTTTAAACGTTTCGACTGCAACGCGCTTCCAACTTCAAATACTTTCATCCATCCGCCAACACCCCACGTGACCCCAAGATCTAGCAGGCACGAGGAGGCGGCCAGCCAAGCAACGCTTTACCCTTTACACCGACAAAAGGAGAATCCCAAAGCAAACCGAAGACAAGCAAGTAACCTCTCCAGACTTTTAACCGAACTGGTGCAGTATATAAAATTGAATAACCTGCCTAAGAAACGATAGAAGGGTTAAATCGATGATTGATGGTTCGTCCAGGTCATGTCTTTTAAGTACATATAGAAACTTGGGATCTCACCGTCTGACTCCTAAAACTCATTCTTCCTCACTCTCTGTCTTTCTGCAACTCGTATGAATGTGTGTGTGTGTGTGTGTGTGTGTGTGTGTGTGTGTGTGTGTTAGATATTAGTTTTATGTGTTAGTCTTCTAATCAATAAGGTATTGTTCGTGTGTGTTAGATATTAGTTTTATGTGTTAGTCATAGGCTTATAATCAATAAAGTATTGTTTGTATTTGAAAAGAGAAGCATTACTTGTGTTATGTGCTTACGAATTTATTGTCTTGAACTGCGATCTATAAGTTACTTATGCTTTTACCCTTGAATTATTTCTTAATTTAGCTGTTAGCTGGGAATTTGTCTTTCTTTGCCAGGAAGATATTATATTTCCTAGAATTAATAATTGTTTATGCTTTCCGTTCATTGGATGAACTGATAAAATGATCATACTATTGATTCTGCTACAGTAAATTCTGAAAATAATCAAATTATTAATTATAGATCATAATCCGTAATGAATAATAATTAGTTATATTTATACGGGCGTATAAACGCTACAATATATGATTTAATTAAAAGTAATTATAATTAATATAATATAAATATAATAAATAATTAGCAGCAAAATTCTCTAAAGTTTTTTCACTATAAACTGCTTCACTTCGGAGCGAGAGAGACAGGGGGAGTGGCTTTATTGCATCAGATACATGTCACTTTGCTCACAGCTGATTGGTCCAGTTTGGGTTTGCAATCTCTAACCCCGAATACAACCTGCTCCGGAGTTTATGTGGCAGTCGTCCATAAGGAGCTGCCGCTTTACCTTCGTTTTGTTTGTTTATTTTATAATTAAAGTATTGTGTTAAATGGTCGCTGGTTCTCACTTCCTTCTTCCCTGAGCTTTAACCTCGTTACAGTAGCAAATGAATCATAAATAACACGTGAACCCTGTCGTAAGATGATTTCTGCACTCGTTTCTACGTTAGATTGATAAATGAGACCCATTGGGCATAGCAGAGTGGATGTGGCTGCAGGAAATGTTTTGGGTTCAAACACAATAGCGACTTTCTTAAGAGTAGGTCGCCATTCTCTCACTGCCCATAAAAAGCTTATGAGCCAAGTTTAGGGACTTGCGCCTGTGAGACGGGGTGTTAGAGCGAGAATGCAAAGACTGTGCCACTAGGGAAGAGAGGTGGCAAGTGGCGGTGCCCAGGTCGTTACATGAGAAGGTTATAAGGGCTACACACGGAAACTTGGTCCGAGTATTTCAGTGTGGTGTTCCCCCTGGTAGTAGTAAATAAACAAATTTACCAGTTTGTCATTGATGTGGTTCTATTCATGTGCTGTCTGTATTTTTCTTTCCACTTGAGAGAGTAAGCTGACATAGCTATCACACATCTCTCTCTCAAACACACACTCACAAATATTTTACAAGGAGTCAGCAATGCCAAAGCCAATCAACAGCAAAACAAATACAGGCTCCTAACCTAAATGAAATGAGAGATACAAGATCATTGGAGAAAACCACATTTATTGAAGATTGATGCTAGAATGCATGGATGGATGGACAGATGGATGAACACGCAGATGAATACCAGGCTGAAAGGATAGGCGTATGAGACAAAAAGATTGCTGGATAAATGTATGTGTGGATGGATGAATTGCCTAGACAGTTCTGTCTCTGAAGGAGGGGCGGTCCCTGCCCGGCCCTGAAGCCAAGCACTAATGTTATCAGAGGGCCGCTGACTCAGTACATGATGTCTGCCATGATACTCCAAACAGAGCAGATGGAGGAGGATGTTATAGATGATTACTACTGATTAACTCATTCTGTCAGTCAATGCAATAAAAAACACTGGATACATCACAGGACAGACTAACATAGGGCCTTATTTGGTTGTAGATGGGCACTTTTGGTGTTTTTATATAAACTTTACACAATAAATATATCAATTTATATTAATAGTAATTTTGTATTTGCATTGTGTTTGCACTGATTTAGTTATGATCAAAGGATTCGCAAGAGTGCAGAAATTGGGTTACATCATTGCATTTGTGCACTCAACATACATAATTGCTCAGTGCTGCAACCTTTTATGCAATGGGAGTAGATCTAAATAAAATGATGAAATCGCTTTTCACAATTAGGTACAGTAATCTCTGCAAATGTAATATAAAAACGTAAAAGCTTTCAAAAGAGTTCAAATAGTTTCATATTAAAAATTAATACCCAATCATTTTTGTTTATGGAGAAGTCTTAAAAGAGACATGCCCCTTTAAACAGAGTTTTTAAATCAGAGGGCAAAAATCAGGGTAGAAAATGGTCATTTATTTACAAACTATGGTGTAAAACTCCAGTCCTAAAACTAACAGTTTAACATGCACCTCAGGAAACATTCTAAAATAATAATTGGTTAGATATAAAAGTGCCTAAACACTCTTTGACCCTTTTTGTGTATTGTGTATTTGTCTCCATCCCTCTCTTGGCCAGACCATAAGCAGCTGACTGTCAGATGTGTGAAACTGTTCCTTAGCTCTTTGTTAGATTAATATTGGGCCTGCCCCCATGCACTCATTGGTAATGAAAGTGAGTTAGGCATTAACTGCAGGCATCTCTATGGCTAGACACATGCAAGAGTTGCTGTCTCTGCAGAAAACAGCCTCCCTCTCTTTTCCCCTCCATTCCCCCCCCCCCCCCCCCCCCCCCCCCCCCCCCCCCCCCTCTCTCTCTTCGGGTTAATTACTGTAATGGTTCAGCTGTCCTTCGGGGGATGCTGAAAGGTCAGGGTTTGGCAGGGAAAGGGAAAGAAAGAGGGTTTGTAAGAAATGGTTAGCAGCATACAGTGGCACAAAGATCCCGAAGACATGTTCATTAACATTGTTTTACTTTTTTGTGTGTTTTTTGGGTGGAACACACACACAAATAGATATTTTGAAAAGTGGATCAGCAACTGGTCCAAGGTTGTTTTGAACGTCAATGATTTTCAAAATAATCTTCAAAACTCTCTTTTTTCCCCTCAATACATAAATGTATGTATGTACATGTGTCTTCTCTCCCCATTCATGTAGACCTGTGTTCACTCCACTCTTCCATTCTTAAATAATACTGTGCTGACTGCTTTTATTAATGGGTCGCTTCTTCAGCCTTTTTTTTAATGATCAGCTCGAATCTGCAGAGGAGTCTGGCTCCACTATGATTAACTGTGACCAGAGTCTATTTCCTTTATTCTCACGTATGGCAAACATTCCTTTTAATGAATTTGATATTGAAAAACCATTAGGCTTAGCAGACGGTTCAGTCATTTGAGTGTTCAATATGCTCACAGAATCGTGCTTATTTGACATCATGAATGATGGCAGGAACTTTGGTGTCTTTTTTTCAAATACAGGCCCATTCTGTATTTTATTCCTGTTTGAGATGTATAATTGATGTCTGAGCGATTTAATTTTTAAGTTTTGTAGGAACAAACAGAATGAAGGATCTAAGGATTCCTAATAGCAGCCTTTGTGTGTAACTTGAAGTGCGAGATTATACATCTTTGTTGTGTTTAATTATCCTTTTTTATATGTATAATCATTTAATCATTATTTAATAATTTATTAATTTTTTATCATATTATTTTATTTATTTATTTTTTCTTGCCCCCTTACATTAGCTATACATTTGCTATAGTTGTTTAGTCTTTGTGGGATTTCATGGGTAACTGGTCTTCACACAGGTCCGGGCTGGGTAATCGGGAGAATTCCCAGTGGGCCGCTTCACTTTTGGGCCGGTCGAGGATTTTTTTTTTATTTTTATTTTTTTTTACATTTGTCACGTTGTCTATTTTCTCTTCCTCGTTATTCTCCCCTCCTCTTCCAAATAGAGTTGGTTGGGTCCATAGCCTGTCTTTTTCAAAACATATTCTCAGGTAGTACGCTACCGATAGCTGGGCCGGCCCTACCGTAACTGTACGCGTCAGGGAGATGGATGGGAGGAAGAGGCCAGGAGGGACTGAAAAAGCCAGGTTGAAAAAAAGAAAGGCATTGGAGGAGGATGCTGCCAAATGTGTAAAGCTTACACATTTATTTTCAAGAGGACAAACACAAGTGGCAACAGGTATAATGATTACGATTAGCAACGCTGCAACGTAAAGACAAATGCCATTGTAGCATTGTCAACCTATTCATAAGCCAAATATTAAATGTAATTAAGGCGAGACATGGCAGGCAAAAACATCGTTTTTTTACTGGTCAATTTTGAGATTTTGGGATATTTGTCTTCTTTCAGACTTGTGGTGAAAAAAAGTCAGAAATACACATTTAGGTCTTTATCTTACAACACTTTGTCTGTTTGCGTCTGTAGATTTTTCATAAAATCATCAAAAGTTGGCGTTCTAAATCATCCCGCTGCTCCGCGATCGCTGCCTGCCATAGTCAGTAAAAGAAATGGACACAGCGACCCCATAGACTTCAACGGAGAAAAGTGAAGTCAATTAGAAGCACTCACTTCCTGATTGCCAAGAGCACTGCACAGGCTCACACTGAGCTTGATGACGTAGATGTGACGTGAGCAACCTGACTCACAATTGTACGTCTTCTAGTAGCTGTGCCAAGCGGAATCTGAATCATTCCCATCCGAATCTTGCAGAGCCGGAGATCGTGAGGACTAGCTGTCCATGAGCAGTAGCAGGATCAACTTTACAACTCTCTATGGGCTTCTCCATTGACTTTATGCCTCCACGGCCCACCGATTGCATGTGAGCTTCTCCTTCTGTCTATACGGTAATTTCTCTACTGTGCGACAGAGAGTCGCATGGTTATGACGCAATCGTTAGCCTATTTTTACAAAAACTGCTTCTACGGGGCCATAACGTAAGATACAAGGTAATGGAGCCTTTTATACATTGTTTATTTCTAAAGAAACACGGCAATGGACAAATGGACTCTTTAAACGCCTCAGATGTAAAGTTATTCGTTGTCAAAGTGACGCCAAAATGAATGGGACTCAATGGAATGCTTACAGCAGGTGAAGGCTTGCTAGCCAATGGCGGTGCGCAGGGAGACTTCAGTTTCCGGCTGATGGATTACCCCCTTGCTGCCTGCACCCTGTCATCGCACACCCCGTTAGAAAGCTTACTCTCTCCTGTACAATGCTGTCAGATCCAAATATGGTCATTTCCTTTTTATCAGCAACCAATCGTGAAAGTAAAAGGGGGGATTTAAGGCGCAATCTCATTGGCTGCTGCTAAATCTTTAAAGCCCATTTTCTCAAAATGACTTTTCTCTCATACTCCAAGTCCGAAATCTCCTCTTCAGTAGCACCTATATACAACAAACTTTCCAGTCTTGTACCTAGTTATATTATGAAGACATTTACTGAGGGATTTGTAAATATATTATTTGTAGCCTGATTTATATAACATTTTATTCCAAAAAACATGGCGAAAATCATTTTTTTAAGGCTATTGACAGTATATTCTGATTTACAGGATAACAAAAGTAGCCATCCATAAATCCCTCTGTAATTTTAAGAAAGAGCAGTATATGACGGTACATGATAAACCAAAATGTATTGTTTGTTCAGAAGTGGGTGAAGTAAAGGAGATACCCATGCAGAAAAATGATAATGACCATGATATTTTTTGTTAACTTCTCAGCTTAAGTGAATTATTATTTAACCTTTACATTATTGTTGAACCATGGTATTAATAAAAACTACACAATAGTAAGAGCTGAACTGTTGCTTCATTTATCCAATTTCCACCACCATGGAAAAAGTGGGCCGGTCTTGGGCCTGAAATTCCCAGGCTGAAAAGTGGCCCCACTCGGGCCCTGTCTTCACAAGTAAGGAATAAGAGTGACAAGTCTAAACAAAGTAAGGATGAAATCCATATTAAGTCTGAGAATTGATAAATACGCAACTAAGATTATTCAGTAAACCATGCTTTATCATCACTTTGTCGTCTTCTTTTTTGTCTATTTCACGGCCTTCTCTCAGGCTGATAAAAAACTTTTAGTTAAACAGTTAATTCACCCAAAAATGACTTTTTTCATTTAAAAATTGATTATTACTCACCCGTCGTTTTGAGAGTTTTGTTAATTTTCGGAAAACAAATCAAGATCTTTTTATTGAAATATGAGAGCTTTCTGTCCATCCAGCCATGTAATATGTACTTGACCAGTTGTCCATGTAATATGTACTTGACCAGCGCGTGGGACAATCATTCACAACAATTAGGCCACACTTATCCAAAATCTTCTGTGTTGCAACAGATGACTTGCGAAAGAGCTTCACAATTGATCGTGCTTTGTCAAGTATTCGCTTCACACTTGCCTCCTTGTTTAGCATGTGGACCACAAGCTGCAGCGTGTGAACCACACATGGCAGCCGTTCCATATCCATCTCCATGTTTTGATGGCTACCAAAAAGAAAGTAAATACTTATCAGGTAAATGAGGTAATACATTAACTTACTATCAAGTGAAATTATGAATAAAAGTGGCTTACCGATGGTCTTCAATCCCCTCCTCTGAATCACTTTCACCTCGGAGGGACTCCTCTTGGTCATCTGAGCTAGCCTCTTCTTCTTGAGTACTGTGTTTAAATGCTGCTACCATATTGCTACCGTTGTCCGTTATTACAGTCACAATTTTGTCATTTGAAATGCCCCATTCCTGCATGCACTTATCCACGCAGGCCTTAATGGACTGGGCAGTGTGTGGATGGGCAACTTGTTCAAGAGCGAGCAGGATGTGTTCTGGTTTGTTTTGATCAACACAAAAAAGGCAACAACTTATGCCAAGGAATGATGCAGACAGTCCCTTTTTAGTCCATAGGTCAATTCCAATTGACACTTTATGAGCACCACACAGTCGTTTCTTAAACTTTGTCATTTCTTCCTCATAGTGTTCTTCAATCAGATTGCTTATCTTTGTTTTCTTTGGCACTGTCAGCTTCTTATCAAATGTTTCTATCATGAGAATAAAGTTCTCATCTTCTACTGTAGTGAGTGGTAACCCTGAACGTCCAATCCATTTTGCTATAGCCTCCTCTTTTACTTGCTGTTCTCTGGCATTGCTTTTGTACTTTGTAGTACCTAACAGTGCTTCTGCAATGTTTTGATTGGATATTTTTGCCTTTTTTGCGCTTGGTTCACCGCCTTCATCAGGAGACTTCTGTAGCTGTGACATGAAAAAGGAAAATAGTTTATTTATTTATTTTTTAAATACGTTTATATTATTTATTCATTGCAATCACTTTATTTGCGCAAGCAGTAAATATTAAAGCACTAAACGCAAATAAAATAAGTAAATAAGTGAAACAAGTAAATATTTAATAAATTGGCAGCTAGGTGGATAAAAAAAATGTAACAAGATTTTAAAAGGTATTCCTTTGTCTAGCATTATTGTATGTTTTAAATACCACAATATTGCTAGATTAGTATGTATAATGATAGGATGTGAACGGTCACATTTCACATGACTAATCTAGAAATATTTGTGATAAGTAGAACATTATGAAATATACTAAACATTAGTATTAATCAAATGTATATCAAATGTTAACTTGAAGAAGGGGCTATTTTACAGTACTTTTCAGTTCGTAATATTTAATGCTACAACATCTACGCACTGCAGTTTTCCAATTTTGTTTAGCTCAATAAACAAAAGAACATTGTTGTGAATTTACCTTTGAGAAAATGTCCGGGTGGCTCGTCTGTAAATGTCTTTTCAAATTGGTTGTGTTCTTGCCACGAATGACCGCTCCGCATGGTTTACACTTTGTTTTGTTTTGTTCGTCTTCAAATGTGAAGTGTGCCCACAAGTCTCCCCTTCTTTTTCTCCCAGCTGTGGACATTTTGTCGCTCTTTTTGTCATCGTCTCTTCAAATGCCGTCTTCCCGGGAGCTCGGTCAAAGACTGAATACCTTCGCTTCACGTCTCAATAAGTCAGGCTTTGATTGGTTCTCTTCTCATGCAGTCTCGCCTGTTCCGTTTTGCCGATTGATTCTTTTGTTCATCGATTCCTCGCATCTCTCCTGTCTGCTGATTGGATTTTCGTCACAGTCTATTTTCGTCTCGTCCTTTATTCGTTGACGATCATGTCAATCAATTTAGTCATAGTTTTAGTCTCCATCAGTGACTTCTTTTTTAGTTTTCGTTTCGTTTTCGTCCGCAAAAATATATTCGTGACGAAAATAATGACGAAAATATTTAGTCAACGAAATTAACACTGGCCGGCACACACACACATTAGCTTTCGCTCTTCAGCAAGCGCTCTGTGTTGAAAACTGTCAGTCTTATTTGGTGTTGTCTGTCTGTTTGAATGGCGAGTGAACAATTCACTAGATGTGTGCACCCCTGCCCAAGATTTGTTACGGGTGGGGACACACATCAGTTATGTGTGAATTGTTTGGGAGTGCAGCACGCACAGGCAGCTCTCCAGGGAGCTGGTTGGGAGCACTATGAAGCACTCCCTATAAGAGTGCTTGGCTGTTTTTAGTGATGACGGCCAAGCTCGCGATCCCCGCGGTTCGGGTCCCGCGTCCAATAAGGTGCGGCGGAGGCTTAGATCGCGGGGATCGCAGAAGGATCTCACAGATGATAACGAGACTGCTGAGGCACTTTCTCGTTCATCATCTGCAGATTCTAAAACGCTCGTTCACGGTGCAGAAGCCCGCGCTGCGGCTTCTTCTGCCCGCGACGAGTACCCGGTGCTTGAGCTATCCGCCTCTGAGGAGGTGGATGTGCTCAGCATCGGGAGCGAGGAACATGAGTCACACTCGCCGGCTCATGTTCCCGCTTATGAGGAGTTGGTTGAGGTTGTGACGCGTGCTGTGGCTAGACTTAACATCAGCTGGCCACAAGATAAGCAGGATGATCCTCGTCAGAGTAAATTAGACGTGAGATTCCTGCAGCACCGCTCACAGCCTCAGCGCCGGGGTTTACCATTTTTTCCGGATCTCCATAAAGAGATTTCTAGATTCTGGGAAAAGCCCAACTCTTCTCGGATCTCATCACCTTCATTATGTGATTACAGTAATGTGATGGGTGCGAGAGAGGCGGGCTATGGCAAGATGCCGCGGGTGGAGGAAGCCTTAGCCAGCTATCTTTCTCCTGAAGCGGCATCTCCGCTCAAAACCCCGGCGCCGCCCAGCAAACCATGCAGGGACACCTCTGCACTGGTGGGCCGGGCTTATATGGCGGCTAGTTGGGCTGGTGCGTGCCTGCACTCAATGGTGATCTTGCAGGCGTACCAGGCCGACCTCCTAAATGATCTAGATGAGGGCGAGGGACCGACTCCCGCTGATATTCCGGAATTGAGGAAAGCCACAGATTTGTCTCTCCGGGCCACTAAGGAGACGGCACGTGCTATCGGCCGCTCCATGTCAGCTATGGTGGCCACGGAGAGGCATCTGTGGCTAAATCTGTCCGGGATGAACGATAGGGACAGATATTTCTTGTTGGAAGCTCCGCTATCGCCTTCTGGCCTGTTCGGCGACGCAGTGACCACTGTTGTCGACAGGTTTCAGGAGGCGGAAAAAAAAATCAGCGGCGTTCCAGCAATACCTTCCTCGTCAATCTAAGTCTGGGTCTAGGAGTGCTGGTCCAAGTGGACAGCCTCAGCCGTCAACCAGCTCCTCCCATCGCCAAGAGCCAAAGGAGAGCGTTTCCTCTCGAGCCCATCCTGCGGGAGCTTGGCAACAGAGGAAACGCTCCCACTCTAAATCTTCCGGCCAGAGCGGCGAACTGAGGGCCGTCATTCAGGCTAAGAGAGCTTCGGGAATGTGGAGTTTTGAAGACAGCTTCCATGTCTACTTCACAAAAATTCACATTGTCTGATAAAGACTCTATATCAGATAACCAATTCGTTTAACTATTCATCAATTCTTCTATCACAGTAGCTTCTTTAAACAAGCTCACATTAGACGTTGTTTGATCTTTGTCAGTCAAAACATTATCTCCCATGACTTCAATCATGGTTTGAACAGTTTCAACTGTTCGTTTACAAGGCACTTTGTTAGTTGTGCCCTTGACTCTCTGTGCTGAATTTATAGGTACTGGCACAGACGGTTCAGCACCGCTTTCCACGTCTTGCACCACCCTCTCATTTATCATATCTTGCCTTGTACATGTTCCCCCATTTTCGGGACAAGCACGAGCCAAATGCCCGGTTTTTCCACATCCGAAACACTTCATTATATCAGTGGAGACATAGACAGTGTCAATTCATAGTCAATTCAGTTCTGTTCTGTTCTCACTCAAAATCATGTAAGTGAATCTCCTAAAAGACACCACATGTTTGATCAATTCAGATTTACTCCCTATCGCAATCTTTTTCACTGGAGCAACCAACTTTCCGAAACGTGATAATTCCTTAACCAAATCTACATCTTTGATAAAAGGTGGGATGTTTGACAGAATAACTTTTCTCGCATGGGGTTGAAAGAGAAAGCACAGCTGTAAAAAGGCCACGAATTACCTCTTTCCACAACAGTATTGGCATTTTCTACAGTGTTCAAAAAACAAACAACTGCATTGCTCATCCTTGACGCTGCTAGAATGCTATGTCCAATCTCTCCGATAGCCAAGATACAATCTTCCACACTTGCAGCGGCCACCACTTTAACCCCGTGGCGCCACGTTCATGAACTGAGCGAGTCAACACCTTGGGCTGCCATGCCCCTGGCAACCAACGGTCAAAAAAACACTAGTTCGTTTTATCTACTCAAAGCAGATTAAACACCAGAAATAGCGATATTCAACCAAGAAAAAATTGCCAAAGCAGGCAGAAAACTCACTCGAACTCACCACACGCTCCCCCACACTCACTCACCAAACGCCCACGCACGAGAGAGAGAGAGAGAGAGAGAGAGAGAGAGAGAGAGAGAGAGAGAGAGAGAGAGAGAGAGAGAGAGAGAGAGAGAGAGAGAGAGAGAGAGAGAGACAGACAGACAAAGGTTACTGATTATTTGCTCATTTGTTATTGCTGTTCAATTCATTGCATTTTGATGTTCATGTAATATATTTGTACTCAATATAATATAACCGTTCATTTCTGTTGATTTTTGTTCTGTTACAGTTAGTAACTGAAGAGTAGATTAAATTTGTAGAATTATATGAAAAACAGATGATTGAAATAAATGATAAACTCTTTGTAACATCTAGTTCAGGTGAGATTCTAATCATAATATGACATTATTGAAAAACTGATTTTTTTTTCAGTAAAGAAAATGCTAAACTTTGACAGAAAGTAATTTTTATTGTAATAATTGTGATTTCATAATATTTAGATATGAATCCAACTGGAAAAACTTGTAAAAAGATATATTTCAGTTAGTCAAATAGCAAATAGTGGAGCTCTACAGCCATCTACTGGCTAAAGTGATAATTATTTTTACTTTTAAAACTCTTTTGCATTTTCCAAAAGATGGGCAAAAATCTTACACTAAACCATGTCAAATTATCCATGGTAACCCCATGAATGAAAAAGTTAGAAATGTGGGTCTTTTAAAAAAACCTATTTTAAAAAAAAAACATTTTCTAATTAATTTATATACATTTAAAAGATATGATAAATCCTCCAAAAACTGCACAAATGTGGATTAAAAACATTAATAAACAGAAAGAAAAAAAACCTACTATTTTGTCACAAAATTATATGTTGTTGCCCAGGACACTGAGTGTGCACCCCCAAACGAAGACCGTACAAGGGTTTTAAATAAGTTTGGGTAGTTAGTTATTTTATGCTAAAAAAACAGCGGTTTAACATCATGAGAGACACCTGAGATTGACAGTTTCTCTGAGAGAAGTAGTCACTGAGGCACCAACAGACTTTTTTCAAGATTTTCGGGAGGAGATTGGAGATTCAACTTTCTACATTTACAAATTTCTACATTTCCATAACTGTTTATTTCACATCAACATATTCTGTGGGAGTGTGAGCAGGGTCTTGATACCGCGGCTCCACTTCACGCTCACGCAGACTCCAGCTCCTAGATGTCAGCGCCATATTTGGACATTAGCGGCTTCTCTTTTCTACAATGGTAGAGAGTGAAGGTGCATCGTCCATCTTTTTTTACAGTCTGTGGCATCAACACAACACGCATACATCATGGTGCTCTCGTGAATGCGCGTTGGAGATTATTTTGTAAATAAAGTGGTAAATGATGTTTGGTTGTTTTTAGCGTAAACAAAGCACTTGTGTTGCTTCATAAATTTGAGGTCAAACCACAGGAGTCACATGGATTACTTTAATTATATGTTTTTACTATCTTTCTGGGGCTTGAAAGTGGTAGTTGTGTAGGCTGTCAATTAGGGGTGTAACGATTAGTTTTAACAACGATTCGATTTGTATCACGATTCGTGGTTGTCGATACGATTCAAGGACGATATTGTTTCATTTAGAACGATACGATTCTAAACGATTCAGTGACTTGAAATCGATTCAGTAACTTTTTAGCCCAAAATTCAACCAGTGTGACTGAAATAAATACCTGGATACTAGACAGTGAGGGTAAAGTTTCCTAGATTCATGTTGTTTCTTGTAAGGGAATCAATCAGGTATCAATTAAATATAGATATAAACTAGGGCTGCACGATTTGGGGAAAATGTCATATTGCGATTATTGAGGTCAATGTTGCGATTGCGATATGCAATTGCGATATAATAAACAAATGATTTCATGAGTGAACTTGCTTGGTTCTCAAGGAAAATGCACACAATTAGTGATAATGCTGAAATGTGTAGGCTATTTCTCAACTCAAACTTGCAGCAACAACTAAATGATTAATAACACCTATAATGATCAATAAGCCATTGATGTCTGGATAAAAATGTCTGGACATTCCTGTCTAACAGGTACAGACATACAGACATTGAATTAAGTTCAACAGTCTGCACTGCAAACATGATCAATTATAGAATAATCCTTATTAAAGTTACAAAAGTTATTTAGTCAAGCGCATTGAGTGTTTTTCTCTGTTCCTTTTGTTCTTTGATTAACTTTAACGACAGAGATAATTAGTGGCTACTGTGTACTGTCCCTTTAAGACCAGCCGCTCCTGAGTCTGACAGACGCGGATCACACACGCGCCTCATTCTCTCATGAGTCACAACTCTTTACGGCCATCGTAAGACTGCTCTTGTGTTAACACTCGACAAAAAGACATTTTGGCATAATTGTGTGTTATTGTTCGTTCAAGCGCGAAAGAGAACTGTATTCTGGAGTGCTGTCTTGTGCGCACGCACAATACTGGTGCGAGTCTTTCTCTGTGTGTGTGTGTGTGTGTCACAGTCAACGCGATCTTTTTGTCTTGTCACGAATGAATGACTGAATCGAGTAACGTTTAACGCCTTTATCATTAAACGTGCTAAGAAAAAACATCCATATAAAGTCTGACCTGCTTAAATCCAATGCGTTATTTCCTAGTATCGATAAAATCGATTGATTACCTTTTAAAACGATGTTAGATCGATATATGTCGTCCGGAAGGCCAACTTGCTGAGCACAGATCGATGTAGTTGGATCATAGGAATATAAATCGATTCATCGATGTAGTCGATGAATCGTTACACCCCTACTGTCAATGGAGGGACAGAAAGCTCTCAGGTTTCATTAAAAAGATTTCCACACCAGTCTTACAGGTTTGGAATGAGATGAGGGGCTGAACTCTGCTGGTTTTGGATACCAGACAAAACTGATATTTTCTGACAGGAAAAGAGAAAAGACACTGGATCCAATATTCCTGACATGGAGATTCGATCTAAAAAATGTAGCGTAGTCAGCAGGATGTCGGCACAATCTAACAAGAGTGAATAAATGTACATTAAAGGGCTAGTCTTCCTGTCATCATTTACTCACCTCATGTTATTCCAAAACTGTTTGACTGATTTCTTCTGTGGAACATAAAAGAAGATGTCTCGTGGGATTTTACTATGGAAGTTAATGGCCACCAAAGCTATTTGGTAACCAACATTCTTCAAAATATCTTCAGTCCACAGAATAAAAAAGACAGATTTTGAACATAATAAGGAAATTATGTCTTTTTTTTTTTTGGTTAATTATCCCATTAACAGTGAACTATTCTTGTGTTGTGTGGTTGCTATTGTGTTCTGGGAAAACCCACCTCTAAGTCTTTATGATATTCTGATCCCTGATATGTCTTGGGTCTTTCCTTAAATAATTGTTTAGTCTGTTCAGAATAGCAATCATAGCATCACTCTCCTCAACAAACCCCTAATAACATCCACAGTTAATCATTATTAATGTGGTAAATATTAATGTGGTAAATAGGAAAATCCCTCTCACATGACAGGGCATATAAGATAAAATGTGCTCATTTATATATATATATATATATATATATATATATATATATATATATATATATATATATATATATATATATATATATATACATAAAAAGACGTAAAAATACAGATGGATGTAAAGGAAGATTGAAATATATATATATATAGAGAGAGAGAGAGAGAGAGAGAGAGAGAGAGAGAGAGAGAAAGAGAGAGAGAGAGAGAGAGAGAGAGAGAGAGAGAGAGCGAGCGAGAGAGAGAGAGAGAGAGAGAGAGAGAGAGAGAAAGAGAGAGATGAGAGAGAGAGAGAGAGAGAGAGAGAGAGAGAGAGAGAGAGAGAGAGAGAGAGAGAGAGAGAGAGAGGGCTGGAGGGGTTGTGGGGAGGATGAGAGATGTGGGGAGGTGAGAGATATGAGTGCATGAGCTCGCAAGACTGAGTCTCATTACTGGAGTGACCCCAGACTCCACACCAGCAATCACATTTATTAAGTCAACAGACGAGCGCACACACACAAACATACAGTAAACAACCAATAACACAACACAGCATATCAAACTAAAGCATGAACACACACAATTAAAACACTACAGCAGGATGATACACACTATTTGTAATGTGTTTGTATGTGTATGAGAGAAGACCTTTGTCATGTTTATTTTTTTTCTCATCGCTGACTCACCCTTGAGAATGGTCTGAGAAACTGCATCACATTAACTGAACTGAACCATAAACCATAAAAACAATCTATTCTCAAATAATCTGACCCAGAACCACACACACACTATGAAAACGGATCCCAAATCAGTGTCTCGTAAACCTCCTTTCAGGACACATTCAGAGATCTCATTATTCCCACAATGAGATATTTCATTAAGATTGAAAGGAAGTGGCTATTTTTATAAGGTTCAAACAGCAAGAGTGGTCTTACAAGTGATGGTTTCTTTATTGCCTGTATGTCTGTGTGTGCAGTATGATTTATTTATATATTTCTTTCTTCCCTCAGCAGACATACTGACCTTTATGCGGCTCAGGCAGGAGAGACAGATACAGGGTCACGCACAGATCTCGAGAGCCATGAGCAGAGAATACAAGATGTGCAGAAGGGCATTAACTCATGTATGTGTGTGTGTTTGTGCTCATGAATGAGTGGAGTCTCCACACTATAAGACCCAGACGATTATTTCTGTTATTGGTCTTTTTATTTTTCTCTCATACAAACACAGTACATGTCTCTGTTACACCATTTTTTTTTTTTTTTTTTGGCAAGCAAAAGTTTGGAAACATTATTGTTTTTAATCTTTTTGAAAGAAGTCTCTTCTGCTCACCAATGCTGTATGCATTTCATCAAAATACAGTAAAAACAATTTTGTCAAATATAAAAATTTTAAATAGTTTTTTTTTTATACATTTAAAAATGTAATGTATTCCTGTGATGATAAAGCTGAATTGAAAATCATTCTAATATGCTGATTTGCTGCTCAAGAAACATTTTACTATTTTTGTTATTATTATATTATCAATGTTGAAAACAGTTTTTGTTGCTTAACATTTTTGTGGAAACAATGATACCATTCAAACATTTGTGGTAAGACTAAAAAAGAGAGAGAAATTAATACTTTTATTCATCAAGGATGCATTCAATTGATCAAAAGTGACAGTGAAGATTTATAATATTACAAAAGATTTTTATTTGTATTTAATAAATGCGTTGTCACCCTGTGAGGAAAACCAAGCTTTTAATGTTGTTCATTTGTCTATGTGGTGTTTTTAATATGCTTTAAGACAAACCATGTGCAAATTCGTAAGTCAACACCATTGTGGAGTATTTTCTCCTTAACTGCAGTGAACCAAAGACAGTTATTACCAAGACTGTTATCACTAACTACCTTGTAACCAATCACGTCAACAACGAGTGGATCTCTGAATGGTTTGAGTGGAGGCCGGGCAAATTTGCATATTCATAGAATCGCGTATACTAACTCAAGCCCAGTGCCGGCGCTATGGTGGGGCATTCGAGGGCCGTGCCCCGTGCCCGTGCCCCTCTCAGAAGCATGAGATGGAGAAACAATGGAGTCGCAGGGCTGAGTGAACGGGACTAAGTTAATTCACGCCAGTCCAATGTCGAGCTGGCACATCAACTGCTTGAAAAAGATGGCAGTGCTCCTTGCCTTCAAGGAATTTCAGCAGGAGCTCATGGGGCTCCATGTCCTGCTCCGGTCGGACAGCATGACAGTGGTAGCCTATATAATTTACCAGGCCGGTCTCAGGTCCTGTCTACTGAACAGACTGGCACGCTTCACTGGCATCACTGGCAGATTTCTCAATGGGGCCAGGAGGTTAAACCCGCCTCGCCCCAACATGGTCCCTTCCTGGGACCTGAGGGCACTCAGGGGCCCTCCGTTTGAGCCGCTCATGACAGCCTCCCTTCAGGCATGGGTTGCCGGTTTCCGCCTCCTTCTTCGCACAACGTCTAACCTTGCTACAGTCACGATCAACCTCAAGGACACATATTTTCATAGAGAAATTCTGCCACAACACAGGAACTTCCTGAGGTTTGCTTTCTGGGGCGAAGCTCACCAATATCGGGTTCTTCCATAAGGCCTAGCCTTGTCATCCCGCACATACACAAAATGCATAGATTCAGCTCTGGTTCCGTTGCGACTCCAGATTTTACGAAGCAAAGGTGGATCTCATAGCTTTACAAGAAAAAGCATAATGTTCCCTGTACTTCTCGCTGACTCCTCCAGCCCCCCTGGGTCTGGACGTCATGGCCCATGCATGGCCCAGGAAGCGTCTATACTAGTTTCCACCGATCGCTCTGCTCCAGGGAGTATGGGAGAAGGTTCACCAACAAGGGTCATGCCTATTTCTGACAGCGCCTCGTTGGCCGACCAGAGTCTGGTTCTCTGAAATAATATCTCCCCTTGACGGCTTGCCCATGGGTGATACCGAACAGAAGAGATCTCCTGTCTCATGCGCAGGGGACTACATTCCATCCCCGGCCCGAGTTATGGAATCTTCATGTCTGGCCCCTGAGTGGGACCGGCTGAGAGATGCTGCACTTTCGGTGGATGTAATAGAGATCATTCTGAGGGCTAGGCTCCCTCCACTAGAATAATGTAAGCCCTTAAGTGGCGCATCTTTAAAAGGTGGTTTACTATACATCATGCAGACCCAGTCCACTGCCAGATTGTTTCAGTGCTGGAGTTTCTGCAGGAAAAGCTGTCAGCAGCAGTGGTGGAAAGTAACTAATTACAAATACTTTCGTTACAGTACTTGAGTAGATTTTTTCATTTTTTCTACTTTCTTGAGTATAATTAAAATGTGGTACTTTTACTCTTACTTGAGTAAAATAAAAATAAAGTATTCAACTTCTCTACATTTATTTTTCATAAAAAGTACAAAGTACTTTGCAAAGGTGCCGACGGAGCAACAGGGCAAGCTGACATTTGACAGACACTTTTCAAACTACTGCAGTGGAGCCCTGGGCTTCAGCCAATAACAGACATATCTGAAGCAGTTCAGCCAATAACAGACAGGTCTGACTCGGGTGCAAAACCAATCAAAACCTCCAGTTCGGCTGGGGGGCGGGGCGTTCAAACCGCGCATTGAATTTGACATTCAATCACTGGCGCTCGTGTTTTGAATCAGTAGCGCTAACGTTTCAATATTTCAGTGAATGTAAGTGAGTATTCTGCTCATATTTAATTATGGCAACTGCTGAAATGGGTCATACCATTGATAATACCAGAGCACTGAGCAGTTGAAGTAAATAAAAAAGCTTGGCTCATAACATGGACGCAGTTCTGCATGCGGAGCAAGATCAATGTAAGTGTCTAAAATACATGCACACAGTTCAATTAATGGTAAAGCTCGCCCTGTTTAACAATACAGTTAAACTAAATATACGAAGCAAACGTTGTACAAAGCTGAAAAAACAGTGAAAGATCGCATGATTTATCTGTCAATCAGATGCATGTAAAAGTGTAGTTCGTTCCTATAGCAACAGTGGGCTCCCAGCACATTTTCGGTAGGCTACAACCAGTGGCGGAGCCAGAGGGGGGTCCGGGGTGGCACTGGACACCCCTGACATGCGATTGGCCACCCCGGGTGCCACCCCAAAATTTTATTTGCTACTGGCAGTTGCTGATGCTGATTTTTTTTTTTTTTTTTTTTTTTAAATCACGTTCGCCGGCAGCGCGGCGCGCGCGGTTTTCAAACGGGCGAGCAGAGGACGAGAGATGGTTTGCAAGATACCGAACTTCACCGAATAAGAAAACATCATATTTGAAGTAAGCTTTTAAAGTTTAGCATCAGGGTGGTTTGCTCCCAATAGCCTACATTAGGCCTAATACACGCATATACAGTACCTTGCCGTGTGTACGTTACAGTTTACAAATGTTCTAGCTAATGTGAGGATAGGAGATCAACACGCAGGCAAAGAAGAGCAGAAACAAGCGATATCATAATGCGATCACTATAGGACTATGAAGCTTATGGGTGTAGGTTGTTGATCGACTCGATCTACTGTGTTTTGATCATCATTATGAATCTTATCTAGATGTAGTCTTTGATAAAAATGCGATTTTCTCAGCTTTTTGCTCATGTTGCTTTTTATGAAACTTGCCAACATTCAAGTGTTGATTAAAAAAAAGACGCACGAAGCTAGAATAACATTATTTTTTTGTTTTTGTTTTAAACGCACAGGGTTTGTTCTTTCTTTTGGTATGTTCAGATATTCATACAACAAAATATTCTGGGGTGCCATGAAATTGTGAAAATTACCAAAACCACTTTTTTTTTTAATACTGGCGAGAAAGATTTAAATGTTGGTAATTGGATGATGATTAGAATATGAATATGATTGGAATCATATTTTAAATTTGTCATATTTTTGAACATGGTCAATTAAACATGAAAAGAAAGGGAGAGATATCAGAGTTATTTTAAAATAAGCACAAACATAGTCCAGTCATTTTATGAAAAAAAGGTTGAACAAATTGCAACAGAAGCAAACTCAAATAATTTTGTATCCTCATTATGTCCTAAGTAAGGAAACAAAGTCCCTAAGAATCCCATTTGGGGAAAGTTTCGAAATCTGTTTCTGGGGATTCACTTTTTATTTTACTTACCTTTTGTCTTCTGCATTCTCCTTACCCTTGTCTCCTGTTCTTCCCTTAGACTCGTCCCCCAGAAACAGTCGCACAGACCCAGCCCCAAACCCAAACCCCATCTCTTAATAATTAAAAAAGGCTGGTTTCTAAAGTACTTCTTCCTGCCTCTATGTATTAATGCTCATGGGTAGCCTAAATGGGTTCCATTCAGACCTTAACATTAAGTATTTTACTGTTATGTGTCAACAAGATTCAACAAGAACAAGAATTTTCACCTGGCTAGACCCAATGTTTAGATCTGCAAATTAGCACATACGTAATTAGATTATGCACCGTTTGTCCATCTTAACAAACAATTTAAAAAAACTTGGAATACATTTTTTGTTTGTCTTGATGTAAGTAATCAACTCAGTAATTTTCATGGTGATATCTAAAGGTTAAACTTTTTACCCTATTCTCGTAAGAAAAAGAATGAATAGGCGTATAAATAGGCTATATTTGTTTTTGTTTTCTAAACTTTCCCTAATGGGATTCTTTTTTTTCCGTACTCAGGACATATTGAGGATACAAAATCAGTTGAGTTTGCTTGTTGCAATTTGTTCAAGGTTGACCCCCATTTTGGCTTAAAATGACTGGACTAACAGGCAGATCAGGTGCAAACAGACCCCCCAGCCAGTGTGGTCCGACTTCAGAACCAGCAACAGGTCAGAGCATCTACCACACACAGGCAGTCAATCACATACCCAATTCAGGAATTTAAGTTGAGATGATTTTGCCAGATTAAAAGGATAGTTCACCCAAAAATGAACAACAAAAAAAAAAAATTATAAATTCAATAATTAGAATTAGAATTATTATAAAGAAAGAATTATGTTGTATTTAAACTTCCCAGGATAAGATTTTATATTGATGGGCAATAAAATTGTTTAACTTTTTCAAGGACATGTCTGCTTGATGCCTGCTATATCTAATAAAAGATAAAATAAATAAATAAACTTTTTTTTTTGGTAAATGTGAGTTTTTTTGTAAATAAATGCAGCAGTTCATAACAGACACATGCGGTATCTTATCTACTTGGTGCTTCAGCTTTGTTTTCTGGAAATATTTTGGATGTTCAACACTTATAGACACAAACAGAGTGACCCAATTCCTTCCACAAGCTTTTCCACTGTGTGTGTGTGTGTGTGTACTGTGTACCCCCGAAAGTAGCAGTGGGCACCCCCTGGCCACCCCATGTATAAAACTCTAGTTCCGCCACTGGCTACAACGAAAAAAAGATCATTTAATTTAACATGTTAACCATAAGTTACCCCACTTAATTTTTTTTTTTTTTACTGGGAATTTTTTATTCATACTGTTTTATTGTTTTTCATACCTTTTTTTTTTATCTGACCTCTCAATTAACCTTCTTCGCTTTCAATTATGAATGATTCAAATCAAAACATTTAAATGATCTTACCTGGACTTACTTTTCAAAATTAGTAATAAAAAAAATTGCTCTTGACAACAGAGAAAGCTAGTAGTCTATTTGTGGAGCACTTTTATCATGGATGGACGCACTTTTTTGGGCTTTAAATTTTCTCTAGTCATTCACTGCCATTATAAAGTTTGGAAGAGCCAGGCCATTTTTTAAAACAACTCTGATTGTATTCGACTGAAAGCAGAAAGTCATATCTTCTAAGGTGACTTGAGGGAGAGTAAATTGTGGGCTAATTTTCATTTTTGGGTGAACTATCCCTTTAAAGACATACAAAATTCTTTTGAAAATACCTGATAGTTTGATAAACACAGATATATTATAGCTATAATGTTTTTGTCTTCATGTTTCATCAGTCAAAACATCACTATTTGCATGTTATTACATACATTAAGGCATTTCCTGAAATGTGTAAGTTTAATACTTCTATGCATCAGTACTAGGCCTTCAGTATGAATCAAACAGATGACATGAGAGTGTTTAGCGCTCCATTTCGCTATCATCTTCCCATTTTAGGTAAAAATAGAAAAATACTAAAGTACTTTGTAACGTAGTTACTTGAGTAGTTTTTAAGCAAACTACTTATTTACTCTTACTTGAGTCATATTATTTTTCAGTACTTCTACTTGTACTCAAGTAAATTATTACTTAAGTAGCAATACTTTTACTTAAGTACAATTTGTCAGTACTCTTTCCACCACTGGTCAGCAGGCACATGTCCTGCTACTCTCAGAGTATCTGTGGTTGCCATTTCGGCTTGCCGCGCTCTGATTGACGGGGTTTCACTGGGGAAACAACCTTTGATCGCCCGCTTCATTCGTGGAACAAGGCGAATGAGGAGGGCTGCCCATAGGGCTATTAGATCCAACTATTACTTTATATTTTACAGATTGTATTTTTAATTATCATATCTGAAATTACAGCGAGTGGTGAGTCTGTGAAGCCAATATGACTACAGAATTAACTTTATGAAACGATATGTGCACCGTGTGATTTCAAATTCAAATTGGATTGTCATGATAGTCAGTCACATTAGCACAATACCACAGGCTCAAAGGTTCATACCCATTTTGGTCACACTTTAGATTATGGGTCAAAATCTCACTATTAACTAACTATTAACTATGACTTTTTCCTCAATAAACTCCTAATTACTGCTTATTTATAGTTAGTAAGGTATTACTAAGTTAAGTATTGGGTTGGAATTGGGTAGGATTAAGGGATGTAGAATATCTAGTCATGCAAAATAAGGCATTAATATGTGCAAATACTAATAAAAAGCCAAGATCCAAGTAATATGCAGTGAGAATTGAAACCTAAACTAAAGTTTTACCCTATATTTTAATTTTGTAGCAATGTATGACGCACAGCTCACAGTGAAGTCACTTTATTTAAAAGATTGGATTTTAACACTTTATTTTAAGGTGCTTGTAATAAGCAGTAATTAACAGTTAATAAGACACTTATAAGACCTTATAAGATGCATATAAGATGCATAAGCATTAACTAATGATAATAAATAAATTAAATTAAGTAATAAATTTCTCAAGTATCAATACATTGCACTTTTAGAACAGCCGAACAAACATAAATGGTAACACAAACTCCCAGTCACTTAAAAATTGACCTTCCCAAGAGGGAGTAGTTTCCCTGATCTCTTCAGGGCCTGGACCTTTAATTAACCCTTATATGAAGTAGTTAATGTTTATATGCATCTTATATGCATCTTATAAGGTCTTATAAGTGTCTTATTAACTGTTAATTACTGCTTATTACAAGCACCTTAAAATAAAGTGTTACCGTTTATTGTAGTGTCTCAAAAATGTTATTGATAACATGCTCATGTGTCTCACAAGGATAAAAAAAAAAGTAGGAGCTTTGTTCTTTCTGAACACAGAGGGGGAAAAGCACAGTCTGACAGTTGATATATTTTGTAATAAATAAGAATAAATCATTTTATTAATTAAGTTTTATGTACGATTAACAATACATACTTGCTATATGAAAGTTAAATGGAATAGAGTCTAAAGATGGACGTTTTCCAACGCTATCTCACGACCAATTTGTACGAATTTGTATGAGTGATTAAAAGGTGGCTAATCGTACGAATTCGTACGAGTGAGGTATTACGAATTCGTACGATTTGTCTAAACCCACGTGATGGGTAGGTTTATGGGCGGGGTCAGGGGTAGGTAATTTGTACGAATTCATACGAATTTGGTAACTCGTAAAATATGTACGAATTAGCAAAAATCCTACGAATTTGTACGAGTGAGGCCGTATGAATTCGTACGAATTAGCCACCTCGTAAAATTCGTACGAATTGCCGTGAGATCAGGCTGACTTTTCACACACTTCTTTGGGCTTTTCGCTTTTCATTTGACACTTATGGTTTAAGACCCGCCCACATCTAGTCATGTCAAAATACAGATACAAATAATTTTGTCATTGCAACATATACAGACACATTAACAAATAATGGCTTTGGTGCACACTTCACTGCTTGTATTGGATTAGAATTAATGCGCTTCTGCTATAAATGTCGGGAAGTAAACAAGTTAGTCCTTGTGAAATACTCCATCATCGATTTAATTAGTCTGAGAAGACAGGCACTAGCATGTTCTGGGGAAAAGGCATACACCTGGGCCTTAGCAATTTTACATTAAACGGCACACACGAACACACAGGCGTATGCACTAAACATTTTCTGAACAGTGCGACAAAGGCAATGTGAGAAGACATCCCTTGTGACAAAAACTGAGAAAATGGATGGGCCTGTGTCCTAAACTCTTCTGTGTCCTGTGTGTGTGTGTGTGTGTGTGTGTGTGTCGTATCTCTGGCATTTGAGAAGGGTGTTAGCACCACTCTGGGAAATAACAGTATGTCTGGGCAGTCGAGGTGTGAATTCCATAGACATTTCCAACACGATTCTCCCACCCTGCTGTTTTTCTTTTCCTCGCAGCTCAGAATGTCTAAAAGCTCCATAGGCTACAACAGACTCGCCGCTTTGTCTAAACAGATAAGATAGTATCAAATCAATATGGATTATTTTTTCCTCACTAGAAAGAAATTGAGACATGTCCTCCTCAATGCAATGGCCCCTTAAAGCGGCAGTTGGTGATTTGAATTTGATTTAAAGAATTTTTGGTAACGTTTCGTCATTAATGAATAACTACACAAGAAGAAATGAGTAACGCAACATTAACATTCAATTTACTAACCACTATTACCAACAAGGAACTCTGATTATTAATTAGTAAGTAATCAGTTGAGTGAAGTAAAACCTAAAAACCTCAAAAGCTTCAATGACTTCAGTCATAAGAGAGTTATCATGATTTTCACTTTAGAATACTGTTCCAAATAATTAGAAAATTCCATCTGAAGGATTTGATCATTCTTGAGTCATAACTATAGGTTACCATGATCTTTACTTTAGAATTAATTAAACATTGTGTATTACTCTCATTAATTATGAACCTGAATTGTAAACTACCACATTTGACTGAGTGCTATTACTTGCTAGTTAATAAATAACAGTTTCTTGTTAGTTAATATAGTAGTTATGTAAAAATTTCAATACTCACTTGTTCCTGTGTAGTTCATTAATGACGGATTCTAAAGTGTTACCAAATTTTTTAACGAACGATTGAATGAACAAATTAATGAATGACCATGGGCTATGATCTAATGTGCTTCTCTTTCACCTCCTGTCTGTATGGGTCAATATAAATGGATTAACTGTAACGGTGGTAAAACATTACATTGATGACATATGAATGTTTGTGTTGGTCTGAACAGATGCATTAACAGCCTTTCATTCGAATTACAATGTTTTTATTTTTTACAAAGAGTTGTTCTAATCTCTTTTCCAAGTGTGAGACGCAGCAAAAGATGCGAGAAGTGAACACAACGTTCAAACATGTTCATGTTCTGTGTGAACAGCCCTTTAAAGTGTATCTGTTAAAATGGTTTTATTTGTCAAAAGTTGCATTCTGTTTACAATATATGTTCTGCAGTGAATTCATATCCATATAATGCACAAGAAAAGGTTAACAATCCAATATAAATGTTTGGAAAAGAGCAGCTTGGACATTTTTCCTACTGTACAACTTCCTTTTGATCTCATCAGACGAATAGAAAGTCATATGGATTTGAAAAGACAGGAGGGTGAGTAAATTATTTTCCTTTCACAAACAGTGTAAACTTGACTGCCTCATTCACTCGCACTATGAAAGAAGATCTTTGATCTCTGCTGCTGTATCAAGCAACTGCCCAACTCACCATCCACTGCAGGCTGATGACTATTGTCCATATTGCCATGTGTATCTTTAAGCCTATAAGATGATTGATTGGTATAACAACTTCATGATGTTGTATTTCTTAAACTGAACAAGTCCACATTCAAAAGAAGTGACTCAGCTTAACAATCAGTTTTTGCCTATTTACCAGAACCGATTTTTTGCAGGTTCTAAAATATTAAGAACTTTCCAGATCTGGCAGTTCATCAGAGTCGTTGTTGATTTTCTCTGTAAATTACTTGTCAAGAGAGTTTGGTATCGGTTGCATAAATATGTGTGTGTGTGTTTGCAAGCATACGTGTGGCCTTTATCAATAATGCAGAACTTGAGAGAGCTGGATGTTAACAGGAAATGAGTTCTGTGCACAGTAGGACTTTCTTCTGTGACATTTACAGGCATCCGGATATCCACACATGCCCTGGCCACCCACCATTGCAACGAGTGGCTCTAATGACACCCCCCACGGCCACATGTGCTCAGGATATGCAACAAACACCTGTTAAATGGGAAAAGGTGTGTGTGGTAGTGTGTGTGTGTTTGTGTGGGAGCACACAGGTCATTTGTTCTGTCCTTATGTTTGATTGCGTCTGATGTTGAAAACCTTTAAAAATAAAAATTCTGTGTTTAATACTAAATTACCCACACTTCTCTGAGCCCCCCTCCTGTGTCTCCACAGTGGTATCTCCCGATGTCTGACACACATCTTTTCCCCTGACACCTGAGCTCCTCATTAATGCCAGAGAGAGAGAGAGAGAGAGAGAGAGAGAGAGAGAGAGAGAGAGAGAGAGAGAGAGACTGATGAATAAAGAAACAGCGAGACAGAGATTGAGAGAACTGTTGATGAGTTGAAGGAAACTTCTCTCTCGCAGACCATATTTCACTAATCTGTCAAAGTCTTGATTCATAATTTAACTAGTTATTAACAGCCCCATCTAGTTACTGGTGAAGAATGTGCACCAGAATTATACTTTTTGAGAACTTGACACCTTAAAAATCTCTGCATTTGTGAGAGTATCTATTCGTTCTATTAACTCTTTATGGTTTGCTATCTTTCAAAAATGAATTCATAATTAAAAAACATAATTAAACAAAGCATAATAAGTTTTATCTGAGACACGCAGGAAGTATGTGCATCTCCAGATTATGCCAAACAAAATCAAAACAATTAACTTTAAGACTGAGACTTAAATTTGTGATGTAAAAAGATATATAAGATACATTTTCACAAGATCCAGATGAAAATTGTATTATAGACATTGACATTGTTTATACTGCTCATGAATAATAATAAAAAAATAATTTGGTTCTGCTGACCCCAAGTGGATTTAGAAGGACATTACAGGAGCAAATCATCCAGTAACACTGTGAAATTTGTACATTTAATTTAGTTTAATTTTGTGTTTTATTATTCACCATATCATATATATATATATATATATATATATATATATATATATACACTACCAGTCAAAATTTCATTACTATATTGTCATTTTTGTAACAAAATTACATTAGAATGAATGATGTTCGAGAGGTTAGGGTAGTTGTCTTACTGATACTCTGATACTCTAATACTCTAATACTAATGTAAATGCAACATTACTCAACAGGAGGTCTAAAGGTGACCATCAAAATAAAGCCTATACTGTAATGTTGAATTTTCAGATTAGAGTTTAAACATCATGCAGATTTCATAAAGTGCAAGTGACATGAACATGAGCAAGAATGTCACACTTTATATACATAGCCCATGTATTGCATCCATTGCTTAATGCTTGCATAGCACCTTGTGTGCTTTTAGTAGGAGTGAAGGCAGATGAGAATGGACAATTACTGAAATAAGAAGCACCCTCCTGATAATGCTGACATTGATTATACATTGAGTTGTAGTCGACAGTTTAATCACCTGACCTGGGATTTGATGCTATCTTGTGCTTTATCTCCTGCTCCCCGATTACTGCTTTATCAGGCAATCATTCATATTCCTGAATCAGTATTAAATATGAGAAATGTGACTGATCTCCATTCCGTTTAGAATGTTCTCACTTAAACACGATCACAAAAAAATACACGTTGGCTACATCCGGAACCCCACACTCCTTTTACGGTATTTTGATGAAGTAATTACGTCACGACTGCTAAAAAAAGTGTATTATAGTATGAATGTGTGTAGTATGGATGTAATCTGGACATTGATCGCTTGATCGCTAGTCGCTGATCGATTGCTCCTGTCTGCCTCGCTGCCTGCTGTGTGTTTGTTTGCTTGGAGGCTGTAAGCTCCGCCTGATCGAGCCTCGTATTTCTTTATGTTTTGAGCCATCATTTACTATCTAGTTGTTTATACTACTAAATACAGATTACCCACCATCTCAGATTAACCTTACATCTCTAGCTTCCGTTATTGTTAACACAGCACGCTAGTAACTCGCTAACGTTAGCCTGCTAACGCGCCATCCGTGCGCTCATTTATATATTTATTTTCTCTCGCGCGCCCGCGCCTTTGAGTTCATAAAGTCCAGGTAAGTAAGAAATCAGTCAACAAACACGGTGAGTAATGTCTTCTTATCCTGTTATTGTCACCTGTGTCACATGTCATATGTTTAGTATAGCCTTCACCGATGGCAATATAGGATTTATATGTGATAAATGCAAGGAGACAGTCAGGCTGACGGAGAAGATTTCAGAACTAGAGACACGCATCCAAACTTTAATTGAGGATGGTAAGAATGCTAGATCTTTAGATAGTGTTTTGGATGCGCCTAACATAGTGAACTCTTTACATGATTCGGTTCCGGCTGAAGTAGAGCCCGTGCAGCAGGGCAGATGGGTGACAGTGAGAGATCGTTCTAGTCGTGGATCAATGAACCACTCTTCCGTTCCGATTCCCATAACAAACCAATTTGCCCCACTCAGTGAAACACCCACTGAGAATTCTGTTGATTGTGCCCTGGTAATTGGTGATTCGATCACACGGAACGTGAAAATAGAGACACCAACCACCAGTCACATGTTTGCCGGGAGCCAGAGCGCCTGACATCAAAGCAAATTTAAAAGTGCTAATCGTAAATTCTCTAAGATCATTATTCATGTCGGCACTAATGATGTTCAACTCCGCCAGTCGGAGATCACCAAAATTAATATTAAAGAGGTGTGTGAACTCGCAAGTGCGATGTCAGGCACTGTAATTTGCTCTGGCCCCCTTAATGTACGCAGGAGGGATGAGATAGTTAGCCCATTGGCCTCACTCAATGGTTGGCTGTCGAAGTGGTGTCCGCAGAATAATATAAAATTCATAGACAATTGGAAAAGTTTTTGGGGCAAGCCTGATCTGTTGAAAAGAGATGGTATCCATCCCTCCTGGGGTGGTGCTGCTCTTTTCTCTAGTAATTTGGCTCATAGTATTAGAGATAAAACATGACAATCTGGGGCTCAGGTCAGGAAGCAGACAGACTGGCTAAACTGACCGTCTGCTAGCGGCCTCACGTCACCAAGGTCAGATAAATCCCATCACATAGAGCCTCTTAGTCTTTCACCTAGATATCATCATATAGAGACTGTGTCTGTTCCCCGAATTTGGAAATCCAAAAAACGTCAGGTTAAAAATTTAATTGATGTTCAACAAATAAAAAACAGATATAATACAGATGAGCAAATGATAAAGCTTGGGTTGCTGAATATTCGATCCCTTACTTCAAAATCTCTCATAGTTAATGATATGATTTCAGATTATAATCTTGATATGCAATGTTTGACAGAAACCTGGCTAAAACCAAACGATTACATTATTTTAAATGAGTCAACCCCACAAGATTACAGTTATAAACATGAACCTCGTCTGAAAGGCAAAGGGGGAGGTGTTGCGGTAATTTATAGTAATATTTTCAAAACCACTAAGAAATCTAGCTTTAAACATACTTCTTTTGAAGTATTGGTGCTTAATGTAAAAATATATAGTGTAAACGATAAATCACATTTGAGAATTATGCTGGCTACTGTATACAGGCCACCTGTTACGGTACACGGTGGTAGGAAGCACGAGGAGACGAAGAATAGAAATAAACAGGATTTAATTCCAAACTCAGGAGAACAAAGTAACTTTACACACCATACACAAACGGACCAGGAATGAGGGAGAACGCAGGGTTTACATACACAGAGAACAGATAGGTGAAACAAGACACAGCTGGGGCAAATGAACAGATAATGACAGAATAACAGGTGAATAAACTAAACACTAACGAGGAGCGGGAAACTGGAAACAGGACTGAACCAAATACACAAAGAACGGGGGAAACACAGGACATACATGTAACACCACCAGGGCACCATAAAGATTTTATCAAAGAATTTGCGGACTTTCTATCAGAATTAGTATTGGCTGCAGATAAAGTACTAATTGTTGGTGATTTTAATATACATGTAGATAATGAAAAAGATGCATTGGGATTGGCATTTAAAGACATTGTAAACTCAATTGGAGTTAGACAACACGTGTCAGGACCTACTCATTGTCGTAATCATACTCTAGATCTAATATTATCATATGGAATAGATGTTGATGCCGTTTAAATTCTGCAGCAGAGCAATGACATCTCAGATCATTATCTAGTCTCATGTAAATTACATTTAGCCAAGGCTGCAAAGCCGACTCTGTGTTATAAATACGTTAGACCTATAACTTCTGCCATTAAAGATTGCTTTATCAATAATCTTCCTAATCAGTTTCATCATCTCAGCATCCCGGATAGCTTAGAAGAACTTGATATTGCAACAGAAACGTTTAACTCTCTCTTTTCCAGCACTTTAGACACAGTTGTTCCGTTGCGCTTAAAGAAGATTAAAGAAAATAGTCCCGGGCCCTTAAGAGAGCAGCCAGGAAAATGGAGCGCAACTGGAAGAAAACTAAACTAGAGGTATTTCGGATTTCGTGGAAAGAGAGCTCGATTGCTTACAGAGAGGCTTTAAAAGCTGCTAGATCTGCTTATTTTTCAAACCTATTAGAAGAAAATAAACATAATCCAAGGTATTTATTTGAAACAGTGGCTAAACTAACGAAAAAGAAAGCTTCAAGCTCAGAAGTGTCCAAGCAGTGATGACTTTATGAACTTCTTCACTTATAAGATTGATAATATCAGGGACAAAATTATAACTATGCAACCGTCTACCACAGTATCGCATCAGGAAGTGCATTGTAGTCTCCCTGAGGAAAATTTTGATTCATTTGTTGCTATAGGAGAGGAAGAATTCTGCAAACTCGTTAATTATGCCAGCAGCCATATCACCCTGTAGCCCAAGACTGGTTGCCCACTGAAGCTAAGCAGGGCTGAGCCTGGTTAGTACCTGGATGGGAGACCTCCTGAGAAAACCAGGTTGCTGCTGGAAGAGGTGTTAGTGAGACCAGCAGGGGGCGCTCACCCTGTGGTCTGTGTGGGTCCTAACGCCGCAGTATAGTGACGGGGACACTATACTATCAAAGAGCACCGTCCTTCGGATGAGACGTTAAACCGAGGTCCTGAATCTCTGTGGTCATTAAAAATCCCAGGATGTCTTTCGAAAGAGTAGGGGTGTAACCCCGGCATCCTGGCCAAATTTGCCCAGTGGCCTCTGTCCATCATGGCCTCCTAATCATCCCCATATATATATATATATATATACACACTGATTGGCTTCATCACTCTGTCTCCTCTCCACCAGTAAGCTGGTGTGTGGTGAGTGTTCTGGCGCACTATGGCTGCCGTCGCATCATCCAAGTGGATGCTGCACTTTGGTGGTGGTTGAGGAGATTCCCCCTTCCATGTGAAGCGCTTTGAGTGCCTAGAAAAGCGCTATATAAATGCAATGAATTATTATTATTATATTATTATAAGGTCATATATCCTCTTCTTAATATCATTAATTCATCTTTGTCTCTAGGATACGTACCAAAAACCTTTAAACTGGCTATGATAAAACCGCTTGTTAAAAAACCACAACTTGATCCTACAGAATTAGTCAATTACAGGCCGATCTCGAATCTGCCTTTTCTGTCAAAGATATTAGAAAAAGCAGTATCTTCACAACTATGTTCCTTTCTAGAAAGAAATGATATCTGCGAGGATTTTCAGTCCGGATTTAGACCGTACCATAGCACTGAGACCGCTCTCATTAGAGTCACAAATGATTTGCTCTTATCATCCGATCGTGGTTGTATCTCTCTATTAGTGTTACTTGATCTTAGTGCTGCATTTTACACCATTGACCACAACATTCTTTTAAATAGACTAGAAAACTATGTTGGCATTAGTGCAATTGCACTAGGATGGTTTAAATCATACTTAACTGACCGTTATCAGTTTGTAGCAGTAAATGAAGAGATGTCTTATCGATCACAAGTTCAGTATGGCGTACCACAAGGCTCAGTACTAGGACCGTTGCTGTTCACTCTGTACATGCTACTATTAGGAGATATCATTAGGAAACATGGAGTTAGCTTTCAGTGTTATGCCGATGATACTCAGCTGTATATTTCTTCAAAACCCAACGAAACTTATCAATTCACAAAATTAACGGAATGCATAGCTGATATAAAAAATTGGATGACTAGTAATTTCCTACTACTAAATTCTGAAAAGACAGAGATTCTAATTATTGGACAAAAAACTTCCACACGTAATAACCTAGAATACTGTCTAACACTTGATGGCTGCTCTGTCAAGTCTTCGTCGTCGGTTAGGAACCTGGGTGTGCTCTTTGATACCAACCTTCCTTTGAAAGCCACGTGTCTAGTATCTGTAAAACGGCATTTTTCCATCTTAAAAATATATCTAAAATACGCCATATGCTCTCATTGGGAAATGAGGAACAATTAGTTCATGCGTTCATGACCTCAAGGCTAGACTATTGTAATGCTCTACTGGGTGGTTGCCCTGCACGCTTAATAAATAAACTACAGCTTGTTCAAAATGCCGCAGCTCGAGTTCTTGCCAGAACCAGGAAATATGACCATATTAGCCCGGTTCTGTCAACACTGCATTGGCTCCCTATTAAACATCATATAAATTTTTAAATATTGTTGATTACTTACAATGCACTAAATGGTTTAGCTCCGCAGTACTTGAGCGAGCTCTTAACGCATTATAGTCCTTCACGTCTATTGCGATCTCAAAATTCCGGCCAGTTGATAATACCTAGAATATCTAAATCGACTGCAGGCGGTAGATCCTTTTCCTATTTAGCACCAAAACTTTGGAACAGTCTTCCTATCATTGTCCGGGAAGCAGACACACTCTGTCAGTTCAAAGCTAGACTAAAAACACATCTCTTTGACCTAGCATACACATAATACATTATAGACTTCTATAATTCAATGTTAGGCTGCATAGATTAGGTCAGCCGGAACTGGGAACACTTCCCTTAAATCTTGATGTACTCGGTACATCATAAGAAGAAGAATGAAGAAGAATGGCTAATATTAGTGTCTTTGTTTATCCCAAGGTTTTCCTGCAGCCTGCCGGATCCAGGCCGTATCCAGATCTGACGAAGGAGATCCGCCTGGACCCGATGACAATTCAGTGCTGAAGTATCCACTATCCTCTCCCTATGGAGGATCCCTTTCCCACTCTACAGATAAACCGTTGTGAATTTCGGCTCGCGTACCCCGAAGTGATAAAATAAAACAAAATTCTGTATCAAAATTTATGGGCAAGACAAGTAGTTTGTTTAGGCTGGGTTGTATGGAATTACAAACCTGCGCACATATTTTCAAAAGCACATAACTATAGAATCAATTCTGAATGAGCATGTGAACGCCGTCAGCGTTAATCACAGGTTCGCGTTTAGAGTCTGATCATTTCGACGGAGGTGAATCAATCAAAGTTAACTTTAGCTGGAAATAACATTATTCAAGAACCGCTATAACGCCAAAACAATCTGTTACCTTAAATTATATGTTTATCTCTGTAAAGCTGGTTTGAAACAATCCATTGTTAAAAGCGCTATATAAATGAAGAAGACTTGACTTGACTTGACTTGACATACTATATCCACCATACTGTCATTAACATGTGACCTTCCAGCATCAATTACGTCGCTTCCCTGCCCTTCACAAATCCTCTCCCATGGCCTCATGGGATAGTCAAGTGTCCATATGCACACTTCAGAATCTCATGGGAAGTAGTAGGTCATCCGGGTACTTTTTGTCGAGAAAGTGACAGACAGAAAGTGAGATGTTGTGATTGTTACATCCCTGTGGGTGTGTCTTAATATTTTCCTCTTTTTCTCTCCTTTGCTCCCTGTTATTTACTATAGGCTCAACTCTTTTGACTGTTAATTGGCCTGAGCAGCTATCAATCATTGTTAACCTGCGTAATGTCACTGCTCCCGTGACAAAGCAATCAAGTCTCCCACCAAAATTTAAATAGCACACCAGAGGGAGCATGCGAGCAAATCATCTTTGCCTCTTACTTTGTTTGCTTTCACTCTTGCTCTTGTTTAAAGTTGCAGTCCGCAGTTTTTCCGCTTTGTCCCCATCTCTTTTCGAAATCTAAAATTTCAGTTATTCGCGGAATGATCAACTTTACGTGGGTTGTGCCTCGGCACGGCACAGCGTGGATGAATCCAATGTTTTGAGGAGAATGTGCGGCTGTCATTCACCGCGCCGGTGTGGATACTGTCATTCAGAATCACAGATTCTACTTTTTGGAAGTATGAGCAACATAAGAATTTTCACCCTAAATTGTCATCTGAACTAAACATCCACTTTTGTTCTGACCAACTAAGGGGAAAAAAGCATTGCAGTAAATTGCGCTGATTAAATCTAACGATCGCTTATCATATTGTAAATGTTAACAACATCAGCATTGCGTGACTACATTTAAAGCCCTTCAGATATTTATCCTTGTTTTCGCATGGTCCTGTTAGAGTCTCTTTTTTTCTATCGCCACTCCGAAGTCCAAAGTCTTTTGCATTTTACAACGGATGAATCTCCAGTTGTCACTGGTGATTGTCATTTGAACCTTTCTGGATCCGCCATCAAATTGATAAGTTTAATTATATCAAGTGCTGTGAGAAAAGGCTATAAATCTCCACCTCCAACTTTTCTACTGTCATTTTGATGGTGACTGTTTCTCTATATACTGGGGAAATGTGGACAGGTGACATACATTGTGCAACACTTAGATAGAGACTTTGATGTGTTAGAAGTTAGAACTGAGCGCCACTCACTGTATTTTTTTGTATTTTGGATAGTACGTGTAGTTGAGTTATGACATGTTAATCCTGGAAGAATGCTCTGTTTTAGATTTAACTGCAGCCTTTGATACAGTTGATCATTCCATTTTAGTTGATACATTGCATAGATGGGTGGGTGTCACAGAGAGGGCACTGGATTGGTTTTGTTTTAAAATTTAAAATCACCTATTTCTAGGACTACTAGAACTATTTCTCCTAGTTATCTGGATACAAGACGAAACCAATCAAAGAGCGTTCGATGCTGGTGCTTCGCTGAGCTCACAGGCCCACAGTGCGTTCAGGAAACGAAGCCTTGCTTAGATGACAAAGAAACAATCGGGAGTTATTTCGCAATTAACAAACTAAAAGTGTACATAACGGTTCAAAATGTTGACGTCAGTAAGATTTTTTTAATGAAATTAATATTTTTATTCAACAAGGATCGATGCATTAAATTGATCAAAAGTGACAGTCAAAGGTTTTACACTGAAGGATTATGAAGACTGGAGTAATGATGCTGAAAATTCAGCTTTGATCACAGGAATAAATTGCAGTTTACTATGACATAGAAAACAGATAGCCTATGTTAAACTGTAAAAATATTACAGTTTTTACTGTATTTGTGGTACTTCTATACTCTTTGCTATAAGCTTCAATGAACAAAATCAATGAGAACAAATGTTTACGTTGCTAAGAGTGGTTGCTAGGGGTGTTGTGTAGTGATACATAGAACCCGGTGAAGCGGTCATAGCCGTGTTTTATCGTGAATAAAACTATTGATCAATCAGAATCAAGTATTGGAACTAACCGTTTTACCAAATACTAATAAAAGTGAAGTAGTGATATTTGGTCTGGGCTCTAATAAAAGAAAGATTGAATCAGCTCTTAATTGCATCTTTCCCAATATTCAACAGGTAGCCTAGTAAAAAATCTGTGTGTTTACTTTGACTCTAATTTGAATTTTGAATATCATATTAGGAAGACTGTTCAATTTTGTTTTTATCAGTTTAGAAATATTTCCAAGTTGAGACAGATTTAAAATTTTAAAGACACAGAGATGCTTATTTATGCTTTTATTTCATCTCGCCTTTATTTCATATTTGCTTTTAAAGAAATCGTTTTTTTAAGGACTACAACAAACGGCTGGTAGGGACTACACAACATTCCTCCCGGGTGACATCCCCAGCCCTAAAATTTGCATAAACCCTGCCCCCGGGAATGCGATTTATAGATTATCATGACAAAATATGCTAATCAATGACTAGAAGATAACTACACAAAGCTACATACATTCATCAACTAACCATTCAGAAATGTCCTGTTGCATTCTACATGTCTCTTTTTAAGTCTCTTTTAGAAACTTATTTGTATAAATGTGCTTTTGCTACTTTGTGAAGTATTTAGATTCTTGTGGGGTTTTTAAAAAAAAATTATTATTATTATTTTATATGTATTATGTTCTTGGTTTTATATTTTGTTATGCTCTTCTTGTCTTTTTGCCTTTTGTGAAGCACGTTGTTGCCTAGAAGCTTTAAAAGTGCTATATAAATAAAGTTATTATAATTATGAAGACTTTTAAATTCCTTACCTTTGTGTGTTAGTTAGTTTAGAGGATTATACGTGAATTAGCCTTGGGTTTTGTTTTGTTCTTTTCTTTCCTTTTCTTTCATTTGGTGCTGCTCGCATCCCTTTCCCATTGGGTTTATTTTTTATTTGTGTGGTTTGTAAATATTGTATGTTTATTGTTTTCTCTTTTATTATTATTACTTCTCACCTCTTGTATACCGGTATTTATTTTCTCGTGTGTATAATAAAATCACTTCTTTTGGCATTATTTCGGTTTATGTTTTGCCTCTTGCCATCCCACAAAGAATTATCAGAAATTAAATGTTACCCCTTTCAAACCTAGATGAAGTCGGGGGTCATAATATTTAACGGGGGCTCGTCCGAGATCATCATAAGATATCCCTGTAATTATCTGTGATAATGTGTGTGTGCATGGCGGTGGTAATTGATGATACATTACATTCATGCGGAGTTGTATCATAGTGCTCATTTGCTGGTGAAACATTATGGCAATGTTTAGTTTGCAGAACTTTATTGTAAATCCAACACTATTAACAGATTAACTTGTGTAGGAAGCAGGAATTGTTGTTGATAGCTGACCACTATCCGATTGCTGTGAGTAGACAGACTCTTAAGCCGGGGACACACTTAACACTGTAAGGCCAATTATGAATGTAATTTGATACTTACGACTGATCATGCCCAGACGTGCCGAGTCAGAGACAGTTGCGTTCAGTCGGTGTTCAAAGTCGGTGGTTAAAATCTGCTTCAGTTGTTGGAAACAGTCTTTCAGTGTGTTCAGTTCAGTCTTAGCATGTTTCAGCTAGTCGTTAAGTGTGTCTCTGGCATTAAGAGAGAGATAAAGAGTATACTTGTATAACTTTTTAGTGAGCTTAATGTTTTTCTGTCCTACAGTATGTCAAGTGGTTTAGATATGGAGGATGGCAAAGATGTAGGCCTTGGTGACGTTGCCGTAAATGAGTTGGACAAGCAGGACGGTAGAGCTGATGACGTTGAGGTGGAGGGGGGCGCCGATGCTAAGGCCGACTTGCCACCCTTTGATCCATTCTCTCCCATTTCCCCTGATTCCGGAGAGGGGGCGCAACGGAAAGTCAGCTTGGCCCATTTGCAATAAGAGGCACAAGAGACAGCCTAAGCACGTCAGCTGAGCTAGAACTGCATTTGGAAATACTCTGACTCGAAATTGAGGCTGACAAGCAGGTGAAGCTTGAGCTGGAGGCAGTGAAGGTTGGTGCTGGCTCAGCTGCGCAGTCAACCCCGGGTCAGGTCTCTAAGGCCAGGTCTCATGTCTCCGCTGGTTGATCCGTCCCAGAGTGCATTTGACGTGAGTAAGCACATTGCTTAAAGCTGCAGTCCGGCGTTTCTCCTCTTTGTCGCTGTCTCTGTTCGAAATCTGCAATTGCAGTCATTCGCGGAATTATCAACTTTACGTGAGTTGTACTTCAACACCCTCGACATGCCACAGCGCGGAAGAACACAAAGTTTGAGGAGACTGCGAGGCTGTCAGTCACCGCGCTGGTGTGGATATTGTCATTCAGAATCACAGATTATTATTTTTGGAAGTATGACCAACATAAGAATTTTCACCGGAAAATGTAATCTGAACAAGTAAGAAACATCCACTTTTGTTCTGGTTCTGACATTGCAGTAAATCGCGCTGATTAAATCTAATCACTTATAAGTTATCATATCACGCAAAACCGTGCAAATTATACTTTGTTCTCAAATTGTTAATGTTAACAACGTTAGCATTGCGTGACTACATGTAATGTCCTTCCGATATGTAGGCCTATCCTTGTTTTCGCATGGGTCCGGTTGCAGTCTCTTTTTTTCTGTAGCCACTCCGAAGTCCGAACGAAGTCTTTTGCATTTTACAGCGGGTGAATCTGTTGTCACTGGTGATTGTCGTTTGAACCTTTCTGGATCCGCCATCAAATTGATAATTTTAATTATATCAAGTGCTGTGAGAAAAGGCTATAAATCTCCACCTCCAGCATCCTCACACTCAATATAGCCTAATAGCCGAGACTCCTTCTTTATGTGTACAGATGTGACGTAATAACGCAAAGACATGCTCGAATCTCCCGTGGAAATCCACCAGTACCACTGAAATTAAAAACATTATTACAAGCTTACCCCTTTGAATCGAGGTACGGCAATCAGATAGTTTTGAACACTGGCTGGTTATGTATTTTCTCAAATATGTATTTTGGATCATTTGTAACCCCCAAAAAGCTATGGACTGCAGCTTTAAGAACCTCAGTTTAGAGTATCAGAAGTATATTCTTTTTTCTGTGTATTTTAATGCATTGCCAATAATCCAATTCCCTTAGTTGGCCTAAAGAGGTCTGTTCTTTAAGTCGATTGGTAAAGCTCAGGAGGTTTGCTCTACTTTATCGTTAGAGGAGAGTTTCATGTATGATTTGATGAAGTATGCTATTCTTTGTGCTTATGAGTTGGTTTCTGAAGCATACAGTCGTGCTCAGAATTAATGGCACCCCTGGTAAATATGATCCAAACTGTCTGTAAAAAAAAAAAATCTGCATCGTATATCCTTTTGATCTTTCATTCAAAAAATATAACCTTTCATTGAAGTAAAAGAATTGAAAGTTGGGGGGGGGGGGGGGGGGGGGGGAATCACATTATGAAATAAATGTTTTTCTCCAAAACAAGTTGGCCACAGTTACAGTTTTTTTTTTGGATTGCTAAACGACAGTGAGCACAACTGGAGCTACATGTGCAAAACTGTAACTACAGTCTGCACTACCAACAGTCACCTGAGCTAAACAGCAGTGTTGTAGTCGAGACCAGCTCACTCGAGTCCGAGTCGAGACCGAGACCAGAGAGGGTCGAGTCCGAGTCGAGACCGAGACCGAGACCAGAGGGGGTTGATTACCCAATTTAGTTTTATTTACTTAGAGTGATATTGGTTTAAAAATATGATCAGTTAAGGGTAAAAAGGCCACATAGGTGCTGTTAAGGTAATTTTATTAAAATTATTACTTGTCAGTATTAAGTGCTCTTGTCCACATAACATCATTGTACCACAACATTAGAACTCAATCTGATTAACATTTAGTTATGGAGGGGGTGCAAGAGTCATCAGTCATCATCGTAACTGTATTCATTTTATTATTTATTTAAACGAGATTTGGTTTTCTCTGTGACACTTTTGTCCTATGTTGTAAACAGTAAATATTACAGTTTTTTACAATTGCTATGACAGATTTTTCAATACTTTTAACAATTTTCCAAAACTCTTAACGCAGTTAGCACTACATCCGTCTGTGTAAGTTATATTATTAACACATTTCTTGTTGCTTTAACACAAAATGCATACAATTAACACAAATTTAAAATGCTTGAACTTCTTTTACACACAAGCTCAAACAAGACCAAAACAATGGATTTTTACTACCAAATTTACCAATGCTTTAACACCGTATGTCAGAACAGATAACACCATGTTCTAAACCTAACCTTACAGGCTAAAGTCAAGGTAAACAGCTGCTTATATTGTGAATTGAAACACAAATATATCCCCTGTATTTTATTCCATTGTTATTGAGAAACAGCTGATTGAATAATGCAAATATGGGACAATGTGGCATTTCACAACTCTGCAGTCACGGCCTGGTTTGATCCCATCAGAGGATGATGTCCATTTTCCTTGCCCATTACTCCCCTTTCCCTTTCTTAGCCTGGAGATGGAAGGTTTTTGACCATCGTCCACAGGACCAAATGTCCCTCCTGGATGCAATGGATGCTGCATGCCAAGACATCCCAGCTGAACACCTCCAGGGGAGGATAAGGAATGCCAAATAATTCTTCCCAAGAAGCCTTACCAGAGAAGTGTGATGTGGATGAGAACATGTGGCCAAATGGAGAAGACCGGGATGATTAGAAGATGGCTTTTTCTTTTTGTATATTTTGTATTTTCACCTACAGTAATGCTGTAAATGGCAAGTATTGCATATTTTTGTTATCTTTCAGAAATGTCCTGTTTCAAATAAAGCCTTTACTGCACCAATTCTGTCTCTGTCTTATTTTTTTCATAAACCGTACATTCTATTCTGCTATTCTGAGAAGGGTCATTCATTTTTTTGTATTGAATTTCTACAACATAGGAAACAAAATGTACACATTTGCTAAACCCAAACAAAACAAAACTGTATAGAGAGGCTTCAAAATAAACTGCAGTGCAAAACAATACTGTATAAACAATACAATATACTGTCTATTGTATAAGGGCAGACCTGACATACTGTATATAAAATAATACAGTTTCTGTAATTCCATCTCATGTTAGTGTTTTTTATGACATTGTGCTATGATTGACTAAATGTCCCTGTTGGAAGAGAACTTGTGTTAGTGTTTTGGTAGACATAGTGTATTGTGTTAGTGTATTATTGTTTTTTTTAAATTAGTGTTGGAGTGTAGTTTACAGTGTGTGATTTTGAGCATGAAATTAACCGTTTTGGCAATTGTGTGTTGTAGGTGTGTTGGTGCGTTAAGAGTTTAGAAAATTTGTTAAAAGTATTGAAAAAATTGTCATAGCGATTGTAAAAAACTGTAAAATAACACAGTTGAGACAAATGTAGCATGTGACTTTCTGGAAAGCAGGATCACTACAGGCGGATGGCAGGTGGACACAGCGTAAAACAGAAGTGAGAGCGGGCGGGTCACTGGTGTAGGAGAGCACATGAAGCGCGGGACGAAAAAAGTAGTTCCTTGCAGACTTCTACACAGAACTAACTAAGCATTAGCTGTCAGAATGCTGAAATTTCATGCATATACAGACATTATGAGTTCTTAATCTTACTTTATCTTAATCTTTCTTTGTGCTTTATTTGTTGTTCCCTTTGCTTCGGTAATTGAAATACCACAGAATTTACATGTCGCAGAGGTTTTCCTTTTTAAAGTCTTACTGCATATGGATTCTTTGTGGCTCTTATATGCAAACTGAATAATGGATGATTTAGCAGACATTATCAATACATAGTTGAGCTATAGGCTCATGACATCCTGACCTGAGTCCTGCTGCCTTTGCGCAGTTTTGCACAAGAAAATCACCCATCATTGGACGTGTCAATCAATTTGAAGAAATATTACAGTAACATACAGTAACTAATAATCATGAAAAATATTTTGAATTGGACTCGAGTGGACTCGGGAATAAGTCCGAGTCCTAATATGTTCGAGTCCGAGTCAATACCGAGTCAAAATGTACACGAGTCCATGACAAGACCAAGACCATTAAAATATGGTATCGAGACCGAGTCCGAGACGAGTCAGAGTCTCGAGTACTACAACACTGCTAAACAGTTCACATCACCTGCAAAACTCATTCCAAGCAACATATGTCTTAACACAAAGCTCAAAACAGGCTCAGTGCAGCCAAACACTATGCACAATCCTCACTGAGATAACACACACTGTCACTCAGAACACACTGAGTAAAAACACTAGCATCAAACACCAATACAGAAAATACAAACTTTTCATTTTTACAGTTTGAACAATTTCAGTGACTTCATACAAATTTTCTTCAAAGAAAAGAGTGACATTCTTAAACATGATTTATTTACATTTTTAGAACATAACAATTATTTAAGGTACGTAAATGAAAATTAACAGTTTGCTCAGACTGATCTCATAAAATTGCGTGTGTATGACACGCCAATTCGTATTTCCATTTTTGGCGTGCTATCAACACGCACAATCGCTTTTCAGCGTGTTTATGAACGCAGTTGACTTAACGTTATTACTGTATATATAAATATATGACCTACCTCCATCCCGTCCCTAAACCTACCCGTCACTGGGGTTACAGTAATAGCATTTATGAGTCTTCCCCTGCCATCCTAGGGAAAAAAAAATATCGCTCCCCAGATGTAAATCTACATTTTGCTTCGTTTCGCTCGGAAATTTAATGGCGTGTACATATACGCGGAATCACTTGGACATTAATGGCGTAGACATACACGCATACACGCGGATATCTCAAAATGCGTATAGATAACACGCCACTTGACTTGAAAGTGGCGTGTCTGTTTACGCAAAAGTCATGATGTCATGTTGGTTTGCTTCAAAAGTCTGTAGTAATTAATCCTGCCTCTCCAGCATCAGGCCACATGGTTTCAGCCTTTCAGCTGAAATTGCAGTCAGCAGTGTTTGAAAGGCACAAGGATGAAATCTATTCTGATTTGAATTTGCAGTTCACAGTTTTGACAGCAGTGTGTTGGCATTTGAACAAAGTGCTGTAAATCCACAGTGTTGTGCAGGTTGTGGTTAAAGTCATGAGATAAATATAGAGTTTTGAAAACTGTGTTCAAGCAATGAAAAACGAACTAGAGTTTGGTCCACATGAACTGCTGCTGTGCAGACTGTAGTTAGAGTTTAGCACATGTAGCTCCAGTTGTGCTCACTGTCGTTTAGCAATCGAAAAAAACTGTAAATACTTTTTGCAATTTCCTTTTGACAAGATAACAGCTCTGAGTTTTCTCCTATAATGCCTGATGAGTTTGGAGAACAACTGAAAAGAGATCAGACCATTCCTCCATACAGAAGCTCTCCAGATCCTGCAGATTCCCAGATCCATGTTGGTGCTTCTTCTCTTCAGTTCACTCCACTCATCAGGTCAGGAAACTGGGACGGTCATGGCAGAAGCTTTATTTTGTGCTCCGTAACATTTTTGTGTTGATTTTGATGTTTGTTTTGGATCGTTGTCCTGATGGAAGATCCAACCACGGCACATTATAAGATTTCTAGCAGAAGGCGTCAGGTTTTGGTTTTTTTTATCTGTTGATATTTGATAGAAATCCAGGACCTCCAGCAGAAAAATATGCCCTGAACATTAAAGATCCAACGGTATATTAAATTGTACACATGGGGTACTTTTTATCCCTGTGTGCACCAAACCCATCAAGCGTGTCTGCTGCCAAAAAAGCTCTTTTTTTAGTTTCATCTGACCACAGAACCCTGTGCCGTTTGAAATCAGTCGTGTCTGACAACTGAATTTGCTGGAGTTTGTTTTTGGATGAGCGAGGAAGATTTTTCTTGAAACCCTCCCAAACAACATGTGGGGATGTAGGGGTTGTTTGAAAAAAAAATTTTATAGGCTTACTGACCCCAAGACTGAACTAATCTCTGCAATTCTCCATCTGTGATCCTCGAAGAGTTTTTGCCCAATCAAACTTTCATCCTCACCGTCCATAAGGCAATTTAGACACACGTCCTCTTCCTGGCAGATTCGTAACATCTTTAGTTGATTGGAACTTCTTAATTATTGCCCTGATGGTCAAAATGGGGATTTTCAATTCTTTAGCTATTTTCTTACAGCCACTTTCTATTTTGTGATGCTCAACAATGTTTTGATGCACATCAGAACTATATTATTTGGTTTTACTCATTTACATATTTAAACTCCTGTGAAACAAGAACTCATGGCTGGACAATTTCATGTTCCTAGTCCTCCTGGTGTGCTAAAAAAATTTTTTTTTACAGCCAGTTTTGATCATATTTACCAGGGGTGCCATTAATTCTGAGCACAACTGTATATAGGCAGAGAATTTTACGCCCTCTGCTATTTCCAATATACATTCTGCTTCCTGGTAATCCAGTTTCCACTGTTAAGCCGATGATACTCAGTTATATATTTCATCATAACCAGATGAAATTACAAAATTATCCAAGTTGACAGAGATTGCTAAATATATAAAATATTGGATGACCAGTAATTTTCTTCTATTAAATTCAAATAAGACTGAGGCAGGCTATTACTGTACACAGCATCTCTTATAATACAATTTTAATTTAGAAGGATGCACTGTTACTTTATCCTCTACAGTTAAAGACCTGGGTGTTATTTTAGACAGCAACTTGTCTTTTGAAAATCATATTTCAAATGTTACAAAAACAGCCTTCTTCCACCTCAGAAACATCAGCTACGGAACATGTTATCTGTTTAATGCAGAAAAGCTAGTTCATGCATTTATGACATCTAAAGTGGATCACTGTAATGCATTATAGCTAGTTGTCCTTCATCCTCAATAAAGTTAGTCCAAAATGCAGCTGCTAGAGGCCTTAGGTCAAGAAAATATGATCATATAACCCCATTGTTATCAGCTCTATACTGGTTACCTATTAAGTTCTGTATCGATTAAAAATGTTGCTACTAAAAGGCCCTAAATGGTTAAATTCCTGTGCATTTAACCAATCTTCTATGGCCCTACAATCCATCACGCTATTTAAGGTAACACATTTCTGGACTTTTGGTAGTACTTAAGTCCACTAAAGGAGGGAGAGTGTTTTCACATTTTGCTCCTAAACTCTGGAATAGCCTTCGTGATCATGTTTGAGACTCAGACACAACTCTCCCAGTTTAAATCTAGATTAAAGATGGATCTCTTTAGCCAAGCATTCACATAATACATCTCATAACCTTGATCTTCAGTTATATCAGATCAAATGCACATGGTTGTTTTTTCTTGAAATGTTATGAACCGCAGCTACACTAATTATTTTTCATTTGCTTTTCTGTCTGTACCTCGGGATGTAACTACACATAGTACGCCAACACTAGCTTGGATCCAGCCTCTTACGAAGATTTCAGATTCCCCAAAACCTGTAAAGGGATAACGTCAACCCCTGCTAGGACTTCAGATGACGCCAACTCTGAATCAACATGAACCACTGCCAAATGCTATATATATTGTAATCATAATCACATCTTGTGATAATTGCTTTAATGAGATCATTGTTTCAGCCTCAAGGAATACATGATATTGTCTAACTGATTTGTATTATCTTTGAACTGTACATTTGACAAATAGACATTACTTTGACACAGTCACTTCTGATAACAGATTACTCTAAATTGTAATGAAGAAACATGCATTCTTCTGTAAAGCTGCTAGAAATTATATTTATTGTGAAAAGCACTATACAAATACATGTGAAATAAATTGGACCACAAACTAAAAGTGTGAAAACTATTAAGCCGACTGTACCTAATGAGGAAAGAGTTGATGACCGTTACCAACCTTTTATCTTGAAAGTGTTAATGTCCTTAACTGGAAATCGCGAGGATCAAAAATAAATAAGGATGCTCAGAGACACAGGTTCAATGCAATCATTTATTGTGGCAGATACATCAGTTGTCTGACGATATTTTATGTCCCTCCAATCCAGAACAGTGACTTCAGGGTCTTGTCGTTGTAAGCGCAGGTGACAGCAAGGCTGCAAAATCCCTCCATAAAAAACAAAAGTTCAGTGCTCTTCTGAGCCAGTGCAGTTAAACGCGCTCCATAATCCATTGTTAAAGGTTCGGTCTTTTGTCACAGGTGGTTGCAGGAAGGCAGATGAAGATGAAGAATAAAGTTCCAATACGAATTTTAATGAGGGTAATACAAATAATACTTCGACATGCAGGCAGGGCAACACACACTAAATGTAACGTAACTGAAGGACTGTGAGGGAAGAACTTAAGTAGCCAATGTTGGATTATTCGTAATGAACAGACAGGGGACAGCGGGCTCTTAACATGGAAGCTTTACTGAAACTTACATTCTCTCTCTCCCTGCGCATCCCGCGCATGCGCCCATTACACATCCAAAACATCCTACCAGTACATCTCCCCCTTTTAGCTAAAGAACGTTCCCTGCATTAACATAACATATTACTGCACTATTACTTTCTCATTCAGTCCATTCCTTCCCCTTCCTTTTTTTTTTTTTTTTTTTTTTTTTTTTTTAGTAAAACAATGTCTCTGTAGGAGAAATACAAAACACAGGTATTATTACTAATTTTCCTTACTTATTACTATGTTTCCCCAGAAAAAAAAAGGAAATAACCTCAGAACGGACAATAACAAGTCAAACTCTAAAGGTTTAATCTTAGTGGTGGTCTGATCAGCCTGCCCACTCTGCTTCTAACACAGTCCCTAATCTCTCTTGGCTGTGGAACTGCTCTCAGATGGGAACGGTGTCTTCTCAAACTACCAGACTGCCCTTCTACAATGTAGGAACGTGGAGCATCAGCAGGACTCATGACTATGCCTGGGTTTGGCACATTCTTAATCCAGACTGATTGTCCAGACTGTAGAGCAGGTTTTGTATGTGCTCTGTGGCGTTTATTGTACCACTTAGTCTGTTTGACCTTCAACTCTTTGTCTTTTCTTTTGAAGGTGTTGAGGTTTGGCCAGGCTGGTTTCAGTGTGGATGGACTCACTGGGAGAGTAGTTCTGATGTTCCGTCCCATCAGGAGTTGAGCAGGTGAAGCTCCTGATGCTAATGGCGTAGCTCTGTAAGACATAAGTGCTTTGTGAGGGTCCTCACCTTTACGCAGTAGTGTTTTAACAGTTCTCACTGCTCTTTCCGCTTCTCCGTTGCTTTGAGGATAGTGCGGGCTGCTGGTTACATGATGGAAGTCATAATCTTTTGCAAAGTCAGCAAAGTCTGATGCTGCGAACTGAGGGCCATTGTCTGTAACTAGGACCTCTGGGACCCCGTGGCGAGCAAACATCGCTTTGAGCTTCTCCATCACATTTCTTGATGTTGTTGAAGTGAGAGAAGCAACTTCTATGTAGCGTGAAAAATAGTCTATCAGCAGAACATAATCACCCTTATTCCAATGGAAAAGATCTGCTGCCACTCTCTGCCATGGTCGTGTAGGTAATGAAGTGATCAACAGGGGTTCTGGGTAACTGTAGCTGTTTTTGACACATGTTTCACACTGACTTACTTTGTCTTTGATTTGCTTTGTTATACCTGGCCACCATACTGACATTTGCGCTCTTGCCAAGCATTTAGTGATGCCTTGATGTCCCTGGTGCAACTTCTCTAGGACTTCTTTTTGCATACTGCCAGGTATCACTAGTCGTTTTCCCTTCATCAGCAAACCCTCTGCATTGAGCAGGTCATGTCTGTGTTGCCAAAACAATGCTAGGTGTGGTGGAACACTCTTTTTCCCATCCCAACCTGTACGTACAAGACAACTTAGCTGTCTGCACACTTCGTCCTCTTCCTGAGCCCTCTTTATCTGAGCAAGCTTGGTAGGTGTTGCTGGCAATTGTTGAATGACATGATCAACACTCACTTTTACCTCTTCCTCTCTTTTTAGGTCTGCTTCTGATGGGTTTTCTTTGAGTGGAGCTCTGGAAAGTGTGTCCGCTGTGATCAAATTTTTTCCAGGAACGTGCATGATCGAGTAGGAGAACCGCAGGAGTCGCAGACGAAATCTTAATATGCGTGGAGGCAGGTCATCTAGCGATCTCGAGCCAAGTAGACTGACTAGTGGCTTGTGGTCAGTCCTGACCACAAAATCCAATCCCAGAAGATAGGTTTGAAATCTTTCACAGGCCCACGTGATTGCTAGGGCCTCCTTCTCAATTTGAGCATATCTTTTCTCCGTTGGCGTCATGCTCCTTGAACTGAAAGCAACAGGTCTCCATTCACCTGTAGGCTGCAGCTGAGATAATACTCCTCCTAATCCAAAGAAAGACGCATCAGCTGAAACTCTGGTATGTCGATCTGGACAGTACTGTGCTAATACTGCCGAAGAACTGAGTTCTTGCTTCAATGTTTCAAAAGCTTGTTTTTGTGGACTCCCCCACACCCAGACGTTTTCAGCTTTGAGCAAGTCTCTGATAGGTCCAGTCAACTCTGCAATATTGGGTGAAAATTTTCCAACGTAATTCACCATGCCAAGGAATCTCTTGACATCAGCCGTATTTTTAGGCTCTGGCATTTCTTTGATAGCTTTTATTTTGTCTGGATCAGCTCGTATGCCTTCTGCACTGACAATGTGTCCTAGGAACCTAACTTGAGGCACTGCAAATTGACATTTTTCGTTCAGTGTCAACCCTTTCTGTTCCAGGCGGTTCAGAACCTTGATAAGTCTTGCATCATGTTCCTTACGTGTAGCACCGAACACCAGGATGTCATCTGCGTGGCACAGTGTGCCCTCCAGGCCCTCCAGCAGTTGTGTCAACCGTTTCTGAAAGTGTTCAGGTGCTGAGGAAATGCCAAATGGAAGGCGGTTAAAACAGTATCTTCCATAGGGCGTAATGAAGGTAGTGAGCGGGACCGAATCTTTATGCAAAGGAATCTGCCAGAATCCAGCAGTAGCATCCAACTTAGAGAACACTGTTGCGCCTGACAGTTTAGCCAGTGTTTCATCGACTGCAGGAAGAATATGTCTCTCTCTGCAGACATTGCTATTTAGATGTGTTAAATCAACGCAGATTCGAATCTTGCCATTTGGTTTCGGCACTATCACCATACCTGAACACCACTCCGTCGCTTCTTCAATGGGCGTTATAACTCCTATTTCTTCCATTCTTTCTAGCTCCTCTTTCACTCTATTCATCATGGGCAAGGGCACTCGACGAGGGGCAGCCAGAGCAAATGGAGTGGTTAACTCTTTGAGTTTGATTTTGTATTCTCCTTCCAATTTTCCAAGTCCTGTGAAGACTTTTGGAAACATCTCTTTGTAGTTCGGATCTGCTGTTTGCATTGCATCCACTGTGTGAAGTAAGTCCAGCTCTTTTATGGCTGGTAGTCCAAGGAGAGGGAACACCAGTCTTGGTATCACAAACACTGGGTGTTTTATCACTCTTCCCAGATGACAAAGTGATGCTTTAAACTGCCCTCTCACCTGTATTGACATGTTGCTTGGTCCACACAGCTTTTTGTTCGGCGGGCTGAGAACACCGTGGCTCGTCTTTGAGTACATGCTCTCTGGGATGGCTGTTACTGCTGCTCCTGTGTCCAGTTTGAAGAGAATTTTCTCGCCATTCACTGCAATGAACTTTTGCCAGACATCAGTCGCATTCTCAGACTTTACGACTCCCAGGAAAACAGTCTCTATGCTCTCCGTCTCATCACAATGATATATTTCCTCCAGTCTTTTTTTTGTTTTGCAGACTGCAGCGAAGTGTCCTTTTTTGTTGCACTTCCTGCACTCAGCCTCCCTCGCTGGACAGCTGTTCAGTGAGTGTGCTTGTGGCTTTCCACATCTGCCACATCCCTTGCTGGCTTCATTGTGTTTTGTACTGTCTTGTCGTCTTTGCAATCCTTTCTGTGCAAATCTTGGTTTCATTTTGTATTTTAACGTGTCCATGTTTACCTCATTTGAGTCACCGCTTGTTTGTCTTAAGATTGTCTGCTGCTTTTTTATTTCTTCACTTTGTCTTATCTTCGTGATGGCTTTATTGAGTGTGAGCTCGGGGTCAAGCTGTAATCTCTCTGACAATCCGTGATCTCGTATGCCAACTACCAGTCTGTCTCGTATCATTTCCTCTTGAAGGACTCCATACTGGCAATTTTCTGCTAGTTTATAAACTGCAGTGATGAACATTTCAGCTGATTCGCCCTGTTCTTGGCACCTCTTGTTGAATTTAGCCCTCTCGTAGATCACGTTGTGTTTACATACGAAGTGTTTCTCGAACGCATCTTTAACTTCGTCATATTTTTTTCTGTCTTCTTCAGAAAGAGCCAGCGTGCACATGATATCATCGGCTTTATCTCCCATTGTATAGATAAGCGAATTAACTTGATATTCTTGGCTTCTTTCACTAATTCCCGATGCTATACGGAATCTCTCATATCGTCTAATCCAATTTGGCCAGCTGCCAAAATCATTGAAGTCAAAATGTTCAGGCGGGCTTATTGAGAACAAAGTATCCATTTTATATGTTTACCTTGATGCTGTTTATATTGAATTTTATTCGGGGTTTTATTTCTTCTTCTTTCTCTCTCCTCGCGTTTATCGTCTCGGAGCTCACTCACACTCTGTGTCCGTCTCGCAGCTGCCGCCGTGCCGATCGCGTGATCTCGTTTGTTTCCTCGAAACTTCACTTACAAACTCTTGTTTTCGCCGCGCTGGTGCGGATGACTGTTATCTCTTAGAAAGCGAGGTAAATCCGCTTCTGACACCATGTTGGATTATTCGTAATGAACAGACAGGGGACAGCGGGCTCTTAACGAAGCTTTACTGAAACTTACATTCTCTCTCTCCCTGCGCATCCCGCGCATGCGCCCATTACACATCCAAAACATCCTACCAGTACAGCCAACAGTATTACCAACTGTTCTTTTTGTTAATTTAAGTGTTGATTCAACAGAGTAATGTAGAATCAACGTGGGCAAAAGTCACAGACTGGTCAGACTCTATATCGACAATCCCATACTCAATCAAAAAAAGGGGTTGTCTCCTAATTTTGTATCAAAATGTAATGACTTCATCTTCCCCTGAAATAACTTTCCTTTTTGTAAAAAAAATTTTATTTAAAAAAAAAATCTGATTTTCAATTGTGTCAGACTTTTGAACTCCACTCTATGCAAACACTGATGACAGCGAAAGACACTGACACACTGCACTGGACTGATGAGTGTTAATAATTTTCCTGTGTGTGTTGAGTTGTCACGTACTGTAGTGATACAAGGGAGGAATGTGGAAAAATAAATGTGACAGACTGTGACAGTTTCACAGAATGTTTTGCGTGAATGTACATTTGAGGTCATTATTAGATAGATGCTCCAAAAAGCAGGTACATCTTCTGCTACTTATTCTGAGAAGGCTTACATTAATCTCTTTAATAACAAGAGGACATAGAGGTTGGAGTAGTCCAGTAAGTATTTTCTATGTTGTATACAATTTTATGTTAATTGTTTCTTTTTGGGGCCACTATATGTAGGAATCTCAATATGTACATCTTTGACTATTTGAGTTCTTCATTAAAATTCTCATGCAGAAAGCTTTGAATCACCACAAGATTGAAGATGATTGTTGGCCAGCACGGCAAACCATTTGATATGGACATGCCTCTGACATCAGTTTGGCCTTGACAGGTGATTCTCTGTGTTGACATGTGCTGCAATAAAATAAACATATTGCAGACTGACATTCTTTTCGCTCTTTTCAATTGGATCAACATTGATTTAAAAACAACCCTTGATAAAAGACATTAAATATGATGGCACAAGAGTCACGTGGATGCCGTATGCTTACTCCTCTTACTTCTTTAATGTATTTTTAAAATAGGACATGGAGATGGAGTATTATATCTACCATGCCATATATTTAAGTATTTGAAGGCCCCCTTATCGTTATTCTTATCTTTACATGGGTTTCCCTACAACAGTAAAAAGCAACTGCAAATAAGAAAGACCATCAGCACAGAGTTCAGGAAGAAAAGAAAAGAAAGAAAATGAGAAGTGAAGAAAACTGCACTTTAGATGCATGTGTGCCTCTTGCTCATGTTGAGTGTCCCAGCATAGATGTTTTTTCAGGTGAGTCTGTTGACACTGGATCAATGAACAATGCTTTGATCATGAATCCATGATCCTGTTGGAGATAAAAATGTTTTTAGGCACTACAATCCGCAAGGATATTTGTCAATAACGTCTACATAAATATTTGTCCAACTTTGCTCTTATTTCTGTTCCACAGCATCAGACATTCACCTTAGTTTTGATGCATTAAGAAGGTGCTATGCTTCCTATCTAGTGCAGACACACTTTGTCATTGTTACTGTTGTATTTTTCATAAATGCATTAAATTATCTGTTAAAACTGCAAAAACAACAAGAAAGATGTTTGAACCTATTACCTATTGTTTTTATTGGCTGATTGTTTTTTATAATGATGTTTTAAAATTAAATTATTAACGACCGCACAAAAAATATTATTATTATTATATATTTTTCTTTTTACTTTGGTATGTTTCTTCTCTTTTGGCAGGTGATATAGAGCAGATATAGATTTAGAGCAAATCTCATTACAATATTCATTACAATATTTTAATTTCAAAACAACATTCTAATATATATATATATATATATATATATATAGAGAGAGAGAGAGAGAGAGAGAGAGAGAGAGAGAGAGAGAGAGAGAGAGAGAGAGAGAGAGAGAGAGAGAGGGAGGGAGGGAATGATAGCGAGGGTGTTTCTTTTCCAAGTTTCTCCAGTTTTTTTGTTTTTTTTTACTCTCCTTATCCATACACCTCTACATGAGAACAACAAAAGCAGGAGATAAACTGTGTTGTAAAACCTATTTTCTAAGGTGATTAGTTTACTGCCTTATCAGTGCAGGATAACCATTCACCACTGTTTTTTGAAGAATATGGGCGGCAGCATTTGATGGAAAACTATGATTTTTTCTCAAAGATGTTAAATTAGTTACACCAATATAGTACTAAAACTTAAAACGGATGAGAATTCAGTAACTGTACATGAAGCCTGTATTTTTACAATTCATTTGGCTCTGTGTTGCACTGTCTATTGTAGGATGTTGTGATTTGTTGTTGTTTATTCTTACATTGGTTATATGCACCTCGGTCCGTACGAAACTAAATTTCGTTCATATCTCATAACAAGAGTGCTGTTGTTTTACTGTCTGTCATTCTGTCATGCTGAAAGTGGAAAAGCTTAGTGCCGATTCATTTTCTGCTAATTCGTTTTTGAGCCAAGATGCACCAATATCCTGCTAATTCTTGTGTGTGTGTGTGTGTGTGTGTGTGTGCGTGTGCGTGTGCGTGTGTGTGTGCGTGTTTGTGTGTGTGTGTGTGTGTGTGTGTGTGTGTGTGTGTGAATTGAAATGTGTGCAAAGGATTGTGGGTGGATAGGAGAATGTGAAGGATACACTTGATCCATCCTTCAAAACATGCTGGCTGAAGGATGAGAAACGAGACATCCTTTGACAGAGCTTGATGACTTGGCAGCCAAGAGATGCAGACTTAGGGCGCAGCTTTCCAATTGTGAAGGACCCAACAAGTTAATTATTGAATCATCCACTCAACCAATTGATTGAAAAATACTGATTTGTTAAGTAACAAAACACCACAGAGACACACACGGTTCATTCTGCTTTGCCTTTGTTTGAAACCTTTTTTGTTGGTGGAGGAAAAAAAAATAGACAAAGTAACTGGCAATATTGTGTTTAAATGTAAGTTACTCAAATTCAATTTCTTGTGAATTAACTTATAACAGCAACATCACACTCACAATCATGTTGGTCTGAATGTCAGCACGGCAGTGATGTGATTCAGACATAGGCATTGACGTTTTTTTCATTCATTCATTAATTCATTCATTCAAATGAAACCGTTAAATCACAGGGCCTGGAAAACATTGATGTTTGTGTTCTCCCCATAAAGCATTATAGACACCTTTTCTCTTGTGTTTGTTTCTCTCACTATCCCATAATGCACATAGACTATGCAACACTCAGCAAAACCTTGTTTATCATCATATCTCTCTTCCCCCTCCTCTTCATCCATCCCTCCCTCCCCGTCTCTGTCTTTAAATCCTGCTGCTCTTTAATGGTGGGAGACAGAGTGCCTGTGGTTGGTTCGTGTGCACGAGGGTATTACGTAAGCATCAGAGAAAACCTGCATCAAGTGAGAGAGAGAGAGAGAGAGAGAGAGAGAGAGAGAGAGAGAGAGAGAGAGAGAGAGAGAGAGACAGTTCAAAAGTGAGAGAGACAGAGAGAGATTAACAGGATCAGGCCTCTCAGTCTCACAGCCTGTGTGACAGAAGAGCGACTCTGGCTGTGTTCATGATAGTGTGTAAGCCTGGGTGCATGTCACAACACTGCCAACACTCCCCTGTTCTCTGGATCTGCTCATTGTACCACAGGACTGCAGCAGAACTTTCTGGCCCATTCATTTGTTGTACATCTGACACCTACGCTGATTTTGGGCTGAATCTGAACCTGGCTTGACAAGTGAGTATAGCTGTATGTGATCGGTTGAGTATTTACACTGTAAAAAAGTATTGTTGGTTTAACTTAAAAAAGTAAGTAGCCTTCAAATTTTAAGTTAATTGAAATAAATAAAAAAATAAGTTGATAGAATGAAGGAGATTCTGTTGAAGGAGTTTCAACAGAAACTCAAATTATGTTATCTGAACCACATAAATTATCTTAGTTGATTTGATAAAAGAAAAAACGTTGTGATAACAAATCATGTAATTTTTTTATTTTTTTATTTTACAGTGTATAGTGTTTTGAGGGGAAATTAATTGGGTGATGTTACAGAGAAACCCATCCCGTAGCAAACGTTGTTTTGAACTGTGTGCATTCAGAGATCTTGTGCACGTGGTGATGAAACTACTACCATACAGTATGTGACTTTTATGATGTGAGTGATTGAGTACATGTACATTTCCTGAAAATAATTGTATTCTGTGTCAGATTCATCAGTGCTTGTCAGTGAATATTCATTCTAGCATTTTGTCATATATTGAACCGCCCCAAATGCAATTTTTTTAGGGTTGCACGATATATATCAGAGCAGAATCAGTTATTGGCCGATATCGGTTGATATTGGATATATGTTGGCTAATCTTGAATATTACATTTTCCCTCTATTTTTATATTTAGATACCTTTACTGTCATATAACACTAATTTAAAGTGAATCTTTTAAAAACACTGTAAATCAAATAAAAAAAAAATTTAAATGAAAATCTTTTTTTTATTTTTTATACTGTGCATATACAGTAACACTGTGGTGCTAAAATTCCCTTGTAGATTTTAAAATTACCGACTTTAGTCTTTTATTTATTTATGCAAACTTATATTGAATTTAATTATCAGCCATTTATTCGTTATTGGCCACAACATAAAATTAATTATTGGCTTATCAGTTTAATGGAGGTAATTTTAATATTGTGCAACACAATTTTTTGTCCACGTGTGTTTGTGTCAGAGAGAGTGTGAGCGTGTGTATACACTGCATGATTGTTTCAGGGAGGAAGACAGTGGGACACAAACTGTGTGTACACTGGCATATTAACAACGTATTTTTTGCACAAGGACTGTGTGACCTTTGGTCAGCTGTTTGGTGCCGAACTGTGCAAACTAGATCATTTGTTCCTGCCGCTTTAAGGACTTTTCAGCAGCATTTAAATAAGAAGACAATGTTTGCAAAAACAATAGAAAGGAGGCCATCCTGTGTACTCACATGTGGTCATACTCATTGGACAATCAAAACAAAATACCACTTGTGTGATAATATATCTGATTGCATATCTTGAATGGCCGAGCAACAACAGATCAATTGCATTTTGTTATCATCAACTTATTCATCATTCAACCCTAGAGAGGATAAAATACTCTGTACAGAGTTCAGTGTTGTTTAATATTTAAATGATTACAAAACAAAGACAAACAAACAAAGAATAAGACCACCAACTTTGAACACTGCCCAGCAAGCCGTTGTCATTTCACCTTAGGTAAAGACTCTATGAGTAACCCACTTCTAGCCAAAATAACCTTGAATTTGGTTACATGTAGTTTTTGCCAAAATAACTTGCGAGATGTATGATAATCCATCATGTAAGCAAAGTCAATAGGGATTACAAGATGTTTGGTTTCATTTCTTTGACATGTTCTAAATGACTAGTATATTCTTGGGCTATCAGACATCTATTAAATTTTCACTGACAACCCAAATTTTGCCTTGTTTAAGCCTGGAAATCAGGGCTGTGTTTGGACAGATTGCTTGCTGGGTGTCCACTTAAAGCTCATCAAAGGATGATGGGATAGTTTGTACTTGACAGGGAGATAACAGTGCTCACGTACTACACATTCACGAAGAGTCAGTCAGTGTCTGAAGGCTCTGTGTGTTCAAAACAAAACAAAACAGCATAGAATAGTGAAATAATAATAATTTGTTACATTTATATAACGCTTTTTTTGGGTACTCAAAGCGCTTTACATGGAAGGGGGGAATCTCCTCATCCACCACCAATGTGCATCATCCACCTGGATGATGCGACGGCAGCCATATTGCGCCAGAACGCCCACCACACACCAGCTTACTGGTGGAGAGGAGTGATGAAGCCAATCAGTTTATGGGGATGATTAGAGGCCATGATGGATAGAGGCCAAGGGGCAATTTTTTTTAATGACCACAGAGAGTCAAAGAAGAAGTATGTGAATTGGGTATATTATTATTATTATTATTATTTATAGATTTGTGTTTTCAGTTTCTGTTTAACCATGTCTATATTGACTTTGGAGGTTGACATTAGCTCAGATTTTATATTGATAAAGTTGTGCATTTGTGTTTGTATTGCTTGAGATGGCCTCATCTGCCCTAATGGCAGAATATTTGCACTGCTTAGAATGCAAAAACAAAGAACATCTATCTACCCGGGCTCTAATGGACAAACAGAGCAGGAAATGATAGTCAGGTGGAAGGAGAGGTGAAGGAATAGACTGAAAGGAGAGCAGTAGAGAGCAACAAAAGGGCCCGAAAAAGCTCTGCTGATGTATGGTTCTATTTAGATTGTGTACGGAGGCGGCGGAGCATGTTGATTTTACCCAGCTTGGCCTTTTAGGGCAGCGTTCAGAGTAATTTAACGCTAACTGAGCAATTTTGGAAGGCACCAAGAGGCTGATCATTATATTTTCTCTGTAATTTCCCCCTGTGAAGCCATCAGTGCTTCATAGGTGTGTCACTGCCATCTGAATTATGGTTTTAGTATGAAAAAAACATTTTCCTTTCCAAAAAAGAATAGAATGGAAGCAGCTAATATAGCAATACTCTTAAAAATAAAGATTCCAGGAGGGGAGGTTTGAAGAACCATTGTTGGATCCCCAAAGAACATTTCAATAAAAGGTTCTTAAAAGAACAATCATTCTCTTAGTGTGAAGATTTTTTTTAAAAATCTAACAAAAAAAAAAGAGAAAAATCTTGGTAACACTTTATTTTACAGTGTCCTTGTTACATGTCACATATTGTAAACACTACAAATGATGCATAATTAGATGCAACTAACCCTAAGCCAAACCCTAATCCTGACCCTAAACATGTATGATTAATATTACTCAGTACTTACAAGTAAAATAACACTGCAACAAGTACACCTTAAATAAAGTGACCAAAGCCTTTTGTGGAATGGAAAGGTTCTATGGATGTTAAAGGTTGGATGTCACTGCACTAAAAGAAAAAAAAGAAAAAAGAAAAAAAGAAAAGAGGTTGTTCATTGGATTTTCCCACATGATCAAAGTTCATGTTGACACAGGAGTCTTGATGAAGGAACAACTAATGGCCCACTTACTCTTGCTCAAAGTTTGTTCGGTTTATGAGCTAACCTACTGAATCCTTCAGCCAATCACTGTCTTTGACCTGTGACCAGTCATTGAGTTGCTCCCTATTTATTTACAAACATATAGTATCTATGGACTGCAATGCACCTATCAATATGTATCTACTGATGCTTTCCAAGGCTTCTATCAATATGTCTATTGCTCATACTTACAGATTTGAACACCCCCTACTCCAGGTATAGGCCTGTAACCTGTTCTAAGTGATATGTGATATGATTTTCAGCAGGGGATACAATAAGTGTAAAAATCCTTTATACTTATGGAGAGACCGAGACAAATCAGGCACAAGAATATCATAGAGATTTTGAAGTGGGCTCTTTTGTTTTGGAACAGTAAGCAGCTACAGTGTACAAACATGGAAAATAACAGTCCCTTTTAGTTGAGTTTCTATGCATTCTTATTTCAAAATATAGCCTTGAACACATTGTGAAATATCAACATAGCCTACATTATTAGTAATTGGAGCCAAACAAAGAAAATGCAAACGTGTAAATATGCAATGCAATGCTATTTAAAGGTTGGTGTGCTCACACTGCATACATAAGTGGGTGAATACAAAAATGGGTTTGAATATTATGTCTCCCATCTGTGATGTTGTAGGTGAGACATAGACAGGAATAGAGTAACAGTGAGATAAGTGTTAGCATACCTGGGCGTAAATCATAGTTTGCTTCCCACTTGAACACACTCTAAATACATTGGCACAAACACACTGGAACGGTTGTCTTAGACTAATCAGAGATCTATAAATATATAAACTGGTGAAAAATGAAATCTTCTGATGGCCCTCTGGTAATTATCACGCAGGATTTGGTTTTTAAACATCTCGAAGGGGCAGGTTCTCAGTCTAGTCCGTTTGCTTTTTGTTGATTTTTCTTCTGAATTTAACTGTATTCAGCCTCATGTTTTAGCTGATAAACTGAATCAAAACTTCAACATTGACCCAGGGTTGATCAGTTGGCTGATGGACTTCTTAACAGAGCGTCCTCAGCGAGTCAGGGTCAATGGGATCCAATCGGATGTTCTTTGGTCATCAACTGGATCTCCCCAGGGCTGTGTACTGTCGCCACTTTTATTTGTCCTATATACTAATGACTGTCAGAGCAGCTATCCAGGTCGTCATGTTGTTAAGTTTGCTGACGACTCTGTCATTGTTTCACTTCTAAGTCAGAAAGACTGTGAGCATGGTCCTGTTTTATCAGATTTTGTTGAGTGGTGTGGAACTGCCTTTCTAAACATAAATGTAAACAAAACTAAAGAAGTGTACATCAACTTTGGCAGGTCACCTGTGTCTCTTCCTCCTGCTTTTATCAACAGCCAGGCTGTGGATCAGGTAGAGAACTACAAATACCTGGGGACAGTCATTGACAATAAGTTGCGTTTTGAGTCGCAGGTAGATGCTGTCTGCAAGAAGGCTCATCAACGTATGTACTTTTATCGGAAACTTAGAAATTTTAACCTGGATACTACTTTGATGAAAATGTTATATTCCTGTTTTAATGAATCAATTCTTACATTTTTATTTATCTGTTGGCACGGTTCTCTCTTGGAGAAGCAAAAGAACCGTCTTAATGATGTTGTCAAAGTGTGTAGTAAGATTGCTGGAATTGCCTTAAATGACCTAAGCGAGGTGTACAGGGTCAGATGTTTGAGGAAGGCTAAGGCTATTATTGCTGACCCATCTCATCCGTTGTGCCAAGAGTTTTTACTGCTTCCTTCCGGGCGCCGTTATAAAGTTCCTCGGGGTAACACCAACAGGTTCAAGAAGGCCATGATCCCCAGAGCGATTAGTCTTTTAAATGAATGAGTGAAAGAGTATATTTAATGTATCGTTTTAGAATGTGTTCTTTGTTTTATGTCGATGGTATGTTGTATGTGACTGCTGGCTGTAAACTAAATTGCCCCATGGGGGATAATAAAGCTTAACTAACTAACTAACTTTACTCTTAATTGTTCTGAATATATAAGTAATATATTGAGGGTGGCCATGAGATGAGATAATTTTAATGTGTTGTGTCTAATTTTCATTCAAAGCACAATGAATTAAGATATACCGAGTCAAACACACATATTTTAACAAACACTCATGTCAATGCATTATCACACAGACACACTCTGAGAGCGCATACATACACCAACATCCAGGCTATGAATACAGGTAATAGCGAAAATAGCAAACTGCAGACTTTGCCAAGGTAAACTGACCCAATTTTGATCATGTGCATTTCCTCGGTTCAATGTAGAGTAAATGTACACGGCGCAAGAGTAAATGTAGAGAACGATTAGAACGATTTTAAAATTACAGTGTTATTTATTAAATACAAAAGAGAAACTTTTTGTTTTCATTTATAAAAATGGGACCTAGTGTGATCTGTTTTAGGTAAAGACACAAGTAGCTTTTGAAGAGAACCCGTTTACTTTACAACCACAAGATGGCAGCAGTCCCTTACTACAGGAGATTCAAAACAATAAAGCTAGATGGATAGTAGGTTATACATCTGCATTCATAGCCAGGGGAAAACGAAAGAGTTTTGAAATACATCACGGCTCATAAAACTTAACTGGACTATTGTTTTGGTGAAGACAGTAAGAGATCAGGAGCCTATTCTGAAGTGTTTCATTCTTAGAGATAATTTATTTTTACCCCTCCACTGTCTGTTTTTTAAAAACTAATTTATGATGGATAACTAGATCCCGGGCAATTTGTTCATCTTTGTCTTTTCTGCCTGTATTTCTCTAGGATGCTCCTGCATTTGGGAGGGTCCAGGGGGAAGATGGGCATCCTGCTCATCAGGAGAGTGGGTTTGTTTTGTCGTTCTGCCCACTTGTCTCCCCAAAGCCTGGAGTATCGACCAATCAAAAAGGTCATGGTGGCAAACAGAGGTAATCCTGAGATTAAACATTTAGCAAACAGAAAAAAAAAGTGAAAGTGAGAGTCTGATCCCAGGATTAGTGCTCTGAAAGTCTAAATACACACAGGCCCAGGAGTGCTGGATTTTAAATTAAGTTTCAACGTAATATAACAATGATTTACCTGTTATTATTTACTCACCCACTTGTCATTATTTACCCATCCTTGTGTTATTTATTCACCTGCTTGTCATTTCAAACCTGTATAGTAATGCAGGTTTTCTAACTTTTAGATGCATACTCCAAATATTTTAAGTGTATATATAGTGTTGGGTAGTAACTGATCACATGTAATATGCATAATCAGTTTACAAACATTAAAGGGTTAGTTCACCAAAAAAGAACATTTCTGTCATTAATTACTCACCCATGTTGTTCCAAAGCCGTAAGACCTTCGTTCATCATCGGAACACAAATAAAGATTTTCTCACAATGACAGTACATTATTCATAATTCATTGAATCTCCATGCTATTCCTTTTTAATATTGGACATTTCCCTTTTTAAAAAATCATACTGCTTATATGTTCAGAAGGTCTTCCAGTTTTGTGGATCATAGTCATGTAGCCTACCTATCACTGAAAACTGAGAGCCACACAGCATTTGATCACTGGATTTACAGAAATCATTTCACTTTAAGTGTTTTCTCAAGATTGCATATCTAGGCCTACTCAATTCCTGACGAACACAATACAAATATTGTTTAAACACATTAAAATGTACAAATTCACATATTATGCAATTCAGGGATTCCCCATCTTTTTTGTCAGCTGAACCTATTTGACCTAATATTAGAGATGTTCTATTTTTGTTTTCTTTTTTTTTGTTGATTAAAGGGGTCATGACATGAGAAACCAAATTTGCCTTGATCTTTTGGTATTTAAGAGGTCTTTGTACCATTAAAACCTCCCGCAAGTTTCATAGCTTAAGACGTCCTCCCCATTATAAACGAACCATTTATTTAATCAATCGTAATTATTTAATCGTTCTAGATCCTTTGAACTTAGTGACGTCACGGTACGAAGTGACGTACCAGTCGTTTGCATATGACCGCCTCCAGCGCAGGACAACTACGCCTCGTTTGACATCATCGCATGCGTTGACGTGCAGCGAGGGGGTCTGTTTACGCCACGCAGATGTACTGTTCCTGGCTGTGGACAAACAACATGTTTGAACGCTGCCGAACGATCCAGACGTCAGGGAAGCAGTTGGATGCAGTTTATTTGCAGCATATGCAGCCTGCCAAAGCCTTATTTGTTCGGTGAGTGATGTAAATGAGTGTGACAGGGCGCATGTTACTGAAATAACGGAGAGAGAGAGAGAGAGAGAGAGAGAGAGAGAGAGAGAGAGAGAGAGAGAGAGAGAGAGAGAGAGAGAGCGAGAGCCCCGGCCGCGCGCGCGCCTTCAAACTGTCTTGCTCTCCCTCTCTCTCTCCCTCCCTCGCGCATATGAATCAAAATCAATTGAGAATAGACACGAAAAGATCGGAAGACCGAAGTTTCACGTGGCGGAGAATTGTGTAGCCTACATGTGATACAAAATGATTAACGTTAATAATTTATGCATAAGCAGCACTGACGTTAGCCAATCATAACAATGGGTGTTAACACTGAACTCTTAAAGGGGAAACACCTCCAAAACAGACTGTTTGAATCAGAGGGGGAGAAACAGGGTGGGAAAAGGTCATAAATCACTACATTTTTTCATTTTTTTGTACAAAAAACTACAGTAATACTATAATTGCACATAAGGGAACATAATAAAACAAAACAAAAAAACATGTCATGACCCCTTTAGCAATAACTGACTGCAGTATGTTAGGCTGCTATCACTTTAAGACATGACCACAGTCTATGGACCTGACTCACGTGACGCTGATCTAACACACATCCGATTTTCTCATGTACAGTCATGTTTTAGCTCAACGCTTATGAGGATACTCACAGGCATTCTGACAATTTTGTAAGTGCAATAAAATATGCCAAGCTGTTTGTCTTTTTGTGCGTGCGTTTCGTATGTGTGTGTGTTCGCGCGCGCGCGTAGAGCCATTTTACAGACATCGCGCTAGCACAAATTTGCGTTGGATGCTGTATTAATTGCAGAAATTAACGCGTTATTTTTGACAGCCACAATAGAAATAAAGTCAAAAACTCACACGGGGCATTTTTCTCCCATATATTGAATTTTGGGGTCATTCTAACGGCTTCTACTAACTTTACCCGCAGTGATAGTGTTTCTCAATGCGTGTTGACGTCAGCTTGCATTCGTTAAAACAACAATTACTAGTAGACGATATCGCACAACCCTAAATTCAATTCAATTCAATTACATTGTTTTTTTTGTTCACCATTTTTCTCATTTTCTCATTTAAAATCCTCTGATACTAGCCTACTATTTTTATTGTGCTTTTTGTTGTTGTTTTGTCCTTTGAGAAACTGACTATCCACAAACAACAGTTTACATTTCACAAATTGAATTACATTTAAAAACAAAACAAAACAAAATCCTTTGTTTTACTATTGTTTCTCTTCTCCCTTCAGGTGAAATAGCCATCCGTGTGTTTCGAGCATGCACAGAACTCGGTATCCGGACAGTGGCAATATATTCAGAGCAGGACACGGGGCAGATGCATAGACAGAAGGCAGATGAGGCTTACCTCATCGGCAAAGGCCTGTCCCCCGTTGCAGCATATCTTCATATCCCTGACATAATCAAAGTGGCTAAGGTTAGACAGTTATATCTATCTGTCAGTCTGGGATTCACCTCCTCTGTCACTCTCTGAATGACGGCCTGTCTGCATTGTGCAATAAGCGCATCTCTTCCAGTGCTTAGTATTCACATCAGCACTTCTCTATATGGTGCTCAAATAGATCCATTCCTGTTTTTTTGGAACGGTGTCAGAGATGCCAGCCAGATTCAGATCCTTTGGCGAACTCTCTCATTATGCCACAGGCAGCTCATCTCTCAAACCAGCAGCATAGCCACCACAACAATACACTAATAATGCATAAACAGAAAGCAGTACACACGCACAACACCACACCATATTAAAACTGAACAAGCAGCCAACATCATCGTCTCTAACCTCAGCAGACGGCCTCAGAATAATTAGTCTTTCTCCAATGCAATTACCATGTTGCACACAGTCAGCCAACAGAGAGAGGGGCCTTTTCAAATTCTCTCTGATTGGGATTTTAATGAAATTAGTATTTTCCAGCATCAGAATAATTAGGCCTGACTGCTGTGCCACATACATATCCCTGGCTAATGTTTTTTCATTCTGCTCTAATTTCTCTCTCTGTCTTTCTATTTCTCATCCACTGTGAATTTCTCTGCCTGTGCTTCTCTCCCTCTCAGGAAAATAATGTGGATGCAATCCACCCTGGTTATGGCTTTTTATCAGAGCGCGCAGACTTTGCCCAAGCCTGTGCTGAAGCCGGGGTGAGATTCATTGGACCTTCCCCTGAGGTTGTGCGCAAGATGGGGGATAAAGTGGAAGCCCGTGCCCTGGCCATACAAGCAGGTACCTGATAAACTCTACCCCTGAGATCTCTTTCTACATAGGGGAGGGGGGTAAACAGCATATGTATACTTAGATATCGCATCCGTTGCTCTAGAGACATCAATGCGTCCACCATGTTGGAACAATCAACATGCTGTTCATCACTCATACTAACAAATCAATGCATTTTCATCGAAAATGCCACAGCACTGTGCAGCCTATGGTTCTAATAACCGCCAGGCTATAAATTCCAGTTAAACTGGGATCACCTTTCACAGGTGACAATGTCTAAGCTTGTGTTTTTCTGTAGCTATAACTCAATATGCAATATCCATATGCAGAAATATCTAACATAAATGATAAACTAATTCCAGGGAAAATCATTTGCTAAAGTCAACTTGAACAGTCAACTTGCTCTCAAAAGCTACTTTCAGACTCCCATATATCCGATTGCATCAGAGTTTGCAAGAAATTTTGTGTGCTTAAAGTCTAGTGTGACCCTGGCATAAGACATCACCCATACTGGTGTAACAATGTAACTGGCAGGAAGAGTCACTGCAAAATCCCCGCTACTAATCCATCCGCGGAGCCATGACAGCAGTTTCCGACCAGCAGTCTCAGAAGGGATGTTAAGGTACAGCTTATAGAGTCAAGGACTATCGGTTAGGTTAGTAATGGAGACCGCTTCCGTTCTGCCCTAACTTCCGTACTGAGAATGGTGATTTGGCGCTGCTGGTCGGAAATTGAACAGGCAGATACAAAGAGTAAAAAGTTTCAGTGCTGTAGAACTAAATTCACAGCTCAGCAAATCAAATTGAATCAAACTGGGTCCATAAAATAAACAATTTATGATGGTAAGAGAGAGAGTTTTCTTTTATGACGCTATGGCTGCTTTAAAGGGTTAGTTCACCCAAAAATGAAAATTAAGTCATTAATTACTCACTCCCATTCTGTACCAACCCCGTAAGACCTTCGTTCGTCTTCGGAACACAAATGAAGATATTTTTGATTAAATGTGACAGCTGGATCACTCCTCCACAGGCTTCCTAAGGGAATGAATCCTGACGTCCCAGAAAGTCAATGAAGAAAATGTTTAAATATTCCATGTCACAACAGTGGCTCAACTATAAGTTTATCAAGCGACGAGAATACTTTTTGTGCGAAAAAACAAACAAAAATAATGACTTTATTCGACTATTCCTTTTCTGTTTTCTTGTTTTTACTGTACTTTATTTTATTTTTTATTCTAAACTGTTTTAATTATTTCCTCCTATGTAAAGCACTTTGAATTACCATTGTGTATGAAATGTGCTATATAAATAAACTTGCCTTGCCTTGCCTTGCCTTCTTCCTTGTAGGTCTGAAACGAGACTTCAAGAGATTTCCACGACGCATGCGCGAGAATTGCGATCTCCTTCAACTACTTCAGTTAAGTTCTCGCGCGTGCGTCGTGGAAATCTCTTGAAGTCTCGTTTCAGGCCTACAAGGAAGAAAAGGAATAGTCGAATAAAGTCGTTATTTTTGTTTGTTTTTTCGCACAAAAAGTATTCTCGTCGCTTGATAAACTTATAGTTGAGCCACTGTTGTGACATGGAATATTTAAACATTTTCTTTAATGACTCTCTGGGACGTCAGGATTCATTCCCTTAGGGAGCCTATGGAGGAGTGATCCAGCTGTCACATTTAATCAAAAATATCTTCATTTGTGTTCCGAAGACGAACGAAGGTCTTACGGGGTTGGTACAGCATGGGGGTGAGTAATTAATGACTTAATTTTCATTTTTGGGTGAACTAACCCTTTAATACTGCAAGGCATAAATCCGATCTTTTGACACATGCTTTTTTGTCGCTTCTGTTTATGTGCACTTCAGACATAACCAGCTGTGTTTACATGTATACCTGTCAAGGCTGCCAGTCAGCATGATATAACCTTGTTTCTAGTAGTAACAAGAACACCCCAATGAACATGACATTTTACATGTCCTTGTTCTTGAAAAATTAATACAATATAGAGAATATATAGAGAATGCTTAGAATGCAATTATTTATTCAATGGAGAACAGACTCCCTCAAGAATTTACACATATGAATTCTATTTATTCATTTCATTACCTTAATAAAGTGAATACTCGTGTGTGTGGTCATTAGAAATTTAAGTCCCCATGAATTCAAAATTGACCATACTTACTTTGTTTGCCTAAATTGATCCTTTTGTGGTGAACAATTCATCCAAGTCAATCCACACAAAAAAATGTTTTGGCTTCGTAATCTTTAATCAAAATCTGAAATTTCCCCTCCCCTCTGCATTGGAGGACCTTCCCTGATGACGTAGGTTTGACGGTTTGGGTGTCTGCTTAACATCCTCCAACTGACAGTAGACAGGGGGAATGAAAACACCTACTTTTCTAGATCCAATCAGGTGCTAGTTGGAAAAAAAGCCACGCCCACTATTTTGCCTCATTTAGTATTCCGTTTCTCTCGGAAATACGTCACAACACTGGAGAAAAGACGTTTGCAACTTCCGGTTCAGGGGGACTTTAAATATAACATGTCTCTTTGGGAAATACGGGGGATGCTCTCTCATACCAAATATAATGCTGCATTTTCCTAATTCTTCACAGTTATTTAAATAAAAAATGAATTGTCATTCATGTCCATCACTTATGATGAAATGTGACCACAAAATGAGGCCTTAAGTGTGCAACAAAACTTATATACTTATATACTAGTCAGTGAGAGACTTGTTGTTTGTATATTGATGTACAGTATCCTCATTTCAGCAAAATTTGTGATTGACAAAACAACTTAAAGGTGGTTAGCTGGTCTTTCCTGGTTTAATCTGATGTAGCTGGAAGTGGTGTAGTAGTATTCGAGACCGGTCTTGGTCTCAAGACCATTTTTTTGAAGGTCTCTGTTTTGTTTCGGTCTTGACCGGAGTCTTGTCTTGGTCTCAGACTTAAAGGACTCTGGATTTTATCTCAAGACCTAATGTGATGCAATGCCCCATTTAAATAGCTATGTAAATGTGTGTGTGTGTGTGTGAAGGTGTTCCAGTTGTTCCCGGAACAGACGCTCCTATCTCATCTCTTCAAGAGGCTCATGAGTTTGCCAAAACATATGACTTTCCCATCATCTTTAAAGCTGCATATGGAGGTGGAGGCCGTGGAATGAGGGTGGTCAGAGATTATGAGGTCAGTGAAGCTTCTGGCCCATGAAGGCGTAAAAAATAAATGACTAGGGAATCAGAAAACCATCATACTATATGTCACTGTGACAATAGCGGGCCAGCCATCTGAATATACAGAGTGCTACAACGCCACAGCGTTCACACTTATTACTTATAGCTGATAATAGTTAATAACAAATTAAACTGCAAGAGGGGAAAGTAATTTAAAATTGAACAAATTGCTGACATCACTTTTTCACTTTAGGGCTCAAAAACATTCTCGCTAAATCCACAAAATCACTTTTTTTTCCATTTGAAAAACACAACCTGACATCATGGCCAGTAGTACCCTGCTCCTCTTTGTCAGATAACTCTGATGTGTTTCAAGGCTAGCCCACTACGCCATGTCGATCACACCTGTTAACCCTCTGGGGACCAGAAACGCGCCCGCGCGTTTTGCCGGTTTTTTTTCACATAGCAGAAAAATAGACTTAAAATACTCTGTTGATTTTGATCGTACATATAAGTGTTTACATCATTCGATCCTGTTACGTGTCTATTATTTTTCTGTATACTCACAATAAAAATAAAGTTTTGTGCTTTTTGTCAAATAAAGAAAAATAAACATGATGCGAGTTTTGCCTTCTCTCTGTCAGTGCAGTCCATTCTGAAACGCGTCCGGAAATTAACTATAACTCCGCAAATACTTGTCATACAGGCACGAGAGATTTGTCTTTATGAAGCTTGAATTCTCTTCTTTTCAATGAAGTAATTTATATAAAAAAACAAATATTCTCAGTTTATGTAATCTGTATGAAAAGAGAGTGATTTCAGTATTTTTTTCCCCAGCTCATTACACTTCATTACGCGTTAATCTGACACGCCCACGGAGGACGCGCGCTATTCAAACGCAAATGTTGAGGCAAGCCATGACAACGCCCACATCAGCCGTTCCACCGCGGCGGTAAAATGTGTGGTGTATTTGCTGCCTTTTACCGCTAAGAGGCGCTACAATTATAAACTCTGAAAAGTGTTTGTTTATTCTTTCTAATGCGTAATCTGCCGCTGCGCCATTGAAAGCTGGTAGCAGATGAATTCAACAAGTGAAACGTAGTTAAAATAATTCATAATCACAATACTGAAATCAGGCTACTGAAATGAAATTGAATAAATAATGAAAACATAAAATATTGCAATAAAACCAGTTACTGACGTACAGACGGTAGCTCAGTGGTTAACGCAACAACACGAGCTTCAAGGAGCTTCAATCGACCCGAGCTCGAATCTCAATGTAGCATACATGTTTTTAACCGATGTTGGCCGACAGCGTTTATATTTTACCTTATTGATGCTTAAATAGCTAACTGTTTATAACTGTTTGCTTATTTAAAGTCAAGAGTTTTGTTTAATTATCATTGCAACATACATTTACTACATTCCTGTAGAACCGCAGCCGCTGCACAAAGGACACAAACTGATGAAGGAAGATTGTCAGCCGATTGCATCAGAAAATGAAAATGAAGAAGCTCGTCTTTAGTCTGCTAAATTATTGTGTAATGTAAAAGAACACTTAAATTACTTAAGTTTGAAACCAAGTTCGAACATTTCAAGGTTTAAATAAAGTGTCGGGACAGTTTTTTTAAATTTAAAACAGGGTTGCATCGGGTTTAGAGTTTATTCCTTTTGCGATGCAAAATAAGAAACACTAGGCTAATCTTATTCTTGTGACATTTTAAATTTGTATTGCCAAAGAAATGACAGCTATATTAAACAATTAAAACAGTAGGCCTACAAAACGAAAATTGTCCAAAGCAACATAATTAAATTAAAAACATGAGTTTTTATTTGCCTCTCTCGCGCTGGATCGCTTTTTAATACGTTTATTTAGTCTCCCTCGCTGCGCGCGCCGGGTCTCTCTCTAAATTAAACATTTCAGGGTAAAAACACATCATACAGATGATAATACTGTCGCTGCGTTATCCGACACTCTCCATATGAAAGAGGAACATTAACACCTAGGCCTATTGTCCTGCGCGCACGATACAGCACTGAACTGTCCCTCCAACCCCCCACAGGCTATCGGAGTCTGAGGCTGACTTAACACAAAGAGAAGTCACAATTCACACTTAAATCGCTATTCTAGACAGTGTTGATAATGAAGGAATTAAATGATTTAAGTTACGTAGCCTAGTGTTATTTCTGTCATAAAAGTTTATTACTAAATATTTCATTATTTCAATAATTGATGAAATAAAACTGGTTTGGGCCAGCCTTTTCCAAGCAAAACTAAATATAATCTGAAAAAACGCATGTTAATTTGTTGTCATGAACAAAATGTTCAACTCAATATTAAATTCTACAGGGATCTTTGGATCCTTACAACCAGGCATGCAATTTGTGAATTCATTTTTTTATTATTCAAATAAATATCGAACCACGGTGCTTCGTGGTAATGCTGCTAAATTAAATGACATGTATAGAATAATTATGAACTTAAATGAAACAATATCGCAACATTTCGACAAATACATAATTTGATCTGTTTTTACATTTTAATTCAGGGCGATTTAGCCTGCTACATTTAATCAGAGCGAGATTTTCACCCTTGTCTTGTCATTTTCTCATTGGGAAGCGCTTACATAGGCTACATGTTTGAGTAGATCCTCTGTACCTCTCGTTTTCATATGGATTACATAATCAGATAACATTTATTAGCCTGAATATTTAGACATTTAAAGGCTTTAGACATAGCCGATTTCTTATAGTGACTGAGCTGAAGTGGCTTTTGGTTAATTTTTGTGACGCGAAGTTCCCGGAGACAGAGACGACAGATAAACTTTTGACCGTTAGCAAAAGTTCGAATAAAACCCGACTTTAGAAATATGCATAGGGCCACTCGGCGTGGTCTGCCAAAACACTTAATTATAAACTTCAATATTTCATTCAAAATAATCTCAAAACGCTTTGTGAATTTTTTAAATCCGTGCATGCATTAGGCCACTTGAACTAATGAACAACTGAAACGCTGGTTTTGATTTTATTGTTTGTCGTTTAAACGTGCTTGTTGCATATCTCTATTTTATATTTGATATGGTCTATTGGTGAAGTAGCCTAGCATTGATTACTGTGGAGGGAGGGATGTGGGGATTCAAATAATTCAGCAGAAGCAGGGATGTTTAGACCAGAAGGAAATCCCCGTCCCCCCTGGCAAATCACACTTTACTTAAAACCATGTTTTTTAAAAACTCTAGGTTTTAGGGAATCAAAAAAATAAAATAATAATAGGCCTAATTAAAAAAAATAATATATAGGCTATATATAATTACTTTTTTTACAGAACTGCTTTTGAAATTACGATTGGTAGCCTATTATTATACAGATGCAAAGTCGTTCTGTTGGATTTGTTCCTTAGTGTAAAATGGAAATGCATGGTAATTTTATTTTATAAATATAAGCAAAAAACTGTATATATGGTGTAACAGAGTTTTAGAGCTAGACAAATCTCTCTGCATTAATAAATATAAAATTTAGAGTAGACCACGTTAGATCGGGATTTGAACCTGTGTCATCTTGATGATCGAACTGTAAGTTCTACCGCTCGGCTATGAATTTTCTCACTGAGAAATGGCCAAACGTTTGTTTCTCACATGAGCGAGAAAACGTTTTGTCGTTAGCCTGTGAGTGTAGGCCTACTTTAGCCTACATGAATAAAAGTAGACCTTTTACAGCTTTAAAAGATGATATCTTATCTGTATGATCAACAATTACGCAGTAAGTTCTTTTAGCTGTTATGAGAAAAATAAATTCAAATGAACGCGCCACCGCGTTTGTCAAACTCTAATTCAACATGCCAGAATAAAGCCAGATTTTAGAATAATGCATAGCGCCACTCCGTGAAGTGCCAAAATATCCTAATTATAAACTTCAATATTTCATTCAAAACCATCTCAAAACGCTTTGTGACATTTTAAAAAGCCGTGAATGTATTAAGGCCACTGGAACCAGGATTGTAACTGAAACGCGCTGCATGTCTCAATACAGGAGAAGAAGCGCTGGTTCAGATTGTATTGTTTGTTGTTTAAACGTGCATGTTGCATATTTAAAAATATTTGTTTAAAAATAAATGTTTGTTGTAGGCTTATTTGCAAATTTAAATAACATAACTTGTAGAATTTCATCCTTACTGTTAATTGACATTAGCCCCACTTACGTTTTGATAAATGTCCCTTTGCGCCACCTGGCGGTCATTTCGCGAACGACTTTGAAATGCGACTGGTTTATTTTTATTGTATTGGTCTACTTTAAAAAATGATACTTTATAAGACATTTATGGAAAAAGACTTTTTTCTTTTCAAGATGTTTCCAACTGTAACTTTGAACCAATTCTGTAGAATGGCCCATATAGCATTTGACCAGGATTTGTTTCCAGGTATGACTAAAAATGTGCTTTTGGCTTTCATTTATATTTTGATTGTTTGTATATATATATATATGTGTGTAGGCTATATATATACAAGAAAGAATGCAATGACAATAAATATATATATTGTCCTTGCATTCTTTCTTGTGTGACACCCCTGAATGAAAGGCTCATTATTATGCAGGGTCATTGTCTGCTCAGGTGAGAACCACTTAATTATTCATGATAGGGGTTGGGCCTTTCCGCCCATCCGCATATTGCCTTGGCAAACAAAAATTTTTTTTTCACTATTTAAAACAATCTATTGTTTTATGTGAATGATTAGGAAGGATGATTTTCCGATCATTTTGAAGCAAAAACTCTAGGCGACAACGTCCATTAGTCAAAAGTCTTGTGGACACATATTTAGTATGTTTTTTGTGTCCTTATTTCAAAAATTTTATTTTTTTGTTTTTTCAATAACCATGCATAAACAATATTCTCTCAAAAATACAAACATGTACATACATGTTGGTCACACATTATGGTAGCCCTGTTTGTGCTAAATAGAGTGTAATTTCACCTGTGCCATTAATATTTTTATAAGCAACTGAAAAAAGCACAAATGTCAGAGCATGTCAAAACATCTCAAGGACTCCAAAAACACCTCAGACCTCAGAGGGTTAATGGGCCTAATTTGCTGCTCATATATACAGCATAATGTTTATTTAATGTCAGTGGCTACTGCCTATTTTACGACTGCTTTCAATTGTGTTACTCTATGATAGATACTTAATGTGCCCCATTTGACATGTGGACATGCACATGTGACAATTACTACTCCAGGGTATAACTATATCACATGGACATCGATAGCTCATATAGTTAATTTGCTGTATTTATTGCATATATTTTATTGCCTATATTCTCACCTCCGAAAAGTGTTTATTGCCTCCTTCTACAAGGCTCTGTGAGACAAGTTGACAATTTTTTTTTTTTTTTGTACCGTGATTTCTGAACATCAAAAAATTACCTCTAGGGTAACGCTTTACTTGAAGGGGTTTGCATAAGGCAGACATGACACCTTCATAATCATGACATGACACATGTCATGAATATGAAGGAGGTTTTATGCATGTTTATGACAACTGTCATTAAGTGTCATTCGCTCAATTATGACATTTTTAATGCAAACATGACATTGTTTGAGATGTCTTTGTTATGACAACTTGACATAAACCAATACATCATAACCTGTCAGTGTCTTGGTAATGACAACTTGACATTACTAATACAACACAACCTGTCATAAATATGTCATAAACATGACATAGCAGATTAATTATCAAACTTAAGAAACCATTTAGCTTTATGGGTTAACATTCCATCAAACTGTCATGTGGTTGGTTTTGACATTGGCTGTCATGAGGCCATTATAACATTTTAATGATAAATTCGTACCACTGTAGTTGAGGTCAAGAATAATATTCATGACACAGTTATAGTGGTTTCTTAAGTTTAATAATTAGTCTGCTATGTCATGTTTATGACATATTTATGACAATTTATGTTGTCTTGGTAATGTAACGTTGTCATTACCAAGACACGGACAGGTTATGATGTATTGGTTTATGTCAAGTTGTCATAACAGACGTGTCATATTTGCATTAAAAATGTCACAATTGAGCGAATGACACTTAATGACAGTTGTCATAAACATGCATAAAACCTCCTTCATATTCACGACATGTGTCATGTCATGATTATGAAAGTGTCATGTCAGTCTTATGCACACCCCTTCAAGTAAAGTGTTACCACATCGACTACTTCACAGCAAAGAAATGAAAATAAATCAAGCTCAATCTTTCATGAACACAATCGAGTGCTCAACTAATGGCATTAGGGGGTGTGTGAGCTCTGTTCCTTTAAAAATATCAATCATTAACATTTTGTTCTCTACTGATCAGAATCTCCTTTTTATCAGACATGTACTTGATTTGACCCTTTGGGTTATTTCAATGTTGCTATGGCTGGCTTTAATTATATTACGTTATATCATGTTAAATATCAAATGTTTTGGGGTCAAAAATTTTTTTTTTAATTATTCAGCAAAGATGCATTAAATTGATCTAAAGTGATTGTAAAGATTTATAAAAGACTTTTGAACTTTTTCAACTGTTTTCATTTTTGATAATGATAAGAAATGCTTCTGGAGCAGCAAATTATAATATTAGAATCATTTCTGAAGGATCAATTGACACTGAAGACTTGAGTAATGATGCGGAAAATTTAGCTTTGTCATCACAAGAATATATATATATATTTTAAATATATTCAAATTGAAAACAATTATTTTCATTTGGTATAATAGTTCACAGTATTACTGTTTCTTTTTTTTTTGTTTTATTCTTTTTAATCAAATACACACAGCCTTGCCTGAGCATCATCATATACATGATGATGATTATTTTGGTCATTGTTTTTTTAATTAATGTACTATTAAACTGTGACTGATTGGCAGGAGCTAGAGGAGAACTATCAGAGAGCCTATTCAGAGGCTCTGGCGGCATTCGGTAATGGTGCTCTGTTTGTTGAGAAGTTCATCGAGAAACCACGACACATTGAAGTACAAATTCTTGGTGAGTATATATATCCAGGTGTGCATTTTGTGTTTGTGCATGTCCAGGTTGACAAATGGAACTGAGAGGGATGGATAATATAAGAATTTGTTTGCAAGTCCCTAGGCCATGTGCACATATTTGCTTACTATGATCTATTAGCTTCTCTCTGGTGTATTTCAGCCATTATAGCTGAGTATTTTGGCTCATTAGACGTGATTTGCTCGTCTGGAACAGAGCTCATAGTCGATAACATACAGCTGGAATTGAATTGGGCTTGTTAACAGAGAATGGGTCTGTGTGTGTCCAGGGAACACCAACCACATGCTCTCTTTCTCTCCCTTTCTCTCACTCTCAGATAAACTGGGTTTTATGTCTTCTTGTCCTCCAATATGAATGTAATATCAAAAGATAAATAGACCAATATCTGAGATACACTAGACAAAGGAATTCACTTAAAATGAAAGGATAGTATCAACAAAACAAAGTATCAACTAAAAGACGATTATGTTGTTAAATGCTGTTCATGTTTGTGTTGGATTCACATAAAAAATGGTGTCACTTTCAGGCTTTTGATACCTAAAGTGAATTAAAAGTTCAATTGAGGACACAGGAAAGACCTACAGAATGAAATTATTACAAAGTAAAACTATACTCATGAGAAAACTTATTGGTTAGAGGAGGAGTTTAGTTTTTTTTTCATTTGACAACATCTGCGCAAACCAAGGAATTAATTAATTCAATAATTAAAAGGGATTTAAGGGAATAAAGAAACAGTAATACGATAAAATAAGTTCTGTCTAATTATGAAGTAATCAGTTTTAACTATTTGCAAAGAATATTTTATATAATGCACACATTTACTCTTATTCGTATGTCTCTAAAACATTTCTTGCCTTGTCATATTCAGTTATGAATTACATGAATCGTGTAAATGATAGCATATTTTCAAGTGAAAACTGCAACATTTTGTAAAAAAGTTGAGTTCAAATGCTTCACATTTCTATCGTAAAAGAGTAGTCAAATTTTAAAAGTTTAGCTACTTACATCACTTACATCTACATGCTCTCTTCCACCGTTAAAACTAAAGTGTCGTGTTGGAATTCATTCGTCTATGAGCAGTAAGGCCGCTGAGGCATACCAGCTAACAAATTTAACTTTCAAAAAATGTTGTCATCCAAACAACAAACAGAGCGATGCGTAATAGAGTGCAAAATAGCAGCATAACGAATCAAATATTTGGGGGACAATTTGGTATTTCTAATTATTAGATTATTTTTCTTCTCAGTGTCTATGGTGGTTATGGTCCAGGCTTAAACCAAAGTTGTTGATTAAAATTTCATGTTTATGTTCAATTAATTGTGATAAAAACCAATGTATTTTCATTATATATATTATCTTAAAATAAGAAAATATGTTATACACTATTGATATTCAGACATACTGTATATGATAGGGACATGGAAATATTCTGCATTGTGGGAGTAACCCATTTAAGAATCAACATTAAAATGTCCTCTTTGCACCTCTCTCTGTCCCTTCTCTCAATATTTATTCTTCTCACTTTCACTCACAGGTGATAAATATGGAAATGTAATTCATCTGTATGAGAGGGATTGCTCTATCCAGAGGAGACATCAGAAAGTGGTAGAGATCGCTCCTGCTGCCCAGCTCGACTCTCACCTCAGAGACAGACTGACGTCTGACGCGGTCAACCTGGCCAAACAGGTACAGTACTGCAATCAAATGACTGACATACATTATACAACCTGTGTGACCACAGCTTTCACACATACTTTAAATTCCTCTTAGCAACATATTGGCATGCCCTTCAAGAACTTTCCTCTATACCAGGTGTGCCCAACCCTGCTCCTGGCGATCGACTGTCCTGCACAGTTCATCTCCAACCCTAATCAAACACACCTGAAGGTCTTCAATTAAGGTCTTAACAACAAATTAAGGTCTTCAGAATTACTTGAAAATTAAAGGCAGGTGTGTTTGATCAGGGTTAGAGATAAACTGTGCAGGACAGTCGATTGGCAGGAGCAGGGTTGGGCACACCTGCTCTATACGGTGTGAGTCAATCAACTCAAGGTTATAATATCTTCTCTTATTTTATTATCCCTGCTCACACGCTCACACACACCATCAAGGGATGTCCACCCAGGCACAGGTTTCTCTCAACTACAGTGTTGGATGTGTGTAGTGTAGGGGTGTCGCAATATACCGGTGTTGACGATAATCGTGATATTCAAAGCATGAAATATCGACATCTTGTTAATTTGGAGTGTGGCGATATACCGGTATTGGCGATAACCACGATGTTTAAAATGAATAGGACTGTTATGATAACATGACACGTAAATACTCCAGCGCAAGTACATGGTTGAGCTCTCAGGTGGCTGTATTGCACCCGCTGACACTTATCAAACAAGAAGACGCAGCCCGGGCCGCGCAGCTACTCTGAGGAGAACGCCGTCTGAGCGAGAGAGTGAAACACTCTGTTGTCCACACCCGAAAAAAAGTAAGCTCGCCTGTATGGGAGTTCTTCGGCTCAAAAGAAAACAGCACTTTAAAGGGGGTCGCACACCGGACTAGAAGCGCAGCGGCACGTCTTTAAAATTCAAACACATTTTCTCTTCGAGTGTACACACACTGGTTGTGCCATTCGGCGTGTGTCTGCGGCGCCCAGCAACGGCTCTTGTTCAAAATCCTGCCGTGACACAGAGCGCCATTTACATAGTTTTATATTAAATAAATGTACATTATATTTGTCTCAAATCATCGTAAATGACTTCACCCTGTGCTGCAATGTACATTTAGTTTTACATTAATTTACAGAAATCAGCTGCTTGAATGAAAATTGCTGATGTTATTGGATTTTCAGGTGATATTTTCAATTCATTCAGTCAATGGATGCTCTGAGGTAAAGTGTTCAGATCACAGACTCAGCAACTATTGTATTTAATTGTACAGTATAATCATAACATAGTACAGACATTATCTTAATTTCATAATGTCCTTAAACATAAGAATACCATTGGCCATAAAAGTGCGCGTCCGGTGTGCGATACCTCGAGACGCGACGCGGCGCTGCAGAATGTGTAGCCACCAACCTTTTTAACAATCTCCGTGTCCATCACCCTGCGGATTACGCAATTTTACAGAGAATAAATTGCAATTATTTTACTAGTCATGAAATGGGAAACGTGACATTAACCTGTTAACAGGGGTTTCTGTGTTCATACATTTAATAAAGGGTGATTATTAAGAACCATCTTATTTTTGTATTTGTATTTGCACTTGATTTGTTTGTTTGTACCTTTATGTTTGTTGGGTTAAAAAGAAAAACTATATAAACAAAGTACAAATTAATTTGACTGATAACTAACCCCCCCCCCTCCTCCCCCTCTCTCTTATAGATTCTATAGATATCGCGATATATCGATATCGTCAATTATTTTGCCCACAATAACCGTGGTGTGAAAAATCTAACATCGTGACAGCCCTAGTGTAGTGAATTATTAACATATGGTGCTAGTTCTCAGTGCTGCTCTGTCAAAAGAATCAGTCACAGAGGAAGGTAGGTTTTATTTATTGATGTGTTTAGCAGAGGCTGATAAATGGAGGTTAAAGCAATCAATGAGTTATTGGTAGTAAAGTTTCAGGATTGTCTATCATTATGGAGATATGTGTTGCACTGCCAGTGCCTACATAATTTTTCTTTCACCTTCTCTCTTTATCTCTTACAATATTTTACCTCTTTTTCATCTGTTGATGATTAGTAAAAAAGTTTCTATTTTGATAGCTTGTATTTTGATAGCTACATCTGTGCGATTATTCATGGACAGTGTACAAGTCTGATGGCACGTTGTAAATCTGGCATTTTGCTTAGTAAATATTCAATTGAATTTAAATTAATTAAAATAATTGAATTGTGGTCTGAGACTTTTGGGCCTCTCTGAGGAAAAATGAACAAACTATATGAGAAAAGAATTGTCAATAATAAATAGATATATTTAGAATAATAATAGAAATAAATGGATGACCAAAACGACAATATTTTTGTTGAACACAAATGTATCAACCCTATGCAGAATTTATTGCGAAAGTGCGACAAAATTAGCAACATAATACCACATTACTTTTGAGATGGCGTGGATGAAAATAAGAAGAATGACAGAGCTAAGCCTGATGTAAAGATATGTTGGCTAATGCAATTAGACACTCAAGTTTGGTGTCAGAACATTTCAATGGAAAATCAGTAGTCTGAATGCAAAAAAATAAAAATAAAATAAAGAGGAGAGGGAAACCCTCCTGATGCATGCTGGGAAAGTGTAGAGATTAATCTGTGTTGATCTGCCTGCTCTGTTAAAACTGAGTACAAGCTTGCGCACACACACACACACACACACACACACACACACACACACACACACACACACACACACACACACACACACACACACACACACACTTTTTTAGATATCTCCTCTGACCTTAGAGTTAGTAAAGGAAGGATTACGGATTTGGAGAGATAGACTCGCCACCCAGTGATTACAAGGTGTATACGTGAGCACCAATTCCCATCTGTTGATAAACCACATGCTGTCAGTTTTGATAAGTCACTTGCCCCTGTTGGAGTCAAATTTGTATGTTTTTGAAATGATATCAGTGATGCTGGCAGTAGCTGAGAAAAGGTGAAGAGAGAGGGGGAAAGAGCGACCATCCAGGCAAGAGAGAGAGAGAGAGAGCAAGAGATGACAGATAAAGATGGAGAGAGAAGATAAATCAATATTGGGCAGGTGCAGCAGACAGGATGGGTTTATTGTTCTATTTTTTGGCTTGATGAAACTTGTCAAGCTGTTGCTTGTTCTCAGTCCCTATCATTTTATTGTACAATTTGTAATGTAGGTACATTTACAACAGGTGGCAGTATTTCATTCATACTGATTTCAGGCCTTTTTCAGGCCCACCCCCAAGTGTGCGTCTGGATTGTTTTGAAAACTGAAAATTTGTCCACCTTAAATGACCCAGTAATTACTTTTTGTACTTGTATTCTTCAAAGTAAGCAAGTTCTCATTTATACAGCGAGCTAACAACACAAGCTAATTAAATGTGTTGTGCGACTACTGAGAGCTTTCACAATTAAGATTTCACTGTTTTCATTCATTATCTTCACAAGGTTATAGGCCTGTATTAACCTCTGATTGTTTCAAATTAGAAATCCAGTTTTTGTCTCTACTGTTCTCAGATTAGAGTATAAGTATTCTGTGCTTGTATTTTAACATCTTTGGAGGTATACCAACACTTGGTTGTGTATGTTTGGCAAGTGTAATAGCCTACTGTGCTCCTACAGAGGTATTTTGAAGAATGATCAAACCACACTGGACCCCATTGACGTTTATTGTATATAAAACAGACATTTTTCAAAATGTCTTCTCTGAGAATTTTAAGTAAGAGCAGCCAAAGACTGGTTTAGACCACAGTTATTGTATTCTTAAAATGTTTAAATATTGGGTGATAAATCAGTCTGCTGATAGTCCTGTGCCAGTTTTTATACACCTGTGCAGAGAGGTTTGTTGGTCCCTCATCGCTTTGATGATTTCAGGAATTCCTGTTTCTGGATGGAATAATCCACTAAGACAAGGTTGAACTCATGACCCTGGATTTAGGTAGCGGCCCCATTATTTCAAAATCTCTATTATTGGCAGTCTTAGTAGTTTTTTTTTACTCACAAAACCCCTAAAACCCCACAACTATTGCACTTGCCTTGCCAGTAGAATTGATCTGTAGAGCTCTGGTAAAGCTCTCTAGCTCCATTACAGTCTCTGTTTTGGATTGTAGCCCAACCAGCAGCTTTCTTTATTCTTCTGGCCTTCATGACATGAAATATAGGCCATATATGATAATTTTGTACTAATTTGATAATAAATTATACTCGCCCTCTTGGTCGGTCTCCATTGCTGAGAGTGCTGGTCATCCATGAGTGGGTTTTTTTTGTCTGTGGAAAAAGCTTTACTTTACATTCCCTTTCTTATCTATTACTGAGCCAGTAACAGCTGATGGAATTCAGGAGGGTCTGATCTAATAGGAATAGCATGACATGCTGAGGTCCTCATCAGACTACGCCGTTCCCTCGGCTCTTTCTCTCCTGTGTAATCATTAGCCCTAACCTGAGTAGCCTTGCAAGCTCTAGGACCTTGACAAGATGGTCGGTGTCCTGGGGGTCTTGCAGGCTAAAGACATGCTGTTTTTGACATGACCGAGAATGGATGTCTGACACCTTTTCTGTCGGCTGGCAAAAGGAAAGACATGTATTAGGCCTAAATAATCCCTCCATTGTTACTCACCAGACTGAGATGTCAGTAGGAATCAACTAGTCAGAGGAAGCACTGGATCTTTTCCCAAAGGACTAGCTGACAAATCCATATATTTTATTTATTTATATATTTTATACACTGCCGTTCAAATGTTTGGAGTAATTTTTTTTATGTTTTTCAGAGAAGTTTTTTATGCTCACCAAGGCTGCATTTATTTGATCAACTATTTAGTAAAAAGGAAATATTGTGAAATATAATTACAATTAAAATAACTATTTACAATTTTCATTTAATTTAAAAAGTGAATTATTCGCTAAAGCTTAATGTTTTAGCAGCTCCTGTGACATGATCCTTCAGAAAGAAGATTTGGTGCTCAAGAAACTTTAAAAATGTTTTATTATTATCAATGTTGAAAACAGCTGTGCTTGTTAATGTTTTTGTGGAAACTGTGATTTTTTTTTAACCTGGATTCTTTGATAAATAAAAAGTTAATAAGATCAGCATTTGTTTGAAATAAAATTATGTATGCTTGTACTGTCACATTTGATAAATTTTTGCATCCCTGTTGAGTAAAAGCATTAAATTATTTAGAAAAAAATCTTACTGACTCCAAACATTTGAAGGGTAGTATGTGTACACCTTGCTAGAACTAAGTTCGGACCCTTTTTGCCTTCAGAACTGCATTAATTATTCGTGGCATAGATTCAACAAGGTGCTGGAAACATTCCTCAGAGATTTTGGTCCATATTGACTTGTATATGTATAGCATCATGCAGTTGCTGCAAATTTGATGAATGATGCAAATCTCCAGTTCCACCACATCCCAAATGTGCTCTATATTGGATTGTGTTACTGTGGAGGCCATTTGAGTTTAGTAAAGTCATTGTCATGTTCAAGAAACCAGTTTGAGATTATTTGAGCTTTGTGACATGGCATGTTATCCTGGTGGAAGTAGCCATCAGAAGATGGGTACACAGTGGTCATAAAGGGATGGACATGGTCAGCAACAATACTCGGGTAGGCTGCGGCGTTTAAGCGATGCTCAATTGACCCTTCGCTAAGCCACGCCCGAAAACCGCCACTGGCCAATCGTGGCTTAGCAACCGTAACTAGGCGCGGGAGGTCTGTCAAGCTTTCGAGCGAGGGAAACATGCCGACGCGTTGTGTGTATGGATTGTGCAAATCTGATACCCGGTATCCTAAAAGTTTGGACGGTGGGGTGGCATTTTTTCCCTTCCCGAAACCTAAAAGCCAAAGGGGAGAAATGCCGGGCGTGGATCAAGCAGTGTGGGAGACCCATTCACAACTAAACGTCGACAGGATTAACAACAAAAAAACCCTATTGCTTGGAAATAATGGCGGTTCTTTGTTCATAATGCATATATTTGAACGTAAAATAAGACGATTAATGGCAAGACGGAGGCTCACTGACAGACATTAAAATATATTTCAGCATTTTGTTAATCGATGGCCTACCCCTGAGTAACTTTACCCCAATCCGATCGCGGCTCTCCCGGTGTTTGATTGATGGATAAACTGTTTGATTTGTAATTATTAGATTATTTTCACGTTTCACTTACCCCGCATGAACATAGCTGTTCCTCCATTTGTGCGTTTCCCATGTGAATGGTCTGCTAAGGAGGCGGCTGCTGCTTGCGCTGGGACCTAACGTTATAGGCTTTAGCTTCAATTTTGATGAAATTATTCTCTAATCGGTTGCATATTATGTCGTGGATATATCCCTCGAATGCATACTACAGTCCCTTTTGTCTTGCTCTCTCAGATATTTCACCTGTTCACCAAAAATGACTAATTATCTCCTGGGGAATGTCTGACACCGGTGCATTCACACTGCAATAGACTTGGCAGTCGCGAAAGCTTGACAGGCGTAGCAACAGTAACTAAGGAGGGCGGGGCTTAGCGAAGGGTCAATTGGTACTAAGGGGCCCAAAGTAAAATATCCCATACACCATTACACCACCACCAGCAGCCTTAACCGTTGATACAAGGCAGGACGGATCCATGCTGCTTTCATGTTGTTTACTTCAAATTCTGACCCTACCGTCTGAACGTTGCAGCTGAAATCGAGATTCATCAGACCAGGCAACATCTTTCCAACATTTTCCTCTTTCGCTGCTGTAGCCCTTCTGCTTCAAGGTTCGACGTGCATTCAAAGATGCTCTTTTGCATACCTTGGTTGTAACAAGTGGTTATGCATTGAGTTGCTGCCATTTGATTGGCTGATTAGATATTTGCGTTAATTGTGTGTATTTATATACAGTGGGGAGAACAAGTATTTGATACACTGCCGATTTAGCAGGTTTTCCCCCTTACAAAGCATTTAGAAGAAGCATGTAAATTTTATCATAGGTACTCTTCAACTGTGAGTGACGGAATCTAAAACAAAAATCCAGAAAATCACATTGTATGATTTTTTAAGTAATTCATTTGCATTTTATTGCATGACATAAGTATCTGATACATCGGAAAAGCAGACCTTAATATTTGGTACAGAAACCTTTGTTTGCAATTACAGAGATCATACGTTTCCTTGACCAGGTTTGCACACACTGCAGCAGGGATTTTGGCCCACTCCTCCATACAGACCTTCTCCAGATCCTTCAGGTTTCAGGGCAGTTGCTGGGCAATATGGACTTTCAGCTCCCTCCAAAGATTTTCTATTGGGTTCAGGTCTGGAGACTGGCTAGGCCACTCCAGGACCTTGAGATGCTTCGGGTAGTTGTCATGCTGGAAGACCCAGCTACGACCCATCTTCAATGCTCTTACTGAGGGAAGGCAGTTGTTGGCCAAGATCTCACGATACATGGCCCCATCCATCCTCCCCTCAATACGGTGCAGTTGTCCTGTCCCCTTTGCAGAAAAGCATCCCCAAAGAATGATGTTTCCACCTCCATGCTTCACGGTTGGGATGGTGTTCTTCGGGTTGTACTCAGCCTTCTTCTTCCTCCAAACACGGCGAGTGGAGTTTAGTCCAAAAAGCTCTATTTGTGTCTCATCAGACCACATAACCTTCTCCCATTCCTCCTCTGGATCATCCAGATGGTCATTGGCAAACTTCAGACGAGCCTGGACATGCGCTGGCTTGAGCAGGGGGACTTTGTGTGCGCTGCAGGATTTTAATCCATGACGGCGTAGTGTGTTATTAATGGTTTTCTTTGAGACTGTGGTCCCAGCTCTCTTCAGGTCATTTACCAGGTCCTACCGTGTAGTTCTGGGCTGATCCCTCACCTTCCTCATGATCATTGATGCCCCACGAGGTGAGATCATACATGGAGCCCCAGACCGAGGGAGATTGACCGTCATCTTGAACTTCTTCCATTTTCTAATGATTGCACCAACTGTTGTTGCCTCCTCACCAAGCTGCTTGCCTATTGTCCTGTAGCCCATCCCAGCCTTGTGCAGGTCTACAGTTTTATCCCTGATGTCCTTACACAGCTCTCTGGTCTTGGCCATTGTGGAGAGGTTGGAGTCTGTTTGATTGAGTGTGTGGACAGTTGTTTTTTATACAGGTAACAGGTTCAAACAGGTGCAGTTAATCCAGGTAATGAGTGGAGAACAGAAAACACTACAGGTGAATAGGGTCATTTTTTTAACTAGCAGATATCACCATGAAACTTTCCCAGTTGATTACCTGCATTAAGATGAGAAGTTTTCTGTAATTGAATGTTTAAATATGCAAATTAGGCATGATCTAATTAAATATGTGCTAATTTGCATATATTTAAAAAAACTAAATCTGAGTATTGGATATAAAGCCAGGTTCAAAATTATTTATTCATTGTGTTCACATATTAGACGGGAAAAACATTACAGAGGGATTTATGGATATCTACTTTTGTTATCCTGCAAATCCGAATATACTGTCAAAAGATTTTCGCCATGTTTTTTTTAATAAAACGTTATATAAATCAGGCTAGGAATAATATATTTACAAATCCCTCTGTAAATGTCTTCATAATATAATTAGGTACAAGACTGGAAAGTTTGGTGTATATAGGTGCTACTGAAGTGGAGACTTGGAGTATGAGAGAAAAGTCATTTCGAGAAAACGGGCTTCAAAGATTTAGCATCAGCCAATGAGATTGCGCATTTAGAGGTAAATCCCCCCTTTTACTTTCACGATTTGTTGCTGATAAAAAGGAAATTACCATATTTGGATCCGACAGCATTGTACAGGAGAGAGAGCTTTCTAACGGTGTAAGTGATGATGATTTAGAACGCCAACTTTTGATGAATTTATGAGAAATCTACAGACGCAAACAGACAAAGTGTAGTAAAATAAAGACCTAAATATGTATTTCTGACTTTTTTTCACCACAAGTCTGAAAGAAGATATGTTATTGAAGACAAATATCCCAAAATCTCAAAATTGACCAGTGAAAAAACAAGTGTTTTTTTAAACAAATGTTTATGACAAAAACAAAAACAAATGTTTATGACAACTGTCATTAAGTGTCATTCGCTCAATTATGATATTTTTAATGCAAATATGACATTGTTTGAGATGTCTTTGTTATGACAACTTGACATAAACCAATACATCATAACCTGTCAGTGTCTTGGTAATGACAACTTGACATTATCAAGACATTATCATGCACAGCCCTTCAAGTAAAGTGTAACCATATATTTTTTAATAAGACTCTACTTTTTGATAATGAGACCTTCATCCTTTTAATTCCTTCCGTGTCTTAATTATGTCGCTGTCCGTGGTTCTGAAATGCATCATTTAAAACACTGTGTACTTTAGTCTTGTGAGCTTTTGAGCAAGCAGCAGTGCATAGTTAATTCTCAAGGATTCTGAAGGGACAGTTTACTTTGTTACAGAACTTTAACAAATTGCAGCAACAACAGGGAACAAATAACATGTGGACATAAATCTTAAAACTGTTCATTTTATAACCTGTAACTAAATTAAATGGGGCTAGACTGAACAAGAGAGAGGATATAGTAAAAAAGAAATGTGTCCTTTAAAAGGAGTAAACATCGGTGGGGTGGAAACAGCAGTGAGGAGACAGTCAGTACTGTACTGTGAAGGACGTTCCCTTGGTTGCAAAATAAACACACATTTTGTGGCATCGCACGCACACAGGCCTGAGGCTCCCACTGTATACCATGTGGAGTTGTGCTCTGCTGTTGATGGCCAGAACTGTTGAATTGATTTATTACTTCTGGCTGCTGTTGTTGACATGGCTGAAATCTAAATGGCTACAACCGGCTGGCAATGTAAGCACTTTAAAGGCCACCGTAAGTCATTTGTCCTCGCTCTCACACAGCTTTATTTTATTTTCAATGAAATTTCCATCTGACAGTCTTGTGGTCTGTGCTCAAAAAGATTGAATTCTGAGATTAAGCCAGTGGTATCAGAATCTCTTTGTGTTTGAAAGAAAAGGCCCATTGTCCCTTCCCTTTGCTTCCTTCACTCCGTAGATTCACACCTCTCTCTGTGTCCATCCAAACGCCCCGCACTAAAAAAAATGCTAAGTGCACTTAACCTTTCATAAACAGCAGAAACCGAGGGATAAACAACAGAATACCCGGCAGCTTGCTGTCATCAGCAGTTTGAATTGCTCAAGTGTCTGTGCTGTTGGTTGATATCTCTCGCTCTTTTTTGGTCTTTCTTTCAGGGGTTTGTATGCAACGCATGTGATTCAAACATAAATTAGCACATTTTAAAGGAGCGGGGAGTACAAAAGCTCTGTTGACAGATGCAGTTAACACACCACATGTGGCATACTGTGTAATTTAGACTTCGAATGAAGATTTGTTACTGCACATGAGCTATTTGCATACATTTGGCTTGAACATCCAGTTTAAAGCCCCGCTTATCTGATGCGTATGTGTTTGAATTAGAGTCAGAGTGATCGCAGATTTTGTAAATGTGATCAAAAACATGTCCTCCCGTTCTTTCTCTCTTGATATCACTGTCTCTCTCCCGCTTGCAGATTTGAAATGCAAATAGTTATTTTATGACAATGAATTTTGCAGCTTAAAGCTATTAACATGAGGTGATTGACTATAGCAAGCAAAATTCATGAATACATCTTCAAGGAAGGATTACAGATAAAACCAGCTCATCAAATAACACAAAAGCCTGAGATAACCCGATTCTATCATTCTCTTCTCACATCTCACCTCTCTACTCCCTACAGAGAAATACAAACCATTCTTCAGCATACTGCAGTCTTTCTCATTCTCTGCTTGCTCTTCCCTAAGGCTGTGTGGAGTGCTGCAAAGTGGGTGTTGCGCAAATGACTGCCAGATCTCAATGAAACAGACGGCCGCTGGTGTTATAAACGCCGGCCTTTTGTAGGGACCCTGTCCTAAAGGCTCGGAGCGAGCAGTTGACCTGCACTCAAACAAACACATGTAGGATAGGCTGTTAAGGGATACATTTCTCCATTCTCAGTTAATCAATTTCCATTCCGTTAAACGATTCGTGTGTCTTATTTACTTAAGCATACATACTGTAAATATAAACCCACATGAATCTAGGACAGACTTATTACACGCTCATGTATGCTACATAGGCCTGCATGGCATAGATAACTGTAGTGCTTCTTATGTAAAGTTTCCTAGACACTAGGATCAAGAACTGCTTTTTTGCTCTAATTTTTAACTGGAATGGTTTTAAATGAGCACCGAATTCAAATGACCACTAAACTTTTCTGACACGGTTTACCAAAGACAAAGAGTATAGAAGTAGGGGTGTAACAATACATCGATATGGATTGATGCATCGACCAAATGTCTAACGATACGATGCATCGATACCACACATAAAATATCGATGTACGGTACCTTTATTTTGACAAACTCCATATCCTCACGTAACTTTTCTCTGCTGAAATAGACCTTTGTCACAAAAGCTGGTATTTTCCACTGTAAAGGCATCGCGAGTTTATGTTTTACTGCAGAAACGACAAGCCCCGAAAAGTCTGTTTTAGCAAATCAGTGCGCAGTATTCAGGTCAGGTGACAAGGCTGCTTGTCACTTTGAAAAGACGCGCTACTGAGAGGAGTTTCGTCAAAGCTGACTAAAAGTGATCGAGGATGGATTTCAGCGAACTTCATGAACCCGTGATATCTTCTTCGGCTCGTAAAAGGAAAATAAAAGCTGAAACTTTTTCACGGAATCATGCTAAAACAGCACGTTTAGTGGTGAGTGAAAAGCTCTCTGTATTGCGTGTACGTTAATCACAACAACAAAGTTTGACAGGCATCTATGTCAGCTGAGGAGATTAACTTTACAGATTAACCAAGTGTTTTATTATGTATCAAAGCAATTACTTGGCTTTGTTTAACTCTGAAACATGAAATGTGGAGTTATCTGCTTTTACCACACAATAAATATAAAAATCCTTTAAATGAACTTTAATATAAGAGAAAAGTTCATTTGCAAAAACAGATAACCCCGTTCTTGTTCCTTTTCATCATGTTTTTTTTAAAACTTGTAACAAACAACTTGTAAATGTCCCAATTGGGAGAGGGTGTGCAATTTTCAAAGAGTTTAATTAAACTTTCATGTAATATATTTTTGAATGTATTGTGAGTTAATAAATGTAACTGGTTGTGTACACTTGGCACATAGTATCTAAATATAGATTAATCGATCGATATAGCCCTGAATCGAATCGAATCGTAATGGTATCGTATCATTTTTTGAGGTATCGGCAAATATTGTATCGCTGGCTGAGAGAATCGATATCGTATCGTGTATCGTGATTAACTGTCCGATTTACACCCCTATATAGAAGTACTTCTATACTCTTTGCCAAAGATATATATATATATATAATATATATAAAACGGTTAGTTCCAATCCATGATTCTGATTGGTCAATAGCTGTGCTTTATATTCATGATAAAACACGGCTATGACCGCTTCACCCAACGGTTCTATGTATCACTACACAACACCCCTAGCAACCACTCTTGGCAACTTGCAACTTGGCAAACACATGTTTGATCTCATTGATATTTTTCATTGTATAGTAGAGTATTGTGAGAGATCGAGTAAGTGAGTGTACCTGCATTTACAGTAGACATAGCTTTTTCCTTCAGGTCAGTCCTATATAGGGCTGGGTTTCGATTAAAATTACAAGAATCGATTCGATTCCGATTCTCAAGATCTTGAATCGATTATCATTATTCAATTCGATTCGATTCGATCTTCGAGATTTAGATCAGTGTTTTTGAAAAACGCATTTTTTTTCCAGCTGTTACCTGAATTACAGGACTGTAGTTATGCAAAATAATGATACTATTATTATAGACATTCAACTGAGTATGGATGGTTGTAAAGAACAATCCCCCTTCCAGAGTGTTGATACAACTGCTTTCACAAACTTGCACTGGTGTAGACGACTGAGGACGCAGAGGTATATCAGCAGCAGTAGGGCTGACGCGATATCCGCAATCTTGTAGTAGCCTACCACACTGACAAGTCAACCGCATAGGATTGCAAGTAACCGCAGCAATATTCAAGTTTTTTTATGAGGCTATACCCTTCATGTTTTGACCTTCATGCATGTATATTGAATGTTAAACAAGTTCATAATGATAATAAGACTGTTTATCATGGTGATTTGTAGCCTACAGAGGCTTCCCACAGACAGTGAATGAGAGAGATCGGCAGAGCGCGTGCGATTACCTGCGTCTGTCTTTGAAGTCATATTCGTGGAAAGGTTGCCGTGTAAAAGGAAAGCGAAATATTTGTCTTATCATCCTTTTAACTTTCACGTCACGGAAATATGCGTCAGCAGCAGCGCTGGTCAGCTTCCCACAGCGCGAGGAAGCCGTGGGGAAATAAACTCAGCGAGTCACGCATTGAATCAATGCCATATTGGTCTTTAATAAATGAAGCATCAGCTTCAGCGTTACCCATGCGACGTATTGCTGCTTAGCTGAGCCTTGAAAAGTGGAACTCAAAGTTAAAAATAATTAACACCCTTGTTTCATTATCTCTTTAATGAATTAGCTTTTCTGAACGTGTTCGTTGAATGAACGGTTTAATGACTCACTCAAAGTCCGTTGTCGTAAAGCCTTTCAATGCGCATAGGGATCTCCCAGTCGCGGCAAGTTAAAGTTCACAGGGAAAATGTAAGCCTATTATTAAATCGATCCTCTGAGTTACGGATCCATCTTTAGTAGGGATGTCAATTTTCACAAATTCCCCTGATCGATCGTCGTTTAAATTAACGATCAATTAATCGATTAATCAGCCTTAATACTGCAATATGCGTCTACTGCAAATGCTGCTCAAATCCTCACCAAATTAATGCGAATGTTTTTTAATCTAAAGAAAGGGCTAGTAGGATTGTAAAATGTTACGATGTGATTGATAATTTAATTAATTATTTAATAATCAAATATAACTACTAATACAACGTGTCACCAACGCGCTTATGTGTGACTGTTGTGGACGCGCTCATCCTGGGACAACTGCACGCGCTGAATGAATCTGCTACCGTTAAACTGGAGCACTTTGCTAGCACGTTATTTATCTGAAAGAAACGCATCCTATATGAGATTAATCCGATATATTCAAAATAAACATAATATTACAAATTATATTTGCACAAAATGCCGCAAATTCATGCACAAGTGAACTTGAACTAAGTTGCGTGCCATTCATTCAGAACTACTCATGTTGTGGACGCGCTCTTCCTGGAGCAACTCGACACGGCAACTAAACCCAAATAATTCACAATGTTTTATTACAATATTGTTCTCTTTATAATGTTATGTAATATTACAGTCCCAATAGTCATTATTAGTCGTGCATTGCCATTTGAGCTGCGCGCGCTGAAGCTGACGCTTCACTACAGAGTTCATTCCTAACCAAATGCATCCAATATGAGAAATCAGATATAGATAGGCATACACAAAATAAACAGTATTACAACTTACATTTGCACAAAACAAAAGGCTGCGAATGCACACGCAAACTTATAGTCATGATGAAGGTGTAAAATGGTCCCAAACATAACTCCGGGCGCTCGCTTTACATATTTCGCGGTTGAGCAGCACGCATGCGCATGAAGACCTGCTTAATCGATGATCGATAAGTTGTATCGATTAAATGTATTATCGACAATTAATCGATCGTCGATTAATCGTTGACATCCCTAATCTTTAGAAATTAATATGAAAATCGATTCAGAATTGGTGAATCGATTTTTTCAACACAGCCCTAGTCCTATATTCATAATTAAAAAAATCTGCGATATCTTGTCCTTGTCAAAACCACGCGACTCTCTGTCGCACAGTAGAAAAAATACCGTATAGACAGGAGGAGAAGCTCGCGGCCAATCGGGGGGACGTGGAGGCATAAAGTCAAGGGAGAAGCACATAGAGAGTTGTAAAGTTGCTCCTGCTCCTAGCTCATGGACAGCTCCTACTCAAGCTCTCAGTCTCTGCAAGATTCGGAAGGGAATGATTCAGATTCCTCTTGGAGACAGGAGAAGCTCGGAGGCAATCAGGGGGACATGGAGGCATAAAGTCAAGGGAGAAGCCCAAAGATAGAGTCCATAAAAGCAACGGGACAAAATATTTCAACAATGGATTTGTTTCAGATTTCAATTCAGATTTGTCTTGGCACAGCTACTAGAAGACTTACAACTGTCAGACAGGTTGCTCACGTCACATCTACGTCGTCAAGCTCAATTTGAGCCTGCGCAGTGCGCTCAGCCATCAGGAAGTGACTTATTCACGATACAGCACAGCCTATCTTATCTTATTGCTTACATATACCAGTGTTTCCCCTAAGATTTTTTTCAGGGGGGGGGGGGGTTGGGGGGGGGGGGACTGCTAGTGTTGCGGAGCGGGCGTGTTACGGATACGTGGTGTAATTTTTTTAGTAATCAAAAAGAATGTCTAATTAATTGAAATCATGTATTATGAATCATTAAACTTTTACAACATTTTTTTTTAAATCTATGAAAAAAGTCAATATTTCTGTGTTGTCTGCACCATTCATTCACACAGAACATGCAGGATTCGTATTTAAATAGTCTTTGTGGTTTAATATTCGCACACACTAGTCTACATCGCGATTTGATTTCAAGTGTAATGAACTGCTTTCTATTAATCAGGCATGAAAACGGGTCAGGGGTGAAAAAGGTGAGAAGGATATAACCCCTCTAGGGGGGTCCGGGGGCATGCTCCCCCGTAAGAAAATTTTAAATATTCCATATTTTAAAGCATCAATCTGATGCATTTTGAGATGCATTTTTTGCCGACCTGGGGAGAGCTGGAGAAACTTAACTTCAGCCATTAGTCAAAAATATTATGGCCTCCGTAGCGTTAGCTAATAATAAATTTTTTTTTTTTAAAAGACCGATACCGATCCGTTACCAACGCAGTTAAAAAAAAAAAATCAAGTAGAATTTCTATAACTGTGTTGAACTGATAATCACTCTTTTGTGTGTTAAACACAATCTACTTAATACAGACAACTTCCTTATAAAGAAAAACAACAACAACAAAAAATATGATCTTAAACTATGACAAAAATTATATTGTAAACTAGATTAGTGGGTAACTCAGTAAAATTTTGTCTAGAAAAACAATAATTTTATAAAATCAGAACATTTAGTGAAAAAAAAATATATTTAGTGGGGAACAAATAAGAGACAATAAGTGTAGCACTAAATCTGGTAAAACGTTACACATTGCTCTTTGTATTGTTGTAAAATACATTCATGAAAAACAAGATAAAAATCAAAAAAGATAAATTATTTTATAGTCTACTATAAAATTAAGAAAATATATATAGCACAAATGTATAGCACAGCTGTTTAATGAGGCAGCAACATATGATAGATAGGGCAGAACAGAACAAAAAATACTATTAATAATCTTTCATTGCGCAAAAGTATTATGATATGATTATGAAAGACTCCAATAGAGTGCTGCACACAGCGCTTATGCGCATCCCGGACGCTGAATGATGCGCTTGAGGCAACACGAGTCACAGCGCGCAGCTCTTCGAGTACGCAGTGAAAAGTTCAAAGCACAAAGGAAATACATATCGATGCATAGTGTATTATACAGTACCTGTCTATGCAATAGTTTATTGAGCCTTTTCTTTTAACAGTTTTAAATTTCAGTTACTGTGCGCGTGAAGAACAATGATAGTGCTCTCCAGTGTTGTGATCTAGACACGCGGTAAAGGAACATGATTGAGGTACTACAAGCAAGATAGTCAATTTATGCGAAACCACAGAGCTTTATCTACAGATCAAGTATAATAATATTAACATTTAATTATCTTGGAGAGAGTTCATCGTTGCCGAACGCGACGCGCTGTGCTGTTTGAATGCTGAATGACTGACGACGCGCGGTGCTGTTTGAACGGTGAATGACTGACGACGCACTGTTTGAACGCTGAATGGAGAATTACTGACAGCCGCAGCTGAGGGAAAAGTTTACGTGAACTTGAATTTAATGACTTAAATATTAATTTCTATCTCACATTATACTATAGTATGGCTTCATATATATTATACACCCCCCCCCCCCCCCCCAATTCACCTATTTTGGTTTCAAAACGGCGAATTTCGCCGAAAGGTGAGTGATTTTCATGTCTGATTATTCCTCAAAAAAAAAAGTACAAATTCTGTGAAATTCTGCGTTATACAGTAAATTCCGTTTTTATGACTGGATTTCGTCAGCATTTTAGGGGGGCGGGGGGTCGTTTTGGGGGTCGTTTTTTTTACCTTTACTACAGTAACTTTTTAATGATGTGTCAACTGACGCCTTTGTCTTTTTGTATTGAGTTAGTTCAGCAAAATCATCTGCTAAACGTCTATTGCTGATAGACGGCATATGTGTTGCGGACCAAAGATACAGATGCTAATAAGGAATATATATATATATATATATATATATATATATATATATATATATATATATATATATATATAAGGAATATATATTATTCCGCGCTAATATGATAATATGATATATATATATATATCAAAATCCTTTATGAATCAGCCAGAGAGGTTACTAAATTGATGTAATTTACTTACAGAATCATACGTTTCTTACGTTTTTCATGTTTTTTTTTTTCAAAATGAAGCAATAACTGTTAATGTGTCTTGGTGCACTTAAGGCTTTTGTGAGACTTATGGACTGCAGTTACTGACTGGTTGTTTGTGTGTAGTGGTATAGTAGTGTAGTGTGTAGTGGTATAAAATTCAGTTTTATTCGATTGAATGATTGGAAACAGACTGCTGAGGGTCAGAAATGCAATAAGAATTATATTTAATTCCGCAAACAGTTCTAAAATAAACGTTTTGGAATAAAAGATAATTCACTTGAATAATGGAATTATTCTAAGGGAGTTGTAATGAAACAGAAGTAGTGACAGATCTTTTCTTTCATGTTGTGATGAACATCTGCATATAATGCATTACTGAAATGTTGGTTCTATCTTTTGATTGTTGATTAGATTTTGAGATGTGGCTATTGCATTAAAAAAACGAGAAAGATCTGATAGCGATCTTGCCGGTATGGTGATATCTGACATATGTTGAAATTTTTACACAAGATTTTTAACGAAGCATGCATGTATGAAATTGTTCACAATGAGACCAATAACATGCATTTAGAAAATAGATTAATTTCATGCTGACTTTACCAGAATTCCTTACAATTGCTATTGCAACTAGAAACACATATACTTCTAAACATACACGAACTAAACACACTAGCAACAAATACACTTCTATTCTCTAAGCTCTTAAGCTCTTATAACACCTGATGTGAGCTGCATGCACAACGTTCTCCGAAAAATGCGTACACAAACTTTTATATCGCTCTTTTTTTTTCTTCCCCCAAGCAATCTAATTGAGCTATTAATGCAGCAGCTCATATTTAATGCATTTCACAGAGAGATGAGGAGAGACTGGCAGAAATAGTCTTCTGTAGAATGTCCTGCTGGTGTTAACAAGCTTCAGGACTGCACTTATCTGCTGGCTCTTATTTTATATTCTGACTGAGAACATCAATCTTAATTCCATCAGACTGCCAGCAGGGGAATTTTTGAGGGACTTTGTTGATTTTGTCTGGAGTGTGTGTGGAAGGGGTGGTGTTATGCATTTTGTTTGTTTGTTTTTCAGTTTAGCTCGGATGCCTTGGATTATATTCGCTGAAGCTTTGGGGTCTTACTGAGTATTATGGGACATTTGCCATTGTGTTTATTGTTTTGTCTGTGGGCCAGTTTGATGGATTCAGCAAAACTTCAGACTCAAGTTTTTTTTTTTTTACAAAGCAAATGAATTGGGAGGGGAAAACAAAGGATGGACATTGGAATACAAAGTGGAAAAGACATGAATACAGAGAAAGACCCTGTTTACACTTGACATTCAAATTAGGCTTGCCGCGATAGACGGTGTTGACGGTGTTACCGGTTTTAAGCCCCATCACCGGTGACATCACTTTCCCACCGTGACACCGCGATGTCTTGACTTTTTTAAAGTATTCGTTTTTGCTAAAATATTTATTTGAATTAATTAAAAATAATAATGATCAATTATTTAGTTCAGAAGAGAGCATATATTATAATTAAAAACTGAACTGCGCAGTGCGTGCCAAGAGCCAGTCACGTCACAGATCAGCAAGCATCAGGATTCCATTTAGCATGTGTGGAGATGAGAACGAGTCAAATTACACAAAAGCTTATTTCGAAAGTGAAAGTATAACGCGCACGCATTTAAAAGCCAGAGCTGCCAACTTTTGAGTTTAGCTTGGAGTGAGACTTTTCCGACGGGTGTGCTTGCACACGCAAGGTCTCTCGCTCGCTTTCCCTCTCTCCCGTACGCGCGCGCTACGCGGTTTGAAGCACAATCTCTGTCTCGCGTGCGCGCTCGCTCTAGATTCCTGGAGATTTTAACTATTTTGCGGCATAACTAGTCGATCACGAGTGGCTCAACAGGTAGATGTATAGATAAACTCATCTTCCAGGCATTTGACTGACCAGGTTGACACTTCATGCGTGAGAAATCGGGGGTGTGGCGTGAGATGTGTGAGAGTTGGCAGCTCTGTAAAAGCTATTTAACCCCCCCGCCCCGCCCCCCACGGTGACACCGGGATTACCGGTGTTGTCACACGCCGATTAACCGGTGGGAAATTTTCCTCACCGCCGCAACCCTAATTCAAATGTGACCTATATCTTAAGGTTGTTATATGCGCTTTAAAATGCATTCTTAAAGATCAAGATACGTGTCAAGAAGGTTATGAGAAAAACTGTCTCCGATATCAGCAAAAAATGAGGGATTTAAAGACAATGAAATTAAATGTTCAACCTCGTTATTGCAAGGATTTGTTTTAAAAAGAAACCCCAGATTTTCTCAAGAAGACTTGCTATGCACCAGCTCCATTATACTACATTTTATATTTAAATTGTGCATGGGCAAAACAGATTACATCAGTTAGCTCAGTGTTTCCGCTACATTCATTCTGCCGTGGCGGGCACCTAAAATCCCGCCATGGCTACAGTTTCTCAGTGAGGTCCGATATTGTGCATACTATTGTGTTATTGTTAAGCTAAATGCATAAAAACATTGTAAAGCACCATAAAGTTTTCACACTATATTCCAAGACTTCTAAAGTCATTCATTAGCATAATGTGAGGTAAAAATGAATATTTAAGTCGTTAAGTTAAAGATAATGGAAACTCATCTCTCCTCAGTCATTCTCCATTCAGCATCAAACAGCGCGTCGCGTCCGGTTACGACAGTAACACGATGACACTCTCTTCAAGATCAATGTTCCCATTATTATACTTTATTTGTAGATAAAGGCCTATAGTTTGCATAAAATGACTTTATCTTACTGGAGTTTATAGCGCTTTCTAAATCATATTCCTTTCTCCCGGGTGTCTGTTAGATTAACGCGTACAGCACTGGAGTAGAGAGCGCTATGAATTGTTCTTCATGAGCACTGAAACTGAAATTTTAAACTGTTAAAAGAAAAGGCTCATATAATACATTAAGCATAGATGGATATAATCTCTTCGCTTTGTGCTTTGAACTTTTCGTGAAGTGCTGCGCGCTGTGACTTCACGTTGCTTCAAGTGCATCATTCTGCGCACGGGATGCGCATAATCGCTTTGCCGCTCTTGTTGGAGCCTTTCATGTTATAATGCTTAGGGGAGGTTTAAACACCTGGGGTAAGGGGGCGTGGTCAATGGGAATATTACTCATGGGCCACGCCCCCTCCCCCTGGCGAAATGGGCCTGCCACCACGGCTGGAAAAAATCCTAGAGGAAACACTGTAGCTGGATAAAGAAGCTGCTTGCTGGGAGTAAAGGTGCTGTGTTCTGATTGGGTGATGATCAAATCGGCTTGATTGGATCATAAGTTTTGATGTTATTGCAAGTTGTAAACATGAAGATGTGGAAGATAAAGGTGTAGAGCAAAGTATTGTGTTTAGCTTTAGATTTTTACCTGTCATTACAGTTCAGAGATAAAGAAGGGGAGATAAAGTAGTTTTCCTCTAAGGTGATGGGGTGGATGAAAGGTAACAAATAAGGAATGGAAAAAAAATGAGTCAGATCAATGAGAATGAGATAACATGAAATGAGAAATTTTTACTTCCTGTAAAAACTTTTTACTTTTTAGTTGCTTCTGTTGCCATGACAGCATGCTTTAAAATTCCTAAAGAGTTGTAAAGTACAGCAAGGATTTACCCCTTCACACATTTACTCATGCAGATTCATTCACTTACTCGCTGTCTCAACTTACTCCCAGACTCATTCACTCGCACACTGAATCACAACATTTATTCTACTAAATAGCATAGAATAGTGCATAAGAATGCAAATTGGTATGCACCACTCGCTCACTGACTTGCTATTTATGACGTTATTTCCCTTTCAAATGTTGAGAGCGCATTATTGTAGTGCGAAAGTACATTAATATAATGCGCGAGCGTGAATCTCTCTGCTCGCGCGCGGAATATGATGTGCCGAGCTCGAATCTCTTTGTGCACGCGCGGAATACGATGTGCCAAGCTCGAATCTCTCTGCGCACGCACGGAATATGATGTGCCGAGCTCGAATCTCTCTGCGCACGCGCGGAATATGATGTGCCGAGCTCGAATCTCTCTGCGCACGCGCGGAATATGATGTGCCGAGCTCGAATCTCTCTGCGCACGCGCGGAATATGATGTGCCGAGCTCGAATCTCTCTGCGCACGCGCGGAATATGATGTGCCGAGCTCGAATCTCTCTGCGCACGCGCGGAATATGATGTGCCGAGCTCGAATCTCTCTGCGCACGCGCGGAATATGATGTGCCGAGCTCGAATCTCTCTGCGCACGCGCGGAATATGATGTGCCGAGCTCGAATCTCTCTGCGCACGCGCGGAATATGATGTGCCGAGCTCGAATCTCTCTGCGCACGCGCGGAATATGATGTGCCGAGCTCGAATCTCTCTGCGCACGCGCGGAATATGATGTGCCGAGCTCGAATCTCTCTGCGCACGCGCGGAATATGATGTGCCGAGCTCGAATCTCTCTGCGCACGCGCGGAATATGATGTGCCGAGCTCGAATCTCTCTGCGCACGCGCGGAATATGATGTGCCGAGCTCGAATCTCTCTGCGCACGCGCGGAATATGATGTGCCGAGCGCGAATCTCTCTGCGCACGCGCGGAATATGATGTGCCGAGCTCGAATCTCTCTGCGCACGCGCGGAATATGATGTGCCGAGCTCGAATCTCTCTGCGCACGCGCGGAATATGATGTGCCGAGCTCGAATCTCTCTGCGCACGCGCGGAATATGATGTGCCGAGCTCGAATCTCTCTGCGCACGCGCGGAATATGATGTGCCGAGCTCGAATCTCTCTGCGCACGCGCGGAATATGATGTGCCGAGCGCGAATCTCTCTGCGCACGCGCGGAATATGATGTGCCGAGCGCGAATCTCTCTGCGCACGCGCGGAATATAATGTGCCTAGCGTGCTCTCAGATACACTTCTCTTGTAAGAACTCTCTCTCTGGGCTCGCTCAGAGAATATGCCTGCACTTAAAACGTGTTCAGTGCAATCGCGAATCTCTCCTCCTCCCCAGCTAACAATTTTAGGTTATAAGAACGTTTTCATAACGTTCCCATTAAGTTATAAAGACGTTATTTCTGAATGTTCTAGGGAATTTCAAAACGTCCAGTTTTTTAGACGTTGTATTAACGCTATTTCTTGGTTATAAGAACGTTCAATTCTCCCGTTATATAAACGTTGTATTAACGTTATTTCCTGGTTATAAGAACGTTATTCAAACGTTCAATTCTTCCATTATATAAACGTTCTCTTAATGTTTTTCTAAGATAATGAAAAACGTTTCATTTAATAAAAAAAAAAACATTAAGAAAGGTTTTAATAATTATTAAAACCTTTCTTAATGTTTTTTTTATATAACAAGGTAGCCTAAATAATAGGCCTATATGAAGAACCTAAAACAAGAACTTTCAAATTTTAAAATTAAGACAACAAGATCTAGAAAGATAATAAAAAAAAAGACCCATGAATCATGTCTATTATATGTGTAATATAGTCCACTGAAGTCGAGTTGAATTGAACGCAAGTATAGTTTATTCCAATAAACCGATTTGGGTTGAAGTGACAATATGAAATTAACATGAACATAAACATGAACATCAGACTAAACATAGAATCACCAACAATGGTACAGGGAACAAAGCTAGACAAGAGACAATGGGAACACAAGGACAAGGATTATGACCAAAAACAACCAATGACATTCACAAGTTAAAGTTCATTTAATTTATATAGCTCATTTTTACAACAGCCACTGGCTGGCCAAAGTGCTTTACAGAACAGCAGAAAAAAAGGGGAAAAAACCCTTCATAACATATGGAATAAAAATTTCTGATTGGTTGTTGCCGTTTTGACAGCGTTTATGCCAAGAGCAAAGAGAAAGATATCGAAGAGAAGAGTAATAAGGCATGTGCGAACGCACGGGACACAGTCTAAGCACATACACGCTTACTTTAAGCAAAGAGGAGAGATTCGCAATTGCACTGAACAAGTTTTAAGTGCAGGCATATTCTCTGAGCGAGCCCAGAGAAAATTCTTACAAGAGCAGCATGTATCTGAGAGAGCGCGCCCAGTTCCCGCGCGTGAGCAGAGAGATTCGCGCTCGGAACATTATATTCCGCGCACGAGCAGAAAGATTCGCGCTCGCGCATTATATTCCGCGCGCGAGCATTGAGATTCACGCTCGCGCATTATATTAATGTACTTTCGCGCTACAATAATGCGCTCTCGACATTTGACAGGGAAATAACGCCATAGCTATTCACTCGCTTACTCACACAAACACACTCATTTAATCTTCCACTGACTCACTCGTTCACTGATTCACTCACTCGCTCAGTGACAATATCAATCTCTTGCTTACTGACTCACTCATTTAGTGATTCATTCACAGACTCAATCGCTCACTCACCTGCAGACTCATTTGCTCACTGATTCACTCACTGACTCATTCATTCACTAATTTTGCTAACTCACAGACTCATTCATTAATCACGGATTAATTCTCTCACTGATTCATTCATTAACTGATTCACTCACTGAGTTGTTTGCTCACTCACGCATTCTCAGATTCATCCACTCGCACACTGACTCACTCACTCACTCACTGGTTCACTCACAAACTTAATTGCTCACTTGGTCACTTATTCACTCACAGACTAATTCAGTCACGGGCTGACTCACTCACTCACTCACTCACTCACTCACTCACTCACTCACTCACTGACTCACTGACTCACTGACTCACTGACTCATTTGCTCACTCACTTATTCACTCACAGACTAATTCACTCACTCACTCACTCACTAATTTACTCACTCACTCACTCACTCACTCACTCACTCACTCACTCAGTGACAATATCAATCTCTTGCTTACTGACTCACTCATTTAGTGATTCATTCACAGACTCAATCGCTCACTCACCTGCAGACTCATTTGCTCACTGATTCACTCACTGACTCATTCATTCACTAATTTTGCTAACTCACAGACTCATTCATTAATCACGGATTAATTCTCTCACTGATTCATTCATTAACTGATTCACTCACTGAGTTGTTTGCTCACTCACGCATTCTCAGATTCATCCACTCGCACACTGACTCACTCACTCACTCACTGGTTCACTCACAAACTTAATTGCTCACTTGGTCACTTATTCACTCACAGACTAATTCAGTCACGGGCTGACTCACTCACTCACTCACTCACTCACTCACTCACTCACTCACTGACTCACTGACTCACTGACTCACTGACTCATTTGCTCACTCACTTATTCACTCACAGACTAATTCACTCACTCACTCACTAATTTACTCACTCACTCACTCACTCACTCACTCACTCACTCACTCACTCACTCACAGACTCATTCACCCATCCTGTGACTCAGTCACTCACAGACTGACACATTCACTCAGTTGACTTTTGTAGCGAGCTTGTTTTTAAGAATATAGCTTGGTTTGTTTATGACTCTGAATCATTATCAGTGTCTTAGTTCCAACCATATTTCTTTCCTTCCTCTTTGGTCTAATGTCGAATTAATTGAAGGAGGGGATGACCCCAGTGGTTTTCCCAATATTGCGCTTTTGCTCAATGAGCAAGCAGAATGCTTGATATAGTGCATGAAAGGCCATGTTTGTGTAAGTGCTTCTCTAATGTATTCTGAACAGACAATCTGCTATTGTCTGAAAAATCGATAAACAGTAAAGCGGATCCTCATAATAACAAGTTTTATTTGAACTTGTCTTGTTTATTATACTTTTGTACACTCAGTTAAATAGTTTCATTAGTTCATAACATACAGTGTTCTCTAGATGTCACTAAAGCAGCGATTTGAGTCCGAGCACAGCTGGAGCTCTGACATACTGCCGGTAATGATCGAACAATGATGTGTGCTAATAACCATAGTGATACTTCTCCTTTTATAGTCGTCATGTATTCACATCTGCTGGTGTCTATTCTTATCTTTGGACCCGTTCACTGTCTTTCTCATTTGTCTATTCTGGGTCATATCTGTAGGTGAATTGTCACCATAGCAGCGGCTTGAGAGCCGATTATAATCATGCATGTCACCACAAACACGTCTGATCAAAAAGACACTGATTACATCTCTCTCTCTCCACCCCCCTTACTCTTCTCTTCACCATCTGTCCTTTCTTCCAACCTCTCCTTATGGTACTCTTGTTAAAACCTGCCTATTTGACGCTGCATCATAAAGGAAAGTTTATTGAATTCAGCTGAAAACAAATATTGTGCAGAAACGTCTAATTGCAGGGTAAAAGTAAGTGAAAGGATTAGCAAGAGACAGGTTGGTCTATTGACAGGTCAAGGAGGTCTGTAGTATCTGCAGAAAGCTATCAGTAAGTCTTCCCATTCATCACCGTGACCTGGTGGTATATTATAGGGTATATAATGGAAACTGAATTTTATACTTTTATTCAGCAAGGGTCCATTAAATTGATCAAAATGACAATACACACACTATAATGTTACAGATTCCTATTCCAAATAAATGCTGTTCTTCTGAACTTTCTATTCATCAAAGAATCCTGAAAAAACATTTCCGTTTCACGGTTCCCAAAAAATATTAATGAGTACAACAGTTTTCAAGATTTAAAATAAGAAATGTTTTTTTTGAGCACCAAATCAGCATATTATAATGATTTCTGGAGGACACTTTTTTGCACACAAAAAAAAACCCTACTATATATGTTTTTTTAGGGGGTGGCTTTTTTTAGGCCACTGTTGTGATTGGCTAACGTCATTGCAAAGTAAACAGCATCAACACTCACTTGCTTTTGCACGGAGTACATGTTTTGAAAACATTATCCATTAGGGGTGCAAAAATACATCGTTATATCTTGATATCAAAATGTGACGATATGTATCGATGATGTAAACGATATGATTCGTGATACAGAGTTACAGTGGTTTTATCCAAGACTCAGCTTACTGTATTTATTAAGTATAATTCAGCCAAAAATGTAAATTCTGTCAGCGTGTATTCACCCTCATGAGAGAAACAAGGGCGCTGCCATCTTTAGAATATTGTCTTTGAACTTCCGTTTTTGCGATCGCTCTATATATCTCTATGGCAGGAGTCATTCGCTTTTCAAGTGGATTTACTGAATGTAAAGTTAACAAAAGTTAGCATGAGGATTGTAATGTTTAAAGCAGATGTCTTAACAAATGTCAGTGGACCGGGAAATTTTTAAAACGGGCCGTTCATTCATAAATACGCAAGATCACTGTGAAAATACAGACCGGAAGACAAAAGACAACGAGCGCAGTGCTGAAAAAATCGCGGGGCTATAAGAACCTATAAGAAGAACCTGAGAGATTTCTGTCCCTCCATTTAAAGTAAATTCCCCTAAAACTTAAAAGATCCAAAAAAGGTCATAAAGCCAAAGGCATAAAACCAAAGTCCAAAATCCAAATCCAAGTCTTCTGAAGAGACACGGTGGCTTTATATGAATATAACTTTATATTATACAACTTTGGCTTTTTATGATTCTCTAGTTATGTCATGTTATTTATTTATTCAATTTATTTATTTATATTTTTTATTTTTTTTGTTGAGTTATTTGAGTTTGGATTGATTTTATAGGGTTATTAACCCTGATGTATGACTCAAGTATGTCCATTTATATGATGTCAATTCAAGTGTAAAATAGTCCATAATTTGATTTATTGTATAAATATATTATATGTTACACATTTTATTTACATGTCAGTTATAGTATATTTATTTAAATTAATATTTCCATCATGCTACATAAAAACCCTTGAAAGTTCAGTTATGATTTTGTTTTATTTAAAAAAAATATATTTTGAATAAATCAATTAATTTCACATTAGTTTGTGTCAGAAGTCCAGCATCATTGAGTTGTTTTACATGTTCTCATAAGTTTCCATTTTGCCACATTGACAGTAGGCACATGTGTATCCACGTGAATCAGATCAATTCCTGCCTTCCGGTGTTATCAATTTATACATGCAGTTACAGTTTCTGAAGAGACATTCAGGCTTGATAAATATCTGTGGGTGCAATTTAATATATAAGCATTAACATCAGCATGCATTTAGTGCATGTATGAAGGAAGGCTCCATGTTACACATTCAACACCATCTAAAACTAAAATGCTATTTTTGATTTTCTTCGTGAGGAAAGCTTTAAGGTTTTACCCCAGATTATAGAATTAATTTGTTCATTAATGTTTTATTAATTCATTGATTTATTCATGATTTGCTCATTAATTGAATGAATGAATGAATGAATGAATGAATGAGGCATTTATATAGAGCTTTCATATGTACTACTGTACACCCAAAGCGCTTTACAATCATATCAGGGGTTCTCTCCTCAACCAGCACCAGTGTGCAGCATCCACTTGGATGATATGACGACAGCCACAGTACAATGGCGCCAGTGCGCTCACCACACACCAGCATACATATGTTTGTCATTGATTCATTCCTTTTTTCCCCCTCTCTCTCTCTCTCTCTCTCTCTCTCTCTCTCTCTCTCTCTCTCTCTCTCTCTCTCTCTCTCTCTCTCTCTCTCTTTCTCTCTCTCTCTCCTGTTATCAGTAGTGGTTTAGCTGACATAATTTTGAACCCTGTTCTCATGGTCATGTTAGTCTGTTAAGATTAAAAAGCATCAAATCCTGCTGGCACGATTGACATGGGGTGTTTAGGGATGCTGGAAGGAGGGATGAATGGAAAAGGGCGGGAGCTGAGTGAATAAATTTTTGTCAAATCAGCATCACAGTAGTTTGAAAGTCTGTTTTGTGTAAAGCATCTAAAAGTATGGATTTATGTAGATGTAGTAAATAATATGTCAGAGTAAGTTTACAAAGCTATGTTTGAAATTATATTTGTGTGTGTATACTTGTGTTTGTGTTGTTTGTGTGGGTGAGCGTCTGCTTTTGGCAAACTCGTTGCAATGTGGGATTAGTAGGCAACTCTAAACTGTGGGGAGAAATTGGATCAGATTACAGTGAATTTTGGCACCGGATTATCTTCAATCCCTTAATTGTATCCAAGAAGCCTGAATGAGTTTTTTTTTTGGAAGACATTGAGAGAGAGAAGACACTGAAAAGGAGAAGAGAGTTGCAAACTTTAGAAGAAGCAGGTTCTGCATCTTGGATCTCCTGTTTTTGTCCTACATGTTAAATGTGAGACAGTTTTCATCTCACCTAGTGTATATATAAGTGTATCTATCTATCTATCTATCTATCTATCTATCTATCTATCTATCTATCTATCTATCTATCTATCTATCTATCTATCTATCTATCTATCTATCTATCTATCTATCTATCTATCTATCTATCTATCTATCTATCTATCTATCTATCTATCTATCTATCTATCTATCTATCTATCTATCGCATATTACATCTTCTGCTCCATGGGTTGTGTTTTGGGCTGTGGTCCTGCTGATTTCGTGGCTTTTACCAGAAGCTTCTTTGGTTCCTTCCACTGGCATCATGCTGTTCAGCAGAATTAACCAATTGCCTCAGGGTATTTTTCTACAAGCTTGAAAGATTTAAAAGAGGAAAGTTGGGGCTTTTTAAACTAAATCTCTGCTCATCATGTTGGGTTCAAACTGTCATTCCTCTGGGAGCTCAAGCAGAAGCCCCTGGGGATACAGGCACATGTAAATATAGGTCTCAAACGTACTCATCTTCACAAAATTTCCATACCAAAATCTCTGACAATGTTACCACTATTTCTAGTTTCTAACTGAAAGCATCTTTTGATTATTGCATGCTGTGGAGCTGATATGTTGGGTCTTTGTGCAGTGTCTTAACTTAGCAACCAATTTTACTGGATGCCTTCCAAAGCACAAGTAGAGCAGGGTTGGGCAACTATGGTCCTGGAAGGCAACTGTCCTGCAGAGTTTAACTCTATCCCCATTCAATTACCTAAACAAAATCTAACCTAAGTCTTAGGAATTACAGCTAGGTGTGTTTGATGGAACTAAACTCTGCAGGACATCCTGAAGTTGCCCATCCTTGAACTAGATGCTTTCAGGGCCTCAACTATAATCCACCTAATGTTTTAATGAGGTTTAAGGTGGTCCCTAAACAACATGTGCTCACAAAGACAACTCTGCATCATTTTTCATAGGTGGGCTATGAGAATGCAGGCACAGTGGAGTTCCTGGTGGACAAACATGGAAAGCACTACTTCATCGAGGTGAACTCCCGCCTACAGGTGGAACATACGGTTACAGAGGAGATCACTGAGTGAGTGAAACACGTTACAATTGCATTTACAAGATGCACACGAAATAGACTCACAGAGATGTGGGTGGCTCTTATTTTAAGATTCATAGCTTGTTTGAGCTAGTTTCCAAAACGTTAACTTGGCATATGATATGTTAAAAGTTAAATGAATAGCAAATCCAAACACATCATAGATTTGTGTTTGCATGTAAATACTCCATTCATTTCTCTGACATTCTCAAACTTCATGTACCCTGCAATTACTTAACCCTCTGGGGTCGGCAATCACGCCGGCGTGATCTGCTCACTTTTTTTCTTATCAGTGCAAAACAAACTCAAAATACTTTGTTGATTTTGATCTTACATATAACTGTTACACATCATTCAATACTGTTAAAGGTCTTCTTTTTTTGTGTACACTCTTATTAACATCAAAACCTTGTGTTTTTGTAAAATAAATAAAATAAACAGGGTGCGCTTTCAGCTCACTCTGTCTCCGCAAAAATCTTTCTGAAACGCGTCCGAAAATTGAACTGTAACTCAGTAAATACTTGTCACAGAGACAAGAAAGATTTCTCTTTATGAAGCTGTAATTCTCTTCTTTTAAATTAAGTAATTTATATAAAAAAGCAACTATTCTCAGTTGATGTAATCTGTATGAAAAGAGAGAGATGTCGGTCTTTTTCCTTTCACCTAATTATAGCGTATGACGTGTTAATGTGACCACGCCCACTGAGAGCGCGCGCTATTCAAACGTTAATGTTGAGGCAAGCCATGAAAACGCCCACATCAGAACGCCCTAACCTTTATCTCGTCTTGCTGCGCACTGAGGAATAATTCCTGGAAAAGTTAACTCAGTTACCTGTTTCATTTCGAGGAGCACAGATTCAGCTGATGTAGTAAGTCATTTATTCTTAAGTGCTTTGTTCTAATCGTGTTATTGAATAGTGTCTGTAAACTGCACAAAGACTGTTTAAATTTTAAATGCGTGTCTGTGTGCGAATGAATGGACGAATTCACAGACGTGCGCGCGCGCTGTGCGTTCATTCACTCTCGCTCCTACATTAGTAAGACTACTGAGATTTGTTCTAATCGCAATATAGAATAGTATCTGTAAAACCAAAAAGACTGTTTAAATATGAATCGGGTGTCTGGGTGTGTGAACAAACGAACACACAGATGCATAGCCTACTGTTACAGACGAAATAGATTAGAAAGTTTTTACTATAACATAGACATCAAATAAGCTTTAGTTAGACAGTTTCTGCTCATATGTTAATATATAGTATGTTTTGTCAAAAATAAACTAATCAACTGTTATCCAATGCAAGCTTATAATACTTTATATGGAAAAAAAAAATTCTTTTCAAGATGTTTCCAACTCTAACTTTGAACCAATTCTATACAATGACCCATATAACCTATTTGACCAGGATTTGTTTCCAGGTATGACTAAAAATGGGTTTTTGACTTTCATTTATATTTTGATTTTCTCTATATATATATATATATATATATATATACATATATATATATATATATATATATGTGTATGTATGTATGTATGTATGTATGTATGTATGTATGTATGTTGTCCTTTCAATTTTTCCTTGTGTGACACCTGAATGAAAGGCTCATTATTATGCGGGTCAGGTGAGAATCACCTAATTATTCATGATGGGGCTTGGACTGTTCAAACCCATTCGCATATTGCCTTGGCAAACAAAAAAAAGTTTTTCACAATAAAACCCAATTCACAGTTTTATGTGAATGATTAGGCAGGATGTTTTTCAGATCATTTTGAAGAAAAAACACTAGGCACACACACTGCGGTAGCACTCATAGCTCACTAGACGAACTAGCTGAAACCAGCTTCTGATAGCTACATTTACATGGTTTCATGCTGGTCCAAGCTTCTCATTTATTGATTAACTGGACTGCCAGCTGGTTGACCTGCTTTCAACCTGGTAGCACAATGGTTTTCAACTAGTGGACCTCAACAAATTTAAAAAAGAGGGGCCTCACGATAAAAAAAAAAACAAATAATAATAATTAAGCAAATAAGCACATATAGATATATTTCTTATTTTTATTAAATTTTAGATAATAGGAGTAGTAATATACGTTTTAAAAAACAAAATAGGGCTGGGAGCTTTTAAATATTGTTGTGGACAATGGGAAGCCTTGAAGTCAAAAAGTCAAAATTTGACCATTTGGGTCAAACTGATTTGAACGGGTAGGTTACTTTGGACCAGCAACTAACCAGCTTCCATGTCCCAGAAGCTGTTTGGATCAGCTTAAGATGGTATGACTTGTGTTTTTCACTGGCAAGTCAAATAAACAAATCTAGTAGTACTTGTACTACTGTATATATTAGGGCTGGGTAAAAAATATCGATTTCTCGATATTAATCGATTCTCATTTTTACGAATCGATATCGATTCTTAAATCTCAAGAATCGATTAGTCATCCTGTTTTCATTTAATGATCGCGTAGAACATTGTATCGTGCATCCCATCCAATAAATCGAAATAATCTTTGTGCTTTGTGACTATTATTATGAAATAAAGTCTCAAATTTCGAATTACGTCCATTTTCTTACGAAATTCAAAAACATAAATACCGTTTTGGCGCTGTGGCGTGAGATCGCTCTGGCTCAGCTCAAGAGAAGCAGCAGCACGGAGCGCACATGATCTCATTCTCCTCTTCCGCCTTAATAATACCAGTTACTCCGCCTTAATAATACCAGTTACAGCGCCAAAAACAGCGCCAATGAGCATCTGAAAGTGTGTTATAAGATAGAGTACAACTTCGAAATCCGTATCATGTAATGTGGTATCGCTCAATCAGTGTTTCATCCGTGGAAAGACGTCAGTTAAACAGCAAGTAAACAATGGCATGCAACGTCACATTTACCTCAGAAAAAACATTAAACTTAGTAACTTAGTCAGTTAGTCAGATAGATAAAATAACTCTAGAGAGGAGAATTTTGCTAAATATATGCACCATATTACATATTCATTATAATTTTTAATGTTCTTCAATATTTAATGCATGTTTGAATAAATCTGGCAAGTTTTTATGACAGCCACCATTTAAATGTTTATATTTCATATAACTTTCTTATTATAAAAATAAATAAGTGTAATTTAAGTGTTTGTATAGCTACAAATCAGTTCATTTTTACCTTCAAAATTATAGTAGGCTAATGAAGCCTGGTAGGCTACAACTGACTCCCATAGTTTACAGCATTAGTTAAGAGATTTGTTTTCCTTGAAAAAAATTGCCATGTATTGTACCTGATATCCAAAATAATCAATATTGAATCGAATCGAATCGAATTGCAAGCTTGTGAATCGAAATCAAATCGAATTGTGAAATTTGTGTCAATACCCAGGCCTAGTATATATAGTAGAACTGGTGAAAACTGTGATGAGTTGACTGCTGTGATTGGTTATTTATATGACCCATTAGTTCCAAAATTAGTGTGTTGGCCAGAATAATAACAGCGTGTGCGAACATGCAGCATGCGTGCGAATTTGCCTTGATACGTTTGTGTGAATGTGTTGGCAGTCTGTCAATGTATAGTGTCTAGAAAAAATACAAATTGTCTGCTGCCCCACCTTGAGAAGTTGGTCAAGGGGAGAAAGGGATGATAGGAAGATCGAATGAGAGAGAACATGTGTTAGGAACAGCATGTGTATGAGAGAAAGGAAGGAAAGAGGCATTATAAATAGCTCTCACCTCCCCTGATAACCTATGAGCTGCTCCATAATGACATAGAGATGAGCCTGATCTCATCACATACACACACACACACACACACATACACACATGCTGACAAGCATGCAGACATTAACGCACTGATGAGTCAAATGATTGATAGCGCTCCTTTCATTCTTCCTCTACACACAGACACACACACAAACACATCTTTGTGTTTTCCAGCACAAGTTCCTCGCCACAGAAATGGAGACTCATACATTATAGATATCAGAGTTGTCAAGTGTAGCTGACAGTGCTGCTCTGAATTGGCTCTCATTGCATGTGCTGCCATCTTAGATTTGCATAGGATTTGTTGAAATATATTATGAGAATTAGTCTGTCTTATGGATATTATACTGGCTCTTTTAAATGGGAAAAAATACATGGTTTGCAATGCAGTCATATTGCCTCTCAAAACGTTTGTGTGTGTGTGTTTGTGTGTATGAAAGATTAGTAATATTTTCCATTTTATACCATTCTGCTTATTACACAGCGATAAAACAATGGAATCTATAGCGCACATAATGTACAGGTGCCCTGCGTTTAAAGGCCTTTACATCGCACACCACGATCGCATCGTAAACATAACAGCTCAAGAACTGCGCAAAGCTTCTGGACAAAGTGCAATACACACAAATAAGACTGTTCAAACTAGCTGGTTTTCAAATCTGAATGATAACATAAACTCTCTACGAAGTGTCCTCAGAGAAAATCCAAATACTCCAGACATTGTAGTTGTCAATGAACTTTCTAAAAACATTCTGATTCTGGAAGTGGGTTGTTGCTTATATGGACTTGTGTTTTTCTGAGAAAATGTTAAAATACCAGTCATTAACAAATGCTTTAGCAGTGTGTGGTTACAGCTCAAAACTGATCCTGATTTTTGGTAGTCTAGGACATGTGCACAGATTATGCGTCAGAGGCTTGCAAATTGCTGGACTGAGTAAAAAGACCTCTAAGCAAACAGCCAAATACTGTTCTGTGTCAGCAATCATAGGCAGTGTGCATGTTTGGAGAAGGCGATGTCACCCCTATCCATTTATTTATATATTCATGTAGTTGTGACTATTAGCAATGTTTGTATTGTCAGGTGAAACATAACAGGCTCTTTGTGAATATTTGGATGCTGTGTTGTTTTAATCAGTATTGGTCATTCCAAATAAAATAATCGTGTGTGTTTGTGTGTGTGAAAGATTAGTAATATTTTCCATTTTATACACCAATGCCATCCATTCTGTGGGGTTTCTGTTTGTGTTTAATAACAAAATGTTTGTGTGTTTTAATTTGATTTAAACACTGTAATTTCCTTTTGACATGCTTATTATATTTTTAAAAAATGGAAATGTTATATTCTCATATTGTCATATTCTCTTTTTCTACTATTTTATCTACTTTACACTACATACTATCCATCTATTTTCTAGTTATAATGTTATTTGTTGTGTATGTACATTCTTCTTCAGAGTTCCTGTTTTTATCTTCCTTAAAATTAGCTATAAAGTGATTGTGTATAGTGTGTAGACAAATTATTTGGTCTTAGAAGAATTTGATTTTATAGTGTTTGAAAACATGATATCAATATTTCATTTTGTAAATATCACGCTTATCATCAATACCAATATACAGACACTTCTAATTTGAATTTGTATTCGATTATCTGACTTTTGTTTACAGACTTTGATGCCTTGGCAAAACTCAGCACAAGTTTGAGACATTCTTACGTTCACAAACTGAGTAAGAGAATACCGGGGCATTTTTCTCAGGATCAAGCTGCTAAGAAGCAGGAGACTTAAGTGGAAATCTCTATTTGCTATACATTTAATCTCATCAATCAGTCTAGGGGAAACGATTGAAATGTCTTGTTTGTGATTAAGCATGATTAAACACATTTCCACTTAAAGGGATAGTTCACCCAAAAATGAAAATTCTGTCATCATTTACTCACCCTCAAGTTATTCCAAACCTGTATGATTTTTTTCTTCTGTTGAACACAAAAGAAGATATTTTGAAGAATATGGATAGCCAATCAGTTGGTGAGCCCCATTGACTTCCATAGTATTTTTTTATCCACACGGCTCATCAACATCAACTGATGGTTACCCATATTCTTCAAAATATATTATTTTGTGATCAGCAGAAGAAAGAAATTCATACAGGTTTGGGACAACTTGAGGGTAAGTAAATTATGACATAATTTTAATTTTTGAGTGAACTATCCCTTTAATTTTTAATTAATGTTGAAAATCAGTAATGAAAATGGTCCTGTCCAGACACAGATATATGTTTAATTAAAATCAGAACAACAAACACTCCCAATATGTATACATACTGTATAACTGAAATGATTGATTATTATTTCCTCAAATTACAAAAAATTGTCATGAAAACAAACTTGATGGTCCTAATAGGGTTCATATTGTATTTTAATTCTAATGATTTTGGATTGAAATATGACCAAGGTTTTTGTGCTTATGTTTGTGGATGTAGAATGTTGTGTGTCCAAGTGGATGCATGTGTGTGTTCAATGTAGTCCACCACATATTGAGAAATGACCATGCAACAAAGTCTCTAAATTGCCACAGTAGATCTTTATTTTGGGTTGCGCTGTTAGAGACAGAGGGAGAGAGGACACAGCAACAAGGATAAACTGCAAACGAGGCTGAGAACTATATAGAAATATGGTTGTAGAAAGGCTAAAGTCTGAAGTCAGCTAGGGTTTTGGTGATCCAGCACCAGAAAACATATTTCACCTTTCTTTCTGACACTAATACCCTTATCAATCTCTGTGAATCAGTTCACAACCTTTTCCTTCCCTTTCCTATTCTTTCACTCTCGTTCAAGTTTTTCTTCCATTTCTTTATTTCCCTATGCCTCTGTCCAACCAACCCTGTTCTTTCTTATCTGTTTGTTTTTATTGTTTATGTCGCAGAAGTGAGGTAAGCAGCTGTGTATATATGCATATTCTTGTAATGTGATTGGCTGGATTAGAGGAATATTCTCCTCCCCAAACATTATTTTATATTACTTGTTTTTCTCCACCCCCTCACAACATCATTTGCTGACTGGATTTATTAGTTAAGAGGGAACACTTCATTGAGATTCTTCATTATTTGTTGACACTTTCTTTGAAATGTCTGTTTGGAATTGAGGATCCTCCAGTTCATATTGATCCTTACTTTCCTCCACCCAAACTCTTGCTCTAGCATCATAAACCAAAGTACAGGAATGACCTCAGAGGTCATCCTCCTCTGACACACTTCTGTGCTGATTCCAGACCAGTTTTGCCATCTCTGTTGTACAGTTTGGACAAATTAAGTTATTCTTAGATCAGGATATTAATGGAAAACCTAGTGGGATTGTATTTCCTTGAAAATCTGTTGCAGGTCTGTAGAACAGTAGCCGCCAGCTTTATGTGCTTGGGGCATTTCAAATAAGGATTTCATTAAATATAATGGCTCCTTGTGGACGCAGCTCTGTGCTGGAGCTTTACCCTCTGCTGTTTTTATTCATATTTTTTCCCTCTGAAAACATGCTCTACGATAAACTGAGGTGTTGCTTTTTAAGCTTACACAACTGACTCTAGCATGGTGTGATCAGGGTCTTTATGGTTCCATGTGTTTTGTTATTTGCCATTTAGCAGACATTTGTCATCCAAGTACACTAATAGCATAAACAGTTCCCCTTGAGCCGTCAGGTTAACAGCGCTAGTGAAGAACAGAATGATGACAGAGCAGAATCTCAGTAAGTCCCTGGGGTGACCTTTACTTACAACTACTTCTACAACCTTTGTATATATGGACCATTAGGCTGCTTTTCTTTTCTTTTGATGTTCTGGGTGGTTGCGAAGTAGTTCACTGATATGATGCTAAAAGCGATATATATATCGGTCGGTATATCTGCATTTTTGTGCATTGCCAGTGTTGTGGCAAAAATTCTCAAACAAACATCACTGCGTAAGAGACACTCAGAGTCAAATTATATAAAATAGAAGTATTTATTCTTGCAAGAATAGGAGCAGTCTAATACACAGTTGTTACCCTGTGCAGAAGAGTGACACACCCCCAGACAGACTGAACTAGCTTTTATCTTAGTTTCAAGGCCTTCTTCCCCCCAGAGCCTTCCTCCCAGTAGTTTTCCATAGACGTCACTAGTTGGCCCACTAAGCTCCCCTGCACCAAATGGCCTTCTGACATCTAGGTCAGAGGTCCTTGTTCGTCTGTTCTCTGGAGTGTCTCCCTCTTCTGCCTCCCCAGGTACATAAACAGAATCCTCTCACTACAAGTGAGAGACACACATGTGACATTCTTTGAATCATCTATATTTTACTAAAGATCAATGAATATCATTAAAATTGCCACTACAACTCCTCACTTTTTATCATTCTGATTACCCATAATCACAATAATAAACAATAAGACAAATTTTAAGTCATATCATCACACTTATACTTTCATCTCTGATTTTTGCATAAATGATCACTCTCCTTGAACCTGTGAAGAAAAGTTTAGAATGAAGAACCATAAGGCTATTTTTGTGGGGGAAAGGCCCCGTAATATTTTAGCAAGCAAGTAAACATAGTAAGGAAACAAAAAAAAAAATATAAAGTATAATAAAAATCACTCAGTTTCATACCCTATCTTTGTACGCCATCTCGTAACACGGATGACTGCTGCTTTTAACCCTCTTTAAATCTTTTGCCCTTAATCTTTCTCAGAAAATAAACAAATAGAAGAAAAACAAACAGAACATACATTTAACACATATCTCACTGTAGCTCCCACTACCTGTATCGTCACATAATTTTGTTCATCCTTGGGATAGACTGTCATTTTCACCAATTGAACAGACAGCATGTTTCACCTGTCACTGTAATCATATTCACCCATGAATAACAAAATTATTAGAATAACAATCCTAACTCCTATCATTAAGCCTTTTCCATTAATCTACGCCCATCTCCATATTTCACCTCGGTTTTCCTAACCATATTGTTCACTTCTAATTCAATTTAGTAAGCTCTATTTAATGCCATAGATTTTGTTAAATATCCAGAGAAGTCGTATAATTTTATCCATTCTTCTAACCAATGCAGTTGTTCAATATTAACTCTAATATTTCCATTACGGACACAATCAATATATTTTCATTTACAATCAAATCAATACTTTTAATTCAAACATGCTGTGGTTCTACTTAAGCTTCAACAATTATCCCTATAATTTACATTAATTAATAGATCTGTTCCCAAAAACATTTTCCTTAAATATTTCCTAATGAATAAGTAACCAATCAAATCTTTTGATCTACTGTATATCAATACTAAGCCCTATTTTGATTTAATCAAATCAAATCCTCAAAATAATCACAAAACCCCATTCTTCTGTTAAACTTAAACCATCAGTTGGCAGTTGGTTCCTCCTCCAGGCGTGTTGATAATCTCGTTCGCCCCATGGACTATGGGATGGTTGTGGCCTGTTGGTGTTGTCTAAGGTGAGAGGCTTGGACCCAGGTGTCACACTCCAACCATTTTCTGATCCTTATAAGATTTTCCCTTAAATCACGACCGCACCCCCACTGGAGTGAACTGTCACCTGTGAATGGAGACCTTAAGTATTTTGTTAGTGACCGCTTGTCTAGCCGCTCGTCCCCTTTTGGTGTGACCTGTGGAATCAACCTGAAACATTATCACCGGATAATTTCTCGCTCACTTTATAGCACTCAGGATCCTTTTCCCCTGAAAAACAATATTTATACATTTGGAACAGAATCAGTTCTGTTTTCTGGAACCCATCCTGACATTCTGTAAAAGGAAAATTTAAGTTATGCGCTGCGCAGGTGTGGCACCTTTCTGCTACAATAATAACCCAGGCCAGGATAGTTAGTCAAATTCATCCATAGCCATCATTTTATAGGGGACATTCTCCCCTGTATCCAAAAGTCTGCATGCTCTGTAAAGAAAAACAAATGTCGAGGTTATTTTCAGATAGTAAAATACGTAGTTTCTTTTGTCTGCTGTGCTGCCATGGCCTTCGCTGCCACATCTGCCCTAGCGTTTCCTGTTGAAACAGTCCTGCAAATACATGTACAGACAGCAAATTTTGTTTGGGACCCAAGTAAACCATATTTGGCAATTGTTATACCATCTCCCTCTTGATGCACGACACAACTCGAGCATCAATTTAAACTAATTTGATTTGCCATCAACACCAACCCAAACGGCGTCCTTCAGCCAAATTTTGCCCAGACATCCTTCTCTGCCTCTGAAACAAAAAAAATATTACATTCTTCACTTAAAGCCCAATCTCATCTTCTTATCGAAGTATTTGAAGGGCAACGTCCCTCAGTCTCACAGCGAATCTTGCTTTTCAGGCCTGTTGTTTGGTCTCTCAAGTCAGTCATCTACAAACATTTCTAAAGTCATCAATTTTCAGGTCAGGTCGTGCTGTACAGACTTGGTCAATGTCAGTCAATCATTTCTCCCCCTTTGTTCACAATTATCATAAATGTTAAGGGCTCTCTTGATACTTCGAAATTGACTTAGCCAATATGTCATTTTGTTTTTGCCATCAAATCTACAACATTTTCATTTATCTCAGCCCATGCCAGATGGTGATCTACAACTACACAATTCCAATTTACACAAATACTTAAACTGATCCATAACATAATTCAAATCGACATCCTGCATGACAAAAGTATTACTACCAGACAGAGCTTGATGTCCAATCAACTTAAAGCTCGTCCCATGTTCTGTATTGTCTTTTCAACCGATCCCCTCAGAATTATCGGCTTCTTTAAAATTTGTCATTTGCCTTAACCCATCTGTAATGATAAAACTGTTCTGTTCTAATTTCAATACTGTTCTAATATTAGTACCCCAAACTAATACATACAACATAAAGTGCTGTCACCATCACACACACACTCATACTAGACACACATATGTTAACTGCTCATTCTCAATGTTTGCCCTTTCCTTATATCATCGTTAAAAGGATTTAAATTTTAAATAAGATTTTAAACTTCACATATTTTCTGTAGCTTTTCCCTAATTTTACATGGTCCCTTAACCACTTTCAAAGCATGTCTTGTTCATTATTCATTAGATTTTTCTTCAGCTTGCTCTAGCAGAAACAGATAACAGAAAGACAGACACAGTTACCATTCCTCCAAAAGAAAGGAAGTGGCACGACCTCCGCTCAAGCAGTCTCTCTCACTATAAATCCATTTCTTAGACAAAATGTAATATTAAATTCATTACAATAACCTTTGACCATCCACCTTTGTTATCCAGACTTAAATCTACAAAAGCTGTCTTTATCTTTAGTCACCACCATGTCTAACGACCTTCAGGAGTTAGAACTATGTTATAGACTAGTTCTAAATCAACTTCTATACATTTTCCTTGCCCATAAGGCAACCGACATCAAAAAGTTTTATTACTGTCTCCACAACAATTAATAATGGCAATCCCCCCACGGTCTCAGCTGGCTCTTGAAAGCCCATTGCCATTAGCTCTTTGTCTATAATTTTCTTCTCAGGGTGTTGTCCCCCTGGTATAGTTGCAGACACTTGTCACAATGAAAAACAAGCCATACAACTAATGCGGTTTCTTCTGGTGAGTGGTATAGAGGAGCTTTGCATCATGGGGAAGACTGGCGTGACTCGTCATAGCTTCATCTCCCCCTAACGGTATAAGGACGCTGCTGGCCTCACAGCTCCTGCTCAACTCTCCTACCTGTCTCACATAAAACACCCCCATTCAGGAAATGCCCAGTGACTTTACGTGAGCCCTCTGGCTTGGGTTGCCCCCTGTCTGGCCAAAGAAGGTCTTACCCGTCATAGAGATGGTCACTCGTGCCCACTGGTGACCGCTTTTTTCCCATCACACAATCGGTTTTCTTCAACAGAACTCAGCTGCTTTCTGGAGCTTAGGAAAGGCACGTTCAAGAGTCACCAGAGCCATTCTCATTGCCTAATAGTGTTCACACAGGGAGACAGGTCAATAACAACAGTATTTAATCACTTAAATCCATTATTTTATCCTAGCTGCTTAGCCTATACTCAGCGAATTTGGATCATCCGTACGTTCAGTGAACTTTACCTGTAGACGGAGCCATCGGTCCTGAATGGTGGAGACTAAATGAGACAAAGAAGTTACTGGTCCTAAAATAAAATAAAATGTCTTCAAGTTCTGCATTATTATTTTAAAGACTTCTTTAAAGTCATTCAGTTTTACATTTACAATTACAAATTGCCCTTTATGGCAATTGTTTCTTTAAACATCTCTGTGTCTATGATTCTTCAACTGAAACTGTGCTTTACTACAAATAGCTTATCACAGATAACAGCTTTGAGCTGACATTGAATGAGAGAGACTCTGAGGCATTCAGGACTGGCACACTGCACTCTCATAAACTTCTAACATCAAACTTTTATCTACCATCCTATAGCTCTATCCCAGCTTAAGGCATATTTGCCAGAAATTACATGTGTTTCCAAATAAACATAATTTTTATAGTTGTCTTTATTTAGACATTACAAATTTCCACTCAGATTGAGTCTCTGTTGCACTGGCAGTTTCAGCCACAGTACACATCAGATCCAGATAAGCAAACTGTTCCATTACAGCCAATAATAAACTTATCTTTGAAAGCAAAACATCAGCTTCTAGTTCCTTCATGGTCAACCTTTCAAGCTGTTTGTTTAATCAGCATTCAGCAACTGTCAATCCAGTATTGCTTCTGCTTACTTGATCTTAAATAATTATTCGTTTCACATTTCTCAATCAGCATTTTAGTTGTCAAGTTCTCAATTACGTTAACTTTGACAAGGCTAGCACTCTCTGCTTGATACCTCTTTTGCAATTATTATAAATCATTCGTGAGATTAGTCTCTCTCCTTAATCTAAACCCTTCCTAAAATGTTTAATTAAAACACAATCATCCTGTTAGTTACTTTGATATATTTTGCAACTCACATTTGTTGGAGTCATTAATTTTACATCAACCTGTATTCATCAATTCACTTTTAAAAGTTACTATTATAGATCTTTTCTTTCTTATAGGATTCACTTTAAGACTTCAATCTTTTTGACCTTGTTTTTATCTCTTATTTCTCAGACGAAAAATGTTACTGTCGTCATTTAAACACTGATCTACTTTCAAACCCCACATTATTATCAGAAATGTGTCACTATCACATTTTCAAACACCTTGGTGGGCATTTAGTTACCTATTAAATTGTCCTGATGACCACCATTAAAACACTCTCTGTCATCTAGTGAATTTGTTTCAGCCTCAACTTCAGCATCAGACACCTGTCCTTGACTATAGTTTGATCACTGTGAGCTTGCAAACGGCTCCAACTTACTGCACACTCTTGAAGCAGTGTGTGTCCCATTTCAGGAATGTAAACAGAGCCACTGATAATCAGTCCCCTGTATTCCTTTACAGTCCACCATTCGCGGATTTAATCACAATAGCCAAATCATAATCTTCATCATTTTATTGGCGGAACATAATTTCATGAGCAGCATAGAAAATGCTCAAAATATTCGAATTTGTTTTCTGTCTTTACACATTTCTCCCAGCTTATCTTTTACAAAACATCATCTGCAAATCTCTTCAAAGTGAGATCTTCTGAGCAGAGCTGTTTACAGCATTTGCTCTCTTCTGTCTCACTATTTATTTATTTATTTATTTATTTATTTTCCCGGACTGTTCCGTTACTCTTCATAAAGTGTAACAATTTGTACATCATTATTTTCATTACAACTGGTTTGAAGCCTTTTCCCTTCCATCACATTGTTAGTCTATTTAACTTAATATTATCATTATTGTCTTATCTCTACTGTTTCTCCAAAACAGATTATATTACTCAGTCCGTAAATTACACAGACAACCATTATAGCTACTTGCTTCAATACCCTTATTTTCTTAACATTAATAAAATAAAGCAGATATATCATCATTTCAATCATTTTTTTATCAAAATCTAGAATTGTTCCCCATTCTGCTTAAAACATTCTTCATATCATGTTAATCCCTGTCAATCATACAATGCCTTATTTTATTCTAAAACTGACTTTTCATTTCAACATTTAAACAGTTAATTTGACTTCCATAAATTCTGTCAGACCATGTCTATTTTCATCACATATAGTTTTCTACTATATTTCTCCTTTCTTTTCCCTACATGCCAGTTCCCTCATTATCCTCTCCTTTCTTTTCTCAAACATGCCAGTTCCTTCATTATCTAACCAGTCCATGATTGTTTGAACAATCCCCACACACACATATCTCACACACCAACCTTTTTGTTTTTTCACTTCCCTCTTCCACCAAGTCTCACTTACAGTTCCCCCTATTTCACACAGACAGCCTTATTGCTTCTTGCTACAATCCTTGTCATATGAATTTAAGTTCTATAGACATCTAATGTCATGCATCCATTTACTGGATGAAGAAGTAAAAAAAAAACATTATTTCTCCTGGCAGTTTGACATTTTATCTTCAAGCCAACAATCCATTATCTGTTCACATTTTTTTTTCCACACATGTTGAACACAGACACAACTTTTGTTTCTCACTGCTCTGTTCAACTGATTCCCGCACCATCTTTAATGTTGTGGCGCTCAATACCTCATTTGACAAAGCACCGGTGTACCAAATTTCATAATTTTGCTCTGAGACTTCCCCATACTGGCTGCTTTTCTGTTCTCTGTGGATTTCTCACCGCGCGTTCTCTTGATCTGTCAGGCGTCCCCACACAGATCCGATTTTTCTTTTAACCCAAATCGGTCGGGTTGCACTTGTTAGTGCCCTCCTAATTAAGGTTTACCAAAAAAAAAATCTTTTCTGGCTCCCCCTAATTAGCCTCAGCACCTAAAAAACAATTTGCTCCGTGGTGGAACAACTGATTTTCAGGTTACCTATCTGTTTGAAACTTCTTGATCCGGTACAAATCTCAGTTAATCTCAGATAATTTTTTCTCGTATCTGTTTGAAACTTCTTGATCCGCTACAAATCTCAGTTAATCTCAGATAATTTTCTCTCGTATCTGTTTGAAACTTCTTGATCTATATATAGATCTCAATTAATCTCAGATTACGCACCACAGAAACAGCCCTCAGCCAATATGGTTCAATTTCACTCTTCCCCCAATTAAACCGAATTTAAATGACCCTTACCAGAGACGTTGTTTCGTGCCACTTGCGGGTTCTTTAGATTCCAGTGGTCGATTCTCCCGGCCCTGACATCGGTCGGCCCCTCTCTCTCAAGTTTACGAGGTAGAGCTGGAACTTACTTAGTCCAGGTGGCCAAACACCGTCCGATCTCAGGTCCAGGAGGCATGTCCAAGGAATATCACTTCTGACACCAAAACTGTTGTGGCAAAAATTCTCAAACAAACATCACTGCGTAAGAGACACTCAGAGTCAAATTATATAAAATAGAAGTATTTATTCTTGCAAGAATAGGAGCAGTCTAATACACAGTTGTTACCCTGTGCAGAAGAGTGACACACCCCCAGACAGACTGAACTAGCTTTTATCTTAGTTTCAAGGCCTTCTTCCCCCCAGAGCCTTCCTCCCAGTAGTTTTCCATAGACGTCACTAGTTGGCCCACTAAGCTCCCCTGCACCAAATGGCCTTCTGACATCTAGGTCAGAGGTCCTTGTTCGTCTGTTCTCTGGAGTGTCTCCCTCTTCTGCCTCCCCAGGTACATAAACAGAATCCTCTCACTACAAGTGAGAGACACACATGTGACATTCTTTGAATCATCTATATTTTACTAAAGATCAATGAATATCATTAAAATTGCCACTACACCAGCATGAGGGTTGTGAGTGGAACTTTTGTGAGTGGAAGCAATTACAACCTACTGTAGACCCATCCAGGGGCGTAGCAACCGGGGGGGACGGTCCCCCGCACTTTTAGAAACAGGTGATTCTGTCCCCCGCATTTTTTGACCCAGCGCCACTATTTCCACCTGTTTTATCTGATTTGTTACTTAGACTTGAGTGAACTAACATTCAGCCAATCACAGCGCGAATCATCTATTGGGCCCGTCTGCCATAAGCTTCAAATCTTTTGTTGCTCTTGCGAATTTTCGTGTTCGTTTAGTCGTCTAATGCACACCAGAAAAAAAAAAAAAGCAGAGGACGATTACATAATTTTTTTCAAACACACACTGTAAGTATAATGTGTTACAGTATGTCGCGATGACATGAATCACAGACACGTAAAGTTTCCTTGTTATGGTTTAACCTGCTGTAAGACGTGTAAGACAACAGAACCCGTATGGGCCTCGTCACGTCGCGCCAGATTGTGCAGAGTGTGTGTTACATGCTCTCCTACTTGTCGCTTTGGATAAAAGCGTCTGTTAAATGAGACATAACAGATTATTCCCAGCAGGCACACAACGTCATAAGACATTGATATTTGGTTAAATTTCGGTTGCGACGTCGGGTGACCAAAATTCAATGTAAATTCAACATCTAATGTCAATGTTAAATTGATGTCCTATACCGAATACATTGATTTAGGTTTTATTGATACATTTTTATAAAATGTCTTTTGTATAAAATTACTGTAGGCTAGATGTAATCTGTATACTCATTGAACACTTTTTTTTGGTCCAACTGTTATGAGGATAACAGATGAACCCAAGCACAGACAGCATGCAATCACACAACGTTTATTATAACAGGGGAAAACAAAACCCACAAGGGGGCAAAACAGAGGCAATACAAACGAGGGATAACTAAACTAGATAACACTTGACAAAAACTAGACTATTAACAAACAGAAAAACCAAGATACTCATGGGTAGACTCACAAAGTGTGACAATGAACCGGCACAGGACAGCAAACAAAAGGGGATGAAATAGGTGAACACTAATGACGAGGACAGGTGAAGCCGACTAGACAATAAATGACAAGACGAGGATAACAAGGGGGCGGGTTACGTAACAAGACAACACAAGCACATGGCCGAACACAAGGCCATGTGCTTGCACAAAAAACATGAGTCTGTCATGATCCTGCCCCAAGACTTAAAGAAAGACAAGGACTAGATGGCAGAATCATGACAGAACCCCTCCCTTAAGGAGTGGCTTCCAGACGCTCCTCAAGGGACCTCAAACACAAGACATGACAGGCTGGGACATCGACACAAACCAACAAAACATGACAAAAAGCAGTAACGGCATACACAAAAACACAACAACAGGGTTAGGATGCAACAATAAAAATAACAAATACGGGAGGGGGGGATGGAGGAACATGAGTTCATAGGGGTGGTGATGGCGCAGTGGGGGGTGGTGATGGCGCAGTGGATAAGCCTTTGGTGTGAGAGACCTGGGTTCGAATCCACTGTGAGACACCAATGTGTCCCTGAACAAGACACTTAACCCCTAGTTGCTCCAGAGGCGTGCGACCTGACATATAAAGCAATTGTAAGTCGCTTTGGATAAAAGCGTCAGCTAAATGAATAAATGTAAATGTAGGGGGTTGTCAAGGGTGCATAGGTGGACAGGGGGTCCTGGGTCTTTGGGACAAGGGCTGAGGACGAGGAATCCGGGCAGACTTTGATGGGGAAACACGAGGAAAAGTCTCGGGGGGAACAGTCCGTGAATGAAAAGTGGCGGGAGTGACAGGAAAAACAGGTAACGGAGCAGGACACACGACAGGGGGTGTAGTTGACGACCGTGGAGAGGAGAGAGCTGGAACGGGGTCACAGAACTCCGCAGTAGAACCAGAACCAGCGCTCCTCACATCAGACTCGGAAGTAGCGCATCTCACATCTGAATTGGGAATCACGTCTTCTGCAATCGGCTCAGGTACAGCAACCCGTGCAGCGGACTCAGGAAGCAATACTCTCAGCAGCTGCCTTGGGAACAACACTCTCCTCTTCTGTAGGCACAGGACTTGTGGACACGACAGGTTTGAAAGGGACCTCTAGGATCTGGACTAGACTTTAGAGGTAATCGGACAACGTCTTTGTAGCAACGACAACAGGCATCTCTTGACGAGCTGAAACGGACTGCAGGACTGCATCTGCAGCTTGATCGGCCACAGCTCTCGCAGCAGGTGACATCGTAACAGGTTCAGGGTCAGCCGCAGACTCGGGAATAGCGCTTTCAGCAGCAGGTTCAGGAACAGCGCTCACAGCCACAGACTCGAGAACCACGCTTTCAGCAGCAGGTTCAGGAACAGCGTTCAGTTGCAGCGGCGGGTTGAGAAACCATCGCAGACACAGAAGACGGTGATGGGGAACAGGAAGCTCCCTTCTTCCTCCTCTTTCTCTTTGGCCGCGGGGCAGAGACCACAGTCGGACTTGTGACTGGGTGGAAGAGTTCAGCGGGAAGCATAACAGGAGCTGGGAAGACAATCTCCGGTAGGGTAGACTCAGTCGAAGAGGACTCCGAAGCCGACTCCCACGATAAACTTCTACCCAGTTTACCACGGAGACTGCTAGGAACGGTTGGCGCCTCAGGAGATGTGGGGGAACGAGCCTGGTCCCCAAGCGTTGCGACGGCAACAACGCGACGCGACCTGGGTTCTGCGTTGGCCGGTTCATTCTGTTATGAGGATAGCAGATGAACCCAAGCGCAGACAGTATGCAATCACACAACGTTTATTATAACAGAAAAAAAGGGGAAAACAAAACCCACGAGGGGGCAAAACAGAGGCAATACAAATGAGGGATAACTAAACTAGATAACACTTGACAAAAACTAGACTATTAACAAACAGCAAACCCAAGATCAAGACGTTCTTCTAAGACAAGATACTCACAGGTAGACTCTCACAAAGTGACGCAATGAACCAGCACAGGACAGCAAACACAAGGGGATGAAATAGGGGAACACTAATGACGAGGACAGGTGAAGCCAACTAGACAATAATGACAAGACGAGGATAACAAGGGGGCGGGGTTACGTAACAAGACAACACAAGCACATGACCGAATAAAAAGCCATGTGCTTGCACACAAAACATGAGTGTGTTATGATCCTGCCCCAAGACTTAAAGAAAGACAAGGACTAGATGGCAGAATCATGACACCAACTGTTAAGAAGTAAGATAAAAGTTATTGTTCTAGTGTAGTTTAACTGAAATATTGTAAATATCATAAAATATCTTTATTTCATAAAAATAAAGTATAGATGTCCACAGTGGTCTGAAAGTCCCAAGTCCTGCAGTATTTTTTTATTTCGAGTTTGATTTCACAAAAATAGGTTGCTGTAAGCTATCATGGCGTGTTCCTAAAATTGACACTAGGGTGCTGTAAAATGCCAATTGCTATTCCATATAGAATTTATTATTATGAACATCACCTTTCAGTCCCTCCAGAAAAACGCGATTATGCGATCGCATGATTCAATGCATAGTCAGCCAAAGTCTGCATATTTATGCGGGGGCATTTTTTCAAATACGCCGCACTTTTGCCGCATAAATTGCAGATTTCCGCACAAAATATGCGGGGCTTGTATGATTTCATAATCCCCGCATTTTCGTTGCAAAAAAGTCACATACATCTTTGCAGAAAGTTGAAAAATGTTGCGTTTACTTCACTCAAGAGCAGCCATTTCCCACTGTTGCCATGGGAACGTTATGAAGTGACGTAATTACGCGACGTGAACATCATCGAAAAGCTGTAAAACAGGAAACATGTTTTTATGTATTTTATTTATTCATTTTTACAGAAGTTGTAGCATATTCCTTTTGTAAAGCTACAGAACTTGTTTGACTCATCAATGTTTTGTAAGTTTGAGCCATGTGTTTAAAACAAATAAATACTGAAATGAAAAAAAAAACAAGATGAAATAAAACAAGATTAAATATTCCAGCATTTTCTGTGATGTAGTATGTAGGGATGCACGCTGATATCGGGACAACATCGGTATCGGCCGATAAAAGCTTAAAATGACCATCATCGGCATCGGCTGATATGAATATTACTGCCGATGAGCCTTGCCGATAGGGTGGCGTGTTTCCTATGCGCACGTGAGGACCGTGAACGAAGCATGAGCGCCAGCAACTTAAACTTCCAACTAGGGGTGACTGTGCGATAATCACGGTTTTTGATCGTGGACGATTAAAATGTCTCCACGATCTGCTTTTGAAGAAAAATCATAGTATCGTGCATTCTATCAGTTCAATTGTGGCGCCTTCATCTCAACATACTGTACAACATGACGTACATTCACATCACATCACATCACATGTAAACGCAGAGGTAGAGTTACACTCACGGGACACTGCAATTCACAAAAGTTCATTATTTGCATTTGAAATTTGAAATTTTGACATTTATTTGAGGGATAGCCCCTTGAGATGTAACATCTCGTTTTCGAGGGGGTCCTAAGAACAAACATAAATACAAACAGCATTTTGCATTATGTCACATAATACTACACAATCACATTCTCACCAACATTTACAAACATTTACAAACATTTAGCTCTCCATAACTATCTCCTCACATACACGCCTTCTAAGTACATTAATAAAATAAGTATGCAGTTATCACACATAACATGCGTTATGAAAATAATGAAGTCCACGTGATAATTGAAAATAGTTATACTTAAAAGCAGGAACATATGTTCTGCAAATGATCATTTAGTAATAACTTAAAAAACTTAAACAAAGTAGTGGATCTAATTTCCATTGGTAAACTGTTCCAATCTGAAGGAGCTTTTTATTTGAATGCCCGACGACCCACTTCTTTATTAATTTTAGGAACGTGAAACAATAGTTGATTGGTGTGCCTTAAGTTATATGAAGAGCGAAATGGAATTAGATATTGTTTTAAATACATAGTATAATTGAAGTAATGACATTTAAAAATAAACTGAAACCAGTGATACTGCCTTCTTGAATTTAAAGATAACCAGTTTAGTAATGCGTACAGTTGGCAATGGTGCGTTTTGTATGGACACCTCAGTACAAATCTACATAAATTATTGTACACAACATTAAGAGGACGAAGATTTGTATCGGAGGTGTTTTGGTAAATTATATCGGCATAGTCAATGATTGGTAGTATTAACTGAGTAATAATTATTTTTCTAACCGGACGAGTAAAGCAATTAATAGAGAACTAAAGTATTTTGAGTCGGTATGATATTTTCTTGATAACTAAATCAATATGTGATCTAAATTACAATTGTGAGTCAAGCAGAAGACCTAAATATTTAAATTCATCAACTTTTAGCACTGGGGTTCCATCTGTAAAATTAATTAAGTAGTCAGTTGGTGGTAAGATTTGTTTTGTATTAAACAACATAGAATAAGATTTATTTTTATTTAGCAAAAGTTTGTTATAATTAAATAATTAATTACGTCGAAATCAGACTGGATTGATTTCTGAATATAAGAAATGTCCGAGCTAGAAAAGTAAATAACAGTGTCATCTGCGTATAACTGAATTTGACATTTAGAACAAACTTGTGGAAGGTTATTTATAAAAACAGAAAACAATAACGGTCCAAGAGATGAGCCCTGAGGTACTCCTCTATCAATAGTTTTAAAGTCCGAACAACTTCCCTGATACAAAACACATTGTTGTCTATGATGTAAGTATGAATTAAACCAAAGTAAAGAAGATCTTGAAAGGCCAATATCATACAGTTTATCTAAAAGAAGATAATGGTCTACTAAATCAAAAGCTTTGGTTAAATCAATAAATAGGGCACCGGTTAATTTATTAGAATCAAAAGAAGCTGTAATATCATTAGTAATTTTTAGAAGAGCACTTGTTGTAGAGAAATTTGGTCGGAAGCAGTGTTAATTTTGACAGCAAATTTTGATTTAGTTTTAGTCTTAGTCTTTTGACTAAAATGCCATTTAGTTTTAGTCATATTTTAGTCATCTGAATTGTTTTAGTTTTAGTCTAGTTTTAGTCGACGAAATACAATAACATTTTAGTCGACTAAATCTACAGTAGATTTAGTCGACTAAAATATAATGGGTTTAGGTAAATTGTAATGCGTTAATTTAGAATTTCTCTAAAATTTCCAAACCCATATACTCCCGGAGAAAACATCTATTAACCTATTAATATGAATGATTTTTAAGTTTGAACATGCAATACAGACACAGATTTAACTACTGTGACTTAAAAATATCTTAAAATTAAATAAAACCACTTTTCCTAAAGTAGAACAGTCTTCTTTTCAATGAATATGCATTCTTTATAACTACTTGCAAACATCATTCTTTATTCTTTCAAGCAGACATATTTATTTGTACGAATTAAATATAATTAATCCTTATTAAAGCTATTAACAAACAGTGAATGCTTTTCTCTTTTTCTTTTGTTGCTTGATCAATATTAAGGACAAAGACCGCATTATGTTTATCGCCACTGTTACTTTAAGACGTCAGATCATGTCCAATGACATGCGGATACAATTGCACTGATGATACACTCACAACTGTTTAAGACATAACCAGCATAGTTTACATGAATACTCTCCAAAACGGACATTTAGACATACTGGTGTGTGTATTTGTCCATTCAGACACGAAAGAGAGCTTAATTCAGTCCTCGCGTGCTTGTGCCAATGTGAATGGCTGCACGCTTCGCTTCGGGTCGGGTGTGTGCGCACAGAAAACCGTACCGAATAGAGCTCTTATTTGCATCGTCACTCTTATTCAGATCTATATGTCTGCTCTACGCATTCTCCCAGACGTTCACATTTTTTAACGTTTTATGAGACCACGGGGTAGATCACATTACAGCCTACAAATGTGCGCATCTACCACACACACGCAGGACATCAGTTCTGACGGATCGCTTCCCAAATCGTCACTAACATTTTCGTCTAGTTTTTATTCGTTGACGAAAATGTCAATAGATTTTCGCCATAGTTTTTGTCATTCAAAACAATTTTTTATTTAGTTATCGTCCCGTTTTCGTCTGTGAAAAAATGTCGTTGACGAATAATTTTCGTCATTATTTTCGTCAACGAAATTAACACTGGTCGGAAGCCGGACTGAAAAGGAGATATAATATTGGAGTCGTTAAAATATTTCGATAATTGAGAGAAAATAATTTTTTCAAATATTTTCACCACACTATTAATTATTGAGATTGGTCTGTAATTATTAATGTCATGTTGATCACCGTTTTTATACAATGGAGTAACTCTAGTACGTTTCCAGGATAATGGGGTAGTACATGTATGATAAATTAAATAAAGCAGACAAATGATAAGACAGGACTTGTGAGGCCATTTTCAGAAACTTGATTCCCAACCCATCTGGCCCTGCACTACTATCTGAATCTAAACTGTCGATAACTTGCTGAACCAGCAAGTTATCGACAGTCATCGACATATCGACATAACTTCATCAGTCAAGTTGGACTGATGAATTCAAAGGAGAAGGAGTTTTCACAAATATGATTAGAAGTATTAAAATTAGAGTTAAGATCAGAGAAATCAGTAGATATAGAACTCCCTTTGGTGAAAAATTTATTAAATGCATCAGCAATTTCGAAGGAATCATTGATAATAACATTATTTATTCGAATGAAATTAGCTTGTTTTTTTAGATGAGAAATTAGTTAAGTTATTAATTCTGTCCCAAAATACTTTGGGATTGTTATAATCGGTCGCTAGGCAGTCCTTAAAGTAGTTTGCTTTTGCATTTCGCGTTTTTGTTGTGCATATATTCCTCAACTTTTTATAAGTATCCCATTCTGTAGAATCCCTTGTTGAGGGGTATTTTCTCCAAGCTCGATCTCTGTCTTTGAAAAGATTGATCAAATCAGCATTTATCCAAGGCAAATGTCTTCCCTTAACTTTAATTATTTTCCAAGGTGCATGTTTATCAATAATTTTGGTAACTTCTGAATGAAAATAGTTCTAAGCATCTTCTACAGATGGGATTAAATGAAATCTATCCCAATTAATATTAATCATGTCTTGGATAAAGTGTTCAGAATTAATATTTTTTGATTGTCTGAAACTAATTAATTTTGGAGGTAGTCGAGGTATAGCTATTTTCCAGACACAGTAGATCATAGAATGATCACTAAATGAATCTGGTAAAACTCCCGATGAAATTATCCTACCTGGATGTGAGACTAGGATCCAGTCTAACAGGGATGATGACTTAGAATCCGATCTGGTAGGTTCTGTTATAAGTTGTGTTAAATTTGAACTACTAAATAAATTACGATCTTGCCTGCATGAGCCTGCTAGCCAATTATTACTAAAATCACCCAGAATTATCATTTCAGTGTGAACATCAAGAGAATTAATAGTTGATATAATACTTTTAGTAGATTCAACTGGAGCTTTGGGGGGTCTATAAATATTACCTAATATTATTTGTTTATTTTTGTGCAAAATTATTTTAACAAATAGAAATTCAAAATGTAAGGGATTCTCCTTTGGTGTAGCAAGTTCTGAGACTAGTGTTGAGGAAATATATGTAGCCACTCCTCCTCCTCTAGAATCACGATCAGCTCTATATAAAACATAATTTTCAAGTTTTATATCATCATCAGATATCGTACTATTGAGCCAGGTCTCAGAAACTGTGATTAGGTTTATTATAAGTAAGCCAGGCTCTTAATAGGTCAATCTTAGGTAGTAAACTTCTAATATTCAGATGAATGATAAACATACCTTTACTGAAGTTCACAGTACAGTCTTGACATGATAATAGGCAAACAGTCCGACAGACGAAGCATAACAGTAATAGGGACTAGCAGTAAAAAGGTAGAAAAGAGAGCTTACACACTCATACATACACATTTCTAAATAAAGACATAATCTAAATAAAATAAAATAAAAAATCAGCCAAGCTCAGTCTGTTTTGCATTTTGTTGAATGGACTAGGAAATATTAATAATAAACTAAATTCATATTAATGGTCAAAACCTTGAGCATCCCGCCCCTCCCACTGGGGAAAAAAATTAAATTATATTATATATACACATGTACATACCCATATAAATATACATGCACATATATGCAACATCAGTAAATTACTATCATATGCCAGTCGAAAGTAATAAGCGATTCGCAAAAGTTTAAGTCCACGCAGCTCAAAAACAAGGCAGTAATTTATAACGATCTATTATCAGACATTTAGGTAGTAAACTTGTCTTGAGATTACGGCAATATATATGATTTGCGGCAAATAAATGTCACGTTAATTCAGCTGCAAGTGTCCTGCTGCCCGCATCAGACCATGAAAAAAAAACTAAAAATAATAAGTACCATAGCAAGTTAAATCAATTTAGCAGTTCAGCTGTTTAAGATCTGATACAAACAGAAAAAATACAGTCAATAGGATTATAAAAAATAAAAAAAAAAAGAAAATAAAGAAAATGTACAAGAATGAGAGTCATGCAGTATTACGAAGGTCCCATGGAAGTATCACGAAGAAAGCCTTCCGCCTCCTCGGGGGTACGAACAGTGGTGACCTTACCATCCACGGTTACCCTCAGTGTTGCAGGATACTGTAGCGAGTATTTGATTTCCAGCTCTCTGAGTTTCTTCTTAATAGGATCAAACTGACGACGTTTCTCTAGAAGAGCAGTACTGTAGTCAGGGTAGATGTAGATACGCGTGCCCTGATATTGTAGAAGTCCCTTCTCCCTGGCAAGTCGAAGAATTTTCATCTTGTCCTGAAGATTCAGGAGCTTTATCAGGATTGGTCTTGCACCCGATTTAGAGTGACCGGCTTCTGTTCTCCATCTCCTCCATTTTTTCTCTCAGGTGAGTGTTTTCCTTCTCTAAAGTTTCGATACGTTTTTCCTGATCGGTTACATTGTCTTCATTAGCACTGACTCTTTGTTCCAGTAGGGAGACTTGGTCTCCAATAGTGCACAGGGAGGCCTCTATTGTATTCAGACTCGTTTGTAGTTTATCCATTTTAGAATCAAAGTGTGCAATCAGCTCGTTTTTCAGTTCTTGTATAACTTCAGCCATAGATGTGAAGGAGGTCATTGTATCACAAACACAATGGAGCAGAGCACGCTCTTATTGTCGTTTATTTATGTCCGTTTAGTTAAAGTTACTTAGAAGATGTTATCCTTTGTTGACGAAGTATGAAGATAGAGGCATTATGTCCACAGTGTTTAAAGAAAATAGTTCATAATGCAGACTTGAGCTTCAGCAAACACTCACGCTGTTGTCAGTGCGGCCATCTTGAATTTGCATGATTTGCATGTGCGTCAAAGTCTTGCTAGGTAAACATGTCATTCAATTGCTGATGCGCTGTTCTAACATCCGCTTTTCTGAGCGCGTACACGCGACGCTCACAGGAACTAAAAGCCTGTCACAGCTCCTGAATACTGGACTAAGTTATCTTTCGCGTCTTATTGCGCTATTGCTGTCAAATACACACAAGGTTTACATAAGCAAAGTTGGTTATGTCTAAAGTGAAAGCAAACAGAGAAAATCTGCTTGTCAAATGCGTGTATATTAGATACGTCGCATGCAGCTCTTAAAGAGACAGTATCTATAATATGCTGCCGCTTGACCTTAAAGAGATACTGCACCCAGAAATAAAAATTCTGTCATTATTTACTCACTCTAATGTTGTTCCAAACCTGTATTAATTTCTTTCTTGTGCTTAAATATACTATGGAAGTAACTGGAGTACAGCAACTGTTTGGTTAGCCACATTCTTCCAAATAACTTATTTTCAGTGTTGTGCAAGTTACTTCCAAACTGTAATACATTATACATTACTTGTTACTGTAATTTAAAAGTAATTCATTACCTTACAATATTACTGTCTCAGAATTGTAATGCGTTACATTACTCCTGTATTACTTTTGAGTTACTTTCACCAAAATAGCTATACAGTAGTAGAACTTAACATTCTAAGGCTGTAACGATATGCGATATGAAACGGAAATCGCAACACTCAGATCCACGAACATGCAGAATCGCGACACACCCCTCCAAGAGTTATCCTTCCCGTCCAGATCCAATGCTACCACATCTTTAAATTACTATTAGTATTATTTGAATTTTGAAGTTAACATTATAAAATACGTAGACCTACACCACAAAACTAGTTGAGGATAAATTATTTAAAATTGGGGAATTCCAGCATTTTGGACGTGACATTTGCAGTCAAAACTCTAAATATAAATTCTCCGAAAATGCATTTAATACCAATATATTGAAATGTCTGTTTATCCATAGGATACCCCCTTAAAAGAGTCCAGACATTAGAAAAATATCAGTCTACACATGCGTTTTATACTTAATATGAGGGAAATACGAATGCATTCATGCGTGACAATTTTTTTTTTTTTTTACTTTTAGGAGGCAAAATATTTTTTTGTAATTCTGTGAATTACACTGCGCAAATCAACAGTAATACTACCCACCGGATGAAGAAGGGTTGGCTCTCCACAGAACATAAAATATTCATTTTATTTTATTTTTCGTGTTTGCATTTATGAGGAAAAAACAATGTATGTGACAGTTCTCCATTACGGATGCGACCGCTCTGAAGCGGCACTAAAAGACTGTTTTAAAACTTTCGCAGAGACCTCAAACAGAAGGCACAAAGTTCTTTAAAGTGAATTTCGATTTGTACTAATTGTATCTTAATTTTAATCAATGTTTCATCAACCAATTGCCTGGATTTAATAAATAAGAAGTAAATATAGCAGACAACAGATAATCACGACACTGAGGCGCCTGCGTGTGAACTGGAGCGCTTCTCAAATTAACCGAAACTCAGCGTAGGCTATAAGGTAGCCTAGCCTAGCCTACCCCACAGACCTGAAAAATATTGAAATGTCTACTTGTAAACAGAACAATTCAAAACGAAAGAAAACGGACTGCTCTCTGCTTATCTGTATGAAATGTGCATTTCTCTCTGGCGCATTCACTACTGCGAAGATCGCGAGTCAGCAACGTCAACTTCATCTTTATTAGCCTAATAAACAATTAAAATGTCTCCTTGCTATATTTGACATATTCATAATCATTGCTTTTGCCGGTTCTTTGTGACAGCTTTTAGTTGCTTTCCTTACATCATGTTACGTGAACGCGTCACCGCGTTTTTTTTTACAATTAAAACTAAAAGTGTGTTGTAACGCAAGCGTAACTGAAAATGTAATATAGTAAAATATTACTGAAAATTGATTAGTAATGCCTTACACTACTGCGTTACAGCAAAAAGTAATATGTTACTGTAATGCATTACTTTTGTAACGCGTTACTCCCAACACTGCTTATTTTCAACAGAAGAAAGACATTTATTTGGGTTTAAAACAACTTGAGAGAGTAAATGATGACAATTAAAATTTTTGGGAGAACTATCCCTTTAATGTTAATAAAACAACAAAACACAAAGAGGAAATCACTCATTGCTCTTGACTGAGAACTTTAATAGAAGCTTTTATAAGCTTTAATAAGCTTTTTTGCACTTAAAAAAATACAAATACATTGGTATCGGTATCGGCATCGGGCAAAATTTGTTTGAAAATATCGGCATATCGAATATCGGCCAAAATCCAATATCGTGCATCCCTAGTAGTATGTTTGCTTATCATAGGAAGTAATAAGAAATGAGTCTTTACATTAAGGTAGTAGCCTAGTGAGAACAGGGTGTAGGGGAATCACTTTTTCTCTCTTTTTCATCAAACCGCAGTTTTTGCAAGTTCCCGCAATTTCATCGCATAAAATTGGATAAATATCCCACATATTCCATCGCATTTTTTAAGAAAACGTGCCGCATAATCAACGATTGCCCGCAACAATAAAAAAAAAACTCCAGCACATTTTTCTGGAAGGACTGACCTTTGGGTCACATTAGCATACAGCTTTTGTCCCCCCCACTTGTATAATGGCTGCTACGCCCCTGGACCCACCCATCCATCCGTGTTATTCACATTGTCTTTTCCAGTTTCTACAACATAATCATTACAAAAAAGGTCCATTTTGAATAAATACTAATGGTATTGATAAAGGAGAACTGTTCTAAACTCTTCTTCTTCTTCTTCTTCTTGGGGTGTAATGATACACTTAGCTCACGAGACGATACACGATATGAGGCTCACGAGAACAAGACGAAACAATATTTTAATGCTATTTTTAAGAAATCTTCAATGACGAAGTATACTGTATAGCTGGAAAAATAGTCTTTTATTCGACTGAAAGTCACAAAATGAAAGACAATGCAGGTACATGTTGAAATGGTTTAACTACTAATCATCTTGTAATAAATCACTTCAGTTCTACTTTCTGAGTATGAATTATCCAACCCGAATTTGGTTGGCTAATTCATACGACCATTTTTGCTAAATCGTACATATTTTAATGAGTTGCCCAATTTGTATGAATTTGTACGAATGACCTACCCCTGACCCCGCCCCTAAACCTACCCATCACTGGGGTTTAGAAAAATCGTACGAATTAGCCACCTTTTACTCACTCGTACGAATTTGTACAAATTGGTTGTGAGATAGTGTTGAATTATCTTATGCAGTGAAAGACACAACAATATAATGCAAGTACTGTAGATCGTTTTGCCACAAACTCAACTCAGTCATGCTGATATCGGGAGAGAGCTTTTCACTACCAGAAATATCAACATGTTTTAATATCACGATATTTTGTGGCACGAGATCTCGTCACACCCCTATATTATATCTTTCTCTTGCACCGCCCATTTTGGCAAGGGGGTGCATAACTGACATACCCAAAATAAAAAGGTTGCTTAGGGCAAGACGTTTTCACACCTGAAAGTCCGCACCACGGTCCGAACCAAAGTTCACGTTTTGATACATTTTATACTTTCAGAAAGTTTTGGTTTGGTTTCACACTGCAATTATGCGAGCGCACTAAAGAACTTTACGTGACATACTTGCGTCCTGTTGTCATCATCTATGTGGGCTGCATCTTGACATTGATTGGTTTTGTAAATGGATGTGCGTCTGACTTCAGCGTGTTGTCAATTCGGCGGGTAACTTTGACAACATGAATGAACAGACGCATATCGTTGCAACTATATTGTTATTTTTATGGCATAATTACCTGCAGCACCAACTATACACAAGGCTAGTTCAAATTCGCCAAATGAAAGTCCTCGTCGTGCGAACATTTTATCTTCGCCGGCAGGAAAGGAGGAGAAGACTGCAAGTTGACTTTTTATTATCATCAGACCTTACTTCAATTAAAAACCTCGTCTCCTCCTCTCCCCATGTGCTACACGGCTCATTTTTCCTGCCATCTTCTGTTTTTTCGGCTATGCGGGAACCACCGTAACTTCCTGTAAAAGGTCCGAAAGTCCGAACCATACGGACATGCTTTCACACTAGAAACGAACCAAACCTTTGTTCAGTTTGATCCGGACCGAGACTACCTCATTTCGTCGGATCAAATTTCATCTGTTTGGTCCGGACCGTGGTCCGGGGTAGGTTTCACACCTGTAATTTTGATTCGGACCAAACTGAAGAGTCCGAAAGTCCGTACCAAACAAGGTAGGTGTGAAAGGGCCCTTACTGACACTTGAGAGTTTTCTGTTCAAGACTGAATTACGCACGCTGTACAAAAATGAGAGAAAAAAAAAAAAATATTTTTTTTTAATATTTTTAAAACAGATGTGGCTGGGGTGAGGGGGGTTATATAGTTGCATAGAGTTTTGGTAATGTTTGAGTTTTGTGGTCATTGAATACGTAATGTATCAAAGCAAACATCCTCAGTCCTTTAGTGCATTATGCTGTTGTGCTGACTGAAGAGTTTTGAAAATGGATTCTGTAAAGCATGTAACCAATTGTAAAAATCTCTTTACTTGTAACTTTTTACAAAGCTTGCTTTCAATCATATGTCCCAGCACAGCATATTGCAGGCATATGAAATCCAGCACAGCTACTTGAGAATGTCAACAGGCTGCGGCCTCTGCGTTCAATCAGCCGAGCCTCACAGTGCAGCTCAACGCTCGGGCCTATTCACTCTGACCTGAGGTGCAGGATGAGGCCTATAGCAGAACTCCATGCTGAGCCCCACTGAGCATCATCAAACAATGTGGATAACCTAAGCTGTGAGGAGCTGTGCCTGCTTGTATTTGATATGATTGGAATAATGAGCCTTAGGGTGGAGCTCCTTGCTGGGCCCTGCTCTGCGTGATAAGAGCTGCAAATGGGCTTTGTTGCAGAGTTGCATGCTGGGCTCTGATAAAGATACTGAAGCACTGGATTCCCTGCACGTTTTCACTTTAACTGTTTGGAATAGTGTCTTGAATAACTATCCAAATACACATTTACCTAACTTTATGCCCCCTACAGTTCAAAAGTTTGTGGTCAGATACTTTTATTCATCAAGGATGCATAAAGTTAATCAAAAGGGACAGTTTATAGACAAAAGACATTTATAGTTTTACAAAAGATTTATATTTCAAATGTTATGTTAAACTTTCTATTCATCAAAGAATCTTGTGAACACACCCAGAAGACTGTTGTAGTGACTGCTGAAAATTCAGCTTTGCCATCACAGGAATGAATTACTTTTGAAGACTTCAGATGCAAAAGCTGCTAAACACCACCACCATCAAAAATGAGAAAACGATATTGAGCGAATGATCTCCGCACATAGCATACGTTCATTAAATACTTTCCCTTCAAACCAGTTAAATCCCAGCCTCAGCCCATTCAGAAATACCGGTTCGTTTGCAGAAACCGCTAACTTTGCCACTTTTCTTTGCCAGCAAAAGCCTCTAAGTTCACAGAACCAATCAGAAGACACAAATCAAATCATATGATTTCAAGATGAATGATGGCGTGCATATGAGCCGGCTTTCAATTATCGAGCTGTAAGTTTTTATCCTGTTTAAAGAGATTTTTAACTAAACAAGATGTTTAGAAGTTTAGAAGAAGTATTTTATGACTGGATTGTCAATATCAGTTTAATGTTTACTGACTTAATGCACTTCTTAATTTTTACTTTACAGTTAATTTAAAATATACAGTATATATATATATATATATATATATATATATATATATATATATATATATATATATATATATATATATATAATATTGTATATAAGTTAATATATTTTAGATATATATTATATTATATATTTGTATTTATTTTAAGTGTAGTGTATGGTGTAGTGATTGTATAAAGTATTCTATTTGTCTTCGGGTGTTGATGTTATCCAATATGTGGACTATTTTTGAGCCTGTTTCTTTATTCAGAAAGGACAGTGAAGAGTAATTGGATAATATAAAAAATATTAAAATGGAAAATAGTTATCTTCAATTTTAATAATATTTCACAATATTACAAGTAAATTATTTTATTTTAATTTTTCAATTTACAAAATTGAGTGCTAACATACCATTGTTTATTTAGCAGTTAAAGGCCTCAATGAAAGCAATGTCAATAATTTTTTTATGGACAGCTGTAGTTAAGTTTTATGGCTCCCGGGAAATTAACTGCTTTACTTTTTGTAAACTTTTTTTTTGGATGGTTATAGTTGTCTGCGTGTATATAAAAGCTGAAGTGTGTAATTCTTGTAATGTAATCTGCCACTAGTGGAACTATCTGGAATTGTTCAGGCAAACGGGTAGTCCCACCCCAAACTCATTGGAAGATCCAGAAGCTGACATGTTTGAAAGTGCCTCAGTGTTAACACTCTTTGAGATGTGAACAGGGTACAGTGGGGTCCAAAACTCTGAGACAATTAATGCAAATGCTTCTATTTTGCATTCTTCTAGCTTTTCTTTTCATTGTAACGTATATTGTAGTACAGCATACTAATAGTGCCAAAATGCGTTTTTGTGCTTCAGTAGAAAGCATCTAACTAACATCTGTTGAAGGGAGTTCACAAGATCATTGTCTAAAATGTACATATTTGATTGGTCACAGAGAAACAATGCAGAATCTGAAATATTTTTAATATCATGTTACTATTTGTTTTATGTTAATGTTAATTTTTGTTTATTTCCAGGTTTAAATTAATAAAATCACAGATTTTCTATGTGATTTCATACTTTTGGGTCCCACTGTAGTTACGGCTACATGTTGAACTTGCGTAGGAGAAAACATTTCCCTCTAAATCAACAGCTATCTGTAACTGTTCTTTTTCTTGTCCAAGAGTATTCACTGTGTTTTTTCTTGATTTCATAACAGTTCTTTGGTATTGCTTGCTGCTCTCTCTCTCTCTCTCTCTCTCTCTCTCTCTCTCTCTCTCTCTCTCTCTCTCTCTCTCTCTCTCTCTCTCTCTCTCTCTCTCTCTCTCTCTCTCTCTCTCTCTCTCTCTCTCTCTCTCTCTCTCTCTCTCTCTGTGTCTCTGCTGGCCTCATTGTCTCTTTCATGTTGTATTTATTACTTGAGATTTTTTTTTCATTATTATCCTATTATCTCCTGAATGTGTTTTCTGACTCATGAGTGTGGGGTGGCAGATAAAAGCGGTAAGCCAATAATTAATGCTTTTGTGAACAGCAGGCTGAAGGGTGAGATCCAGATGAAATACAAGAGCTAGAAATTAGAGGTAAAAGTAAGCTTATAGAAAACGTCTCGGGTTACGTATGTAACCCTTGTTCCCTGAGAAAGGGAACGAGACACTGCGTCGATGACGACACTAGGGGAACGTCCTTCAGCGTAGCGCGTCTGAATTTATGAATGAAACTATTGGCGTTGCGTGATGACGTACGTAGCGTGTGACGGCATAAGCGGATGTATACAAAAGCACGCCGGCACACAGAAATGTCAGCTTTTGCTATGAAGCAAGTGCTCCAGGCGGGGTGAGGTGTGGTGAACCGACGCAGTGTCTCGTTCCTTTTCTCAGAAAACAAGGGTTACATGCGTAACCCGAGACGTTCCCTTTCGAGGGAACTCGAACTGCGTCGGTGACGACACTAGGGGAACGATATACCCACTATACCACAACGAACCCCGCTCATCCTAGTGTGAAGCTGTCTTCAGGCACAACTTAGGATGAAAGCACTCGTGCACCGGGTGTAGAGGGAAGGTCCAGACTGTAAAACCTCATGAATGTGTGCGGAGTGGCCCAGCCAGCCGCCTCACATATGTCATGGATAGAAACCCCTGAAAGGAGGGCTCTAGAGGACGCCATGCCTCTGGTGGAGTGAGCCCTCACAGCCATAGGTGAAGGCAAATAGCGCACCTGATAGGCCAGGGAAATAATCTAAACGATCCAGTTGCTGATGGTCTGCTTAGAGGCGGGAAGCCCCTTCTTGGGCGACCCAAAACACACCAGCAACTGGTCCAACTTCTGCCATGAGGAGGACTTCTGGATGTAATACCGAAGTGCTCTGACAGGGCAGAGCAGATGAAGTCTCTCCTCATCCACCGTCACATGAGGTGGCGGATGAAATGCCTGCAGAACCATAGGCGGTGCCACATTAGATGACACCTTGGGCAAATAGCCGGGCCTGGGATGTAAGATGGCCTTAATGTTGCCTGGAGCAAACTCCAAGCACCCATTGGAAATAGAGAGCGCCTGGAGATCTCCTACCATCAGAGAAGTAATGGCCAACAAAAAGACCACCTTAAACGAAAGGTTTTTGGCCTCAGCCGACTCCAATGGTTCGAAGGGGGCCTCGCCAGCCCTTCGAGAACCACTGCCAGGTCCCAAGAGGGAACCCTGGTGCGAGTCGCAGGTCTCATCCTCCAGGTTCCACGGAGGAAGCGTACGACCAGGTGATGCCTCCCCAGAGGACCATCACTCAGAGGAGCGTGGAAAGCCGCAATGGCAGCCACATAAACATTGAGTGTGGACGGGTAAGCCCGGCAGAAAAGCGGTCTTGGAGAAACTTCAGTACTGAAGCCACTGGGCAGTTAACTGGGTCCAAATCACGCTCTCTGCACCAAATGGAAAATACATTCCACTTAAGGCCGTATAACTTCCTCGTGGAGGGAGCTCTGGAAGTTAGTATGGTTTCGACCACTCCAGCTGACAGGCCGACTTCTAGGTACTGTACCCCCTCAGGGGCCAGACCCACAGTTTCCACAGCTCGGGGTCGAGGGTGGAGAAATAAGCCTTCCGCCTGGGACAGCAAGTCCCTCCTCAGAGGGATCTGCCATGGCGGGCCTGCCAGGAGTGAAATGATGCCCGAGAACCATACTCGGGCCGGCCACAATGGGGCTACTAAGAGTAGACTGACTCCGTCTCGACGGACCCTTTCCAGAACTGCTGGAAGCAGAGCGATCGGGGAAAAAGCGTACAGACGTAGCCTCGGCCACGTCTGCACGATGGCATCCAACCCCAGCGGGGCTGGATGCGTGAGGGAGAACCACAGTGGACAGTGTGTCGTCTCTCGAGACGCAAAAAGGTCCACGTCCACTGGGCCGAACCTCTTGCATATCAACTCCACCGTCTCGGAGTGGAGTCTCCATTCCCCGGGCCTCAGCCCCTGCCTCAACAGTACGTCTGCTCCCTGATTCTGGTCCCCCGGGACATACATCGCCCTGAGAGACGATAGTCTCCGCTGGGACCACAGGAGGATCTGATGCACCAGTCTGCACAGAGGGTGCGACCTCAGACCCCCCTGGCAGTTCAAATAAGACACCACCGACATGTTGTCGGTTCTCACGAGGACATGGCCACCATGGAGGTCTGGCAGGAAGCTCCTCAGAGCCCGGAACACCGCCAACATTTCTAGGCAACTATGTGCCATGAGGAATGATGGTCCTGCCAGAGACCTCTCGTAAAGCGGCCGTCCATGACCGCCCCCCAGCCCGTGAGGGAGGCGTTTGTCGAAATAGATACTCGGCGACATAACGCTCCCAATTTGGGACCCTGGGACAGGAACCAAGGCTTCTTCCAAATTGATAGGGAACGAAGGCATCTGCGCGTAACCCTTATCAAGCGGAATGGATTTCCCCTCGGGGAAAACCCCTTGGTTCTCAACCACCACTGTAAAGCTCTCATGTGTAGCAGGCCAGAAGGTATCACGCTGGACGCTGCTGCCATGAGACTCAACACTCTCTGAAAGTGTTTGACAGTGACGGCCTGGCCTAGCTTTATCCTGGACACTGTGGTCAGGATAGACTCGATCCGAGCAGGATCATCTACCTTTAAACTGGTTTGAACTTGACATTTGTGTTCTTCGCTGAATTCAAGCGCTTCTCACTGGATCGAGTCGTGAGCGAGACAATCAGAGTAAACGCGCATGTGCTCTAGTGAGCTCCCGTTTGGACTTTGAGCCGAGCGGATAAATGGTCCGTGTGGCGCGCGGTTCAAATGAGTTTTGTTCCGCTTTTGACGCATACACATTATCAAACATTTATCGACCTCTTGATATCGTTTTATCGAGGAAAATTATATCGTGATAATTATCGTTATCGTTTTATCGCCCAGCCCTAGCCTCAGGGGTGCTAGAGCTGCATCCATACACTTGGTAAAAGTGCGAGGGGAGAGTGCTAGGCCGAACGGAAGAACCCGATATTGGTAAGCTTCGCCCCCGAAAGCAAACCTCAGGAACTTCCTGTGAGATGGAAGGATGGAGATGTGGAAGTAGGCGTCTTTTAGATCTATCGTGACAAACCAATCCTCGGATTGAGTTTGACTCACAATGATGGGAACAGTGAGCATCTTGAACCTGAATCTCCTCAGAGACCGATTCAGATGCCTCAGATCTAAAATTGGACGCAACCCTCCATCCTTCTTTGGAACTATGAAGTACCGGCTGTAGAACCCGGACTCCCTGACTGGTGGGGGAACACGCTCTATGGCCCCTTTTTCCAGCAGCGAGTGAACTTCCTGTTCTAACACTTGACCCTGCTGTGGGTCTACTGCAGTCCAAACCACCCCGTTGATACTTACCTCGGTGGGCGGACCCGGAACTGCAGCCTGTATCCAATTTCAACAGTGCACAGGACCCATGGAGAAATATTGGGGGGACATTGCCATGTATCCACAAAATTCAGCAAGGGAACCAGCCCCTCAGGGCTGGTGTCAAGTGTCTTGTGAGAGCCCTTCACGTTACCCTGAAGTGGAAGACCGGCAGGGAATAATCGAAAACGACTCTCGGTGTGCGGACGCCAGCACTGCCTGGCCGCAAGCTCTTGGGGCAGACAGAGCAGCGTGCATTCGCTGGAAACTGATGTGTCCCGAAGCGCAACTAGCGGCGGGATACTGACACCAGTTTCCTGAGGGCCCGGTGAGAGAGGGGATCTTGATCGCTCTCTTTCGGGGGGGACAGCCCTCCAAGGTCTCACACAAGTTAGGACCTTTCTCCCGACACCTTCCTGGCCTGAAAGGCTTTGGGCGAGAGCGCCGCCTAGAGTCCCAAGCTCAGCTTTTTTTTTTTTTTTTTTTTCTTGAGGGGGACCTCTAGAAGCGATACTCTCCTTCAGATGGTTGGCTGAATTAAAATATCTAACCAAGTTCTAAGTCAGATACAATTTTTAATTACTTTAACTCTTCGGAATTAAATGCAGCCATAACACTGGATAAGTGAAACACGGTCTGAATGGTAAGCTGTAGGAAATAAATGCATCCATAAACACTAGAATACTGTTTTATATTTAATTATACGATCTCGTAACCTAAACGCTACCTCTGCAAACGCGAGATTCGAGCCGTTATAATTTGGCTTTCATCCCTGGAGAAGAAAGTCAACAGGCGCGAGACTGAAACACCTGACAGCGCACGGCTGTACGCGTCAAGATATTTCTCAATGAACACAGCCAGCACCCTCAGGAGCTGACTGTGAATGCCTCGCACCTAAACAGTATTATTTATCAGATCGCGTGTGTCCCTTTTATTGCAGACCCGTAACGCGTTGCCTTAACAAACGCGAGATTCGAGTAGTACACAATATATTTGGCTTTCATCTCTCGAGAAGAAAGTCAACAGGCGCGAGGCTGAGATGCCCGAAACGCACCTGTGCGGCGAGTTATTTCTCAATGAACACAGCCAGCACCCTCAGAAGCTGACTGTTCATGCCTCGTACTCACACAGCAAACTGCAAAGTAGACTCGTAACCTACATGCTGCCTCGGCAAACACGAGATCCGAGCTACTAGATTCTGTATTGCAACTGCAAGGCAACCTTAAACCTACGCGCTGCCTCGGCAAACGCGAGATCCCAGCCACAGAATCTTATTGCAAAATACACTCGTAATCTAAGCGCTGCCTCGGCAAACGCGAGATCCGAGATACTAGATTCTGTATTGCAACTGCAAGGCAAACCTTAAACCTACGCGCTGCCTCGGCAAACGCGAGATCCCAGCCACAGAATCTTATTGCAAAATACACTCGTAATCTAAGCGCTGCCTCGGCAAACGCGAGATTCGAGCAACTTACTTTAACAGGACATACAACACCAAATAGGACAGACTTGTTCACACATACACAGAGCGCTTGCTGAATAGCAAAAAGCTGACATTTCTGTGTGCCGGCGTGCTTTTGTATACATCCGCTTATGCCGTCACACGCTACGTCATCACGCAACGCCAATAGGATTAGATTCGGTTTCATTCATAAATTCAGACGCGCTACGCTGAAGGGTGTTCCCCTAGTGTCGTCACCGACGCAGTTCGAGTTCCCTCGAAAGGGAACGTGGATTTGTCCCCTCAATACATTCAGTACAGTTTGTGTTTTTGTATCTGCATGCACATACTGTGTACACGTTTTCAATCGGATATACAGAGAAAGCAGAGATGTGTATTTGTGTTTGTTTGTGGGAAGGATGTGGCTTCAACCACTCAAGGTCAGCATGGTGTTAAAGGCTCATTAACACATTCCTGCTGATCTTTGATCAGTATTGAACGACATATGTCCTCTGTGACCTCTTTGAATTTGAACAGCACATGTTTGACCCTGGACCTGTGGTGAGTTATCTATATTGAGAATAAGATAAGTAAGCAATTTCTAGGGCCTTCAACCTTTTTCCTGACCCTTGTTACAGCATGAAATTGAGTGCTTAATTTTTAAGCTTGGCTTATAATAAAATGCATGTAGTGCAGTATTAATGTATTTACATTCATTTGTTTGTAATTCCATTCAATTGGATTGCTATTACAATACAATTCAAATAATAATTTTTGTACAAAATCATGTACTTGTGCATTACATCTTTGCTTTACCAAATTTTTTGTGGGAGGGAAAGAGAAGGCAGATGCCATTTACACTAAGTGAAAATAGCAGTATTTTCTTTGCACTAGGTGTAAATATGTGTAATGTCCTCCAAAGATGAACAAAAGTCTTACAGGGTTGAAACGATATTAGGGTGAATAATTGATGACATCATTTTCATTTTTGTGTGAACTGACCCTTTAAAGTAAAAAATGGTTGCTGCCTTATTGGTGTAACGATTAAGCAACACACACAAATGAGGAATACTACAGTCTTTTATTTAAACACAGGAGATCATTAGAACAACACAGGAGTAAACAACATATTACACACAGATAATAACCGACAAATGACCAAACTTAACAGCTGATTATAATTGACCATAGAAACAAACAGGGACATAATCAGAAACCAATGAAACCTAAATTAAACAGAGCAGGGAAACATGAACTAAAGGAAACAACAGAATGTCAAAATAAGAGTCCAAGACTGTGACAATTGGGACATTATTGTCCCTATTCCTAAATAGAGGTGGGGGAAAAAATCGATTCTGTTCAGTATCGCGATATTTTGCGCCCGCAATTATATCGATACAGTAGCGCAAAGTATCGCAATATTTAATTATAAAATTATCTGTTTTACTTCCGGGTTTTCTCGGAGTTTACTCTGATCATTTACATTCGCGTATTACATCCACAAGGAAGCGCTTGTTGCGGTGCTTTGTTGTCGTGCATTCAACTGGAAATTCAAATGAAAATGTAGATGCCAAGTGTAAGTTTAGCATAGATATATTTCCACTCGCTGAACCCTGACTGAGCGCTTGAGACTTTCGCTCTCCGTGACTCCGTCAAGCGATCATTCTGTGTGTGACCAGACGGGCTAACTTTATGGTGTGACCCAGCACCGTACTCTAGTGTGAAGGCGCGCGACTCGCCGGCACGTTTCTCTCACGCACGCAAAGAGAGTGAGAGAGTTAACGTTACATTATACCACGCAAAATCGACGCGCTACATGTAAACGATTTCTTGTTTGTATTTTCCTGTCAAAATAACTGAGTTCATCTGGTATTATTCAGCTTTTAAGAACAAGCAGAAGAGATGCCGGTTTCTCCGGTAGTGGGTGGAAGTGGAACTAATGCGCAAACGGCAATCTTATTGGATGGCACCCATGCCTGTTTTAATTTCAGCAAATCAGAGCAAACGAATGCTGTCAAATGATTGAACCAAGCAGCTCATGTGTTGTAGGCCTATATTATATTTTTTTATAGACTATAGTTGTATATTGTCATTATTATTAGTAGAATTAGTAGTAGGATTATCTTTTAATATTAATTACTATTATCTTACTTTTTTTTTACAGAAACACTGAATGACCAACAATATCGTAAGCACCACCAGTTCAGTTTAAGTTCAGTTAAAATGACAAATATGCATTCATGCATGATTATCAAGTTTTAGTTCTAACTACTGAAGTTCTATAATTAAATAGGCTAATGCTTGATTATCATAATATAATGCTTGATTGACTGATTTTAAGAGTGTACATTTAGATATTTAAAAAGCTGTGCCATTCAATAAGCTGATTTTGTGGAATTATATATAAAAGTTTTTGCAGTTCAGTTAATGTGTAGAAGATAATGTTCACAGAATTAAATGTGACATTTGAAGTGAGTTGAGTCGTATTTTCCTCTATTTTTTGTAATGCCTTTGAATAATATGGGGGGCATGAATCGCAATATATTGTAGAATCGAATCGCAATACTTGCTGTATCGCAATATGTTAAGAATCGCAATAATATTGAATCGTGGGCCAAATATCGCAATACTATCGAATCGTCACATTTTTGCCAATTCCCACCCCTATTCCTAAAGCCTCCCTCTACATCTACCCCTAACCCTACAATATTGAACCTGCTGATAAATAAAGGTCCAGGATGGGAGCCATGTTTTTGAGCGTGGCAATATGCCTGGCAATATGCGTGGCAACACGAGAACAGGACACCAATTCTAGTTTCAATTATAAGCCAATTAATTACCTGTCAGGCACTTTACCTTTTGAATATTTCTTAATTTCTCTTTTAAATGAAATGCCTCTGATATGTGGTATGAAAAGGCAGAAGAATGAGTTTGGAATATAGTGGATTTTAACCCTCTGGGGTCGGCAATCACGCCGGCGTGATTTGCTCGATTTTTTTCACATAGCAGCAACATAGACTTAAAATACTCCGTCATTTATGGTCATACAGAAAAAAGAAACATGAAAAAAAGAATCTGTGAGATGTCTATTTTTGTATGTGTCCACTTACAATAAAAACAAACCATTGTGCTTTTGTAAAATAAAGAAAATCAACGGGGTATGCGTTCTGTCTCTCCGTCTCGGTGAACTTTTTTTTTCTTGAGCACGTCTATAAACTGAAACAACTCAGCGAATACACGTCTCACATTAATGAGCCATGTATCTTTATAAACATGTAAGTGTGTACTTTTAAATTATCTGATTCAAAACAAAAACAAATATTCTTTGTTTAAGTGATTTGTATAAAACCAACAAGATTTCCAGTTGCTCAAACGCTTGCTCATTATTTTTAATTCGACCACGCCCACGCACGCAAAAGAGATTGATATGCAAATATCCACGTGAAGGAACGCGAACGCCCTCATTACCTCAAAAACAACGCACCAACTTCATCAGTCCAATGCTTTTCGCCGAGGTTGGAAAACACACTGTGATTTTACATTGGATTTAACTTACCTCAGAAGAAGAAGAAGATCGCGATTTGAAGACAAGAAAGATGTAAGGTAAGAAATGTATTATAAATAATATTAGTTAGTGTTATTGTTGAATTGCAGTTAAGCTGTTGCTAGACTAAAATGTATGAAATCGACAGAAACATGTTGAAATATGAACTATAGACAGGCAGGCATACCTTTCAATGCGAAATGTATATTCATGTACGACACAAGGTTGTTCTTATGTTTGATAATAAAACACAGCATGATATAGTAGGCTAGTAGCCTAGTGTTTACTCTACTATGGTGAATATTATAATGTTTAGATCCGGGTTTACTGTTAAATACAGTGTTTGTGGATATCTGCTCAAACGTAACGTTAGATATGTATAATATGTTAACAATAATGTTTCATAGTTGCTCGATCCAGTAAATTTTCTCTGCGCGCGCTCTGAGTTTGAAAAGCAAAACGCACCAAACATTAGGTTTCATGGTTTACGTCAGAACGTCATAACGATTGTAAACATTTGAAGTAACATATCAATAAATTTTTCTCTAGTGTAGTGTTACTAGGCCGCCTGCTATAGACTATTGTTATTATTTTATGCAGCCATACACGTTGGCTATATGCATTGCACAACACACCTGGTGTTCATTATATATGTGTGTGTGTGTATTTTATAAATTGTAAAAAGATATTTTAACCAGAAAAATCTCAAATGTATTCCCAAAATTGTGCAGCCTTTCTCTTGATATCAGCATTCACAGTTGTTTTTTTGTTTGCTGTTGTTTTGTTTTTTTACAGGGACCACTGAGTCCTGCTGACATTCACATGAGTCTCTGTAGTCTGTACATGAACATGGTAAATGGAACATGGACAGGTATGTACTATGTTTCAGGAATGTCACAAAGGTCTCTGTTGAACAGAGTGTGTGTGATATAAAGATCAGTGTGTTCAATAATGTTCTTTTTTGTCATTTGTTGTGTATCTTTGGATTATGTTGTGTTGTAAATAAATCTAAACAATCAAAAAGCCATTCTTTTTTAAGGCTCTCCTCATTCTTTGTGCAAGGCTCCTAATGATAGGGCCTGATAGCACCTTAATAGGGCCATTATGGGAGGGGTCTTTGTCTTCCTCAGGTGTGAAAAGCATACATAATAATGAGAGATTCACAGTGGTTTACGCCTTCTCGCATAAAGCTTTCTTACCCAAAACACGTCATACACATTCTAAAAGACTTTATTGACTTATCTGAATGAGTAGTCAGGATGATTTTCACATATTTTTGAAGCAAATATTCTAGGCTACGTGATACAAGTTTCAAAAGTCTTGTGAAGAAATAATTAGTAAGGGTTTTATGATCTTATTTCAGTGATATTTGTTTTTTGTTTTTTCACAAACCACGCATAAACGTCATTATCTCAAAACTAAAAACTTTTACATACATGCTGCTGACATATTACTGTAGCAGAGTTTGTGCTGAATACAGTGTAATCAGACTTTAGCCATGAAAATGTCACAAGTATCAGAAATAAACACAAATGTCAGAGCATGTAAGAACACCTCCAGGACCCAGAAAACACATCAGACCCCAGAGGGTTAACTTGGGTCGGTCACGTCAAAAGCTAACACCGCTTTACTCTCCACTGCTACTGCTCCTGTTATCATATGGGTTTCTTTTTTAATTTTGTCTGGCTCAACCAGACTGTAAATAGCCTCTGCCAGCAAGGCGGCCTTTGCACTTGGTGTAAATAGACACTCCGTAAAAAAGAAATATTAAGCTGTACTTTAGCCTCTTAACTTTAGCTTTTGTTGTTCATTTTTGCATGTTTTGTTTTTATTTTCAGACTTTCATGCACATTAGCTAATGAATAGTAATGTTTCCCGCTCACACTTCTTTCCCTCACTCCGCCATCTAGGATATTAGATAATCTACACCTCACATCTTCTCAACTTCTCGCTCTGTCTCTCAGCTCAATAGCAATGGCAGACATTAATTATGAGTCCGCTGTTTGAAAATAAAGTGATGCCTAGAGGCAAGAAAATGCATGTGTGTTTAGTATGCAGATCACAGGTCAGAGAATGTGTGAATATTTAAATTACAGACATTTATGTAGCTGCTGACACCAGTTGTGATTGCTTGTGTCTTTGTGTGTGTGTGTTGCATGATGGGTCATTCACCATGAGTGGACATTTACCTTAATGCAATTTGGGGATTGTTTTTGTAGTCTGGCTTTGTAAAATGGTTCCTGTTAAACTGTATACAATGAGTGAAATGTTTGCTCTGAACGCAATAAAAAGCTCCTTTAAAAAAAAAAGTCTGGTCACAAAGAGATTACATTATTCAAGTTAAGTCACCTTCATTTATATAGCGCTTTTAACAATATAGATTGTTTCAAAGCAGCTTTACAGTGATAATAGGAAATTAAAGTAACAGAGATTGTTTTGGCTTTACAGCAGCTCTAGAATCAAGTTATTGTCCAGCTTAAGTTAGTTCTACTCACCGTTCAATCATCAAACTTTAAAATGAAATTTAATAGTGTAAAAGCATCAACAAAGTACATTCAACAGACCATGAATAACCCCAAAAGCACAATTCTTTCCACAGCAATATTACGGGTTAAAAATCACTGTGGTAATATCTGTATATTATGTAAGATATGTTGCCTTAATCAAAAATGTTCATTAACTTTAGCATTGCATGATCATATTTCAAAATGCTTTCCATCATTTTTGAAAGATAATAAATTGTATTTACCTGCTTTAGAAACATTCCAGTAAATGCTGTTAACAGGGATTAGAAGTGAAAAGAGGAGACAATTGCACTTTAATGCATCCACGTTAAAACAAACCTGGAAAGAGATTTGGGGAGAAAAACAAGAGATTCTTCATGTATTCCAGTGAATTATTAATGCGATATCGTAAATGAAATCGTAAATGAAGAACAGAGTATATAATGTCTTTTTTTCATACTGTTACAGCTGAATACAAAGGAAAAGAAAGAAAATAACCAGGAGGAAGGAAAGCAGCAGCTGAAAAGCGCTTTTGCCTAAGATATTCTTGTGATGCCATGACACATTAGAAATACCCTGCATTATTCTCATGACGTCTGAAAATAAACCATGAAGGAAAATGTACAGCTCATTCAGTCACACTGATGGATAATGATTATTTGTAGTGCACACTTATATTTATAATTATTAATTTCAGTCTTTTTAAATGGAAATTCCCCAAACCGGAAGTGTCACCCATAATTCAAAACGCAGTTGGCTCGTCAGGAAAAAGGTCGATACATAAATCTGCACTCAATGTACAATAGAAGTTCCACTCAGGTTCAATTTTACTGGTGCATTAAACAGCAACAAAAGAAGGAACCCAAGCATCATATTAGATAAGATATCAAAACATAAGGACTAGCTCATCTACAAATGAAATAGCTTAATACATTGTCATGTGGAAAATGTATATTATATTATTATATTATATTATATTTTATTATAATACGGTTTCATTGGCGTAAATAAATATATATGACCAACAAAATCTCCGGCGATTGGCAAAAAGTTTTGGACAGACTTTTATAGTTTATATAGTTCAGAAAAAAAAAAAAATCCTTTTCTACATTATTTGTGCAGCTTTATTCATGACTACCTCCCTCTTGTCCTCTCATATAGTTATTTATTTTATTTTGTTGCTCATTAAAGAGAAAGCAAAAACAATAATCACTATTGAAGTGGAATGCCTTACGGCAATTGAAATGAAAAGTATCTTTGGACTCAAACTTGCTTTGGAGTTTCACACGCACACAGATCACACACATATATGTAGAGAGAAGGATACACTAAGAATAATAGTTGGTAGTTCCATTTAGTTTGCATGCACTGTCAATAATTCGTTATAGCATCCTTATCACGTAAAGAAGGATAAATGAATGAATCGGGTACTGAGTAACACAAACATGCACAAAAATTGTGCTCCATGCAATTTTTGTGACACAATTTTTAATCTTACAGAAAGGTTTTGAGAGCTATCTTATAGAGGATGCCTCACACCATTGTAATACGGCATGCTTTAGTGAGATTAATTTTCATTTGTTAAATTACTTTTGCCATGATCAATAGAAAATGTTCACACACTTCTGGCTTATATACAGATTAATATGGGCCATTTCAATGGGCTTCAAGAACATTTCAATAGCATTTAAGCTCATTAGAAATGTATTAGCATTACACTACTAGTTTATTAAAAAGCTGTTTTTTTTTCAGTATTCAAAATGGTATATTAAAAGTGCAATAATAATTTAATATAAATGTTAAGACACACACTTTGAAATCAAGAACACTTTAATATACTATATCTTGTTTTTTACATTGCAAAATAAATACCTAGAGTACATTAAAAAGGTACAGCAGCATATATAATCTCTTGAACAAAATACATTATAATACATGAAAGATCAGTGAAATGCTATGGCAGTGCTATTTTTATAAAAAAAAAATGTTTTGTAGAACTTTTCTGTTATACCTGTATTACTGAAAAGTACACTATGAATATTACATCACTAAATAAATAAGTTACAGAAAAAAACAATATGCAGAAGTGTATAATGCAATATTTACTAATTTAGGCCTACAAATGGCTGAACCAAAGAAACAGAAGAGTTTAAATGTCACATTTTCATCTTCAAGTGGACGACCACTTCTTTGAGAACGATTCGCATTTTCTGCAACTGAGGGCTTGTGGTTCAGACACTGCAGTATTTGAAGACTGCTTTATCACAGGATCTGTGAAATGGAAGAAGAATTTATGTAAAATTAACCAATGGTTAACATTTTTGTATCCATGATTGAATATGTGTATTATAATTTGCATATGCATTATAATTTCGTTGTCTTCTTAGTTTAGCCTTCAAAGCCTTGACTATATCCTCATCAAGCTAGACATGAGTGTCCATTTTTATCATCTTGTCACTGATAGTTATTTGCAGCAATAAAGCAACATGTGAATATTAAAGGGGATGTTGTATATTGATAGTTGTAGTTTATTTAAACCTTGGGTATTTCCCATGAATGTGTCTATTGTGGTCATGCTAACACGCACTATCTTCATCTCTGTTAAAAAGATTTAAGGAAATTAGAAGTTGTGCAAAATATTGCATGCCAGGACAAATAGGATAAGTGACTTGCAGCTTTACAAAAAAACAATTAAATAAACAAATTTTTACATGAATGACTCAAAATATAACAGAGGTGATGTGAGAAAAAAAACGTACTTATTACTGTCTTCTTTGCTTGTCTCTACACTTAAGATTTCAGTTTCTCTTATATAGCAGCTGGCCTGAAAAACAACAAACATTAATATTTCACAAAAAAAAATTTAATATTAAATTATTAATAAAAGCCAAATTGTTCAGGAAATCATAAATACACATCATCATTTTGTAAATTAAAAGAATGTTAATGTAATGTTGTACATGTTACAATAACTAATTGTGTTTTAGATGCATTGGACAATGTTTTTTAGTTGTTTTAAGACAGACAAATGTCTCCACATAGATTTTAAACAGATTTATCAAAGACTTTAGACCTATCCAACTAGGGAAAAACTAAACGGTGAGCTATTTATTTATGCAAACAGTAACTAAAACTTACCAGTGTCTTCTGAGGGCAGTATCTTCATCTCTTCGCGTCTGCTTCGACATCGACTTGAAAAGCTTGAATTGAATGTAGCTGCACTGAAAAAGATGTGCTGTTACACTTTGTCAAAAATACGACTGGCACAGACAAGTAACGTTAATTTATAACAAATCTTACCTAGCATCACAAAATAATGAGGTTCCAAATGTCACACGCCATGCAAACTTGAGGAAGCTGGGTAAAAAACAAAACAACACATAACACTACGTTTTTCTATTGATTAGTTCCCCCAAAAAACTCTAAATTCGGTCATCACTTACCCTGCAGTAGTTCCAAACCATTTAAGACTTTCGTTCATCTTAGAAAGGAAAACTGAGATATTTTAATGAAACCTGAGAGATTTATAACCCTCCGATAAACGATTCACCAAATCTGTTCACGTTTCAAAAAGTTCAACGCAAAAAACATCACCTAATCCATATGAATCGTGTGGTTTCCTCCAAAGAGACACAATCACTCTATATAATTTAACCGTTTAAATTTAATCTTCTAAATATAATCACATTCAAGTAACATACGCGGAGATGACGCACACACAGTATATCTGATAAACAGAATTTCCCTTTCGTAGTCACTCCGAGTTACGTCGGATGACGGAGAATGGAGGTTTCGCCAGAAAGCCTATCATCTTCGAGTATTATAAAACGAGCCTATGGCAATGAAATGCCATAGGTCTGCGGAATTTGCATAGCGTAGAGACCTGAGAAACTTGGGGTGGTGATGGCGTAGTGGATAAGACACATGCCTTTGGTGTGAGAGACCTGGGTTCGAATCCACTGTGAGACACCAATGTGTCCCTGAGCAAGACACTTAACCCCTAGTTGCTCCAGAGGCGTGCGACCTCTGACATATATAGCAATTGTAAGTCGCTTTGGATAAAAGCGTCAGCTAAATGAATAAATGTAAATGTAAATGTGCAACAGCAGATCATGTTTTCGCTTCGGAACCAAGAGCATCTCTTCACTCCACAAGCCAAAATCCTGAGTTTCAGTGACATCTTCTCTTCGAGACGAGCGAGCTCTCCGGTGTTGGTGTGACGGCGGTACCCAGCGAGTGCACATTGCCTGTGATCTGAGCAGTGGTCTGCCGGTCTGTGTGTTTTCTCCCTGGTCACCTCAGCATTGCAGAGTTTTTCCTCTCTAAAAGAGCTGCACGTGGCACGTCTTTTTAAAGATGTCTCGCCCGTGTTCTTCTGGGTGCGGTCGATATTTATCTTCTTTTGATGGGAACAATCGCTGCTTTGCGTGTCTGGGCTTAGAGCACGCTAGAGCAGCGCTTGTGGATGACTCATGTTCCTTCTGTGGGAACATGACCATCGCAACACTGAGGTCGAGACTCAATGATCTCATTCGAGAGAGAGTCCCCTCATCCACACCCCGATCTACCTCCTCCACGAGAGGTGGTACTTCGGCTGGTGGACAGGGTGACTTGAGGGTGACGGTGTGGAGCAATCCGACGATGCGTCCTCGGACCACGCCCCCCTCTACAGTGTTGCAACCCGCGAGTGCTGCAGTGATTCAGGCGGTTCTGTCTACGGATGCCCCGCGGGTTTCATTCGGCGCTCCAGAGGAGGATTCAGTGTCGATCGCTGCATCACAAGGCGGGCATGAGTCATCGGGAAGTGATGATGCGGCTCCGTTGCCTCCCTCGAGAGTGCCAGCGTTGCCCGTGTCAGATCCCGAGATGTCGGCCATGCTTTCCCGGGCCGCCACGAGCATCAGGCTAGAGTGGAATCCTCCGCCCTGCCCCGAGCACTCGTGGTTGGATGATTGGTTTTTGGGTGCAGCTGCCGCTTCACGGCCACAGCCAACCCCAATTCCATTCTTCCCGGAAGTGCATGAGGAGCTGTCGAAGTCATGGAAGGCTCCTTTGAACTCCCGTGAGCGTTCGACAGCGTTCTCCGCCTTTCCTCCCCTCGATGTTGCGGTCGCCCATGGGTACACTGGGATTCCCCCGGTTGAACGCTCTGTTGCGATGCAACTGTGTCCTTAGAGTGCTTCTTCTCGTGGTACTCCTAAACACCCGTCCAAGGCTTGTAGATTCTCGTCTACCCTGGTGGCGAGATCTCACAGAGCTGCAGGACAGGTGGCCGCCGCCCTGCATGCGATGAGCACCTTGCAGGTTTACCTGGCCCAGCTGCTCAGAGATATGCACGAGGGCAGGACTGACCCCTGGCTGTTTGATTAGCTGCGTGCCGCCACTGACCTCGCTCTCCGGGCGACGAAAGTGGCCTCACGCTCCCTGGGTCAGGTCATGGCCACCTCTGTGGTCCAGGAGCGTCACCTGTGGCTGAACCTGGCCGATATGCGGGACGTTGTGCGGACTCGTCTGCTCGCAATGCCCCGATCATGAGAGCGGAGGTTGCCACCCTGCTGGCGAAGGGTGCAATCGAGACTGTCCCTCCAGCCGAGATGGAGTCAGGGTTTTACAGCCCGTACTTCATTGTCCCCAAGAAAACCGGTGGGTTACGGCCAATCCTGGATCTGCGCGTCTTGAACCGCTCCCTTCACAGGCTGCCGTTCAAGATGCTCACGGCCAAACGCATTTTCGAATGCGTGCGGCCACAGGATTGGTTTGCAGCGATAGACCTGAAGGACGCCTACGTTCATGTCTCCATTTTACCTCGACACAGACCGTTTCTTCGGTTTGCTTTCGAGGGGCAGGCATACTAGTACGCTGTTCTCTCATTCGGGCTGGCTCTGTCTCCTCGCGTCTTTACGAAGGTCGTCGAGGCAGCCCTTGTTCCCCTACGCAAACACGGGGTTCGCATCCTGAATTACCTCGACGACTGGCTAATATTAGCTCACTCTTGAGATCAGGTTTGCGAACACAGAGACCTAGTGCTCCGGCACCTAGCCCGTCTGGGCCTTCGGATCAACTGGGAGAAGAGCAAACTCTGCCCCGTGCAGAGGATCTCTTTTCTCGGTATGGAGATCGACTCGGTCGCCATGTCCGCGCAGCTTAAGAGCGAGCGTGCACACTCACTGCTGACTTGTCTTCGACAATTCGAGGGCAAGAGCGCGGTCCCACTGAAATTATTTCAGAGGCTCCTGGGGCATATGGCATCTGCAGCCATGGCAACGCCACTCGGATTGCTTCATATGAGACCGCTTCAGCTGTGGCTTCGTGATCGAGTCCCGAGGTGGGCATGGCATCATGGCACGCTCCGAGTCCCAGTGACTCCGACTTGCCGTCAGACCTTCACCCTGTGGCGGAACCTCAGCTTTCTACGGGCCGGAATTCCCCTAGAACGAGTTTCCAGGCATGTTGTTGTCTCCACAGATGCTTTTGCCACGGGCTGGGGCGCCATGTGCAACGGACATGCCGCCGCGGGCTCCTGGACAGGACCCCAGTGCCAACTGAACGTCAATTGCTTCGAGTTGCTGGCAGTACGCCTTGCCCTGCACCGTTTCCACACGTTGCTCAAGGGTCAACACGTACTAGTCCGTTCAGACAATACCGCGACAGTAGCGTACATCAACCGTCAGGGTGGTCTACGCTCCCGCCGTGTGTCGCAACTCACACGCCACCTCCTCTTATGGAGTAAGAAGCACCAGAGGTCCCTTCGTGCTATTTACATTCCGGGAGATCGGAACTTTGCAGCCGACAAGCTGTCACGGTTTCGGCCCATCTCCGGCGAATGGCGACTCCATCCCCAGTCGGTCCAGCTGATTTGGGACCAGTTCGGGGACGCACAGGTAGACCTGTTTGCCTCCCACGACTCATCCCACTGCGCCCTGTATTACTCCCTGACCGAGGGCACGCTCGGCACAGATGCACTGGCGCACAGCTGGCCGCGGGGCCTCCGCTTTTATGCGTTTCCCCCAGTAAGCCTTCTCGCACGGACCCTGTGCAAGATCAAGGAGGACGAGGAGTTGGTCATTCTGGTTGCGCCATACTGGCCCACCCGGATCTGGTTCTCCGAACTGATACTCCTCGCGATAGCACCTCCTTGGGCAATTCCTCTGAGGAAGGACCTCCTTTTTCAGAGACGGGGGACCCTATGGCACCCTCGTCCCGATCTTTGGAACCTCCACGTGTGGCTCCTGGACGGGACGAGGCAGGTTTGAGTACCCTGCCACCTGCGGTGGCGGCTACCATCACTTCCGCTAGAGCATCGTCCACAGACATGTCTACGCGTTGAAGTGGAACCTCTTCGTCAACTGGTGCTCTTCTCACCGAGAAGACCCCAGGAGATGCTCGATCAGTGTCGTGCTTTCCTTCCTGCAAGATGGGTTGGAGCGAAGGCTGTCTCCCTCCACCCTGAAGGTGTATGTGGCCGCTATCGCCGCATATCACGATGCAGTTGAAGGTAAGTCTCTGGGAAAGCACGACCTGATCATCAGGTCCCTGAGAGGAGCGAGGAGACTGAATCCTCCTCGCCCTCCTCTCGTTACCTCTTGGGACCTCTCAGGGGTGTTAAATGCCCTGCAGAGGGCTCCCTTTGAGCCTCTGCAATCGGTTGAGCTTAAGTTTCTGTCAATGAAGACATCGCTCCTGGTTGTATTGGCCTCCATCAAGAGGGTAGGGGACCTGCACGCATTCTCCGTTGACGAAGCGTGCCTGGAATTTGGGCCGGGTCACTCTCACGTGATCCTGAGACCCCGGCCTGGAAATGTGCCCAAGGTTCCCACCACTCCCTTCCGGGACCAGGTGGTGAACCTGCAAGCACTGCCCCCGGAGGAGGCAGACCCAGCCTTGGCACTGCTCTGTCCAGTACGCGCTCTCCATGCTTACGTAGACAGGATTCTATACACATTCGCCAGATTCTATAATCTCCGAGTGGAGCCTGTGTCCTCTCGTGCACTCGCTTCAGTCAGCTAGTACTGGACCCGCTCAGGTGTCTTCGCTTGCTCGCCATTCCACTCCACGGACTGGATACGTGCGATATTTCCTCAGGTGAGCCTTCCCTTCTGAAGCCCTGAGTTCCTCCAGCACTGTTGACGCTGGCGCCAGTGTCTATTGCCTGTGCGTCGGCTAGGTGCCTCCGTGTGCATGGTTCCTCCCCTGAGTAACCCCCACATGTGTATTTCCACTGTAAGCCTCATTGAGCATGTGTCTTTCCCTCGGCAAGCCACCTTGCCACTCCTGGAGTTGGAAGTTGCCACCCCACGGGCTGGTCACTCCAGTGTTCCTCCATATGAAGCCCCCCTCGGACCATATGTGTATTCTTAAGTCCTCCCTACGGGTAGGCGTGCTGCGGCATATTTTCCCTGAGATATCTCAGTGAGATATCTCAGTGCTTCCCAGTGTACCTTGGTATTCCTGTGTAAGTAGGACTCCTTTGTCCATGCCTATATCACGACAGGGAGGTCAGACTACGCAGGGCACTGGAAGACAGCTGTGAAGGTGGCGTGATTACACGGGGACCCCCATTCTCCGTCATCCGACGTAACTCGGAGTGACTACGAAAGGGAACGTCTCGGTTACAGATGTAACCCTCGTTCCCTGAGTAGGGAACGGAGACGTTACGTCTCCCTGCCACTTCCGCTGTACCGCTGGGTAGACGCCTGAGTTCAGTCTCGGCTCCTCAGCGAATACATGATCTGCTGTTGCAGGTGTCTCTCCTTAAATACCCACGCGGTGGGGCGGAGATACGCTATGCAAATTCCGCAGACCCATGGCATTTCATTGCCATAGGCTCGTTTTATAATACTCGAAGATGATAGGCTTTCTGGCGAAACCCCCATTCTCCGTCATCCAACGTAACGTCTCCGTTCCCTACTCAGGGAACGAGGGTTACATCCGTAACCGAGACGTTCTGAGGTGCGAGCTCATTGTCACAAACTGCTCCGAGACAAGAAGGTTGAGGGTCCAAATGCAGTATTTATTGAGGGTAGGAAAGGTCAAACACAGGCAGGTAGTCCATACAAATAAACACAACAAGGCAGGAAACAAGGGCAAAAGAGTAATCCACGGAACAGGCAAGAAATACAAAACCAAGAGACATGAAACCAGGGAGAATGCTCGAAATTACAGTGTAACACTAAACAAGACTTTGCAGATAATGAATGAGAAAACCAGGCTTATTATGGGGTGAGCTAAACAAGATAATGACACACAGGTGATTATGATAATGGAGAGTAATGGATAATGAAGAGTCCGGGCAGTGAGTTATGGGAGATGTAGTTTGTGAGGGAGTGACAATAGTCTGATGTGGAGTGCCCTCTCAATGGAACTCCAGCTGATGACCGTTACAATTATCATAAGAAGCAATCACAGCCGTTCAACGGCTCTGGAACCAATCAGGTTTAGTCACATGTGTTTCACATGTTGTTTGAATTTAAACAAGTAAAAACTTTTTTAAACATCTTTGGAAAATTTATTTAGAATAATTTGATGGTTAAATCCTTGTGGGAATTTCAGTAGTACAAACGTATAATAGATAGCCTTTTAGTTAGCCTTACAAGTATAAATAAGTAAAAGTGAGCAATATATTAATTTTAAGTATGCTTTTTGCAATGCTTAATACTAGTTGACAAATGTTTATAATACATTATAAGTTGGTACATTGTACATGTAAAACATGTTTTTCAAAACATTAAAATGATAAATACATAATTATTTAAAATATATCGCAGTAGGCCTAAGCGTTTATAAAGTACATATATTTTTAAACCCACTAAACCAGGGGTCGGGAACCTTTTTTGACCAAAGAGCCATTTTTTCATTTTTGGTTAATGCATTTTTCCAAAAGAGCCACAGTAAAATAATTATATAATATTATTATTAAAGACGTGCTTTTTTTTCAATAAAATTTCAACAGCATTAGGCTAAAAACAAACAAATATTTAGCAAAGTTTCAATATTAGTGAAGGGCTTTCACTGTGAGGTTGAGTTGTCAACTGATGAGCATAAATCCTCTCTGTCTGCATGAGAGAGAGAGAGAGAGAGAGAGAGAGAGAGAGAGAAAACACAGTACTTACATTTACTGTGTTTACGTGAATACTCGACTTGCCATTTTTATGTATTTCTGTATTTATTTGGCCGTTTAGGTGCGCAACCGAAGACAAAGGCTATGCTTTTCCGTGTTGCGCTCGGCGCGCGCACACAGCATCCTGCCAGTAATTCCGTTCTCTTTCGCGACTTATCGCGCTTTTAATATTTCTTTTCAATATAAAGCACATCCTGCTCTTTTTTTCATTCCTTCAATTTTTGTTATTAATAAATCAAAACAGAATCTTTAACTGAAATCTGCGTGGATTATCAAAAATACGACCCATTTATCATGTGTCATAAAGGGTTTCAGCGGCAAAAGTGAAAGTATTAAAGTTTACAGCCTTCTTTTACGTTTTTTGCTGCTTTTCGTCATTAGGCCTACCTTAAACAAGCTGCAGCTGCTTGAATCCCAGTGCAGGAGCTGTAGGTTATCACAGAGACAAGTTGATTGCTCTGATGACTCGTAACACTCGCGAGCGCGACCAGCACTGAATACGATCTTTTTTTCCGGTACAACATGAATATACTTATTATCATAAACGTTTAACTAACTTCGGTAGACTGTGCTACAAGGGAATTTTAACTGGCAGATTTTTCTGCAGAGAGCCGATCTGTATTGATGTGTCTTATTTTTTTGTTTCGCTCGTTTGTTGGTAAAGGGTGAGACTAAGACCTCGCGAGCCACATGATTTTTGCCAAAGAGCCAGGTATGGCTCGCGAGCCATAGGTTCCCGACCGCTGCACTAAACGCTTGATCATTTTGCTATGTTCTTGCACAAAGTACACATAAAATATACTTTAAGCAAGAGTAACATACTGTAAGAATGTTTTCTGTAAATACACTAAAACTTCACTAAAAGTATGTTTGTGTTTAGCATGTTTCTTAAAAGTGTAACTAAGCATATATTTATTACCAATGTACTTGTAGTATACTTTTTAGAAATATATTCAAATGCAATTCAATATATTTGTAATGCACTTCGAATAAGCATGTTGGGAATACAAATGTATTATAAACATACATTATTTTTAATACATTTAATAGTACATCTTTTTCACCTGTATAGTCACTATTTAAGCTCTACAAGTGGCTGTAATTGGCACAACTTTTAGAGAATTTAACGCCAGGATAATTTTGAATGCATGTCATTAGTGTTGTTTTTTTATAGCTGAATTACTACTGCATGCAAAAGTGGTCAAGTTTGAAACCAGCTTTATATTTTTTGGTCAAACCATTAAACAAACAGAAAAGCATGTTTCCAAAATTGCATTTCCTTTCATCCGGAGTTTTTCTCAAATTTCTTTTTGTGGGTGTAATCAGTATATTTTCATCTCATCCACGTCCCACATTTTTTGGTAGGCACGGATAACGAGGGGAAAACTATAAAAAGAAACAGGCTGAAAAACAATACTTTCATTATGGTTTAATGTGCTGGGGCTCTGGGGCTGTACTCAACCTCCAGAAGAAAACTAAAGATTATTAGCTGGGTACTCCACAAGATCAGACTTAAACGCTGTTGTGGTTTGCTACTGTTAGGACTCTCGCCCTGCTCAAGTGCACTATTCATTGCTTAACCCTTTAGATGCCAGAGGTTTTTTCCTAAAACGTTCGATTCAAAAGGCTATATCTTAAAAGTGATAAAAGATAGAGACTTTCTCTAAATTAGAGAAACATTAAGGATGACCCAAAGTTTATGTAGGGATTACATTTTCCCAACTAATTTGCATATTATGACGTCATATGGTGGCGGCAATCTTGGATTATAGAATTTTCATGAAAAGTCACGTTTCAATGATAAAATGCAGCACTTCTTTCCCCCCAAATGTCCATCACCTTCTGTATGCTATATTGCACAATACTGAATGCTCAGGTAAATAGTAAGTAGTAAACAAACTGTGTAAATCATTACTAATAAATGGTAGAAACATACCGAATGCATGTAGTGGTTGGCCTTTTGCTGTAGAGATTTTCCATTTACTAAATACAGTAGGCACTCTGATTCCATGTATGGGGCACATATATATTATACATATGACATACAAACACAAGTAGAAAAGACCTGTTTAGTTCAAACGCTCACTCGCCACGGCAAGGCACAGATCATCAGTGACATGATACGAGCAGCGCGGCCAGATCTGCCTCGCACGCGCGCAGAGTGTGCACAGCTCGGACTACTGTCATTGCGACTCCCCACCCTGCCTCCACGTTGCCTCCTAACTGTCCTATGAATACTTCGACCTCGTCTAACATACCCAATGGTATTAGACAAAGTCTCCACCACAATACTGTCGCCGCGATTGCGGAGAGGCTCTGATAAAATGGCTCACTCGCACACCAGCTCTGCTTTTGATCGCACTGATTCAATGCGCTCTAACTCGAACATTTTGTATAGAAACATGACGTTTTTTTTTATTCAGGGATGACGTATGACATGTCTGCTATCCAGTGGACGGGAGGTCGAACGAAATTTGACACCCAATTTGACAAAATCGGCTGTTTTATTCAGTGCCGCATCTTGTCGAGTAAACTCGACCGTGGCGCCTAGAGGGTTAAATTGATGTGTTGAAATTGTATTCACTTTCTCTGGAAAACTGTCATGCTAAGGTTGATGCAAGGATGAAATAGAGGCTGGATCTAATCGCAACCGTTGATTTTAACACACACTAAATCAAAATAACAGACTCTCAGGATGTCAGAGTACAAAAATGCACCAAACAGAACAACCACAAAAAAGACGAAATCAGACAAATAAAGATAATCAAGCCGATATTCGGCCCAATTCTCCCCTTCAGGCAATCCTAGGTAAAGTCCCGCTTATCTTAATGGTTCTACAGATTATCATCAGATTTTCAGAATCTGCTTGCAAGAATGTCGAGACTAGCCTGGTCCTACCAGACTCTTGTACATTTTATTTGTACAGAGAGTCTGGCCACTCCCCATTGAAAAGCGTTAACTTCCTTGAAGGCAGGTAGTCTGTTGAAGTTTAAAACTATTGGATCTGCCCAGAGCCACTCTGGATCTGCCATAACCAATCGCTAGCGTTTGCCTTAGCCAACTCATTCACCACTAACGGAGCCAGCTGAAAAATCTAACTTTTCCCAAACCCTTGGGGAGGAGGGCTACATCATCATGGCCACCAACAAAACTCAGCAAAGATTGTTCTTGCTCCGGCTTTAACTTCAAGATATTCGGCAGCGTTGCCACAACGGACCGAATGGCTTTGCTCGCATCTTTCTCCACCGCCATTACTGAACTACAACTCAAACTAGCGCACAACCTCAACGTCATCGTTCTCAGCCACTCCCTTTGCTCGCTGAATGGATTGGTAAAAATTGTCCTGAGAAAACCCGTGAATATACCACAAACCCAGACGACGTACTGTAGGAAAATGAAAATTGAGCGGAAGTACGTAGTAGGGCGGAGCCAGGCTATATCGGGACTGCATCGATCTCAAATTGTAAAAATCCAATATATTGAAAATGTATGATCAGAAATCCTGTTGTGTGGGGGGAACCCCGAGGACAAACGTCCACTAACTCTGTAGATTGTCACGTGGAACGAAACGAACGTTCACGACGTTTCCACGACTTTTTCCTCACGAATATTCTGTAAAAAGCTGTCCAAACACAATTATCACCATTTCTTCTTGGCTGTCGATTTTGCGAGATTTCCAGTGCTCACAGTCGGGACTCTTGTTTGTGAATGGAATCTGTTGGTGTGTGGTGTGCTGTCTTGGTCACATTGTGGGACGACACACACTATAGGAACAAAACTGTTAAATCTTTTATTTTTTTATCGCCATGTTTGTGGTCTCTCACTTTTTGAAAATGTGATAAGATTTTCTAAATATTTTAGTGTGGCCCAGCCTTAACACAACAAACTCAGGGCTATAGTGTATATGCAAAGGGTAATCAAAGGGAGGGAACCATGGAAAATAATGCAATCATGTAACCAAGGAAACTAAGTTAGTTGATAACCAACTAAGACTCCATGAAAAACTAAACTCAGACATAATGTGACAAGAAGTTTATCATTTATGCAGAGATGCATACAACAATATTTTTGGGCTGCTGTCTATGTATGTATATGTATGTATGTTTCAGTCTTCATAGTATGTTGTGTGATTCATCCGAATTCTGTGTTTGTATCTACTGCATGTGTGACAATATGTGTGTGGGTCGATATTCCCCAGTTCACACTTTGACCTATTAGATTCACATTACACAAAATAAACAAACACACTAGACCTTTGAAGCTATATCTAGGGCTGTCGCGGTGAAGGAATTTCCCTTGCGGTAATTTTGAGTGGCTCAATAGCGCGATATGCGGTATTACCGTCATTTATGTATTAATATTTATTAATATTTATTTGTTGCTATATAAATACGTGTTATGATGTGGTCAGCATACAAAAAAACAATGTAATTAATGTAACCGAAACTAAACAGCGATCTCTGCGCATTGAAAGACTGTCACTCAGCCCGCAGTTACACGCCAACGGACTGTCTTTGAGGGAGTCTTTAAGCTGTTCATTCAACGAAAACGTTCTAAAAAGCTGATTCCTTAAATGATAGATGTAATGAAACAAGGTGTTAATTATTTTTTGATTTTGAGCTCCACTTTTCAAGGCTCAGCTGGCCAACAATGCTTCACTTTTGGGCAAAGCTGAAGCAATGCTTCACTTAATAGAGACCAATGGCATCGATTCATTGCGTGACTCGCTGCTCTCCCCCCCACGGCGTCCTTGCGCTGTGTAATGCTGACCAGCGCTGCCGCCGTTCATGGTAAATACCCTTACACGTTAAAAGGATGATCCGACAAATATTACGCTTTCCTTGGAAACGGCAACCTTTTCACGAATATACATGACTTGACTTCAAAGACAGACGCAGGTAATCGCACGAGCTCAGTCAATACATTCACTGTCTGTTTAGGCTTAAGTCCAAATCCACGAAGTCTCTGTACAAATCACCATGATAAACAGTCTTGTTATCATTATTAACTTATTTAACATTCAATACACATGGTACGAACTACGAAAGGTGGACTTATGAAAAAAGAAAACGCGGTTTGCGGTTGCTGCGGTTACTTGCATTCCTCTGCGGTTGGCCTGTCAGTAGCACGGTACTGCAATATTGCGGTTATCGCGATAGCCCTAGCTATATCAGTGGTATTTATACTAATATAATTATGTTTACAATACCATACCCTTAAACCTAACCTAACTTGTTGTTCTTGACATTATTAGATGATTTGTCCATTTTAGGCTTTTCAAATATTAAGGACCACTTCAAATGTCAGCTTTGTAATATTTGTGAAGAAATTTAGCAATTTTCATTTTCGGTTAATTTGGCCGTTTTATTTGTATTCTTCTCCTAGTTTCACATCCTCTGACAGTACTGTACATTGCTAATGTACTGTAATTTGTTCAATGACAGGTCATGTCCACTAAAAATATGAGTTTGTGTGTGTGCCATATTCACCCTTGGATTTTGTTTCAATTAACTTGGCCCTAATCTAGTTTGCATTACAGCCCACTGGCTATTTGTTTACCTTAACAGACATTGATTCCTCAGTTGACCTGGCACCACACCGCTCTACAGAATGCAACTGGTGTGGAGTAAGAACAGCTCTGGGCAAAAGAAAAATAACTCTGCTAATGCTTAATTAACACATGTAGTTAATCAAGCATCAACATTCATTTGAAGATGAAGCTAAAAAGGCACTATTTTAGCTGTATACAAGAAAATAAATGCAATTAAACAAGGTTGGATATTCATTCAAACCTGAGACTTTAAATAGTTCACCCTCACATTCTGTATAGATTGGTAGATGATGTTACCCTATGCTACTTTTGACAAGTTGAAGATCTGTACAGGTGTTGTATGTATGCATGCTAGACAGCATGTGGTTTATTAGCTTAGTTTGGACATTTTCATGATAAGTCATTAGCGTACCTCCTGTCTTTCACAGAAATGTCAAAGCTACTCCTTAACCACCATATGCTTTACATCCAACCAAGAAAATAAAATAAATTTAAGTCTTTTCCCCTTTCTCAAAATCTCAAAAAAAATTGTTGAAGTGGTTTATCAGCTAAGCAGCTAAGCAGCCTAGCGATAAAATTAGCATATAGTGCCTGACAGCTAAAATAGCAGATCTCTTTAGTCCCTGAAGTGCTTTACTAGAAATTTCCTAAGATAGTTTTGAGAGCAAATTACTATTTGTGCTTAATGCTCTTTGAATAGCCATTTTAATTCATTTATTCTAATTCTACTTGATTTTTTTAATCTTTGAATCATGTCTGAAAGACTTTAATTGGTTGAAATAAGCAAGGATTGTTTTCGGATTATTAGAAACTGTGTCTCATTGACAATCAATAGGTCTACATCATAATGGATTCGAATGAATCAAAGCAAATTGCGTGATATTCGTGAGCACTAAGTGGGCAAACATCTTTCATGGATAAACATTTCAAAAGGATGAAGATCAGCTAATTAATTATGCAGCTGTGATTGTCAAAGATAAAAGTGAGATTGGTGTTTCGAGTTTGTGTAATTAATTATTTTCCACTTTAGGGTTTATTCATCAGTTAGTGCTGATAACTCCCTCTCTCTCTCTCTCTCTCTCTCTCTCTCTCTCTCTCTCTCTCTCTCTCTCTCTCTCTCTCTCTCTCTGCCTCTGTTAGTGTGGATTTGGTTCACGCACAGCTGCGTGTGTGTGAAGGCCGCAGTCTTCCTGAGTTGGGTCTTGAACAGGACAAGATCCGGATCAATGGCTGTGCCATTCAGTGCCGGGTCACTACAGAAGACCCCTCCCGTGGTTTTCAACCAGACACAGGTCGCATAGAGGTATGCCTGCTAAATGACATTGCAATTATGCAAATTACAGTAACATCACTCCAATTAATAATACAAGACGTGTATTATTATCTTTATTCATAATAAAATTCATGTGTTTTATGCCCACTTTTATTTTTGGGGGGGCTGTTTTATAACAGTTTTTGTCCAGAAACCAAGCTACAATCTGGCCATTAAAGTGGCCATACTCATTTATCTGGATGTCTCTCTGCATTCATACTCACTTTAAGAGAGGCGTTATTTTGATGAGTCATCAAACAGTGAGCATTGATTGAGAGCGATTTTCAGGGACTGCTCTTATTGAGTTGGAAGAGGGGACGACTAGCCCTCCGCACTGCTCAATTTGACGCAGTTTTGTTCCAGTGACAACATTTGAATGTTACTGAGAAAACCATCACAGAGCAGAAAAAGCCCTATCCATGTGTCTTGGGTGCTGCTATAAACTGCACTTAGCTCTCATCTTATTTACGAAGAAATCTGACATTGTATGATGCCATTTTATGGACTGAAAATTTTATGGACTGAAAAAACTCTCAGCATGTTGGAACAGAGAACATGAGTAATTGGCATTCAATTCTTGTGTATTGATTTGGGGAATTTTTACTTCACTCAAATGCTATTCAGACGAAACACTCTAATTCAATTACGTTAGTAATAATAATAATTCATTTCGAGTCATGTCATTTATACCTTTAGAATACAGTACAGTACATCATGCAGGGAATGATGACTGCAATCTTTCTTTTCTACTTCTAAAAGCCAACTAAAGCATGTTCCTGGGTATTTTATTTGACTTTTAATTTAATATTCAACAATAATATTGATCTGCCTGCATTGACACCATTATATGAGAACTGAACTGAGCTGGACAATGACATCACGGTTTTCTCCAGAGCGGCTATATATATAAATGAACTAAATTAAAGGAGTCATGACATGGTTTTTTGTTTTGTTTTATTATGTTCCTTTATGTGCAATTATAGTATTACTGTAGTTTTTTGTACAATTTTTTTAAAAAAATGTAGTGATTTATGACCTTTTCCCACCCTGTTTCTCCCCCTCTGATTCAAAAAGTCTGTTTTGGAGGTGTTTCCCCTTTAAGAGTTCAGTGTTAACGCCCATTGTTATGATTGGCTAATGTCAGTGCTGCTTATGCATAAATTATTAACGTTAATCATTTTGTATCACATGTAGGCTACACAATTCTCTGCCACGTGAAACTTCGGTCTTCCGATCTTTTACCATCGTGTCAATTCTCAATTGATTTTGATTCATATGCGCGAGGGAGGGAGAGAGAGAGGGAGAGCAAGACAGTTTGAATGCGCGTGCGCGGCCGGGGCGCTCTCTCTCTCTCTCTCTCTCTCTCTCTCTCTCTCTCTTTTTGTTATTTCAGTAACATGCGCCCTGTCACACTCATCTACATCACTCACCGAACAAATAAGGCTTTGGCGGGCTGCATATGCTGCAAATAAACTCCATCCAACTGCTTTCCCTGACGTCTGGATCATTCGGCAGCATTCAAACATGTTGTTTGTCCACAGCCAGGAACAGCACATCTGCGTGGCGTAAACAGACCCCCTCGCTGCACGTCAACGCATGCGATGATGTCAAACGAGGCGTAGTTGTCTTGCGCTGGAGGCGGTCATATGCAAACGACTGGTACGTCACTTCGTACCGTGACGTCACTAAGTTCAAAGGATCTAGAACGAGCTGTATTTAGAGCTTGATTAAATAAATGGTTTGTTTATAATGGGGAGGACGTCTTAAGCTATGAAACTTGCAGGAGGTTTTAATGGTACAAAGACCTCTTAAATACCAAAAGATCAAGTCAAATTTGGTTTCTCATGTCATGATGACCCCTTTAATAACTTCTTTACAACCAAATGAAACATCACTGAACTTACTTAAGCTGGACTGTTACGTTATTTTCCTCTGGAAACAAACTTTGTTGCATTATTTTCGTGTTATCTCTGTAAAGCTGCTTTGAAACGATCTGTATTGTAAAAAAACACTATATAAATAAATGTGACTTGACTTGACTTTTACACAAAACATTCAATGAAATCCAACTGGTAAATTAAAGTTTAATGGAAAAGTTATATTTATAAATACTAGCCCTAACGATCTAAGCGCATGGTCTAAAGAGCACGACGCAAGTGCACTTAGGGCGTGCCTGAATCCACTTTTGCTAGTTTAATGACGGGAAAAATGTTTGTAATCCTTTTATTTTTAATATATGGCATGTTTGTGTGTTGCTGCACTTCCCTGTGTGTGTAATAAGCAGAGTGTAGCGCGTATTGGACCCACCTATAGGTGCACATTACTAACGCGCTCTTTAAATAACAAAAAAAAATATTGTGCAATTGACTTTAGACCAGGTTTCAGTTGTAGTCTATTTCTGTTGCTTCAAAATAGCAACTCGGGGGTTATTGCTACTCTCCCTGCCTATGCTAGGCTGCATGGATGGGCAGGGAGTTCCAAACTATATTCTATTTGTCAATCATCGTTGACGACAGTGGTCCTGACAGAAATAACTTTGTCCATACCTTTTCTTCACAAAAATTTCACTGCGTGTCTTCAAAAAATCCTGCCAAACAAGGTTTTGCGCTGGCGCAAGCTGTTATTAAATCTGGCTCTTAGTTGTCAAATAGTTTTTTTTGTCATTCATGCACATTGGAACTGAAGGTGAAAAAAAAAATGAAAAAAAAAATTGTCACAGTTTTGTAGTTGTGACAGGCAAACTCAAGCACCCCATGAGACTCAGGTATCTGTTATTACACCAGGCTAAAGACAAAAACAAAAGATAAAAGGGAAGATTTCAGGCAGGGAAGATGCAAGAAGTAATGAGAAATAGGTGAGTCAGAGAGGCACTCTGGTCTAACTTCCTAAACTTTTGCAAACACTAATGCTATTTTAATACTTCAAATAGTATCCAAGTCAGGGATAAAATATGAACAATTAAATGTGTGGCTACATAACCTTAAAGCAAGTTTTGCAACACTTGGGATGGGAATTTTTAGGTGTGTCACGATTCGATTCTGAATCAGGAAGTCACGATGTAAAAAAAAAAAACAGATTCTAGAAGGTTTAAAGATTTTTAATAAAGTCTAAAAATATGTTTGCATTGGCCTGCCAAGCTTTCGAGCTTACACAATCCCATTCTTAACTTCTAACTGATCTGACAAATTATTTCATGCATTAACAATTATGTTTTATTGTAATACAAATATAGGGCCCTATCATACACCCGCTGCAATGGAGTGCCAGGCACGACACAAGTGTTTTTTGCTAGTTTCAGCCTGACGCAGTTATCATTTTCACGTCATGCGCTAAGTTGTTTAAATAGCAAATGCATTTACACCAACTTGTGTGCCCATGGGCGTGCTGGTCTGAAAACGAGGTGTGTTCAGGGGCATTGTTGGCCCCCTTAGGGCATCGGTTCCCAATAGGGGGGTCACGGCTCTCAAGGGGGCCTCAGCGAGCTCTGTGGGGGGTCGCGTCATATTTTGAAAAGTTTTGAACAATGAGCATTAAATAAAAGTCCTTAACTTTTTTTCAATTCAAAATTTACAAAATTTATATAATGAGCGAGTTCATCATGAATCCATTTTCCAATCCGTGTTTTTGTCTTATCCTGAACCACTATGGTACACCTATAGTAACTGTTTACATTGGGACTATTTTACACTTGTTCGGATCGCTGCCACTGCGGAGTAGCCCTGTGTGACTCGTCATAGACGTACACAGAGAAGTAGTTCCGGCTACAACGCTCTTCTGAAAGACGCATTATTCTGTTAATAAACGCAAGTTTATTATCGCTCGCTATAGCGCCCAAAGTGAAAAAAATAAAGCCTCACATTGATAAAGCCTCACAAATAACATGCAAGTATTGAGGCCCCAGACAGCAATAATTTAGTAATAGCCTATATTCTTTCTTTTTTTTACATTACACACCAGTGTGAATATTTTTGTTTTTGCATTTCAAATAGGGCCAATTTATAGGCTACTCATAGGCTTACATTTTTAAATTACAAAGGGCCTACTGATGTTTTTGTTGTTGTATTTTCGAAATTATAGGTTATTATTTGTGCATAATCATATCTGGCTATAGTAAACATACCGTTTGTTTGAAAAAAAACATATTTTGTCATCCTTGCTGCAAGCGTACAAGAGCGATAATATCATTAAATGTGAAGGGGGGCCCTAAAATATTTTCTTGAGAAAAGGGGGGTCTCAGACAAAAAAAGGTTGGGAACCACTGCCTTAGGGTAAACAGAACAGAACCAACATAAATGTATTGCAGATATCATTAATGTTCAATAATTTAATGTACTTTACAACATCATTTAAGAAAAATGAGTCTGATTCGAAGAGGAATATCAGAAGGCCAAGTCCTGACTGGACGAGAGGAGGAGCTGGGGATGGAAGAGGGTAATTAGCATCTTAGCAACGCAATAAAGCTGGTGATAATACTGCAGAAGTTGTTACTGAGCAAATTTTTGTGACCTTATATATAGGAATGCTGTGATAGGTGACACCTATCACAGCATTCCTATATATAAGGTCACAAAAATTTACTCCCAGCTGATTCAAGCTTGACTGACGTGACCTTCCAGAACTAACGCTACTCTTGATTTTAGCTGCTGACATAATTGCATATCCATTTGTAGGAGTTTTCATTTCAGACACAAACATTATGGGAGAAGAATATTTAAATAAATCATGCAACATGATTTTCTAAGGTTTGCTGTAGTCAATATACTGGTGTCTGGGCCATCATTAAACACCCCAAAAAAGCATGTCTTAACACATTTTACATTTGAAATGGCTACGATAGTTGCTGCTGAAGGAGGCACTGCAGTGAACAGAGAGCGTGTGCTAGAAGGAAGATAATATTCTCCAATCGTGTTCATTTATTTGGAATCCCAGTGGAAGACAATTCCCGAACATTGTGTTTGCCAAGTCATGTTATTTTAAATTTTCTGCACCAGTATTGTTAGTAGATTACCCGCACCTGATTATCATCGACTCTGGTTGATTGAGACCCTACACTCATTTGCACTGCTTGTAGATTGTGTTGGTCATTATGGAAATTAGCTGCTGTGTCCATGTTCTTTAATTTGCACATTGTCAGTTTTCACTCCCATCTGCGCTTTTCAGGGATTGCGGTCTCATGCTAATTTACACTGTTTAGTAAGTGTAACTGATGTTTGTTAGTTACAGTAGTTAGATGTGTGAAATACTTTTGTTTATCCTATATTGATTTATTATTTATTATCTTTTCTTTAGGGCTGGGCAAGTTAACGCGTTATTATCGCGTTAACGCATTTATTAATTAATGCCGACAATTTTTTTATCGCACGTTAACGCAGTTTTTTTTTTATTATTATTATTTTGAAAGTCCGTTGCTCACTGGCTCTGAATACACATAGGCCTACAGTCAAACCATGATCACAGGAGGGGTGGGATGTTGGTCAGCCAGCAAATAACCCACCCAAACAAGCAGTAGAGGGGCTTTGGCAGGTTCTCTCCGGTGAACAGAAAGGGAGACAGCGCTCCGCGAGTGAATGACAGGCACTCTATGGATAGTAACCATGGCAACGGCTTCTGTGCGCTATGCAGCTGTAGCCTTTTGAACTTAAATGAAAATTATACATAACTTTACCTGATAGGCCTGTGTTTAGTTTAGCGGAGATGCTCTGCCATGTGAATTCCCTTCTGTTAATGACGTCCTGATAACTATTTAGATTGTGGAAACTCACAAACAGCGAGCAGAGGATCAGTCTCTCTTTGTGCTGCGCGTCGTCAATTCAACTTCTGCAACGGGAGGGCGCGGGCGCGGGCGCGTGCGTGAGGCGAGCATGACCGCAACAGTTTCACAGGAACGCACCCGCTTGTCGCTGCACCTGTGCTCGACCACTTCACCTCACTCTAGGCTGATTTATAATTCTGCGTCGGACCAACGCCGGAGCCTCTACGCTATAGACTACGCGTTGGTTTTTATTTATACTTCGTTGTCCCCCTTGACGCGCAATTACACATGCAGAGGGAGCATGCATGTGAAACCCGGGGAGCGGTTCTAGCAATCACAGCGCTTGCGGTACGCGTAGAATTGACGCATTGTTACATTTTTGGAGAGGTGCACGTCAGGGTACGCGCGCTACACACAGCAGGTACGTAGCTACGGCGTGAGTTCGACGCAGAAGTATAAATTGGGCTTTACATCTGTTTAATGTAATCTAGTGTACGTGGGAAACCATGTCATGACCAAACCTAAGCTACTATAGAGAAGTAACGTTGGTTGACTTATATCTGTAGTAGTGGTCATGACCTCTGACATAGACTGTTGACTCATGACAGTCATGACATAGACTGTTTCTGCTGCTCCCTGATAAAAGATACCTGTTGATACCTGTTCAGAAAAAAAACAAGAAAACTGGACTTGTTTTAAAAAGGTAATGCCCTGGCAGTGGCATAGCTTTGTTTTAATATTTGATTACATTATTGTTTAAATTGAGATTTACAATAAATATTTTATTGCTACTGTGTAAAGGGAATACTGCTGGTATAAAGCACCTTATTTGTTTAAAGTTTTGGCAAACCACATGTTATTGGACTTTTGAGTATATAGCAGTACATTTAAATCAAAAGTGCGCAATACACTACTTTAGAATTCATTATTCACTCTTGCGCATAACAACGCGATTAATCGCGATTAATCGCAATATATTAATGTGATTAATCGCGATAAAAAAATTTAATCGTTGCCCAGCACTACTTTTCTTATATGATAAAAAGAGGCTAGGACATTCTGCCTGCCATCTCATCAAAAAAGACAAACAAAACAAAAAAACATGGGGATGCATCATGAATGCATGATGAAATAATTAATTAATGTGGCCTATTTCTGTAACTTGCAACTATCCGTCCTCTTCTTTCCACACACTTTCTTTGTTTACATTTCTCTTTCCTATTTTTTCTTCACAGCAGGTAGAACTGTAGACATGATCAGAGAGTGGGGGCCTCAGCAAACAGAGCTGTAGTTCAGCCGTGAAATGTGTGTACCTAAAAAAATACACTGTTAAAAATGCATGGCCAAACATAATAAATCCTGGGTTGGATGAATAAGTCATGGCTTGAGTGCTCCAGAGAGGTGGAAGAGATGCACAGAGGGAGGAAAGAAAGCGAAAGCTCAGTGAGAAAAGGCTTAAAATGTCTGGCCCAGTAAGAGATCATAGCATTTTAGTTGAGCGAGGGGGAGAAAGAGAGATAAAGAGGTTAAAGGAATAGTTCACTTAAAAAAAATGATAATTCTGTCATAATTTACTCACCCTCAAGTTGTTTCTAACCTGTATGAATTTCTTTCTTCTGCTGAACACAAAGGAAGATATTTTGAAGAATGTCGGTAACCAGTTGATGGAACCATTGACGTTCATAGTCTTTTTTTTTCCTACTATGGAAGTCAATGGGGTTCATCAACTGTCTGGTTACTGACATCCTTCAAAATATCTTCCTTTGTGTTCAGCAGAAGAAAGAAATTCATACAGATTTGAAACAACTTGAGGGTGAGTAAATGATGACAGTTTTTTTTCATTTTTAAGTGAACTATTCCTTTAAGAAAATGAAAGAATGACTTCCAGAGCACAACAATGCACAGTCCTTCTTAGAAACAGTGTGTTGTGTTCATGAGTGAATTATGTTACTACTATTTTGAAGTGTTGTGTCGTGACGTAATGTTTGTGAGTGAGGGAAGTGAAGAGTAAACAAGATGGATGAAGTTTGCTGCTCCTGTCTCGTGTGCTTTATTGCTTGATAACTCCTGACTGATACCACACAGTTGGATATAGAAAGAGATTGAATTAAATTTGTCTTTGTTCTGTAGATTTATCTTTGGTCTGCTTTTAAAGACTGTCTATACAGAATTTGCTAAATGAGTCGACTTAACCATTTAATCGAAGCTATTTAATTGCAGGTAGTTTTGGTTCATTTCTACTCAGTTATTTCAGTTGATTGACTCTCATTATCTAAATTATAGTCATCATATTAATTATATTGTCATTTGACTAAGTCTGGCTCAGTCGAACGGGATAGAGTTACCCAATATTTATGTGTGCATAAAGCTGTTGAGGAGCAAAACTTTGCCAAATGGGACAGTAATGGTGACTGCGTTTAAAAGACAAAACAACATCAACAATATCATAAAGAGGAAAAAAACAAAAAAATAAACAACTATTAATTCTTAATAACAACTACATGTCCCCCTAAATTCCTACCCTTTTATCAAGCATACAGAATTCAATTATTCAAGTGCACAAGCTTATGTGTATTCACTCCAGCTACAGTGCTCAGAAGCAGACACAACAATATAAAGTTCATAGCTGAGCCTTAGTTTTATTAAGGATTTATCATTCTGTCTAATTAGCTGAACCAGAAAACTTCCAAATAAAGAAATACTGCAGGGAGGACACGTTTTTGTTGTTGTTTTCAGACTGAACACATACACACATTAATGCGGCCAATTGGATCAAAGAGAGTGTGCTATTTGGTCGTTTATATACATATTTCATTAAATGGGTCCTATTATGCCCTTTTATAAAGTCTTGATTTTGTTTTTGGGGTGTACTCGAATATGTTTTCATGCTTGATTGTTCAAAAAACACAATATTTTTCACATATTTTACATTATTACAGCTCCTCTCTCCCCAGTCTGGCTAAACTCGTTGTTTTCGATGAAGCCCCTCCTTCCGAAATACGAAATGTGCTTTTATTGGTTAGCTGGCCCACAGACTTTGCAAGGACAGATTTCACAGGACGTTTCAGAGTGGTAGTTTTTTTTTTTTTTTTTTAATATCTTATAGATACGATGTTATCCACCATTTAATCATATTTGTTGGAAAACTGGTGATACAAACAGTAATCGATCACAAAATCATGGATCATTTTAAGGGCCGGCGAACAGTCTTACAAAAGCGAGAGCTTACAAAAGCTAAAGTAAACACTGCATCAATACTGTAAAGCTTTGCCCTTATTTTACATCTATCATAGCAACTACATAAAGATTATAATTGGAATTGTTCATAGAAAACACAATTACAAATAATGTAATTCTTACAAGTTGTGATCCTTAAACAACAGATTGTCCCGACAAAATGGGAATGGCTATGTCTTTCAGGAGAAGCTTTTGTGGATATAGCCTGCATTGTACTCTCTTCTGGAAGCTGTTCTCTGTAAAATGTGCAGCGCACAGACAAACGTTTAGGTTATAATGTTCAGGAACAGTGTTAAAAATAAATTTGAACCTTTCTAAGTTCGTCGGCCGTAGGACAAACATTTTCCGGGGTGTAAAAAACAGCAACAACAACTCTTCCTCTTCTTTAAAGCAGGGCAAAATGGCATCACCCCCTTTGCTGTTCCCGGGTGCAGGGTTTATGTAAATATTAGGGTTTGTGATGTCACCAACCCAGCTCGTTGTAAGTTTGTTGTAGTCCTTAAAAAGTGATTTCTGTAAAAGACAATATCATATAACATATAATGTTTTGTTTTGTTTTGTTTTGTTTTGTTTTGTTTTGTTTTGTTTTGTTTTGTTTTGTTTTGTTTTGTTTTGTTTTGCACAAAATAGAAATAATACATTCCGCATGACCTGCCAAAAGAAAAGATGTAAAGATGAAAGTGTGATGGGGATATTGTTCTGTATGATACATGGAAAGACAGAAAGAGAGAGAGCGAAATAGAGTAAAGGTGGTTATGGATGTATGGATGTGCAGGCCAGGGTGGAGGAGAGAGGCAGAAGCAGACAGTGATGTATTAGGGACATGTTGATGGGGAGATCAATAGATAAGACATACAGACAGTCAGTGTTTCAAATTACGACAGCTAGTTGTCAGCTGTATGAATTTTGCTTATAATGCACAAATCAACTAAACTTCCTCTGTATATGAACAGTTTTAGCTAGCAAAATAACACACTCTCTTTGATCCGTTTGGCTGCATTAACCTGTGTGTGTGCGTTCAGTCTGAAAACAACAACATGTCCTCCCTGCATAACATGAATGGCAATGGTTTTCTGCTGCAGTGTGAACAGCCACTGTGAATCGTGCACCGCCTGCATGAGACCTTCACACGCACATCCACATACTTACACACACGCCTGCTTCCTCCATGCAATCAGAATAGATTGAATTCCTCTCTCAATCACATATCTTTCTGTCTCTCCTTCACTACACTCCTCCTCCTCACCCCATCAGCTTTTTTCTCTCAGCGGGGATGAAACGCTACCTTACAGCGCATGGGAAATGCAAAAATACATCAGTTTACACAGACACACTCTCAGAGTCGCTATATTAAAACAATGCATGAGCAACACACTCTGAGCAAAGGCTCCCAGGTATACCATAAAGCTTATGTTTTATTGTGCACATAAAGTGGGATCCCGATGTAATATCACATTTAAAATGGAAGTGTTTTTTTTTTTTTCATTTAAACCTTGAAATTCACAAAGTTGTAGGATTTAAAACAAATGCATATTAAGAAGTAAAATAAGAAAAATATATTAGATTATACACTGTTTCTTGGTCACTAATCAAGTAAATTTGTGACATTGATCATTTGACTCTTTGAACAGACGTTCAGAAGTTCTTCCAGTGAATCTAAATGCTAATTTTTAAATCATTCTTGAGAACATGATAATCAAATTCTGCATAATTTATGTTAAAACAAGTTAAAATTAAGGTTAAAATGAAATACTAAGATCAAACACAATGAAATTCATGTTAATCTTTAAACTTTTTACTCATTATCATGATACAAGTATAATTTGAATATTTTTAGATAGAATCATATTAAATAGTGAGCTCAGACTTTTTAACCACACTGTACATACAGTATATGCACATGCTCATCTCATAATTCAGCCCAGTGCAATTATTATTCATAGCTGGTACACACAGAATAATATATTAACAGATACGGGCGTCATGCATGTGCTTAGAAGGCTTTGGTTGGTGTTGTTAACCCATAAAGGAGCTTGAAGATAAAAATGCCTTAAAAAATAATTGCCATTTACCAAAACATTTGGACTCAAATAATACATTTAAATTTTTTTCCTTTCCTTCCAAATACTACTTTTATTTTGATTTTAGAGCTTGCATCTCCCATCAAAATAACATGCAGAAGATGGCACTGAATGGTTAACCCTCTGGGGTCTGATGTGTTTTCTGGGTCCTGGAGGTGTTCTTACATGCTCTGACATTTGTGTTTATTTCTGATACTTGTGACATTTTCATGGCTAAAGTCTGATTACACTGTATTCAGCACAAACTCTGCTACAGTAATATGTCAGCAGCATGTATGTAAAAGTTTTTAGTTTTGAGATAATGACGTTTATGCGTGGTTTGTGAAAAAACAAAAAACAAATATCACTGAAATAAGATCATAAAACCCTTACTAATTATTTCTTCACAAGACTTTTGAAAATTGTATCACGTAGCCTAGAATATTTGCTTCAAAACTATGTGAAAATCATCCTAACTACTCATTCAGATAAGACAATAAAGTCTTTTAGAATGTGTATGACGTGTTTTGGGTGAGAAAGCTTTATGCGAGAAGGCGTACACCACTGTGAATCTCTCATTATTATGTATGCTTTTCACACCTGAGGAAGACAAAGACCCCTCCCATAATGGCCCTATTAAGGTGCTATCAGGCCCTATCATTAGGAGCCTTGCACAAAGAATGAGGAGAGCCTTAAAAAAGAATGGCTTTTTGATTGTTTAGATTTATTTACAACACAACATAATCCAAAGATACACAACAAATGACAAAAAAGAACATTATTGAACACACTGATCTTTAGATCACACACACTCTGTTCAACAGAGACCTTTGTGACATTCCTGAAACATAGTACATACCTGTCCATGTTCCATTTACCATGTTCATGTACAGACTACAGAGACTCATGTGAATGTCAGCAGGACTCAGTGGTCCCTGTAAAAAAACAAAACAACAGCAAACAAAAAAACAACTGTGAATGCTGATATCAAGAGAAAGGCTGCACAATTTTGGGAATACATTTGAGATTTTTCTGGTTAAAATATCTTTTTACAATTTATAAAATACACACACACACACATATATAATGAACACAAGGTGTGTTGTGCAATGCATATAGCCAACGTGTATGGCTGCATAAAATAATAACAATAGTCTATAGCAGGCGGCCTAGTAACACTACACTAGAGAAAAATTTATTGATATGTTACTTCAAATGTTTACAATCGTTATGACGTTCTGACGTAAACCATGAAACCTAATGTTTGGTGCGTTTTGCTTTTCAAACTCAGAGCGCGCGCAGGGAAATTTTACTGGATCGAGCAACTATGAAACATTATTGTTAACATATTATACATATCTAACGTTACGTTTGAGCAGATATCCACAAACACCGTATTTAACAGTAAACCCGGATCTAAACATTATAATATTCACCATAGTAGAGTAAACACTAGTCTACTAGCCTACTATATCATGCTGTGTTTTATTATCAAACATAAGAACAACCTTGTGTCGTACATGAATATAAATTTCGCATTGAAAGGTATGCCTGCCTGTCTATAGTTCATATTTCAACATGTTTCTGTCGATTTCATGCATTTTAGTCTAGCAACAGCTTAACTGCAATTCAACAATAACACTAACTAATATTATTCATAATACATTTCTTACCTTACATCTTTCTTGTCTTCAAATCGCGATCTTCTTCTTCTGAGGTAAGTTAAATCCAATGTAAAATCACAGCGTGTTTTCCAACCTCGGCGAAAAGCATTGGACTGATGAAGTTTGGTGCGTTGTTTTTGAGGTAATGAGGGCGTTCGCGTTCCTTCACGTGGATATTTGCATATCAATCTCTTTTGCGCGCGTGGGCGTGGTCGAATTAAAAATAATGAGCAAGCGTTTGAGAAACTGGAAATCTTGTTGGTTTTATACAAATTACTTAAACAGAGAATATTTGTTTTTGTTTTGAATCAGATAATTTAAAAGTACACACATGTTTATAAAGATACATGGCTCATAAATGTGAGACGTGTATTCGCTGAGTTGTTTCAGTTTATAGACGTGCTCAAGAAAAAAAAAAGTTCACAGAGACGGAGAGACAGAACGCATACCCCGTTTATTTTCTTTATTTTACAAAAGCACAATGGTTTGTTTTTATTGTAAGTGGACACATACAAAAATAGACATCTCACAGATTCTTTTTTCATGTTTCTTTTTTCTGTATGACCATAAATGACGGAGTATTTTAAGTCTATGTTGCTGCTATGTGAAAAAAATCGAGCAAATCACGCCGCCGTGATTGCCGACCCCAGAGGGTTAAAGTGCAAACACAAAGATGCCCATATTAGCATTCATGCAGTAGCTATACTGTATACATCAGAGTGATATTGCTGCGATATAGAGGGCAAAAAACATGGGGTGAGATCTTGTTTGATCATGTGATAAACTTCCTACTGATAAGCTTCCCGAGAAGAAATATTGTCATTAATAACAGCATTATAAATATTCTCCTCATCAATGCAATATTAGCCCTTGATTGTTATCTTGATTAAGTCATAGTCTTAATCATCAACATCATTATTGTTATCATCAGCTTCTTTAAAAATATGCACACACACACACACACATGCATGCACGCAGACACAGAGAAGTGGCACACGGCTGAGGTTTGGGGTTGTGATGAAATAGTGTATCACGTTGGCTGGTCAAAAAGGACAGTGGAATCACTTAGACCACACAGAAATGAATAATTTCTTAAGCACACACACACACACACACACACACACACACACACACACACACACACACACACACACACACACACACACACACACACACACACACACACACACACACACACACACACAGGCCTCTCTAATGCAGTGCTTTCATCAATGCTAAAAGCTCAGTATAGTATCCACAGTGCTCTAAAAAAGTATTTGTACACTTAAGACACACATAAAAATGGTATGTAACAAAATAGCATAAAAGTTACATTTTATTTTTAATGTAGCCCAAAAAGGCATTCAAATAAAACATTTTACAAAACATCAATGGCTGCTGAAAATTCCGCTTTGTTGCCGTCACATTAATTAATTACATTGTAAAATATTTTAAACTAGAATTTTTTTTTTTTTAAATTGCAGTAATATTTAACCGTGTTACACAGTTTTGATCAAATATAAATCAGCCTTGGTGAGCATAAGGGACCATTTTTTTCTCTAAAATTTTCCCCCCAAAATTAAGAAAAAATGTATTCGGACACTTTTGATATGTTGTGTCTAATATAATGACATTCAGACATTTGTCCAAATGTGTCCTAACCCTTTTTGAAACACTATACATTACCGATCTACAGTGTTTCCCCCACATATTTCTTCTGTAGTCCATCCACAGTGAAACCAGCAAGGAAATATGATACATTTTTATGAGGGAGAGACGGGTGGTAATAGGGCTGAGGGGACTGGATTGAGATAGAGATGTGTATAGAGAGAAGACGTGTCTTGATGTCTTTACTGCTTAATGTATTCCATTCATTCTGTATACAGCGTCTTTCCTGCAGAACCCAGGAGGTCTTGTTTGCTCACACACACACAAACACACACGCTCACTCACAGACCACCCACACTAAACTGCAGCGCCACCGTAATTAATTCTGTAGAGATCTGATAACTGAGTAATTACAGGTGGAAGTATGTATGCACACCAAGACACACACACACATCGTTTAATTGCCGTTTATTTTTTGTCTGTGTAGAAGTGCTTTTATTCATTCATTCATTCATTTATTCATTCAATAATTCTCTATTTAACAACAACACTGATTTTTAACAAAACAATATTATCTTATCAAATGTTACGTAATAGATAAAAAACAAAGGAATTCAGACAATCCCCTCACATCTGACATTTTTGCAACATATTTTTCACTTTTAGTGGCATTTCTACTCTGAGCCCTGATGTATTTCTAACCCAATACTGTGTATTGTGTGTACTGAAGAAATTGAGCTCTACTTCAAACAGCAAAAAATCTGTTTGAAAAAGTTTGTAGCACATATTACATATGCATCAATACCAAAATACATGTTGCTATAAAATCACAATTCATTAGTTGTTCACAGTCGTTTTAATCACAATTATTTTAATGGTTTTGCAAAGTCATGCATTTTAATTTTATTGTCAGATGGACAATTAAAAATTTACCTGAACTTTAGCTTTAAGTTTACCAAAACATTTTAATTTTACTGTGAGATGGACAATTAAGAAATAATCGCTGACGTAGTTGTAGTGCAGATGTAATGTGTAAGCAATGGCTTTATAAAAAAAAATGTACAGTGGACATTTAAGATTTACAAGTCATTACTTTTACAACTAATTTGAATAGTATTTCAAAAATATTTTGTTACAAATATTTTTCTGTTAGGCTAATCTTATGTCTGCATTTACATTGCTTAATGCATATCTAAAAATAAACGTGTGCCGTAATTTTGTCCCATGGAATGGTTATCACTCTAGCATTGCAGTGAATCTAGCAAATGTAGATATCACTTCCGAAATGTTGAAGTGTGTAATGGGCCGTCTGTCGTCTAAGCAGCATGAAAAACAAAACTTTTATTCAATGGATTATATATATTATGTCTACACTTTGTTAATGGGAGGTTTTGCACTGAATGAAAACTCTGAATGAAAAAATGAATGTTTTGAGCAGTGAGTGAATTCTAACTTAAACACCTCTGATTGACCATTGTGTTCAAGAAACAAACATGCCTGTGATTGGCTACATTGCTCACCGCTGCAAAAACACATTTTAAATAGAAACATCTGACGCACTCCAGAGTGCAAACACAAATACGCTCTGGAGCATTTGCCAAATCTGTGTAATGGTCACCCGCTGGAGTGCCTTTGAGAGCCACCAGAGGGCACTCCACATCAGACTATTGTCATTCCCTCATAAACTACATCTCCCATAACTCACTGCCCGGACTCTTCATCCCCGATTGCATCCACCTGTGTCTCCTTACCTTGTCAGTCTCAGCCTATATAATAGGCTGGTTTTCACATTCATGCCCTGCGAAGTCTTGTTAGTTGTTTACACTGCATCTCTGAGCGTTTTCCTGGTCTTATGTCTCTTGGTTTTGGATTTCTTGCCTGTCTCTGGATTACCCTTTTGCCTGCGTTCCCTGCCTGCCTGCCTGCCTGCCTGTTTGTTTGTATGTTTGATTGATTGGACTGCCTGCCTGTGTTTGATATTGCCTGTTATCTGGATTACGTCTTTGGATTACCCTTTCAAAATAAACACTGCATTTGGATTCTTAACCTTCATGTCTCGGAGCAGTTCTTGTGATCAAACATCAATTGGTGGACCCCATGCAGCACCGCTGCGGATCCCTTAGGGGTTGCAGACCTCCGGTTGAAGACCCTTGACTTAAAATGTTTGGCACAGCAGCAGAATATCTTAATTTGTATTTGCATTGTGAATTCAGGCTTCTTGAGCAGCAGGCAAATTTATATCTGGGGAATGCACTGCAGTAACCTGCAAATTTGTGTTTGCACCTACCAGTTATCCCACAGGGTGTGTGCGAACACAGTGATATGACATTTATCAGTCTCATCAGTGATGGCTGTGTAAAAATATCACAAACTTCCCTTAGGAATAAGTTTCATGTCAAAGATGAAGAGGCTTGACTTGAGCTGTGGCAAAGGAGAGGGCTAGAGAAAAGCAAACCTGATGTAACAGCAACATGTTGACCTGACATGCTCTGCTGAATGATGCACTCTTCTTTGATATGTCTTTTAACTCTGAAATAATAATGCAAAGCACATGCTGACCTACTCATTTTAGATTATATTAATACTGAGGCCAGATAAAAGTTACCAGCATTCTGTCTGCCGTTTTTTTTTTTTTTTTTTTTGTCTTGTTCTACACCTATTAATTGAATGCATCAGGGCTGAAACAGAAAGTCTTTGGGAAAACAATAACAGAGTAAGAGAGAAATAAAGAGATGGAGCTGTCTGATACGGTTTGTCTAGAGTGTTATATAAAAGGTCAGATTGGTGTTTCCATAGCGACGAGTGATTGACAGGTGTTTTAGTGAAAGGATAGCAATGATAACATAACCTCTAACCCTGTAAAGGTCTATTTCAGCATGAATGGGAGCTTTATGTGAGGTGTGTAGACTGTGTGTTCTTTCTATTTTTCCTCATTGAGTCTCGGTTTTTGAAGGTTATTCTCTCTCTTTTGATTATTGAGTAAATTATTTTCTAACGTACTGACGTGGTACGCCGACTGACACATTGTATGAATATGTCTTGAGGATGGTATAAACACTTAAAATTATTATTTGGTGAACTTTTCAATTGTGGACTGAGGATGCATTCAATTAAACTCAAATACTTAATGTCTTATTAGCAGTTTATTTTAAGAACATAACGCATACTAATTTAACTGTTCTTTGTGTATGTTGTGTACGTGTTGCAGGCATTTGCACAGGAATTTCCAAATGAGTAAAGCATCAGTCTTGAGCCTGTATACTCTTCATGTGTAGTAGCCCTTGAAACTTTAACGTAAAGAAACTGCCTACATATGAACATTAACCCTCTGGGGTCGGCAATCACGCCGGCGTGATCTGCTCAGTTTTTTTCTTATCAGTGCAAAACAAACTCAAAATACTTTGTTGATTTTGATCTTACATATAAGTGTTACACATCATGCAATACTGTTAAATGTCTTCTTTTTTTTGTGTACACTCTTATTAACATCAAAACCTTGTGTTTTTGTAAAATAAATAAAATAAACAGGGTGCGCTTTCAGCTCACTCTGTCTCCGCAAAAATCTTTCTGAAACGCGTCCGAAAAATGAACTGTAACTCAATAAATACTTGTCACAGAGACACGAAAGATTTCTCTTTATGAAGCTGAAATTCTCTTCTTTTTAAATGAAGTAACTTATATAAAAAAGCAACTATTCTCAGTTGATGTAATCTGTATGAAAAGAGAGAGATGTCGGTCTTTTTCCTTTCACCTAATTATAGCGTATGACGTGTTAATGTGACCACGCCCACTGAGAGCGCGCGCTATTCAAACGTTAATGTTGAGGCAAGCCATGAAAACGCCCACATCAGAACGCCCTAACCTTTATCTCGTCTTGCTGCGCACTGAGGAATAATTCCTGGAAAAGTTAACTCAGTTACCTGTTTCATTCGAGGAGCACGGATTCAGCTGATGTAGTAAGTCATTTATTCTTAAGTGCTTTGTTCTAATCGTGTTATTGAATAGTGTCTGTAAACTGCACAAAGACTGTTTAAATTTTAAATGCGTGTCTGTGTGCGAATGAATGGACGAATTCACAGACGCGCGCGCGCTGTGCGTTCATTCACTCTCGCTCCTACATTAGTAAGACTACTGAGATTTGTTCTAATCGCAATATAGAATAGTATCTGTAAAACCAAAAAGACTGTTTAAATATGAATCGGGTGTCTGGGTGTGTGAACAAACGAACGCACAGATGCATAGCCCACTGTTACAGACGAAATAGATTAGAAAGTTTTTACTATAACATAGACATCAAATAAGCTTTAGTTAGACAGTTTCTGCTCATATGTTAAATATATAGTAGCCTACGTTTTGTAAAAAATAAACTAATCAACTGTTATCCAATGCAAGCTTATAATACTTTATATGGAAAAAAAAATATTTTCAAGATGTTTCCAACTCTAACTTTGAACCAATTCTATACAATGACCCATATAACCTATTTGACCAGGATTTGTTTCCAGGTATGACTAAAAATGGGTTTTTGACTTTCATTTATATTTTGATTATATATATATATATATATATATATATATATATATATATATATATATATGAAGAGTTCAGATGCAAAAGCCTCTAGTGGCCATTTGTAATTTTCTTCTAGAATGATCATTTTTATCAAGCTTGGACATTTTAAGTTCAGTAATTTCACTTAAATGACAATTATTAGGTAATCTTCATTGCCATTTAAGTGAAATTACTGAACTTAAATATACAAGCTTGATAAAAATTATCATTCTAGAAGAAAATTTCAAATGGCACTTAGAGGCTTTTGCATCTGAACTCTTCATATATATATATATATATATATATATATATATATATATATCACCTGACCCGCATAATAATGAGCCTTTCATTCAGGTGTGGAAGGACAACATACAAAATTGAAAGGACAACATACATACATATATATATATATATATATATATATATATATATATATATATATATATATATGTATGTATGTTGTCCTTTCAATTTTGTATGTTGTCCTTCCACACCTGAATGAAAGGCTCATTATTATGCGGGTCAGGTGAGAATCACCTAATTATTCATGATGGGGCTTGGACTGTTCAAGCCCATTCGCATATTGGCTTGGCAAACAAAAAAAAGTTTTTCACAATAAAACCCAATTCACAGTTTTATGTGAATGATTAGGCAGGATGTTTTTCAGATCATTTTGAAGAAACACTAGGCAACAACATCCATTAGTCAAAAGTCTTGTGGACACATATTTATTATGTGTTTTGTAGCCTTATTTCAGAAACTTTCATTTTTAGTTTTTTCAATAACCACGCATAAACAATATTCTCTCAAATATACAAACATGTACATACATTTTATATCACATATTATTGTAGCCCTGTTTGTGCTAAATATAGTGTAATTTCACCTGTGCCATTAATATGTTTATAAGCAACTGAAAAAAACACAAATGTCACAGCATGTCAGAACATCTCAAGGACCCCAAAAACACCTTAGACCCCAGAGGGTTAAACACTAACAAGTCTCTCCCTTTCTTTTCTTGCTTTGACACGGATAAAATAACACTTGATTTCAACATTGATGCTCACCATCTAGTTCCGTGCAAAGCTGTTGACTAGATGGGGATTGTAATGGATTGCATGCAGCGAAATGAAGTTATGATAAAACATTGAAGAATTGTGTTGCATGAGGCCATTAACTAAATCAAGCAAGCGACAATTCTTTTAAAAAAGATTTGTGTACCTCTTAATCTTTCTCGTTCGAGAAACAGTCGAGAAAAACGTGCTGTTGCTTGTAGTTTGATTGTTTGTTCTTATTTTCCTTTTGCCCTCTTATTGCCCTTTTTTCTCGGAACATAGCGGACTGCACTGAAACCGTGAACTGTGAGTAATTTGAACCGTTACACCCCTAATACAAATAGGGATGTAACACAATATTACTGTTATTACTGTAATTTTGATAAAATAAATGCAGCCCCAATGAGCATAAGAGACTTCTTTCAAAAACATTACAAAAGCTTGCCAACCCCAAACTTTTAAATGGTGGTGCATATGCTTTCTGTTTTAAAGAGAAATCATCTTGCTAATAGCAAGAATTGTTGCTAAGTGGTTATTTCTTTCCTTTGAAATGTCATTTAGTTGAGGAGATGAAAACCTTTCTCTCTCCATTTCTACATCTCTTCTATTTTCTTTCCTTGGATCTTTTTCTTGCCTTGTTCCCATTGTTTTACACACCTCTCTTTAATCTTCATCTTTGTATTATTCATCTGCTTATTCTCTCTCACACATTTTCACACACACACACACACACACACACACACACACACACACACACGCACGCACGCACGCACGCGCACACACACACACACACAGGCACGCACACACACACAGTGTTGTCACAGTTATTGATGTGTTCATACATCCTCTGTTTCAGTTTAGATTTTTTTATTTCTTTCTTCTAGTATTTTTTTTCAAACCACAGTGTAGTTTGTCACTGTTCATTTCTCTCTCCTCTCGTCCTGTCTCCATATACTTCATCACTTCCTTTCTCCTCACCTCCTCTCTTTGCTCCTCTGTCCATATTATTTGCCTCCATCTGTTTCGCTGTATAGGCTCTGTCTAAACATATTTGTTACGTCTCATGAGGGATATTTTTTTCCTTCCATCCCTAATAACCTGTTTTTTCCCCTCTGTTTTTCTCTCTCACTAGCATGCCATATCCCTCTCGTTTGTCCTCCTCTTATGCTCTACTCGTCCTTCTTTCCGCCTACTCACTGTCATTCCTCTTTTATTCGGTAACACTGGTGTTTTCCAGCAATACAGTCTAATTCAGGCTAACACGTTTAGAAAGGCCTTTTCCCCCTGACTTAGCACTGTTTCGAAGTCTCAGAGTCGAGAATCTGTGTATGTGAGTGTTTTTTGTGCTCACAGGGTCCTGTTTTTTTTTTCTTTATTCCTCTTTAATATGTAATATTACATTCAGTCCTAAATAAATGTCCGCCCCTTTTTTTCAGTGGAAAATTCATCTTTTTGTTACTACTGTATCACTCACTCTTTTTCTGTAATATGAAGAACAGAGATTAAAGTCCCTGTAAAGTCAAAATTAAGTATGTGTTCTGAGTATGTCACACCACAGAAAAATGTGTTATTAGCCATCCAGCCAATTTTGAATGATAAAAAAAGCCGGCAAGTACATAACATAAGCTATCAAAATCTTGAAAAAATGAGCATTACTCTCTGCTCTCAAACGCTGGGGGCGTGTCCGCTGGCTGCGCGGAAACCACGCCCACTAGCGGGAAAGCTGTCGACGGCGATATTAGGTGATACTGCTTTCGGGATGGGAGGATGATAGTTGTTTCGGCCCCGTTCACCAGTAACAGCGGATTATCAGTGAATACCAGTTGTCTCTGAGAAAAGTTAATAAACTACAGAGGCGGGTGTTGGCGGTGATCCTCAGCTCTTCATCAAGGTTGGCTCTACACAAAATTAATCCACCTCTTCTTGATGTGATCGTTTTTAGGAAATTTAAATAAAGACACCGATCTGTTTTGTACATGATCGCATCCAGGTAGTAGCCTATATGCATTTCCGTGTTGAAGGCATAGCTAGCTAGCAAACAGTAAGCTGTAGTAACTAATAGTACTGACAGTAACTCGCGTTTGAGCGGCGAATGCGAATGGGGTCGGGAGAGATCAGCCTCAGTGGCCTCGGAGTGTCATCAAGTAGGGGCGTGTCCACGAGCTCATGGGCTCCAGTGCGTCATCAAGCCCTGTTTTAGCCCCGCCCAAAAAATCTGTAAAATAGCAATGGTGAAAAACTGTTTAACGGTCTAACTCCGCATTTCAGTACTTCACAGTTCACAGTCTTTGTAATATGTTTTAGCAATACATTTGTAACATTTATAATGTCTTTAGAATTTTTTTGTAGAATTGCCTTTACAGGGACTTTAAGAACTAAAGTGTAGCCCTTGACCTTCCATCTCTGGTGTGCTGAATGAACCAGAAACATAAGCACGATTAATTTTATTTAATTTTTTTCAAGATTTTTAACATATTAATATTTTGTGGTCTGACTGCCAAAAAATAAGAGTTAAGATTAAAAATACAAAATTACAGTTTTATTATTTATATAGGTTCGACTTGCCGTTTTAAACAAAAACTAGTCACAAAATAAAATGACACAACAGTTTTGCATACTGATTTTGAAATGTTTATGATTGCATACTATAGTATGTATACAGTATACAGTGTCTACTGAGTTATGCATTATCCCTTTCTGAACAGTCAGTGATATCCGAAACGGTTTCATAAAATCACAAACCCAAGGAAACAAAATGGCTTTCCAAGGCACCATAATGTAGTTTCTAATGATCTAGAAAAATTTCAGTTGAGCTTTAGTGATGATGATCCAAATATTTAGTGAGTACAATGCACATGGATTATTTATGAATTTATTTCTTTAAAGTTCTTCGGGCACCCTTTTTATATTTTTATTTTTTTAACAACGACTGCAAAACCATATGCACAGGATTGTGACATATCATAGGCAGTGAAAGATGTATGTTTTCAGATTGCTCATCAATTTTCACTGCCTGTGAAGGGCATGTTTCAGCTTTCAGACACCATTAAGGACTCATAGAACATTTAATATGAGAAAAACCTTCATTATTTAAATATATAATATATTATATACCCATCCATACATCCATACATATACATACATACATACATGGTCTAATTGGAAAATAAGACACAGGTCAGGACAATCAGGTCAACAAAAATCACATTGACAACAGAAAACCTCAAGATACTATTCCATTAACACTCACAAAGATCAATTCTAAGACACACTCATTCCTTCTTTGCCTCTCTTTAATTTACATGTATGTGTATAATTATGCTAAATTAAAAAAAAAAATTGTAAATGTTACCTTTTAAAATGGCACAAACCCTTTAAAAAATATTTGTTCCCTTTCAAGGGAACTTCGAGCTGCGTCAAACGCTGCGGGAACGCCCCTGTGTTGTGCGTCATGAAGCACGTATGGATTCAGCCCAATGTAGAGATAAAACGTCATAGGCGGGTGACGTCATCGACCAGGAAACTATAAAGCACCCCAAAAACACAAGCACATTAGCTTCTGTGCCTTCAGTCGCGCTACATGTGAATCTGTCCCTGTGTGATATTGTCTGTCTTTACATACTCTGCACCACACAAACAATTTATACTATATATTGAGAGAATGGCGGACGAACAACAGTTTAAGAAGTGTGTTCCTCCCTGCTCGCGCTATCTAACGGGCGGGGATACACACGATCTTTGCGTTGTTTGTTTGGGAGTGCAGCATGCCCAGTCAGCTCTCGAGGGGGCTGACTGTGAGCATTGCGAGTGTCTGCCGTTAAGGACGCTCCGCTCCCGCTGGGCGCTCTTTGACGAGAGCGGTTCGGTGCGCGCTCCCCTGCGGTTCGGGTCCCGCTTCTGCCAAGGCAGAGCGGCGGCGCTTATCGTGGGGATCGCAGATGGATCTCTCAGCGGGGGTTGAGACGGGCTCTGCCTTATCTCTCCCTTCACCTGTGAGATCCAGTGCCTCAGTCCCGGGTTCGGAAGCACGCGCTGCGGTTTCTTCCGCTCGGGCTGAGGCACCAACACTGCAACTATCCAGTTCTGAGGATCTGGATGTTGTTAGTGTTGAGGGCGATGTGGAGGATTCGCCACCCCACACTCCCGAAAGTGATGAGCTAATGGAGGTTTTGACAAGAGCTGTTGAAAAACTCAGTATCGAGTGGCCAGTGACTAGACAGGAGTCTGTTTCTAAATCAAAATTAGATGAGAGATTTTTGCCGTCACGTGTGCAGCCTCCACGCCGGTGCCTGCCGTTTTTCCACGATCTCCACACCGAGGTGTCGAAATCGTGGAGAAAACCGGTGTCATATAGAGTGTTTAGTCCCCAGACTTCAACTTATTCAAATATTATGGGAGCTAGGGCTTATGGTTATGGTGCTTTGCCTCGTGTGGAAGAGACGCTTGCGAGCCATCTCTCCCCCGAAGCAACATCATCCTTTAAGGCACCGGCATTACCCACCAAGCCTTTAAGAAACACCTCGGCTTTGGTGGGTAAAGCGTATTCGGCAGCAGGTCAGGCTGCGTCATGCCTGCATACTATGTCAATCTTGCAGGCATACCAGGCTGATCTGCTAAGGGACGTGAGTGAGAGTGAGGAGGTCAGTACGGACGTAGTTCGGGAACTACGTCAGGCTGCTGATTTATCCCTGCGTGCCACCAGTGAATCGGCCAAGCTAGTGGGTCGTTCTATGGCAGCTCTGGTGGCCGCAGAAAGACATTTATGGCTAAATCAAACCAATATAAAAGAGAAAGAAAAGGCTTTTCTTTTAGACGCTCCTCTCTCTCCCCTGGGTTTGTTTGGTGATGCAGTAAATTCGGTTATCGACAAATTCCAGGAAGAGAAGAAACAAACTGCAGCTTTTAAGAAGTTTCTTCCCCTAAAAGTTCACGTCCCTGGGGCTGCTGGGCGGGACCAGCCCCGGCCGTCTACGAGCTCATCACATAGAGCGCATTAGAGGCAGAGTGTCGCGTCTCGTGCTCCCCCTGCTGGACAGTGGGCTCAGCCGCGACACTCTCAGCCGAAGCCTTCTAGCAATAGAACTGATCTGAGGACAGTCATATTGGCTAGGAAGGCTTCGGCTAAGAAGAAGTCCTGACGCCAAGGCGTTCAGGATACTGAGGGTGGTCCCCACCGAGGCGGAAAGGTGTTCACCTCTTTTTACGGTGCCCATTCCTCCTCGGTGCCCTCATGGGCTCGTTCTGCCAACTCCGCCTTCATGCCGGGGCGCAGACGGTCCCAGCGAGCGCTTTCCCGAGGGACGCTCGCTCCCTCTGAGGAGGGTCTCAGAGCAGTCAGACCAGTTGTTCCCTGCCGGTGCGCCGTTACAGGGCGCTGCATTTGCTGCTCAAGTTACACCAGAGGCCAGTCTCGAGAGACTGGTACCCTTAGTAGATTTTCTGGCAGAGTGGAAAAGCCTTCCAAAAATATCTCATTGGATCCTGCAGACAGTAGAAAAGGGTTATTCTATCCAGTTCAGATGTCGTCCACCAAAATTCAGATGGGTTCTGCACACAGTGGTGGGGCCCCGAGCAGGCTCTGGTAATGGGACAAGAGGTGAAAACGCTCCTTCAAAAGGAGGCTATAGAACGGGTTCCTCCTCCCAGTTTGGAGTCAGGTTTTTACAGCCGATATTTCATCGTTCCAAAGAAGGATGGGGGGTTGCGTCCAATTTTAGACCTGCGCCTATTGAATCGCTCGGTAGGGAAGCTAAAATTCAAGATGCTCACTATCAAGCAGATCGTGTCTCAAATCAGATCCGAGGACTGGTTTGTCACGATAGATCTAAAGGACGCATACTTCCACATTTCCATCCTTCCACAACACAGGAAGTTCCTGAGGTTCGCCTTCGGGGGCGAGGCGTACCAGTACAGGGTTCTTCCGTTTGGCCTAGCCTTATCTCCCCGCACTTTCACGAAATGCATGGTTGCAGCACTAGTGCCTCTGAGGCTTCAGGGCATTCGTATTCTCAATTATATCGACGATTGGTTGATTTTAGCTCAGACGGAGCAGATGGCGGTTCGGCATCGAGATGTCGTCCTCGCTCATATCAGAAAGTTGGGGTTGAGGCTGAACGCAAAGAAAAACGTATTATCTCCTTCCCAGAAGACCACTTTTCTGGGTGTCGTTTGGGATTCGGTCTCGATGCGGGCTCGACTCTCTCCGACCCGCATCGCTTCGATTCTCTCAGCTGTGAAACAAGTAAAGCTAGGCCAGCTACTCACTGTGAAGCAGTTTCAGAGACTGTTGGGTCTGATGGCAGCAGCGTTCAACGTTATACCTTGCGGCCTGTTGTACATGAGACCGCTACAGTGGTGGCTCAGGGCCAAGGGATTCTCCCCGAGGGGAAATCCGCTCCGCACGATCAAAGTCACACGGCGCTGCCTTCGTGCTCTGGTCATGTGGAGAGAAACTTGGTTCCTATCCAAAGGTCCTGTGCTGGGGGCTCTTTGTCGTCGCATAACGCTAACGATGGATGCTTCCCTCACAGGGTGGGGGGCGGTCATGAGTGGTCGTCCAGCCCAAGGTCTGTGGCAGGACCATCATCTATCGTGGCATATAAATTGTCTAGAGATGTTGGCTGTGTTTCAGGCTCTGAAACACTTCCTAGCAGACCTGAGAGGTCATCATGTGTTAGTTCAATCAGACAACACGTCGGTGGTCTCATGATATAAATCATCGGGGGGCCTGCGGTCTCGCCGGCTTTACAAGTTGGCCTGTCAGATCCTCCTGTGGTCCCAAGGGAAGCAACTATCTCTAAGAGCAATGTATCTTCCTGGGTATTTGAATGTGGTAGCAGACTCCCTGTCGAGGCAGGGGCCGAGGCCAGGGGAATGGAGACTCCACCCCGAGGTGGTCGAGCTCCTTTGGTTGAGTTTCGGTCGCGCCGAGGTGGACCTATTCGCTTCCAAGGAGACCACGCATTGTCATCTGTGGTTCTCCATCAGTCATCCAGCCCCCCTGGGGTTGGACGCTATGGTGCAGCCGTGGCCGAGGTCACGTCTGTACGCCTTTCCCCCGATTGCTCTGTTATCAGGAGTTCTGGAGAGGGTCCGCCGGGACGGGGTCAGCCTACTACTAGTAGCCCCGTTCTGGCCGGCCCGAGTATGGTTTGCGGACCTGATTTCTCTCCTGGACGGCTCTCCTTTGGAGCTCCCGGTCAGGAGGGATCTACTCTCTCAGGCGGGCGGCACGATACTTCACCCCCGCCCAGAATTGTGGAAACTGTGGGCTTGGCCTCTGAGGGGGCCCAGCTCATAGACTCCGGTCTCTCAACCGAGGTTTTTGAGACCATTCTTCACTCCAGAGCTCCATCCACGAGGAAGCTTTATGGCTTGAAGTGGAAACTTTTCACTTCTTGGTGTTGAGAACACCTGCAGGACCCAGTTAACTGCCCAGTGGGTGCAGTGCTGGAATTCCTGCAGGAGCGCTTCTCCACAGGGTTATCCCCCTCCACACTAAAGGTCTATGTGGCGGCACTAGTTGCTTACCACGTCCCTTTCAGTGGATTTTCTCTTGGGAGACACCCGCTTATAACTCGTTTCCTCCGTGGCACTTTGAGGCTGAGGCTACGTTCCCAAGGTCCCTACTAATGTCGTTAGACCTACGGTTCTGCAGGCTTTCTGTCCTCCTCCATTTATGTCATCGGACCAGGAGAAACTTAGGGGGCTTTCACACTAGCACTTTTGGTGCGCACCCGGGTTCGAATGACGTCAGAGTTCGGTTCGTTTGGATGATGTGAACGCTGTCTTCCGAACTCGGGTGCGTACCCACGAACCGTGCTCGGGTCCACTTAAAAAGGTGGTCTGGGGTACGGTTCATGTGAACTCCAGTTTGGTTCGCTGCTGATATGAACGCAATCGAACCAAACCGCGGAAGTGAACCGCTATTGATGACGTATAATGTATAATGTGGTCGACAGGACAGTTGTCAGTGCGCGCGCGTGTGTGTGTGTGTGTGTGTGTACACTTACCTTGACGAAAAGCGGGATTGACGCACTGCAAGCAAAGAGATGATTTATGCTCGCCTCCGCAAAAATTGTCTTCGGCTGACAGCCAGCTGTCTTTGGAACGATTTTAGTACCCAAGTGTGTTTCTGTATCTTTTCTTTAAAAACAAAACCAAAGGTTAAAAAAAAGAAGAACAAATGTGAAGCGAGCAATTCTATCCATTTTGACGCCTTTTCATTCATAGCGGCGCCGGTTACCAAGCAACATGATTACGCGCCAGCTGCAGCTTGATGACGCAAGCGTACCGCGGTTCGGATACAAATAATATAATGTGAACACAGTCCATCGGGGGCAGGGGGATGGGGGAGCAATCGAACTCGGGTTCGGAACAGGAAATCGAACCAAGTGTGAAAGCGCCCTTAATTTACTCTGCCCTGTTAGGGCATTAAATGCTTATGTCCACAGAGCTGCCCTGTGGAGGAAATCAGAACAACTATTTGTATGTTTCGGGCCACCCAGGAAAGGGTGTCCTGCGTCTAAACAGAGAATGAGCAAGTGGGTGGTCGAGGCTATCTCACTTGCTTATGAGTCGACTGGCCAGCCTTCACCTTTGGCTGTTCAAGCCCACTCTACCAGGAGTATGGCTGCTTCAAAACCTCTATTGTCGGGGGTTTCCCTGAGTGATGCTTGTGATGCGGCTGGATGGTCTTCACCGCATACTTTTTTTTAAGTTCTATGACCTAGACTTAAGCTCTACCCCTGGGGCACAGGTGCTCTCGTCCTCTGTGCGCTAGTTCTCACATGACGGTCATTTGGTCCTATGGCGACGTGGGTATTCGCGTTCCCGCAGCGTTTGACGCAGCTCAAAGTTCCCTTGAAAGGGAACGTCTCAGTTACGTATGTAACCCTTGTAGGGCTGTGTTGAAAAAATCGATTCACCAATTCTGAATCGATTTTCATATTAATTTCTAAAGATCGATCCGTAACTCAGAGGATCGATTTAATAATAGGCTTACATTTTCCCTGTGAACTTTAACTTGCCGCGACTGGGAGATCCCTATATGCGCATTGAAAGGCTTTACGACAACGGACTTTGAGTGAGTCATTAACCCTCTGAGGTCGGCTATAGCGCCGGCGCGATTGTCTCGCTTTTTTTCTTATCAGTGCAAAAGAGACTCAAAATACTCTGTTGATTTTGATCTTAAATATAAGTGTTATACATAATTCGATCATGTTAAGTGTCTATTATTTTTCTATATACTCACAATAAAAACAAAGTGTTGTGCTTTTCGACAAATAAAGAAAAATAAACATGATCTGCCTTCTCTCTGTCTTTGAAGTCCATTCTGAAACGCGTCCTAAGATTAACTATAACTCCGCAAATACTTGTCATACAGGCACGAGAGATTTTTCTTTATGAAGCTTGAATTCTCTTCTTTTCAATGAAGTAATTTATATAAAAAACAAATATTCTCAGTTTATGTAATCTGTATGAAAAGAGAGTGATTTCAGTATTTTTTTTCCCAGCTCATTACACTTCATTACGCGTTAATCTGACACGCCCACGGAGGACGCGCGCTATTCAAACGCAAATGTTGAGGCAAGCCATGACAACGCCCACATCAGCCGTTCCACCGTGGCGGTAAAATGTGTGGTGTATTTGCTGCCTTTTACCGCTAAGAGGCGCTACAATCATAGACTCTGAAAAGTGTTCGTTTATTCTCTCTATTGCGTAATCTGCTGCCGCGCATTCAGAGCGATTGAAAGCTGGTAGCATATGAATTCAAGTGAAACGTAGTTAAAATAATTAATAATCACAATGCAGAAATTAGGCTACTACAATTAAATGGAATAAATAATGAAAACAATTCAACATAAAACATTGCAATAAAAAACATTTAGGATAAGACGTTGACCTTCACAGTATACAGACGGTAGCTCAGTGGTTAAAGCAACAACTCGAGATTCAAGGAGCTTCAATCGACCCGAGATCGAATCTCAGTGTAGCATACATGTTTTTAACCGATGTTGGCCGACAGCGTTTATATTTTACCACCTTGATGCTTAAATAGGTAACTGTTTATAACTGTTTACTTATTTAAAGTCAAGAGTTTTGTTTAATTATCATTACAACATACATTTGCTACATTCCCGTAGAACCGCAGCCGCTGCACAAAGGACACAAACTGATGAAGGAAGATTGTCAGCCGATTGCGTTATTTAGTCTCCCTCGCTGCGCCCGCCGGGTCTCTCTCGAAATTAAACATTTAAAAACATGTAAAAACACATCATACAGCTGATAATACTGTATATGTCTCTGCGTGTCAGCCATACAAATCACGAAAAAAATATTTAGCCTTTAATTGTTGCTTCAAAGACACAGCATGCCTTGTTGAATTCACCTTACAATAACTTCAATTGAAATTTTGTGTGAAAAAAAAAACTTTAAATAGGCTACAATAAATAAACTACAATATTTATAATTTAATAAGATATGGGGCCTACATTCAGACACAGATTTATCCTTACAATAATTTTGCCTGCTCATCAGGCTGGCTATCCGACACTCTCCATATGAAAGAGGAACATTAACACCTTTGTCCAGCAACTGTCCCTCCAACCCCCCACAGGCTATCGGAGTCTGAGGCTGACTTAACACAAAGAGAAGTCGCAATTCACACTTAAATCGCTATTCTAGACAGTGTTGATAATGAAGGAATTAAATGATTTAAGTTACATGTAGACTAGTGATATTTCTGTCATAAAAGTGTATTACTAAATATTTCATTATTTCAATAATTGATTAAATAAAACTGGTTTGGGCCAGCCTTTTCCAAGCAAAACTAAATATAATCTGAAAAAAACGCATGTTAATGTGTTGTCATGAACAAAAAACTCAATATTATTCTACAGGGATCTTTGGATCCTTAACCAGGCATGCAATTATTTAAGTTTTTTTTTTTGTAGCTATTATTCAAATAAATATCGAACCACGGTGCTTCGTGGTAATGCTGCTAAATTAAATAACATTTATAGAATAATTATGAACTTAAATGAAACAGTATCGCAACATTTCGACAAATAAATTATTTGATCTGTTTTTACATTTTAATTCAGGGCGATTTAGCCTACAAAATGGAGCGAGATTTTCACCCTTGTCTTGTCATTTTCTCATTGGGAAGCGCTTACATTGAGTATAGATCCTCTGTACCTCTCGTTTTCATATGGATTACGTAATCAGATAACATTTATTAGCCTAAATATTTAGACATTTAAAGACTTTAGACATAGCCGATTTCTTATCGTGACTGAGCTGAATCGGCTTTTGGTTCATTTTTGTGACGCGCAGTTCCCGGAGACAGAGACGACAGATATAAACTGTTGTCGTTAGCCTAATAATATGAATACAAGTTTACAGTTTTGAACGATGTAAGCTACTCTACTCTTATCTGTATGACCAAAAAATTACGGAGTCTCCTATTAAGTTATTTTAGCTGTAATGAGAAAAATAAATTGCCAGAATAAAACCCGACTTTAGAAAAATGCATAGGGCCACTCGGCGTGGTGTGCCAAAACACTTATAAACTTCAATATTTCATTCAAAATAATCTCAAAACGCTTTGTGAAATTTGAAAAGCCGTGCATGCATTAGGCCACTGGAACTAATGAACAACTGAAACGCTGGTTTTGATTTTATTGTTTGTCGTTTAAACGTGCCTGTTGCATATCTCTATTTTATATATTTGATATGGTCTATTGGTGAAGTAGCCTAGCATTGATTAGCTACTGTGGAGGGAGGGATGTGGGGATTAAAATAATTCAGCAGAAGCAGGGATGTTTAGACCAGAAGGAAATCCCCGTCCCCCCTGGCAAATCACACTTTACTTAAAACCATGTTTTTTAAAACTCTAGGTTGTAGGGAATCAAAAAAAAAAAAAAAAAAAAAAAAAAAAAATATATATATATATATATATATATATATATATATATATATATATAGATATAGCCTATATATAATTTTTTTTTTTTTTTACAGAACTGCTTTTGAAATTACGGAGTAGGCTTTAGCCTATTAAGTTCTTAGCTGTTACCTGTTATGAGAAAAATAAATTCAAATGAACGCGCCGCCGCGTTTGTCAAACTCTAATTCAACATGCCAGAATAAAACCAGATTTTAGAATAATGCATAGCGCCACTCGGCGTGGTGTGCCAAAATATCCTAATTATAAACTTCAATATTTCATTCAAAACCATCTCAAAACGCTTTGTGACATTTTAAAAAGCCTTGAATGTATTAAGGCCACTGGAACCAGGATTGTAACTGAAACGCGCTGCATGTCTCAATACAGGAGCAGAAGCGCTGGTTCAGATTGTATTGTTTGTTGTTTAAACGTGCATGTTGCATATTTAAAAATATTTGTTAAAAATAAATGTTTGTTGTAGGCTTATTTGGAAATGACCATAACTTGTAGTATTTCATCCTTACTGTTAATTGCCCCACTTACGTTTTGCTAAATGTCCCTTTGCGCCACCTGGCGGTCATTTCGCGAACTACTTTGAAATGCGACTGGTTTATTTTTACGGCGGTGGATTTGCCGCGGCGGTAATAGGCATTCTGGTTGACTACCTACTGTACTTTAGTAAACGTTATTTTTACATGTACACATACAAACTATATTGCTATAGCCCACTGAGATTTCTTCTAATCGTGATATACTAGTGTCTGTAATGACAACATTTCGTTGACTAATTTTGGATAGATTATAAAGTTTTTACTATAAAATAGACATCAAATAAGCTTTAATTAGACAGTTTCTGCTCATATGTAAAATATATAGGATGTTTTGTCACAAATAAACTAATCAACTGTTATAGTGTTTGTTCCAATGCAAGCTATATCAAAATAATGAATCCTTAACTTTGAAATATGTATGATAAAATCTATTGCCTACTTTAAAGAATAATACTTTATAAGACATTTATGGAAAAAGACAATTTTATTTTCAAGATGTTTCCAACTCAAACTTTGAACCAATTCTGCAGAATTGCCCATACAACCTATTTGACCAGGATTTGTTTCCAGGTATGACTAAAAATGTGCTTTTGGCTTTCATTTATATTTTGATTGTTTGTGTATATATATATATATATATATATATATATATATATATATATATTTATTTATGTATTTATTGTCCTTGCATTCTTTCTTGTGTGACACCCCCGAATGAAAGGCTCATTATTATGCAGGGTCATTGTCTGCTCAGGTGAGAACCACTTAATTATTCATGATAGGGGTTGGACCGTACAAAAAAATGTTTTTCACAATTTAAAACAATCTATTGTTTTATGTGAATGATTAGACAGGATGATTTTCAGATCATTTTGAAGCCTTAACTCTAGGCGACAACATCCATTAGTCAAAAGTCTTGTGGACACATATTTAGTGTGTTTTGTAGCCTTATTTCAGAAACTTTATTTTTTTGTTTTTTCAATAACCATGCATAAACAATATTCTCTCAAAAATACAAACATGTACAAACATGTTGCTAACATATTATGGTAGCCCTGTTTGTGCTAAATAGAGTGTAATTACACCAGTGTCATTAATATGTTTCTAAGCAACTGAAAAAAGCACAAATGTCAGGGCATGTCAAAACATCTCAAGGACCCCAAAAACACCTCAGACCTCAGAGGGTTAAACCGTTCATTCAACGAACACGTTCAGAAAAGCTGATTCATTAAAGAGATAATGAAACAAGGGTGTTAATTATTTTTAACTTTGAGTTCCACTTTTCAAGGCTCATCTAAGCAGCAATGCGTCGCATGGGTAACGCTGAAGCTGATGCTTCTTTTATTAAAGACCAATATGGCATTGATTCAATGCGTGACTCGCTGAGTTTATTTCCCCACGGCTTCCTCGCGCTGTGGGAAGCTGACCAGCGCTGCTGCTGACGCATATTTCCGTGACGTGAACGTTAAAAGGATGATACGACAAATATTTCGCTTTCCTTTTACACGGCAACCTTTCCACGAATATGACTTCAAAGACAGACGCAGGTAATCGCACGCGCTCTGCCGATCTCTCTCATTCACTGTCTGTGGGAAGCCTCTGTAGGCTACAAATCACCATGATAAACAGTCTTATTATCATTATGAACTTGTTTAACATTCAATACACATGCATGAAGTTCAAAACATGAAGGGTATAGCCTCATAAAAAAACTTGAATATTGCTGCGGTTACTTGCAATCCTATGCGGTTGACTTGTCAGTGTGGTAGGCTACTACAAGACAGGGTCCCCGCGAGTCCTTAAAAAGTCTTAAAACGTCTTAAATAAAATTTTCGCTTTTTAAGGCCTGAAAAAGTCTTAAAATCTGAAATTTCCGTTAAGGAGGTCTTAAATTTCACGTACGGGCCTTACATTTCTTGTCCGACTCGTCATCCGTTAGTTTGTTTTGTTTTTTGAACAGTGCGCACCATTTGGGGGCAGCACTTTTCTATGTGGGTGCAACCTGCTTCATTCCATAGGTGACTGAAGATGAATGCGTCGCGTTGAATGGTCGCCACACCATTCTGTGTCGTGTCGCAGTGTTAATTCCGTTATTGAAAACCATGACGAAAAATGTTTGTTGACGACTTTTTTTCCCCTGACTAAGACAAGACCATGAGAGACGATACCCACGTCATTAAACGATAACTGTGACTACCGGTATTATATCAACACCTACAATATCGTTGACGAAAAAAGACGAGACTAAAGTGTGCTTAAAAAAATAAAACCACTTTTTTGTAGAATAAAGGAGACAACAACACATTACAGACTGTGTTTACGAGCGAGCGTTCATGCTTACGGTTGCCAGATGTAAATAATTAAATCCCCAGTCAGAGCTTTTCTGTTAAAATAACACGTTTTCTAGCCGGTCTTGTCAATGGTATCTGGCAACCATGCTCGCGCGCGCGCTCTCTACACTGCTGAAGAAGCGCGGATGATCTGAAAACACAGACAAGTAAGCTGGAGTTCAGTGATCTTCATTTGATATTTTCTACTTAAATTAATTAAAGTGTCATTCAGTTGGTCTTTATTCTGTCACGAGCCGCTTGCGCTGTTTGTGCGACTAAATCTGCGATCAATACAGGCTGATATCTAGCAGTGTTTTTAATGTTGATCATTTTATTGCTATTTTGCAACGAAAGCCACGGCAGAACTGCAGCACACAGCGGTGATTCGAGAACGAATCTGTGGCTTTGAACGAATCGTGAGATTCAATGACCCGTTCATAAATACAGCCACTTGCTTTGTTACCATAGACTGTGTTTGTTACTGAATGAATGAATGACTCGATGCCGGATGACTCGCTCATAAAGACAGTGACTTACCGCCACCTACTGGCGATTTTAATTTAATCTTTAAAAGTATTACCTCGTTTTTACCATCATTGCATATTTATTGAACATTGTTTGATTTAAAGCATTATTTATTTTATAAAAGTATTTATAAAGGTAAAAAATGAACTGGAAAAAATCGATTAAAATGGGCAGATATTGTCCCTCAATGGAAAAGGTGTGACTGCAGTCTAAGTGCAAGAGGGGTTACGGCACTATAAAAGATTGGAGAACCACTGAACTAAGGAACAGGGATATGTAGAATTGCACAAGTGCTACTGCTAAAGAGTGCATTGTCAATACAGCCTGTTACCTGGATTCAAATGTCTCAAAAGCTTAATTGAATTGGCCTAAAGCGAAAAATTATAATGTCATTTTTTGTCTAAAGACTACATATAAAATAGCTACCAAAATTAATGTCGGTAACTGAAGTTTGACTTTGTCAACTAAAACTATGAAAGACAAAATGACTAAAATGTGACCAATAAGACCAATAAGCATTTTCATCTAATCTAAGAGACTAAGACTAAGACTAAAAAAAAAATTGCTGCCAAAATTAACACTGTCGTGTTGAACATTTTCCTGTTTTTTTGTCGTGGTAAAGTCTTAAATTTGCCTTTTAGAGGACTTAAAAAGGTCTTAAAAGTCATTAAATTTGCTGTTAAAAAATGTGCAGATACCCTGCAAGATTGCGGATATCGCGTCAGCCCTACTACTGCTGCTGATATACCTCTGCGTCCTCAGTCGTCTACACCAGTGCAAGTTTGTGAAAGCAGTTGTATCAACACTCTGGAAGGGGGATTGTTCTTTACAACCATCCATACTCAGTTGAATGTCTATAATAATAGTATCAATATGTTGCATAACTACAGTCCTGTAATTCAGGTAACAGCTGGAAAAAAATGCTTTTTTCAAAAACACTGATCTAAATCTCGAAGATCGGATCGAATCGGATCGAATCGAATCGAATAATGATAATCGATTCAAGATCTTGAGAATCGGAATCGAATCGATTCTTGTAATTTGAATCGAAACCCAGCCCTAAACCCTAGTTCCCTGATAGGGAACGAGACGCTGCGTCGTTCCGCCATTCTCCCGGCACTCCCGTTAGCGCTTCCTTCAGGCCTATCAGAAGCTAATGCGCTTGTGTTTTTGGGGTGCTTTATAGTTTCCTGGTCGATGACGTCACCCGCCTATGACGTTTCATCTCTCCATTGGGCTGATTCCATACGTGCTTCATGACGCACAACGCAGGGGCGTTCCTGCAGCGTTTGATGCAGCGTCTCGTTCCCTATCAGGGAACTAGGGTTACATACGTAACCGAGACGTTCTTTGTTTTTCTTCTCTTGGCTCGCTAATTGCCATTTTTTTCCAGAAGCTTGGCACCAGGCTCTTGCCCTTTTAGTGACAGAGTACAGCTGAAGTGGCAGCATCCTAAACAGGACACAGTGAGCGAGAGAGGAGGGAGGGAGGGGAGACCATGGTTATCAGCACCAACAGATGGGTAGTCCCTCCATTCATTGTTAGGAGATGGAGACCCTTTTCAGACTGAGGCAGTCACATGGGAGGTGCCGGGGGCAAGAAAAGGAAAAAAGAGAGTTATGAGCATTTGCAATCTCATATCATTATGCTGGTACTTGTGTATGATGCACTGTGAAAGTGAGAACTCGTAATCCTTTTTTTGGGGGAGTGGAATAACCGTTTCTTTTCTTTTTTTCAACCTTAGAAGAATGACTGACATGAATCACAAAATGGGCTTATTTTTACTAAAGAAACTGAAAAAAGGTACATTTACTTTATGCAGGGATTTCTTTTAAAACCATTCTGTTGGCAAGCATATGAAATTGTGTTACTTGCCAGTTTGTGCAATTATCAAATCTCAAAGGCTACGATTTTATTATAAAAATGTATAGTCTGATGTGCTGCATGTTTCAGAGTGAAGCACGACACTGGATGATGAGCTCCTTGTGTGCGAAAGAATACAATCAACAAAAAACTATTTTCAACAAATAAAGAAGCTTTAAAGGGATGGTTCACCCAAAAATGATATTTTTTTCATTTCAAATGGAAATTTTTTATTTTTTCAAGTGCCTGGTTTTCTTCCAAAATAAAAGCTCTATTTTAACGTTTGAAAGATATTAAGACAGCCATAAATATCAGTATTGTACTTTTGCTGTTGTTCCTAATAAACTAGTAGTAGTAACTTTAAACTTTAAATAAAGATTTGATGCCACTAACTTTCCAAACCTAATTAGTTAACTTAAATGCTTTAATCAGTTAATGCTCTAGCTATCATGGATGGACAACAATACAGCATTTTAATAATCTGGGTTTCTACATACACTAAAACATTTTTAATATTTAAAATTGTATAAATGAACATTTATGAAGAACCATTCATGAGTGTAACAATGAACAGTAATTTATTTAGAACTAGTATTAGATAAAATAAATTCTGTAAAAAATGTTGTTAATTGTTCATTGTCATGATAGATAATGCAGTAACCTAATTTAACCTAATTAAGTTTGGCAGGTTATTGGCAATGTCAAGTTAGTGGCATCACATCTTTGAATGACAGAAACAAAACTTTTACATGCAATGTTAAAATGACTTTTAAAAAAACTATATTACTGTTTAGAAAAGCAAATATCCCGGGATTGACTCTGCGTCATGCTCCAGTCCTGTCATGATGTTCTATTTCATCATCACATAATTCTTTAATAATCTTTAGTAACTCTGTATATCTCTGTGGGTCAGTCTCCATTAGTTTTCGGATTTGGGTGTTGTAGTGTAAACGAAGGCATTAACTAATGTTGACAAATTAAACCTTAATGTAAAGTGTTATCTAATCAGATTAGAGCTTGCCAAATAGAGAATGTGCATTCCATTTTCATCAGATGGTAAGTTAGCAGACTGTGGGTCCTTTGGGCAGACTAAACTCTGCATAGGTTCAAGGTCAGTTGTGATATTAAAGCTAATTTGTAATGCATTTGAGAAGCTGCTCAATGGACTTTTTCCTCGACAAGGACAAGGTGCTTCCCATATGTATGTCTGTCATGTGCACATCAAGTCTCCCATGTCTAGTAACCTAGCAACAACTTGACACTTGTCTCTGAGCAAAAACAAGTGACGGTCAAAAAAAAAAACTGCCTGTGACGGGTATGAACGTCTCCATGCAGAGCCTTTCTCTCCACAGTTGTCTCTGCAGAGTACACTCCGGACAGCTGGGACATCTGCTTCTCTCTTATCTCATCAGAGTGAATGAAGCGGACGGTGAGAATGCAGAGAGCGATAGCGTCACGGACCGGGTTTACTGTATGCTTCTGGTTTCTTTATGAATAAAGACAACAAATGGACAATGCAGGTAGAGAAGGCAGAGAATGAGAACGAGAGCCACTGAAAGATGAGATAGAGAGACGGACAGGAGACGTGGCTCTAAGGACATTTTGTGAATGCATAGAGAGAGGGAGCGAGAGGCTGACAGATGAAAAACTGCTCTCCATCATCCTGCTCTCTGTTATTAATCATCGTGTTTGCTCAGAAATGACATGCCAGTCTTGATACACCACTCACTGTTTGTTTATTGCGTGTTGCCATAGCGCCTGGTTAATCACACTTAGCAACACAGCACAGCACAGTATTGTTAATCACCACTGAACAGGCATGTGTGTGTGCGGGTCACTGCTCAGGCCACTCTCGACTGGAACGGAGAGAAAGCTCTTTCTAATGTCCTGTTTCAACCCAGGCTCATTGGAAATATTTGCCTGTGACGACATTTCTTCAGAATGATATTACGCTATTCTTGCACATTTCGCGACACTTTTAGAGTGGCGGTAAAAGCATGCACAGTTTTAATTAAAACAGATAACCGTGAATCTGGCAATGTTTCATTACGTTGTTTGGACATATTGTGGCAGTTCGGAAATGTAATGTCCAGTGAGTGGCACTAAAAGGTTAATGCTCTATTGCAGTGGTTGCCAAACTTTTTAGAGTGGCGTTCCTTCTGGGGCATTTACTGGAACATCCTTCTGCGTACCACCTCTGAATCTGTAGTGAATTGTATGTGTGTTATGCAAAAATGAAAGTAGAGGCACATTTTTCCAATGAGCCTAGGCTGCCTGTTTTCATTTAATTATATGTGGTTCTTGTTGAGTACTGTACATATTTATTTTCTGGCTTTTAATGCACCCTAATCTTCCACACGGGATTGATCATTCAGCCAGTGAGTCAGTCTGTCTGACTCTGACTATTTGTCTGTCTCGCTTTAAATGTCCCTCTAACTCAAACAGTTGAACAACATGGCACAAGCAACAGTAAGGCCATGGATTCAATTCCCAGGGAATTTCAGGGTTGATGAAATTTGTGCTCATGTCATTGCCCGGATCTATTAATTTATTAAAAAATACATTTAAAATGCAAATGCACACAATGACTTAAAATCACCTTTTCAATGAGGAATTGACCTCGTATGAATTAGCAAGTTTGGTTTTAGGTTGATAAGTGTCATATGGTAACCCCCAACTCCACCATTGCGCACCACACCTTTTTTTTTTCATTTCACTTAATTTCATTTCATTTTATTGACCTTTCTTGGTAGTACCAATAGCTGATGATCACAAATGGCCAAATATTCCCCCCATTTGTGACTCTAGCTGTTGTTGTTGAATCCCTTAACTTACAATGTTCCAAAGTAAACATAAAATAAACATATATATATATATATATATATATATATATATTTTAAATTACAATGTATCTTTACATCCCAAATATTCGCAAATTGGAGAAAATCATGAGACAATTGAAATTTGCCAGATTACTGCTTCCTTTTTTTTAACAGTGAAATGTTCAGTCTTTGAATATAGCAACAATTTTTAATGTATGGCTATCCATTAACATGCAGTCAAGCCAGTCGTGGTTTGATGTGGTCGAGAATGCAGGGATTTACTTACTTAGTTCATTCAAAGCAAAAATGGTATTTGTTCTGGTTTCAGAGTTCAGTAACATCAAAATCAGACTGTTTTTTCAGAGACCGATGCAGCTGTAACCTAAACATTTTAATTGTGTACAGTGTTTAACATACTTAAATAGGCTTTAATTGTGTTCCTTAAGTTAACTTAATTGATTCTGACATTATTCTCACTCAACATTTGAAGAGATACCTTTCATTTCCTTGGATGTAAACCTACCTACAGATTATGTCAATTGTGCTCAACTTATATGGAACATTCCTCTACAGCTCCAGTACACAGTTGCTTTTCTAAAGGAGGACAGGATGTACATTTGGTACTCAACCAGTTCACTATTGGGATCAGGCTGCAAAACCGTTTTTACTTCTCATTTGAGTCTTGAGTGAGAGTAGACAAAAGAGAGGACATATAGACAAGTTGTAGTGCATTCTGTATCTGATGTCTCTACATCATTCGTGTAATTTTTACCAAGATAAAAACTTTAGAAAGTAAGTGATGGATGAATGATCAGAGACGATAAGGGATGAACAATGAGAGTGTGAAGGTAAAGGATGATGAAAAAGAGAATTGTAAATCTCAGTGAAAGAAGTGTCACTCGTACAAGTGGTTGCAAAGACAAAAACAAGTACAGACAGCATGATGAGGAGAAGAGACAAGCCAAATGCCCAGAGTAAAACCTTCTGAAATGAAAGAAAGAAATCTTGGAACAACAACACAGAAGGTTAGTCATTCAGTCAGCTTTAAAGTTGCATCATACTCTGAGGGGAGACATACAATTGACAGTGGATGAGAGAGGGGGAGAGAGGGAGAGTTAAGTCTTGAAAACTGAAAAATCATGAATGCTTTTTTATATATATATATATATATATATATATAGATGAGGCTTTAGTAAGGTTAAAAAGCAGAACATAATTGTAAATAATGTTCTATCTACTGTATTTTTTAAATCAGCCAATACAAACAGCAGGAATGCATTTTTTTATTTAAGCACAACCACATTAAACCACAGTATAAAATTTAACCACATCATGTTTAGATACATTTAAGCCAATTACTGTCTATACGAGGAACATTCTGTCAGTTTGTGCTTTTCCAGTAGAGCTACAGGCAAACCGCAGTAGGTATACAACAAAATACTTTTAGAATAGTTACACAATATTAAAAATGTTTCATTATCTACTCACCCTCAGGCGGCTCCTTTCAGTGTAACTTGTGCTCTGTTTTGCATGTCTTTTGAAGTCTAACAATAGCTTTGTGTAAGAAACAGAACCCTTTGTCTCACTATGTCACAACTAGTGATCATTTCACCTGGAAATTACAGAAATTTGTTCCTGCTGCAGTAATGTTTTATAAAAACATACACAGTCACTATTTTCCCTTTAGACCAGGCATCAAAATCCTAAATGATTGAAAAGCATATGGTATGCGACAAAAAGCAGCAACAAAAACGGCAAACTTAACCCTTAAATTCATGATGGTTTCGCCAATCATTATTGCATATTTAGGTCTTTAGCAACCCTGAAATAACATGGATTGATCTCTTAACTGCCGCAATGTTACAACTGTCCTGATGTTTTAATAACAATTACAAAACAATAAAGCATATTTTCTTATTTTCTTACTGACCCCAAAAATCTTTGAACTTTTGAAATGGCAGTGTATATATTTTAAATCTAAGCATTTGGCTGACACTTTTTTTTTCAAAGTGACTTACAGTACATTGCATTTGAGGTATACAGTTTATGAGTTGGGGAAACAAGCCCATGATCTCGGTGTTGCTAGCCCCATGATAATGTACTCAAAAACAAGTTTTTACTGTGCCATATGCACTTCCTAATTTGAAACGGTTCTTTAATGACACTATCTGTGATGTTTTTTATATGTGTAGGTCCAATCTGCGCCCACATTAACCCTCTGGGGACCAGAAACGCGCCGGCGCGTTTTGCTCGTTTTTTTCACATAGCAGAAAAATAGACTTAAAGTACTACCATCATTTCTGTTCATATAGAGTTAAGAAATATGAGAAAATAATCTGTTAAATGTCTACTTTTTTATGTGCCCACATACAATCGAAATAAAATATTGTGCTTTTGTAAAATAAAGAATATAAACAGGGTGTGCGTTCTGCCTCTCAGTCACCGTGATCTTTTTTCCTGGAGCACGTCTCTAATCTTCAACAAAACTCAGCAAATACTATTCACCCAGACATGAGCAATATATCTTTTAAATCATTTGAGTTTGTACTTTTAAATGATCCGATTCAAAACTAAAATAAATATTCTCCGTTTATGTAATCTATATAAAAAGAGAGACGTGTCAGCCATTCTAATTATCTTTCTCTCAGCTCATTATCTCCGGTAATGTGACACGCCCACGGAGAGCACGCGCTATTCAAACGCAAATACGTGAAGCACCACCTTGAGACGTGTTAACGCCCATAAACTCTGAAAACACACTATATTTTTTAGTCAGATTAATCTACTGTCATCTTGAGCGGCTATGAGGAACAATCCTGGGACATTTACCTACCTCAGAACAAGTGCTAGTTTATTTTCACCACGAGGAGGAGCAACAGATTCAGCTGAGAAGTGTGTAAGTGTTTTATGCTTGTGCTTTGTTCTAATCGCGATATAGAATAACGTTAGTGTCTGTAAACGGAAACATAGCATACTGTTTAAATGTGAATCATGTTTCTGTGTGTGTGTGTGTGTTTGTGTGTGTGAATGAATGAATGAATGAACGCACAGATACGCACTGTTATAGACGAAATAAAAGACATTTTGTTGACTAGCTTTGGATAGAGTATAAAGTTTTGACTCTAAAATAGACATCAAATAAGCTTTGTTAGGAGTTTCTGCTCATATGTTAAATATATAGTATGTTTTGTCAATAAACTAATCAACTAAGATGTTATAGTCTAGTGTTTGTTCCAATCCAAGCTAAATCAAAATAATGAATCCTCAACTTTGAAATATGTATGATCAAACTAAGACATTTATGGAAAAGACAATTTTCTTTTCAAGATTTTTCCAACTCTAACTTTGAACTGAAATAAAACCTTGTATATATGGTGAAGGGTGTGTGATAGATGTGTCCAGACGTATGCACCCTGTATTTTAAAGAAGAACATTTAATTATTTGTGATAAATTTTTCATTCACAAAGAATTCAAGGACATTATTCATGTCCCTAAAGGTTGGAGTTTTCCTCATTTTTTTAATTAAGGCATTACGATTTTTTATTCCTCTTTTTAGTCAACTTTAGCATGGGTGTGTTCACTTATTCTAAGCAGTGTGTGTGTGTGTGTGTGTGTTGTAAATAAATCCAAACAATTTAAAAGCCATTCTTTTTTAAATCTCCTCATTCTTTCTGCAAGGCTCTTCATAATGATATGGCCTGATAGCACCTAATAGGGCCATTATGGGAGGGTCTTTGTCTTTCTCAGGTGTGAAATGGATACATACTAATGAGAGATCATGCCTCCTCGCATAAAGCTTTCTCAAACAAAACACGTCATACACATTCTAAAAGACTTTATTGACTTATCTGAATGAGTAGTCAGGATGTTTCTCACATAGTTTTGGAGCAAATATTCTAGACTATGTGATACAATTTTCAAAGGTCTTGTGAAGAAATAATCAATATGTGTTTTGTGGCCTTATTTCAGAAACTTTTATTTTTAGTTTTTTCAATAACCACGCATAAATAATATTCTCTCAAAAATACAAACATGTACATGCATGTTGCTAACATATTATGGTAGCCCCGTGTGTGCTATATAGAGTGAATTTACACCTTTGCCATTAACATGTTTATAAATAACTGAAAAAAGCACAAATGTCAGTGCATGTCAAAACATCCCAAGGGCCCCAAAAAACCTTTGGTCCCCAGAGGGTTAAGCGGTATGTTGAAGCCCTGTCGCGAGTCATTATAAAAAGGCCTTATGGAAAAAATCGCTGAGTTGTGGTGTTAAACATAATTGGAGAAGAAGGAGCAGGACATAAACGAGTGATGAAGGAAGTGAATGAGGAAACAAGACAGAAAAGACAGATAGGATGCAATGATGAGAAGCAATGATGAGGTCACGCAGGGTATGCGGCGCGTCTCGCACAATGAGTGATCAGTCCACAAGGTTGGATCAAAGGTTTCTCTCCTCGTTAAAAAAGCCCCAGCTGACAAAGGTACGTTAATTATTCAATAGAATCAAAAGCGGCGGCCATGAATGCCACTGATTTGCCTGCTGTGTTAAAATGCAGAGTCCAATTTATTATAGTCATGATGCTCGTATTAGAAAAAACACCAACACAGACTCACGCAATTAAGAATGCCTTTACACTGTACACAGTAGAGCACTTGAGTGTAGTTATAGGCCAAAGGGCCTAGTGTGAGTTACAGCTTAATCTTTTATACATGGGGTGATTAACTGTGTTTGGTGGCTTGGGAAATGTAGGGGATATCGGAGGACAAGAGAGAAAAAGAGAGTCTTGTGTACTACATACACTGTTAATGCACTGATATGCACTGTAATATTGGTGGCTGTGTAACCATAGCTTTTGAAAACCTGATCGCAGAAAAAAATTACATTCTGGGGAAAGTGTATATAAACTGGAGCAGAATGCCAAACATTACAGCTTTTCACTCATCGTTGTTTATAATAGGGCGGGAGAGAAAGACTTTTTGCTTTAATGTTTTAGTATGAGTATTTTGTTGTATTTATCTTAAACTTTGATACTTTTATCAGGAACTAAAAAAAAAAATATATATATATATATATATATATATATATATATATATATATATATATATATATATATATATATATATATATATATATATATATATATATATATATACACACATCTCATCCCTTATCTGTAAAGTCTTACATTTTAAGAATTTAATTCAAAGTTAGACAAATAATTATAAAAAAGTACTATGTATTCTGAATAACCTGAATGCAAATACAATTTTAATCAAGATAATCTCAAAATCTTGAATATTTGTACACAAAGACTTGCAACTTCTACTGTAACAACCATCCCTCGTCTGTCCTATCCCTGTATGGCCGCGTTCACACAGCAGCAGAATATGGTTGTTAGTACTGTATTTGAGTGTTTAATATGGTTACACACATATTTCTGTTATTTATTGAAATGACAACCACATTCTATAACCGAACACACACACACACTTAAATGTTCAGGACTCACAACTGCATTTTCGCAGAACCCCTGCTGTGTGAACAGAACCGCACTGGACAACTAGTTGTCGGTCACATTATACAGTGAAAGAGAGACATTCTGTGCTGATTGCACATGTCTAGCATGTATTGCAGGTTTTTATACTGTATGTGGTTTTGGTATCTTTTTTTTAGATCACTGTCTTCCACTAGACCTGCTTCAATCAGTTTTGTGGTCTGCACGTTGTTCAAATGCTCAGCTCTCACTCAGATTTAAAAGCTGCTGTCTGTTAATAAATATCTTACAGATGTACACACGCACCAACTGGACTTTTATCGTTTTGAATGTGATAAGACTTTACGGTGTTTTTTACAATGCCATCTTTAATATTGATGTAGTCGATCACTTTTCCTTACACTTTACTCACAGGAGCTACATTGTCTACATTTCTCAACCGTCTCATCATTGGACATGCCCACATCACAGTCTATGTCACTCATGTTGCTGGAAATTGCCAACTCTCATTGACAATGAAAGACTTCCGGTTGCTTTGTCACTTCAAATCCCTGCCTGTGTGGATGTCCCTTAATAAAGTCTTTTGAAAGTAGGTAGGACGGTGGAAGAGAGAGAGAGAGAGAGAGAGAGAGAGAGAGAGAGAGAGAGAGAGAGAGAGAGAGAGAGAGAGAGAGAGAGAGAGAGAGAGAGAGAGAGAGAGAGAGAGAGAGAGAGAGAGAGAGAGAGGAAAGTAAAAGGATGGCGAGATGAGGTGAAAGGGATAATATGAAGGATTTAGGAGGATAAAAAAAATTTACCTGAAGAGGCGGGGGAGAAAAGGTTGAAAGTTGAAAATGGAGCAGGAGGGCAAGAGCGAACTATCAGTAGTAGAGATATGTAATGAATGTCTAAAAAGAAGAGATAGACCCTTGACTTTATCCCTCTCTTCCTCTCTCACTCTGTCATGTATTTTTAACTACTTGGGGGCAATTGTAGCAGTGGTTCAACTTGTCAAGCCTGTAAAGTACTTACACTTTGACTGCATAGAATGGAAGAGACAGAGGATGAGCAAGAGAAAAGAGGGAGGCAAAGAGATGGAGAGAAGAGGAGGTTATGGTAATAGAGATGCTCGCATGGAGTGAGAGATAAAGGAAGGCTGGGGTGGGAGAGGAGGGATGGAGGGAGTAGCGGAGGTGTAGTGACCTAGTTTAGAAACAGAGGGATGGTGTGTTTAATGGGAGAAAGACGGAGAGACGCAGGGAGGCGTGCTTTGGCAGGCTGCCATGTTGGATTGTCTGGTTTCCGTGGAGACAGAGCATGAGAAGAGCACACTCGTACGAGGAGATGCACACGCTCATCCTCAGGCTTACTCATACACTCACACCTCGACTTTCTCTTGCTCCCTCTCAATCCAATTTATTCAAGAACTCCAACAGTCACGTTTAGTGAAATAAAGTAGGTTTTGGTTGTGTCTCATTTACATAATAATAGTCTAGGTAGATAAACTAGATAAAACAGTGAACAGTGCTTTTTTTGTTCTTTTGTTGCTGTTGGCAAAAATCTTTGAATATTACTGTTGAAATAACCTGTGCAACAAGTGCAAAGGTTTTTAATGTAAATGTCGAAAGTTGTGGCTCTGAAGGGACTCAAAACAGCAGTGTGAACATCCATGAACTAAAAAGTAACTGCATGATTAGGGCTTCATCTAAATGAGCCCATTAAGAAATGGTATCTATCAAGCATCGCCTTTTTCTAAATGTTACGTCTTTGCTGAGCGCCTCTATTTTGCGCTGAAAATTCTCCGCCTCTTAAAAGGTGTAACTTAGGAAGCGGGTTTCCTGGCATATGCCTCCTGGTGAAATGGCAGCAGAAATCCGAGCAAGACGAAGACATAGACTAAGGAGACGAGCTGAAAAGATTTTTGCCACAAGAATCACACTTTTTCAGTTGAGTGAAAACGAAATCATTAAGCGTTACAGATTAAGCAGCTACGCAATATTACAGTTACTGGAAGAAATCAAAGATGACATCGAATCTCTGACTCAGCATTCATATTCCATTCCAGCAGTTGTTAAACTCCTCGCTACATTACAATTATTGTCATCAGGATCATTTCAAACAGTCATAGCATCAGCAGTGAGAGGAGGAGGCCCATTCAATTGCTTGTTTAACCCTCTGAGGTCTAAGGGTTTTTGGGGTCCTTGAGGTGTTCTGACATGCTCTGACATTTGTGCTTTTTTTCAGTTATTTATAAACATGTTAATGGCAAAGGTGTAAATTCACTCAATATAGCACAAACTGGGCTACCGTAATTTCTGAGCAACAATTATGAAACATGTTTGTATTTTTGAGAGAATATTGCTTATGCATGGTTATTGAAAAAACTAAAACTTAAAGTGTCTGAAATAAGGCCACAAAACACATACTAAATATGTGTCCACAAGACTTTTGACTAATGAGTGTTGTTGCCTAGAATTTTTGCTTCAAAATGATCTGAAAATCATCCTGCCTAATCATTTACACAAACACATACACTGATTTGAATTTTATTAGAGACCTTTTGTTTGGAAAGGCAATATGCGTGGAGGCGTGTTCACACCTGAGAAGACAAAGGCCGGATAATGTGCCGCATAATGAGCTGCATATTAATTAGCCCTTTCACACAGGTGTGTCACAGGATCCCAAAGAATGCAAGGACAAAAGAAATTATCTATATAGCCTATACATATTTTACAATTAGAAATTGTAATCAATTACAAATAGGTTACAATTACAACAACAATTACAATTTTAACAATATTTCAAGTGTATTTCTTTGTAAAAAGTATACATTTTATCATACGTATTAAAAAAGGTAAGGATTCATTAGTTTGAATATTGGAACAAACACTATAATAACATCTTAGTTGATAATTCAATATACCTACTTTATTTTTGACAAAACATCATACTATAGTATATTTAAGTATGAGCAGAAATTGGTGAACAAAAGCGTACCTATTTAATGTGACAGTAGTCTTTTTTTACAGTCAAAACTTTAATCTATCCAAAACTAATCACAAAATCGTGTCTAAACATTCATATTTAGTCTGTAATATATTGTGTATGATATATTAGTATAAACATGTGAATTTTCAGCTTGTTGCTTATACAGACATTTTATTTCAACATATTTCAGTCTATTTTTACTCATCTTAGTAGCAATATAGTTTGTATGTGTTCATGTAAACATAACGTTTACTAATGTAGGTGCGAGAGTGAATGAACAAGGCACAGACACGCGCTGTATAACTGTAGTAAACAAAGCGCGCGCGCCTAAGCCGTTCACTCATCATTTAGCCTACACACAGACACGCAATTCATATTTAAACAGTCTTTTTGCGGTTTACAGTCAGACAGTATTCAATATCATGATTAGAACAAAGCACTAGAATAAATGACTTACTACATCAGCTGCTCCTCGAAATGAAACTACCAGCACTTCTGGTACATTTTCCAGGGTTAGATAGTATTATTCCTCACAGCGAAAGGATACGCTGTGTACACAGCTGTACAAGATACTTACTAAACACGATGTGTTTTATAATCCAGCTGGTAGGCGTTGGCATGTTTGAACGGCTTGCCTTAGATCATTTGCGTTTGAATAGCGCGCGCTCTCCGTGGGCGTGGCACATTAACGTGTAATTAGGTGTAATGAGCTGGAAAGAAAAATACTGACATCTCTCTCTTTTCATACAGATTACATAAGCTGAGAATATTTTTTTTATATATATAAATTAATTCATTTAAAAGAAGAGAGTTCAAGCTTCATTATGGAAAAACACTTGTGCTTGTATGACAAGTATTCGCGGAATTAAAGTTAATCTTAGGACGCGTTTCAGAATGGACTTCACTGACAGAGAGAAGGCAGAACGCGCATCATGTTTGTTTTTCTTTATTTGCGAAAAGCACAACACTTTGTTTTTATTGTGAGTATCCACAAAAAAAATAGACACTTATCAGGATCTAATGATGTACAACACTTAATATGTAAGATCAAAATCAACAGAGTATTTTGAGTTTCTTTTGCACTGATAAGAAAAAAGCGAGACCGACCTCAGAGGGTTAAATACGCGCAATTTACGGTATAGTGGGTGGGGACAGGCACTGATTAACTGCAGGTTTGGTACATAACACGCACTCTGCGGTTTCACATCAAGCGCTTTCTGCGTCTTGGCCATTGCCCTATTAACGCTGCGTTCACAAATGTACATCTGGTCCTCAGACTTTTTTAGACTCCAGTATCTTAATTATTGATTTTCATAAGTTAAAGTTTATTTCTTATTCTTATTCTTAACTTATTTCAACGGGGTAAGTTATTTTTTTTATTGGGTGGTGCTGTGTGGACATAAAAGCTTAATTATTATTGTGTATGTCACAATCATGTCTTCCAGTTTACATTGTCACTGCATTTTCCATGGTCAAAGCTGTTTAATCTGGTTCAACTAGCTTCAACAAAGAGCAGGGGTGTGTCCAAAACTGTATACATGTGGGTGGCAAAAGGTGGAGCAAGAGCAGAATAAGGAGTGGCAACACCTATTGTAAGTAAAGCATAAGCACGCAAGTGAATTTTTCCATTGCAGTTGTTTTGTCCATACTAATAGCATCAATAACCTTGACAGCAGAAGCTCAGGAAATAGAGAGATTAAAATAAGACAAACACTGCCCCAGTGAATATTATTTGACTCATTCTGACCATTTATTTGAATGCTTACTTAGTTCTGGCATTAAACTCTAGATGGCGCAGGCTGATAGGTCCTTAACTCATTTGGTAGCCTTCACATCGTCACCTACATACAGTAGCGCAGCTGATTGGTTGCATCAGCCGCCAATGATCTGCGGCTCAACATCAAACAAATACTGGTTTGCTCTTAGCAGTCTGCAGCGCGCTTCAGAAAGCATCTAAAAATCAACATCCAAGATGTGCAAACTCTTTTACTCCATATCTTTGTGCATATCACGTGGTTTGCTTATGAATTCCTAAATGAGCAATCATAACAGTTAATCCAAGCATTATGTACAGTCTTGTGGAGTGATTCACTAAGCATATAAGCTGCAGCGTTTACGCAATTGTGTTTATGCCGCAGCAAGCGGTCATTGGTATGTAATTGGTGGGAATATACTGTACACTGTCTAAGCTATGGATATAAGAAAAGGTTAAAGGTACACTCTTTGCCAGAGCACACCCCTGTCTTTCTTTACGCCTCAAAAGCTTCCCTTATCAATAAGAGTGTAAGGTTATGTTAACAATACTTTATTTAATTATGAATATTGAATATGATACTTGCTCAGGTTTTTGCTGGGGCTTTATCTCTATTAGCTTCCAATGTATATCTATTGTTAATGAGAACACATATTGGTCATTACTAGAGCAAAGCCGGTCGGCAGGGTAGCACAGGCACACATAGTCATATGCCACTAGTGTTAAACCAGTCGGCAAGGTAGCCCAGGCACACATAGATATTAAAACATGTGGTCTCATGGCTCTTAAACGGGGAAAAAATTATATGTCTTGGAGGTAGACCTGCTTGTTAGGGGGAGGGGGGCTTTTTTGTCCTATCTTGTTCTGTCTGTCATATATACCGATATATCTGCCATGCAGCAGCTTGTTTTCTCACTCAGCAGCATGTGTATATATGGTTGTATTGTCTATTTCTTCCATTAACCTGTGCAACTGTGCAGGGTGAAAGTGGTTTACAAATTTATGGCAATAGTCTCTTTCAGCGGTCTCATGTCTTGTCTCCTGCTTTGTTGGGGGGTTATTTCATGTATGCTACATGTTCAGCAGCAGCATGTCTTACATGTTCAGCAGCAGCATGTCTTACATGCTCACAGCAATATCTGTTTTGACAGTACCAATTCTCTGTATTTGCTCTGCAGCAGCAGATCTATTCTGCCAAGACCAAATACATTAACATTTCCATTTATACATTAAATGCATCTAAATTTATACATCTATATATATATATTAGGGCTGTCAAACGATTAAAATATTTAATCGCGATTAATCGCATTGATGTCATAGTTAACTCGCGATTAATCACAATTATTTTTATCTATTCAAAATGTCTCTTGATTTTCTTTTTGTCCCATTATTTTTTCTCATTTTAATGCTCTTATCAACATGGAAAAGTGGATCGGCTTGCTTTGTGCAAATGTTTTTTATTGAAAACAACATTGACATACTGTGTTCAATTTCACACTAACATTCTCACTTGGAGCAAATAATCTCTCAATGCACTGTCCATTAATAAAAGGGTGAAAGAAATACTGACGAGGTCCTGATATTGACGAGGGGGCGGAGAATTCGCATCAACTGTGTGTGTGTGTGTGTGTGCTTGTCCATCATCAAGCTGTATTTCAGACTGGACGTGCTGCGATGATGATAGCTCAGTTCACAACGACAAAACACACAGATCACTTTGGTCTTGTCAATGGAACCATTTGGCAACTTTTTAAAAGTAAACTTTCCATTCAGAATCTTATTGGCATCCATTTCGGCGTCTCGCGCTCGTCATCCACTCAAAGCGTAACGTTAACCAACTATTTGGCCGGCTCGCAAGCCCAAACAAGTGTGTGCGGAGTGCCTGTTGTTTTGTTTCCGGTCTAGCTAGATCCGCTTGCACTTTGGTCGATGAAGCAACAAAACATCCTCGCGCGGCGCAAATTCAAAATGAATGGGTTTCATAGAGCAGCGCCGCGTCCTGTAGTAACAGCATGTGAAAAAAAACTACAAAGTTTGCTAGGCCAAAAAGACCGTTAATCGTGCGCGATAAAAAAAATTGACGCCGTTAATAACACGTTTAACTGACAGCCCTAATATATATATATATATGTGTGTGTGTGTATGTCACGGTGTTGTGCGGGTTGAAGAAGGACTCAGAGTCAAAAGGCTCCAATACAAACAGTTTACTTATAGAACACTCACAGGTACAGGCAGGCAGGATGATGGGCAGGAACACGCACACAAAACACATGTAAATACCATAGACAGTAAAAGAAATGGACACAGCGACCCCATTGATTTCAACGGAGAAGACTTGAAGCCCAATTATTGCACTTCCTGTCTGATGTCTGAGCGACTGCGCAGGCTCAAACTGAGCCTGACGACAGTCTGATTGTTGAAAATCTTCTAGTAGCTGTGCCAAGACAAATCTGAATCACCTAATTCCTCAAAAACGTTGTTTGAAATATTTTGTCCCATTGCTTTTATGGACTCTCTATTTATGGGCTTTTACCTTGACTTTGTGCCTTCATGTCCCCCCGATTGCCTCATAGACAGTAAAAGTTTGCTGCGAGCTTCTCCTCCTGTCTATACGATAATGTCTCTATTGTGCGACAGAAAGTCCCATGGTTATGACGCAATCTTTAGCCTATTTTTACAAAAACGGCTTCTACGGGGTCGTAACGTAAGATACAAAGTAATGGAGCATTTTATACATAGTCGTGTTTCTTTAGAAATAAATAATCGAAATTAAGCCTTTGAACACCTCAGATGTAAAGTTATTCGCTGTCAAAGTGACGCCAAAATGAATGGGAGTCAATGGGATGCTAAAAGCAGGTGAAGTTCTGCTACAATGGCGGCTCCCGCGAGGCTTCAACTTCCGGCTGATGGATTACCCCCTTGGTAAATACGACTAACAACCAACCAAGACTGAATGAACTGAGGGAAATAAATACAAGCAAAAATCAAACATAACAAGGTGAAGACAGGTGACACGGATGATAACGATGAACAGGCTGATAATGAGGGAGTGAGTTCAGGTGTGGAGACAAGGAGGATTCTAGGTAGTGTAGTGCAGACGAAGACAGGTGCAGACGAGGACTGTGACAATACATACATATATATATATATATATATATATACACACTGAACAATATTATAAATGCAACACTTGTTTTTGTCCCATTTTTCATGAGCTGAACTAAAAGATCTAAGACTTTTTCTATGCCCACAAAAGGCCTCAAATTTCTATTTCCTATCTCTCTCAAATATTGTTCACAAATCTGTCTAAATCTGTGTTAAGGCGAGCATACACTGTGCGATGTCTGTGCGATTTCAGGACGGTACCTACTCACACTAAACGAGTAAATCGCATGCGATATAAAGCCAAAGTTCAGGATTTATGTGCTCACACTATACGGTCCGATCATCGAGCTGAGACTTCACTGCTCACACTATACGTATGAAATATCTGCGATAAACCCCTGGATTGCGCCTATAGACGATATCATGTATCCAGAGATATCTCGGAGCACACAGGGGAATGACCGCGGCAACACTGAACAGTGATCTAAAACAGTGAAGCACTCAGCTATCAATATCAAGATGATTTAGCATTTCCAATTTATGCATTAAATTATTTTTTGTATTATTGTATTATCATTATTAGAGGAGGCCTATGCTAATTTTATTATTAAATTGATCCGCTATTATAATTAATTTGCCACGCGATAATAAAATATTACATAGAAGCTTACTCCTCCTTATTGAAAATTGTCTAAAACATTTAGGTCGATTACAATGAACTATAGGCATATTAATAAATATTAACAGTCTATAATATGTCCAAACATTGCAATAATTAATCATCAATGAAAATTAAAAACAGGTTTATTTCAAAAACATTGTTTAACAAATTAATAAAAGAGGTGTTACATCGCAGGTGGCTTGGAAGATGTGGGTATATATGGTTAATCCATTTTGCAGCACGAACTGGAGGTAAGCAACAGTAATTTACTGAACTTAAAGATCTCCCTCTTTTAACTTTTATTAAAATTTTATTTTTGCTGAAGATGAAATGGTTAAACTTCTGTTTTCGCGCAGGCGGAGCGAGGGAAAAAACACTGAGTTTAGGGCAATCGGTTCGTAGCTTTGCTTCAACTGTGCGATATAGTAACGAGGAGCGACAAAAATTTCTGACATGCCAGAAATTCATCCGACCATCCGATTGCCTTTCGGGAGAGGTTAATCGCCTCTGTACACTTTCGCTTCCCTGTACACTGCACAACAAACGACGCACGACAAAGCTGAAAACCGGTCCGACCCGGAAAAGTCTCTCCGTTTTATCACACAGCACAATGCCACAGATGTCGCAAGTTTTGAGGGAGCGTGCAATTGGCATGCTGACTGCAGGAATGTCCACCAGATCTGTTGCCCGTGAATTGAATGTTCATTTCCCTACCATTAGCCGTCTCCAAAGGCGTTTCAGAGAATTTGGCAGTACATCCAACCGGACTCACAACTGCCGGCACGTGTCACCACACCAGCCCAGGACCTCCACATCCAGCATCTTCACCTCCAAGATCGTCTGAGACCAGCCACCCGGATAACTGCTACAACAATCGGTTTGCATGACCAAAGAATTTCTGCACAAACTGTCAGAAACCGTCTCAGGGAAACTCATCTGCATGCTCGTCGTCCTCATCGGGGTCTCGAACTGACTGCAGTTCGTCGTCATAACCGACTTGAATGGGCAAATGCTCACATTCGATGGCGTCTGGCACTTTGGAGAGGTGTTTTCTTCACGGATGAATCCCGGTTTTCACTGTACAGGGCAGATGGCAGACAGCGTGTATAGTGTCGTGTGGGTGAGCGGTTTGCTAATGTCAGCGTTGTGGATCGAGTGGCCCATAGTGGCGGTGGGGTTATGGGATGGGCAGGCGTATGTTATGGACAACGAACACAGGTGCATTTTATTGATGGCATTTTGAATGCACAGAGATACCGTGACGAGATCCTGAGGCCCATTGTGGTGCTATTCATCCACGACCATCACCTCATGTTGCAGCATGATAATGCACGGCCCCATGTTGCAAGGATCTGTACACAATTCCTGGAAGCTGAAAACATCCCAGTTCTTGCATGGCCAGCATAATCACCGAACATGTCACCCATGGAGCATGTTTGGGATGCTCTGGATTGGCGTATACTACAGCGTGTTCCAGTTCCTGCCAATATCCAGGGCTGAGTTTCCCGATAACGTTGTCTCTCAGCGCGCTACGAAGACTCTTAAGGTATAACTTAACTGAAGGTATACCATTTTTTACGTGTGTTTCTCGAACCATGCCTTAGGAAGCCGCTTAAGATATACCTTCTTATGTGCGACGTGACCCGGTGCTGTCCGTGGCGATGGTGCTGAATTTGTTGATATCGATGGCTCGAGAGTCAGTTATTCTCTCGTGCAGGGGCTGCTTCACTGCGTTATGTGAGAAAGCAGTGTTCTTTTTAAAAGAAGCACTTCAGGAATAGTGGAAATTGCATTTATTTGGATTCATGGGATATTATAAAAAATAAAAAAATACAAATTGCAAACTAAATTAAACCCTGGATATTTTATATAATTTCGGAAAGAGTGCGTAAACGCACAACCTCATGCTCAAACGTGTCATGCGTCTAACCCACTACTGAGTTGGCCCATCCAAAGCTGTCGTGTGCGCTACCAGACCACTTTGCTACCTGGACATTGATGGCCGCGAAGCCCTTACGACAGATGATGGCCTGGTTGAGCGCTGATGGGTTGGCTATGAGGATAAGTGTCCCGTCGACAAGCCCTATTATTTGTGGTATACCGGCAATGGCATGGAAGCTTTGATGCGCCACTTCGTGCCTGGCGGAAGGCATGCGGATATAATCTGTGGCATGACGGAGCAGGATGTTTGTGACTGAACGAACGCACCGCCACACCGAGGTCTTACTCAGTCCATATCCATCCCCAACCACCTCCAGAAAACTCCCCACTGCATGAAAATGGAGAGCCGCAAGCAGCTGAATTTCGGGGCTGAGGGGGTGGTTCCGTCGAGTTTGTCTTGACACATTCGGACTAATAAGATCTAAACGCTGCTGAATTTGCTGCCGTGGCAGGCGAAATTTCTTTTGAATTGTATCTTCTGACATGGTAGCCAGGGGACTAAGGTTTTCGCGAATATAATAGTGCACATATACTAAATGGCTTTGCGGATGGCTTGTTTTTGTCCCATTTTTCATGAGCTGAACTAAAAGATCTAAGACTTTTTCTATGCCCACAAAAGGCCTCAAATTTCTATTTCCTATCTCTCTCAAATATTGTTCACAAATCTGTCTAAATCTGTGTTAAGGCGAGCATACACTGTGCGATGTCTGTGCGATTTCAGGACGGTACCTACTCACACTAAACGAGTAAATCGCATGCGATATAAAGCCAAAGTTCAGGATTTATGTGCTCACACTATACGGTCCGATCATCGAGCTGAGACTTCACTGCTCACACTATACGTATGAAATATCTGCGATAAACCCCTGGATTGCGCCTATAGACGATATCATGTATCCAGAGATATCTCGGAGCACACAGGGGAATGACCGCGGCAACACTGAACAGTGATCTAAAACAGTGAAGCACTCAGCTATCAATATCAAGATGATTTAGCATTTCCAATTTATGCATTAAATTATTTTTTGTATTATTGTATTATCATTATTAGAGGAGGCCTATGCTAATTTTATTATTAAATTGATCCGCTATTATAATTAATTTGCCACGCGATAATAAAATATTACATAGAAGCTTACTCCTCCTTATTGAAAATTGTCTAAAACATTTAGGTCGATTACAATGAACTATAGGCATATTAATAAATATTAACAGTCTATAATATGTCCAAACATTGCAATAATTAATCATCAATGAAAATTAAAAACAGGTTTATTTCAAAAACATTGTTTAACAAATTAATAAAAGAGGTGTTACATCGCAGGTGGCTTGGAAGATGTGGGTATATATGGTTAATCCATTTTGCAGCACGAACTGGAGGTAAGCAACAGTAATTTACTGAACTTAAAGATCTCCCTCTTTTAACTTTTATTAAAATTTTATTTTTGCTGAAGATGAAATGGTTAAACTTCTGTTTTCGCGCAGGCGGAGCGAGGGAAAAAACACTGAGTTTAGGGCAATCGGTTCGTAGCTTTGCTTCAACTGTGCGATATAGTAACGAGGAGCGACAAAAATTTCTGACATGCCAGAAATTCATCCGACCATCCGATTGCCTTTCGGGAGAGGTTAATCGCCTCTGTACACTTTCGCTTCCCTGTACACTGCACAACAAACGACGCACGACAAAGCTGAAAACCGGTCCGACCCGGAAAAGTCTCTCCGTTTTATCACACAGCACAATGCCACAGATGTCGCAAGTTTTGAGGGAGCGTGCAATTGGCATGCTGACTGCAGGAATGTCCACCAGATCTGTTGCCCGTGAATTGAATGTTCATTTCCCTACCATTAGCCGTCTCCAAAGGCGTTTCAGAGAATTTGGCAGTACATCCAACCGGACTCACAACTGCCGGCACGTGTCACCACACCAGCCCAGGACCTCCACATCCAGCATCTTCACCTCCAAGATCGTCTGAGACCAGCCACCCGGATAACTGCTACAACAATCGGTTTGCATGACCAAAGAATTTCTGCACAAACTGTCAGAAACCGTCTCAGGGAAACTCATCTGCATGCTCGTCGTCCTCATCGGGGTCTCGAACTGACTGCAGTTCGTCGTCATAACCGACTTGAATGGGCAAATGCTCACATTCGATGGCGTCTGGCACTTTGGAGAGGTGTTTTCTTCACGGATGAATCCCGGTTTTCACTGTACAGGGCAGATGGCAGACAGCGTGTATAGTGTCGTGTGGGTGAGCGGTTTGCTAATGTCAGCGTTGTGGATCGAGTGGCCCATAGTGGCGGTGGGGTTATGGGATGGGCAGGCGTATGTTATGGACAACGAACACAGGTGCATTTTATTGATGGCATTTTGAATGCACAGAGATACCGTGACGAGATCCTGAGGCCCATTGTGGTGCTATTCATCCACGACCATCACCTCATGTTGCAGCATGATAATGCACGGCCCCATGTTGCAAGGATCTGTACACAATTCCTGGAAGCTGAAAACATCCCAGTTCTTGCATGGCCAGCATAATCACCGAACATGTCACCCATGGAGCATGTTTGGGATGCTCTGGATTGGCGTATACTACAGCGTGTTCCAGTTCCTGCCAATATCCAGGGCTGAGTTTCCCGATAACGTTGTCTCTCAGCGCGCTACGAAGACTCTTAAGGTATAACTTAACTGAAGGTATACCATTTTTTACGTGTGTTTCTCGAACCATGCCTTAGGAAGCCGCTTAAGATATACCTTCTTATGTGCGACGTGACCCGGTGCTGTCCGTGGCGATGGTGCTGAATTTGTTGATATCGATGGCTCGAGAGTCAGTTATTCTCTCGTGCAGGGGCTGCTTCACTGCGTTATGTGAGAAAGCAGTGTTCTTTTTAAAAGAAGCACTTCAGGAATAGTGGAAATTGCATTTATTTGGATTCATGGGATATTATAAAAAATAAAAAAATACAAATTGCAAACTAAATTAAACCCTGGATATTTTATATAATTTCGGAAAGAGTGCGTAAACGCACAACCTCATGCTCAAACGTGTCATGCGTCTAACCCACTACTGAGTTGGCCCATCCAAAGCTGTCGTGTGCGCTACCAGACCACTTTGCTACCTGGACATTGATGGCCGCGAAGCCCTTACGACAGATGATGGCCTGGTTGAGCGCTGATGGGTTGGCTATGAGGATAAGTGTCCCGTCGACAAGCCCTATTATTTGTGGTATACCGGCAATGGCATGGAAGCTTTGATGCGCCACTTCGTGCCTGGCGGAAGGCATGCGGATATAATCTGTGGCATGACGGAGCAGGATGTTTGTGACTGAACGAACGCACCGCCACACCGAGGTCTTACTCAGTCCATATCCATCCCCAACCACCTCCAGAAAACTCCCCACTGCATGAAAATGGAGAGCCGCAAGCAGCTGAATTTCGGGGCTGAGGGGGTGGTTCCGTCGAGTTTGTCTTGACACATTCGGACTAATAAGATCTAAACGCTGCTGAATTTGCTGCCGTGGCAGGCGAAATTTCTTTTGAATTGTATCTTCTGACATGGTAGCCAGGGGACTAAGGTTTTCGCGAATATAATAGTGCACATATACTAAATGGCTTTGCGGATGGCGCCGTCTTTGATTTAGCACAACTCTTCGCTGTATCACTGCCATAGTTTAACCAAATTCCCCACCACAGTCATTCTCTTTAAATAGACGAATAAGCCTTTACTTTCGAAATGGTTTGCCAGCTGATGTACCTTTGGATAATATAATTAAAAAGCTAACAACAATCAGTGTGATGACAATTTTATTATTTGCATGAAAACACTTGAATTAGCCTAATTGAACACTGGGTGTATTCAATTTAAAATAATATTCGTATAGACTAAGATGTAAAGAAGCTTTTTGCAGTGGTGCCCACTAGCGGAGTGAACTGCCAACAGTGATAAGGTATAGCTAAGAGTGCTCCAGACCAATCTTCCGAACGTATGACTTACAGAAGGTATACTTAACTGAGAACGTTTCAGGAAACACGTATTAACGATAAGGTACAGCTTAACCATCTGGGGTCTGATGTGTTTTCTGGGTCCTGGAGGTGTTCTGACATGCTCTGACATTTGTGTTTATTTCTGATATTTGTGACATTTTCATGGCTAAAGTCTGATTACACTGTATTCAGCACAAACTCTGCTACAGTAATATGTCAGCAGCATGTATGTAAAAGTTTTTAGTTTTGAGATAATGACGTTTATGCGTGGTTTGTGAAAAAACAAAAAACAAATATCACTGAAATAAGATCATAAAACCCTTACTAATTATTTCTTCACAAGACTTTTGAAAATTGTATCACATAGCCTAGAATATTTGCTTCAAAACTATGTGAAAATCATCCTGACTACTCATTCAGATAAGTCAATAAAGTCTTTTAGAATGTGTATGACGTGTTTTGGGTAAGAAAGCTTTATGCGGGAAGGCGTAAACCACTGTGAATCTCTCATTATTATGTATGCTTTTCACACCTGAGGAAGACAAAGACCCCTCCCATAATGGCCCTATTAAGGTGCTATCAGGCCCTATCAAAGCCTTATCAGGCCCTATCACAGCCTTGCACAAAGATAGAGGAGAGCCTTAAAAAAGAATGGCTTTTTGATTGTTTAGATTTATTTACAACACAACATAATCCAAAGATACACAACAAATGACAAAAAAGCACAATTATTGAACACACTGATCTTTATATCACACACACTCTGTTCAACAGAGACCTTTGTGACATTCCTGAAACATAGTACATACCTGTCCATGTTCCATTTACCATGTTCATGTACAGACTACAGAGACTCATGTGAATGTCAGCAGGACTCAGTGGTCCCTGTAAAAAAAAAAAAAACAACAGCAAACAAAAAAACAACTGTGAATGCTGATATCAAGAGAAAGGCTGCACAATTTTGGGAATACATTTGAGATTTTTCTGGTTAAAATATCTTTTTACAATTTATAAAATACACACACACACACACATATATAATGAACATCAGGTGTGTTGTGCAATGCATATAGCCAACGTGTATGGCTGCATAAAATAATAACAATAGTCTATAGCAGGCGGCCTGGTAACACTACACTAGAGACAAATTTATTGATATGTTACTTCAAATGTTTACAATCGTTATGACGTTCTGACGTAAACCATGAAACCTAATGTTTGGTGCGTTTTGCTTTTCAAACTCAGAGCGCGCGCAGGGAAATTTTACTGGATCGAGCAACTATGAAACATTATTGTTAACATATTATACATATCTAACGTTACGTTTGAGCAGATATCCACAAACACTGTATTTAACAGTAAACCCGGATCTAAACATTATAATATTCACCATAGTAAACACTATAGAGGCTACTATAGCCTACTATATCATGCTGTGTTTTATTATCAAACATAAGAACAACCTTGTGTCGTACATGAATATAAATTTCGCATTGAAAGGTATGCCTGCCTGTCTATAGTTCATATTTCAACATGTTTCTGTCGATTTCATACATTTTAGTCTAGCAGCAGCTTAACTGCAATTCAACAATAACACTAACTAATATTATTCATAATACATTTCTTACCTTACATCTTTCTTGTCTTCAAATCGCGATCTTCTTCTTCTGAGGTAAGTTAAATCCAATGTAAAATCACAGCGTGTTTTCCAACCTCGGCGAAAAGCATTGGACTGATGAAGTTTTGTGCGTTGTTTTTGAGGTAATGAGGGCGTTCGCGTTCCTTCACGTGGAGATTTGCATATCAATCTCTTTTGCGCGCGTGGGCGTGGTCGAATTAAAAGTAATGAGCAAGCGTTTGAGAAACTGGAAATCTTGTTGGTTTTATACAAATTACTTTAACAGAGAATATTTGTTTTTGTTTTGAATCAGATAATTTAAAAGTACACACATGTTTATAAAGATACATGGCTCATAAATGTGAGACGTGTATTCGCTGAGTTGTTTCAGTTTATAGACGTGCTCAAGAAAAAAAAAAGTTCACCGAGACGGAGAGACAGAACGCATACCCCGTTTATTTTCTTTATTTTACAAAAGCACAATGGTTTGTTTTTATTGTAAGTGGACACATACAAAAATAGACATCTCACAGATTCTTTTTTCATGTTTCTTTTTTCTGTATGACCATAAATGACGGAGTATTTTAAGTCTATGTTGCTGCTATGTGAAAAAAATCGAGCAAATCACGCCGGCGTGATTGCCGACCCCAGAGGGTTAAGGTGTAACTTAAGAACGACGTAGCGTTAAGAAGGTTTCGGGAAACTCAGCCCTGCATCTTCGCACAGCCATTGAAGAGGAGTGGACCTACATTCCACAGGCCACAATCAACAACCTGATCAACTTTATGCGAAGGAGATGTTTAGCACTACGTGAGGCAAATGGTGGTCACACCAGATACTTACTGGTTTTCGAACCCCCCCGGACCCCCCCATTATCTCGGCAAAGGAGAAGTGCTCACTAACACAGATTTAGACAGATTTGTGAACAATATTTGAGAGAAATAGGCCTTTTTTTGTACATAGAAAAAGTCTTAGTTCCCCTTCAGGGACTACCGCTGCGTGTAATCGCAGTGGGAACGCCCTCAGCGTGACGCGTCTGAAGCATGAATGAAATCAGTCAATGGAGAGAATGAGCGTACGGCGAGTGACGTCATCGACCAGGAAGCTATAAATATCCCCTGAGCACACCAGCCGCCAGCTTTTTGTACTTCAGCAAGCTCTGAGGTGTGTCTGAATCTGTCGATTGTGTTTGTCTGTTCTGTCAGGAGTTTATCACTATATATATATTATATATAAAAAAAACAATATGAGCGAGCAGTATAAGAAGTGTGTTCCCCCCTGTGCTCGATACATCACGGGTGGGGATTCACACGAGCTATGTGTGGCTTGTTTGGAGTGCAGCATGCCCAGTCGGCTCTCGAGGGAGTCGATTGTGAGCATTGTGAGCGCTTTCCTCTGAGAACTCTGCGCTCGCGGCGATCGCTCTTCGAGGAGAGTGGTTTGCTGCGAGCTCCCCAAGGCTCGGGTCCCGCTTCTGTTGAGGCAGAGCGGCGGCGCTTATCTTGGGGTTCGCAGATGGATCTCACCGGCGACGTTGAGAGGGGCCCCGCCCTATCTCGGCTTTCTCCGGCGGGATCCAGTGCCTCTCACCCGGCTTTGGAAGCACGCGCTGCGGCGGTTACTTCTGCCCGGGTGAAGGCACATGATGATGTTGAATTGAGATTATCCAGTTCTGAGGAGCTGGATGTCGAAAGTTTTGCATCAGAGACTAGTTTATCACATTATACTGCAAATGAAGAAGGTTTGATGGATGTGTTATCTCGGGCTGTTAAAAAGCTAAAAAAAAAAAACAGTATCGAGTGGCCAGCTGATAGACAGGATTCTAGAATTAAAAGCAAACTAGATGATAGATTTCTGTCTGCACGACCTCAACCTTCTCGCCCGTGCTTACTGTTCTTCCCAGATCTTCATGCTGAGGTTTCAAAGACTTGGGTTAGACCGGTCTCAAGCAGAATTTACACAAATCAGTCCAATGCTTATGAAAAAATAAATCTGCTGGTTATGTGACGATGCCGAAGGCAGAGGAGACGCTCGTCAGCTATCTCTCGCCTGCTTCATCGTCTTCACTTAAAGCACCGGCTCTGCCCTCTAAACCACTAAAATACTTATGTGTTAGTGGGGAAGGCTTACTCGGCGGCGGAGGGCAGTCCCAGTCGCCGAGTACCTCAAAAAGAGCACAGCAGAAACGAAGTGTCGCGTCTCGTGCCCCCCCGCAGAGAAACTGGAGGGACGAGGCGGGGCGCTCTCCGGTGCGACCTTCTCGCGGTAGGGCTGATCTGAGGACAGTCATTATCACCAAGAAGGCCGCGTCGAAAAAATCCTGACGTGCTGAACGTCAGGACTCTGAGGAACCATCGTGAAAGACTTTAGTTCACTGCACAAAAACGCAGTGCCCTGTCTTTCCCGATGCCCTCAGGGGTCTGCTCTACTAACCCTGCCTTCACAGGGCGTAGAGAGACTCGGCGAGCGATTTCCCGAGGGACGCTCGCCCCCTCCGAGGAGGGTTGTGGAGTGCCCAGACCAGCTGTTCCCTGCCAGTGTGTTACAGGGCGCTGTGTCTGTCACTCGGGATGTTCATCCAGAGGCCAACCTCAAGAGGCTGGTTCCCTTAGTAGAGTTCCTGGCGGTATGGAAAATTCTCCCCAATGTTTCTCAGTGGCCTGAATACTATAGAGAACGGGTACGCTATTCAGTTCAGAACGCGTCCACCTCGGTTCAGAGGGGTTCTGCCCACAGTGGTGGGCCCTGAGCAGGCTCTGGTATTAGAACAGGAGGTAAAAACTCTCCTGCTGAAAGGAGCCTTAGAGCGGGTTCCTCCACCCAGCAGGGAGTTAGGATACTACAGCCGGTACTTCATCGTTAAATTCCGGCGCAACCTTCTCGCGGTAGGGCTGATATGAGGACAGTCATTATCGCCAAGAAGGCCGCGTTAAAAAAAAAAAAATCCTGATGTGCAGAACGTCAGGACTCCGAGGGTGGTCCCCATCGTGAAAGACTTGAGTTCACTGCACAAAAACACGGTGCCCTGTCTTTTCCGATGCCCTCAGGGGTCTGCTCTACTAACCCTGCCTTCACAGGGCGTAGAGAGACTCGGCGAGCGATTTCCCGAGGGAAGCTCGCCCCCTCCGAGGAGGGTTGTGGAGTGCCCAGACCAGCTGTTCCCTGCCAGTACGTTACAGGGCGCTGTGTCTGTCACTCAGGATGTTCAAATCAGATCCGAGGACTGGTTTGTCACGATAGATCTAAAGGACGCTTACTTCCATGTATCTATCCTCCCTCAACACAGGAAGTTCCTGAGGTTCACTTTCGGGGGCGAAGCGTACCAATATCGGGTTCTTCCGTTCGGCCTAGCACTGTCACCCCGAACATTCACGAAGTGTATGGATGCTGCTATAGCCCCGCCGAGATTACAGGGCATCCGCATTCTGAATTATATAGACGATTGCTTGATTTTAGCTCAATCGGAACAACAAGCAGTTCAGCACCGAGATGTCGTTCTTGCTCATATCAAGAGACTGGGGCTGAGGCTCAACGCCAAAAAGAGTGTTCTTTCTCCATTACAGAGAACCACTTTTCTAGGTGTAGTGTGGGATTCAACGACGATGCAGGCACGATTGTCACCTGCTTGTATTGCTTTGATTCTCGCCGCAGTAGATCAGGTCAAGCTAGGCCAGTCATCCACTGTAAAACAGTTCCAGAGACTGTTAGGTCTCATGGCAGCTGCGTCCAATGTGATACCTTTTGGCCTCTTGCACATGAGACCGTTACAGTGGTGGCTCAGAACCAAGGGATTCTCCCCGAGGGGAAATCCGCTTCACATGATCGTGAGTTCGCGACGGTGTCATCGCGCCCCGATCATGTGGAAAGATCCTTGGTTTCTGTCCCAAGGCCCTGTGTTGGGAGCTCCTTGTCGTCGCGTTATGCTAACGACAGATGCCTCTCTCACGGGTTGGGGGCGATCATGAGTGGTCGCCCAGCTCGGGGTCTGTGGGAGGACCATCACCGTCTATGGCACATAAATTGTCTAGAGATGCTGGCAGTGTTTCAGACCCTGAAACATTTCCTCCCAGACCTAAGAGGCCACCATGTTCTTGTCCGGACAGACAACACATTGGTGGTCTCTTATATCAACCATCAGGGTCTGCGTTCTCGCCCGCTTTACAAGCTGATACGTCAGATCCTTCTATGGTCCCAGGGGAAATTCTCTCTCTCAGAGCTATTTATCTCCCGGGATATTTGAATCAGGGGGCAGACATACTGTCGAGGCAGGGGCCGAGGCCCGGGGAATGGAGTCTTCACCCCGAGGTGGTGGAGCTCCTATGGGGACATTTCGGTCGTGCCGAGGTAGACCTATTTGCGTCCCGAGAGACATCACACTGTCCACTGTGGTTCTCTCTCAGCCAGCCAGCCCCACTGGGGTTGGATGCGATGGTACATCCGTGGCCGAGGTCACGTTTTTACGCTTTTCCCCCGATCGCTCTGCTCCCGGGAGTTCTGGAGAGGGTTTGCCGGGACGGGCTCAGTCTTCTGCTAATAGCCCTGTTCTGGCCGGCCCGAGTATGGTTTGCGGACCTAGTGTCTCTCCTCGACGGCTCTCCCCTAGAGATACCGATCAGGAGAGATCTACTCTCTCAGGCGAGTGGGTCGATCCTTCACCCCCGCCCAGAACTATGGAGGCTGTGGGCTTGGCCTCTGAGGGGGCCCAGCTCATAGGTTCTGGTCTCTCGACTGAGGTCGTTGAGACCATCCTCCAATCCAGAGCTCCCGCCACGAGGAAGTTATATGCCGCGAGGTGGAAACTTTTTGACCTCTTGGTGTGGAGAGCGCCAGCAGGACCCAGTTAACTGCCCGGTTGGTACAGTGCTGGATTTCCTGCAGGACCGTCTCTCCACAGGGTTATCCCACTCCACACTGAAGGTGTATGTGGCGGCCTTAGCTGCTTACCACGCCCCTTCAAGTGGAGGTTCCCTCGGGAAACACCCACTTATATCTCGCTTCCTTCGTGGCACCTTGAGGCTGAGGCCTGCAGTTCGCACGAGGGTACCAGCTTGGGATCTGGCCATCGTCTTAGAAGGTCTATCCCTTGCTCCTTTCGAGCCCATCGAGGAAGTTTCGGAAAAGTTTCCTACTCTAAAGACTATCCTTCTTCTTGCTATCTCATCTCTAAAAAGAATTGGAGATATTCAAGCACTTTCGGTGGTTCCCTCGTGCCTGGAATTTGCTCCTGGTATGGTAAAGGCTTTTCTCTGTCCGAGACCAGGGTATGTTCCTAAGGTACCAACCACTTCGGTTACACCTATAGTAGTGCAGGCTTTCTGTCCTCCGCCTTTTTTGACGTCAGACCAGGAGAAACTTAATTTGCTGTGTCCCGTTAGGGCTTTAGATGCGTATGTCCACAGAGCTGCCCTTTGGAGGAAATCAGAACAATTGTTTGTCTGTTTTGGGTCACCTAAGAAGGGGTGTCCGGCATCTAAGCAAAGGATGAGCAAGTGGGTGGTCAAGGCCATCTCGCTTGCTTACGGTTCGGCCCATCAGCCTTCACCTTTGGCTGTAAGGGCTCATTCCACCAGGAGTATGGCTGCCTCTACAGCTCTTCTTTCAGGAGCTTCTCTTCAGGACGTTTGTGATGCAGCAGGCTGGTCCTCACCGCACACTTCCATCAGATTTTATTCCCTTGACCTTAGCTCCACTCCCGGGGCTCAGGTTCTCTCGTCGGCTTGTGTCTCCTAATGACACACGACGTGGATTTGGTCGTATGGGGATGTGGGTATTGCGTTCCCACTGTGATTACACGCAGCGGTAGTCCCTGAAGGGGAACGTCCCGGGTTACGTATGTAACCCTAGTTCCCCGAAGGGACGGACGCTGCGTGTCCTGCCATTCTCCCGGCATCCCCTTGGGTCGCTTGCTTCAGTACTTTAAGCTGGCGGCTGGTGTGCTCAGGGGATATTTATAGCTTCCTGGTCGATGACGTCACTCGCCGTACGCTCATTCTCTCCATTGACTGATTTCATTCATGCTTCAGACGCGTCACGCTGAGGGCGTTCCCACTGCGATTACACGCAGCGTCCGTCCCTTCGGGTAACTAGGGTTACATACGTAACTCGGGACGATCTTTCAGCAGAGTTCAGCTCATGAAAAATGGGGGCAAAAACAAAAGTGTTGCGTTTATAATTTTGTTATATATAGTTGCATATATAAATGCAACTAAAAGCATGCCTTTGGAGGTACCAGCATTGACAGCTCAGTTAAATAGCACAAAGCGCTGTACTTTGCTGTATTATACAAAAAAAAAAAATACACAAACAACTTTTAATGCATTTTAATCAGCATTTGATGTCATACAATCAGGAGTCTGATTTTTGTTTCATTATAATCTGTCACATTTTTAGTTTGTTTGTTCTCGTTTAGAGTTTGTTTTTGATCTGTTCTGTTCGTGTCTGTGTTTCTAGGTTGGTTTTCAGTTTGTTTATTAGCTGAGTCTTCGCGTTTCCATTACAGATTTGCGCAAAACTTTTGCGCTTTTTTCTAAATGTCGATAAAAACTATTGCGAAATGACGCCGTTTCCATTAACCGATGTTATGCGACTAAAAATTTTTCAAGTCATTTCAAAAATCATGGCAACGGACGTTGGTAGGTTTATATATATCCCAGCCACCGCACTAGACATTATTATTATTAATTAAAGGAGACGATGTGTGTTATTCAAGCATTAATGGCAGGGAAAGACCCTTATACTGCGAACGGCACCTATAGCCTAAGAAGTTTCTGGGTGTTTCTCCCTCATTTCTGCTCCGAGGTCTTGATTGTGGCATGTCTTTGAGGTTTGGAATCCAGTAGCCTATTCCTGTAATTATTGTTTCTTTTTTATGAATTTAATAAAGAACTGTGTCTCGTATTCTGTCCAAACGGTCAGTGTACTTTTGGCAGGCAGTGGCTCAGTGGTCCATGTAGGTTGTCTACAAACCGGAAGGTTGGTGGTTCAATCCCTGGTTCCACCTGACCAAGTGTCGAGGTGTCCATGAGCAAGACACCTAACCCCAGCTGCTCCCCGACGAGCTGGATGGCGCCTTGCACGGCTGACACCGCCGTCGGTGTATGAATGAGTGAGTGAATGGGTGAATGCGAGGCAAATTGTAAAGTGCTTTGGTGGCCATTGGGTCTGTGAAAGCGCTATATAAATACAGTCCATTTACCTTTTACTTTTATGTCCATTCGTTTTTCCTTTTTTATCCCGTATTTTTGCAAAATGAAAAATGAACGGTTGTTTTATTTTTAAAACGCAAAGTTGAACACCGAAATTTAAATTTGAATTGTACACACCAAATGCTGCGCAAAAAAATAAATATTGACGGATTTTTGTTTATGACTTTTTGACTCTTTATTAAACATTTAAAATATTCACAAATTAATATGAACATTTTTTTTTTGATTTTACTGGTTTTCTAAGACCAAATTAGAACCTGGAAATTATATTTTTCCTGCAGTGCTGAATAAGAAGACCTTAGACCTATGTCTCTGGAAGCACAGCCTACAGAAAGGTGATTTATAGGCGAGTTATAGGCTAATGATAATAAATGTGTCTGAAAAAAATAACGATGCATTTTAATTGTTTATTAATAAACTATAGTTTTCTAAATCAGTGTCGGCTAAAACATATCTCCATCTCCGCTGTAAGGTGGATCCACCTTTAGAGAGAAATGCACCTTTCATACGGATTACATAATCAGAAGGTAGGCTATTAGCTTTCGATTCGAATTTGTTCGTTTTAAAGTGGACATTTCAAGCTTTAGCCTACATAGGCTGTAAAGTTTTTGTTTCAGTTCTCGCGCTCCAGTTCACGGAGACCATGAAACCACGCCTGATTGTTTTATTTTATTTTACAAAAGCACAACGTTTTGTTATTTTGAGTTTACGCAAATAAAAGTAGTTGCGAATAATGCATTATTATTTTCTGTATGGCCAGAAATTATAGGGTATTTTAAGTTGTTTCCACTGTTGATAGGAAAATGCAAGTGTTCGCGCCCGCCCCCGCGCCTCCCTGCCATGCGCGCTCTATATTCCGCACAAACTGGATATGCGTCAAAATCTTGTGTTTATTTGTGATAATCTTAGCCCTGTATTATTATTGTCTAACCTGTATTATGAATGACATTTGACGAATTGCTTTCTAATTATGTAGCCTAATAAATGTTATAATAATGTAATGATAATTATTATTATTATTATTTGCGTAGGCTACACGGACCCCAAACACACCGCGTCTTCTAAGTCAGGTGACTGTAAATGCGCAAAAAACTGTTTCCATTGCAGTTTTGCGAAATATTCCTTTTTCGAATTGCCTGAAAAACCTCATCATGCGAGCGTAAAAACTTTTTTTTGCGATAAATGGGAGTTTTTGCGAAATTGTCGTTTTTCCATTGTGCCTATTTTCGATTCGCAATTTCAATTTGCGCAATTTGAAGGGTAATGGAAACAGGCTACTTTCACAGCCTGTTTGTCACCATGGCCACTGATTGGTTTAGTTCTGTTCAGGTGTATATAGTTAATTAGCCCCTCTTGTTTCCTGTCTATTTAAGCCCTGTGTTTCTTTTAGTTCTTTGTCAGTTCTACGTCATGTTATGTTGGTTGTTCTGTTCATGGTCCTGTTATTCCCGAGTGTTTTGTGAAGATTTGAGTTTGCTCTTGAAAGTTAAAGCTGCTGCACTTAGATCCTGTGTTAGCAACCAGTGTGACACTATCATAAATGATGAAGAAAAAAAAACATTAGGCCTACATTTAATAATAATGTGTAGCCTAATTAAAAAATTTTTTTATATAGACAGTTTATTAATCTGTAATGTATTTGAGACTACAGTAAATGTGGTGTCCGTCAACTGAAGGCACATTTTCCGCGTTTCCTGTGTTGACGTTGCCATTGCTGTAGTAGACATATATTTAAAAATGTTAAATAAATACACATAAAATGTTAAGGTTACAACTGCAAATGTATGGAAAAAATACAGTTTTTGCTCAAAATGAACCAAAATGAAAATTATTTAGTTTTTAATCCCTGTGTTTGACAGATTCCCTAACTCCCCATACCTTGTGTTTACAGTCTTGTGGAAGCCACCCCCACTCCCCATCTCGTACTAGAATTAGGGCGCCCACTCCAACAAGGTTAATTGACCCACACTGTGACATGATATCATTGTTGTGACATGCAAATGAGCAATAGAAAAAAATGAAAAAAAAAAAAAAAACATTTTGAGCCCCATAGCAAGATGCACATGCTGTCCATGCCTAAATCCACCACTAAATTAGCATACTGTGACTTTATGGTCAATATTGGAGTGGATACTGGGGTGGCAGAGCTCATTTTGGTGGCCACACTACTGTAAGGAGCCTTATAGCTTCTCATAGGAGTGTAATGTAGAGAGTTTGTTCAATTCAAATGGGTCAAGAGACTCTATATCTCCCAATGGCCAGTCCATCTCTGAGGACCATTATATTTCCTTTTTTTAGTTTTTCAGAAACTTAAAATCACAATATAACGGAAGTATGGAAGTCTCCATATGTGACACACATTTGAGTGAAACTAATTATTGAAAAATAATTTGTAAAAATGTAGGGAAGGTCTAAATAAGAGCTCGCAGGAATTTTTAAAACAGGGGCGGGTTTAAGCAGACTAAATGATTGGAGAAGTCCAGCATACATCACCAGATAGAAGTCTGTCATTTTCACCGGAAGATATATTTATTATGAAAAAGCACAAGCTCAAATAAAAAAAAAAGAAAAGAAAAAAAGACACATTTAGATCAAAACCTTGTATGTATAAAATAGATGGTAAATTTCCATTTCATTTAGATTACATTTCATGTTGTTAATTTCCAAACACATTTATTCAGCTCCATTTAACTGGCTTTTCATATAAGTGTCTTCATTACCAAAGCAGCCAAAGCAGCTTGAGTGATTCACACGCACACATAACGGCTCATGCCCATGCTAGCAAACATCACTCGTATGATTGCAGAATTACTTCCTGGAGGCTGAGAGGTTTCAGACATGCATGATAAGATCCCTGAGGTGCCCATCCGCATGACCGTGTAAATTACACCACCTATTTTCCAATTGCTTCCAAAGTGTGCATGTACAGGTTTGCATCATAATTTTGTGATATCTCTCTCTACCATATTCATATATTTTCACCTGTCTGTGCAAGCTTGAGAGCAACTTTGATATAATGTATCTATTTAACAGTACTCGTTTCCATCTTGAATGCAATTTAAGGCCTGAGAGAGATTACCGTATCGATGATGCAATTGAAGATCAAGTCAATTTTCCCCTCTGTTCAAGAGCCACTTACAAGTAGCATTTTCTGGCAAACACAGCATGCATTATATGGTATTTGAAACCATACAACAAATAGAGCAGTAATGCCTCTCTAATTATTCTCTGAAACTAGAAATTTTTCTTTCTTTCTCTTTCTTTCTTTCTTTCTTTCTTTCTTTCTTTCTTTCTTTCTTTCTTTCTTTCTTTCTTTCTTTCTTTCTTTCTTTCTTTCTTTCTTTCTTTCTTTCTTTCTTTCTTTCTTTCTTTCTTTCTTTCTTTCTTTCTTTCTTTCTTTCTTTCTTTCTTTCTTTCTTTCTTTCTTTCTTTCTTTCTTTCTTTCTTTCTTTCTTATTGTTATATTGGAATAATCCATGATGGCGGTCTTTCAGAGTTCCCTGTGGTGCACGATTACAGTACATTCTGAAGTAAAGGAAGAGAGCAGGAGTGCTTTAGTGAATCATTAGCCAGCACCATTAGAGTGAGTTGCGAGCCTCTTTTTTATGCATGTGACCCTAGTTAAAGGAGCGGATGGGAGTAAATGTAATATTTTTATAAGATCCTTCTTCCCCCCCATTAGTACTGTATTCTCCTATTAGCTTGTCAATACACACATGCACACAATTTATATGGTTTTAGTTAAATGCCAAATGTAATAATGATATATTTTCTTTTTCTCTTTCTTTATTTTGTTTTGTTTCCTTTTTTTGTGAGTTTTGATCTTTTGCAAGTTTCACCTTTTTTTGTGGTTCACACAGTGTTGCCGTTGGACCCCTGATATGTTTTTTCCGATGTTGGTCTTCATTATTTTTTCTGCTTTAAAACATTTTGGGCCTCAGAGACCATAATCCAGAGCCTCCAAACTTGATTGGATGATCCCATATCCTGCCGCTACTCTCGTATCCTTCTGATTTTAGGTGATGCTAGATAAAGCAAATGTTTTCACTCAGCTCAGGAATTTCACTACAACAAAAGTCAGTTTCAAGGAAAGTCAGTTCACACAGCAGCCATATATGCAATGCCTCAGCAGCTATTTCAGTAATGCAAGACCAACTCTTACTTATTTAAATACTGAACTCCAAAAACTACTGCCCAAAATCACATTTAAATAACATATTTCAGCAATATCAACAATAAAATATGACATGGACTTTTCTATCCTCCTTTTTCCTACGCCTCATGAGGCTTTGCACGATTGATGGGAGTAACTTTAGTTAAACTGTAAACAATCAGCGAAAGGTTCGCTATATGAACACAATGATGAGCATTTTTAAAAACTGGGTACAATGAGATGACATTATTTTACTCACTCTTCAACCACCGAACATTAAAATTGTAAAAGCATTAACAAATTACTACAACAGACCAGAATAGCCCCCAAAGCTAAATTATTTCTGCAGCAACATTATGATCATGTTACATATCACTATATATTGTATATATTTTGTAACAAATGTTGCCTTAGTCAAAAATGTTAATTAACTCAAACATAGTAATAATATTTGATTTGCGTCATTTTCACAGACAACATTTTTTGTATTTACCTGGGTGACACTTTATTTTAATGTGTCCTTGTTACATGTTACATGTATTTAGTGATAACTATAAATTAGGCATAATTGCATGTAACTAACCCTAAACCAAACCCTAATCCTACACTAACCATATAGTAAGTACATAGTCAATTACTATTACTCAGTACTTAAATGTATAATTTAGGGCTGTTTTCGACTAAGGATTTTCATAGTCGAATCTGATTCGTTAGATTTTGCCGTAGTCGACTGATAGTCGAACTTTTTTTTTTTTTTTTAGAGAGCAGACTATACGTTCGGTTGAATAGGCTAACTGTTCGTCTGTTATAGGACAACTCGCTCTACGTTTATTTAAAATGAACAGCAAGACAACTAAGTGAATGTGCTTTCCATTAAATTAATCCTTAACAAAAAAAAAAACGTTGCAATGAACGTGCTTTGTTTTAAATAAATCACACGCAGTAAACAAAACCTTAACAAAAAAACTTTGCAATGAACGTTGCAATTTAGACGCGCAAACAGCGTGCCGGTGCGGTGAGACGTACATGCTCGAGCAGATTCGGCTTGAAGTCGTTCATCCTCGGACGCGGTGTCGCGCGGGCTGTTACAAAAAAAGCTGTGCACACAGCCAAGCGAAATGGGGTCTTGCCGGTCTTGCGCACCCAACGCGTCATTTTTTGCCGTGCGCACCTTCGCTCTCGTGCGGACGCGTCTGGTATAAACAAGGCTTTAGTGTCAGCGCGCGCTCTGATCGGGAAAGGGGCACAGACTAGCCTGGCAAGCCAGACCTACATCAAGATGTTACACTGGCTGCAAAATAATTTTTGCTGCCGCTAGGGTGCGTCTAGATTTCTAGGCTAGGCACAGACGTCTCCCGAATCATCTCCAGCACTCAGCCTCCGAACCACCACTAACTCCGCCTCCGTTTCCCTCGTAAGCTGATATTAGTATTTAAACATTCACTATGATAAAAAAAAATTGTAAAAAATAATTTAGGCTTAATAGCACGATTTTGGCGGTTATAGAGTTCTAATGACGGTGTTCAACCATCACACCCCTATTGGTTACATAACCCTACTATTCGACTATGAGGTTCATAGTCGAATCAGACCTCTCCGAATCGAATCGTCGAATCCTCGACTATTAGAAGTCAGCCCTAGTATAATTACACTGTAACAGGGACATATTAGAAGTGAAAAGCATTTGAAAGCATCCATGTGAAAGCAAATCTGAAAAGAGACGTGAGGATTTGGGGAGATTCTTAGTATTCCATTGAATTATTTAAGGGTTATAGTATACTGTATGTTGTCTTTTCTCATACTGTTACAGCGGAATACAAAGGAAAAAAGAAAATAATGCAAGAGTAAAATAATTCATCGACTGAAATTAGCTCTTGCCATATATATTCTTGTTATACCAGGTCACATTAAGGGGCTGTTTATACGAGTTTTCAACTAAAAACGCAAAACTTTTTTTGCATTTTGGCCGTTCATTTACACGACAATGTTGTTTTGGGTGCCTGAAAAATGTGCACATTTTTGAAAACGGTCTCAGTGTAAACAACAAACACGTAAATATCTGAAACCAATGACGTCATGCTCATGCGTATTACTAAAATACCAAGTGTTATGTTATTCTTCTGACATCTGAAAATAGAAATTGTGCAGCTCATTCAGTCAAACTGACAGGCAAGGACTATTTGTAGTGCAACTTTATGATTTGAAATTATTTGTTTGAGTGGAACTTCCCCAAACCGGAAGTGCCTCACATAATCTAAAACGCAGTAAGCTCGTCAGGAAAAAGGCGGACAAATATGGTTTCTTATGCTCAAATATCATTGAAAAAGTGTATATTTCAGGTTGGTCCAGCCAATGCTCAAGTGCAATTCCAAGCGTGTTTCAGGAATTTGACTGTTTCTATAGATGACCAGAACTTCTAGCAGCAGCTGCAGAGACACAGTGACTTTACCGATTGCCGATTGGCTCTTTTATTTAAAAGGAGGGATTTTGAACGTTGTACATTCTCTCTATTTAAATTAAAATGAGTGAACCATCTAAGTATATATAGTCTATAAACTTTAATACATTTTTAATCCTTCAGGGTTCCCTTAATCAAATGGTTTTATGGATTTCCACTTCTGCAAAGAAAAACAAAAAAATACACCATTAAAACTTTCTGGGGGGAAAAAAACTGGTCCTAGCCCTTTCCAACCACCATGGACGCTACTGTCAGGATTCCACCAGCTTCACTCACTCCTCCCACTCGTTCACAGTCCCCTGAGTTTTAATCACCATCACCTGCACCTCATCTGTTCACCTCCCTATATATTTAGCTCCTCTTCACACACTCATTGTCTGGTTTTGTCTCTACATGACACTACAGACTATCATGCTACTTACCTGCAACTCACCCACTACCTACCTGAGTTCCATCCATCGATCACCTGCTAACCTTCACACGGAAGTTCAGTCTCCATTCTCCAGTCATCAGCCAGTTCCCAGTGACTCTCCATCCGCATCTGTAAACAAAGACTCTGGTTATCCTTCAGCTAAGTTCCATCCTGAATTGGAAGTATGACCATATTAGCCCGGTTCTGTCAACACTGCATTGGCTGCCTATTAAACATCGTATACATTTTAAAATATTGTTGATTACTTACAAAGCACTAAATGGTTTAGGTCCGCAGTACTTGAGCGAGCTCTTAACGCATTATAGTCCTTCACGTCTATTGCGATCTCAAAACTCCGGCCAGTTGATAATACCTAGAATATCTAAATCGACTGCTGGCGGTAGATCCTTTTCCTATTTAGCACCAAAACTTTGGAACAGTCTTTCTACCATTGTCCGGGAAGCAGACACACTCTGTCAGTTCAAAGCTAGACTAAAAACACATCTCTGTGACCTAGCATACGCATAATACATTATAGACTTCTATAATTCAATGTTAGGCTGCATAGATTAGGTCAGCCGGAACTGGGAACACTTCCCTTAAATCTGGATGTACTCGTTACATCATAAGAAGAATGGCATCTACGCTAATATTAGTGTCTTTGTTTATCCCGAGGTTTTCCCGCAGCCTGCCGGATCCAGGCCGTATCCAGATCTGACGAAAGAGCTTTGCCTGGACCCGATGACAATGCAGTGCTGAAGTGTCAACTATCCTCTCCCTATGGGGGATCCTTTTCCCACTCTACAGATAAAGCGTTGTGAATTTCGGTTCGCATACCCCGAAGTGATAAAATAAAACAAAATTCTGTATCAAAATGTATAAGCAAGACAAGTAGTTTGTTTAGGCATGGGTTGTATGGAATTACAAACCTGCGCACATATTTTCAAAAGCACATAACTATAGAATCAATTCTTAATGCGCATGTGAACGCCTTCAGCGTTAATCACAGGTTCGCGTTTAAAGTCTGTTTAGAGAGAACGGCGTCGTCTTAGTGGCCCCTAATTTAATAACAAATAATCATTTCAACGGAGGTGAATCAATCAAAATTAACTTTAGCTGGAAATAACATTACTCAAGAACCGCTATAAAGCCAAAACAATCTCTGTTACCTTAAATTATATGTTTATCTCTGTAAAGCTGTTTTGGAACAATCCATTGGTAAAAGTGCTATATAAATGAAGATGACTTGACTTGACTGAATATCGTCTGCTTGCATACTCACCATATCTCTGTTTGGATCCGCAACCTGTAAATAAACACTATTTCACTTACCAACTGTCTGACTCCTGTTCCATCCGTGACAGCTACATCCTAACTTACAAAGAACTTGGTAACTGTTTGATGAAAGAAGTTGAAATTTGCAGATAATTTCCTTTGACATACAGTATACATATATTATTAATGAGCTAAATCACAAATCAGCTAAAATGGCTGTCAATAGCAAATCAATTTTAAATTATGCAACCTATCAATGGATCATCATTTTCATTTATTAGACACTTTTATCAAAAGTGACTTACAAATGACGAACATCATAAGCAATTTGTCCTGTGTCAGCAATATTCATAATACACAATGCCAAGTTAAAAGTACAAACTAGATTGGTAAACAAAGCTAGAGCAGAGGTGAAATGCAGAAAAAAGAGAGATACAATTTTTAAAATAAATAACATTTGTAGTTTAATCTTCAAATTTGGTTCATGAGTGTCTACAAGAGGACTTAAAACCATAATTTGTGTGAATTGAATGAACTGCAATATTTGTTCATATCTCAGTAAACAGATGGACTAGAATTTAAAGTACCATGAATTATCTGTAGGGCTGTCAACTTTAGTCGTTTAGTCGACTAATCGGTCGATGCCGTCTTGGTCGACTGACATTCTTATTGGTCGACCAGTTGCTTTTTTTTCCTCTTTTTTTTTACCAATAGAAATAATTTTTCAATGATTTACTCCTTGATATTTATTCCTTTATAAGCAGTTATATATTACTGTATTCTAAATATAATTAGCCTTTGGTTTATCCCCAACTTTAAATGCTTTAATTTAGGCTATTTTGTAACAGCGCCACAGTTTAGCGCACACACATAGAACACTCGGTTCGCACCTGTGGCTGGCTGCGCTGCTGCTTCGTGCTCAGTAAGGGATATAGGTAGTTTAGCTGTATTCATTCAGTTAGAACGCTATTTGTTTCGGTTTTTATGTTTTTATACACTATATGTTTTTATCTCGATGCGGCGTGGACGCACTTGGAAAAAAAGAGAGTGTCGCACTGCGACCGCGACCGCGTTGCTTCCATCATGAGCGCGCACACCGCGCGCCTACATTTGAAATCCAACTTGAGCGCGCAAAAGACGTGAGCAGTCCCTTTAACGGCTTTATCATGCTGACTCAATAGATTGTGTTTTTGTTTTTATTTGTACACTTGACGCATTTGAAAATAGCCTAAATAATGTAACAAAACGAAAATAAACCTATATGCGGTCCTACAGTACAGCCTATTATTATTAGGATTGTTCTCTTTCATCATCTTGTTTCGAGATCCACCTATGGGAAGGGCATCCGTACCTGACCTCTGCAGAAGCATCCAATTGCACCAAGTCTGGCTAACAGACAGAAGCGCCCAGCCACTGCCAGGTAAGGCCACACCCCCTTACCTACGGGCATATAAGAGCTGGGCGCGCTGCTATTCCTCAGTTGACATTCGCTTCTCACGATCTCTGCATTGACACAGTTCGGTTGGATTAACGTTACGCTGCTCACTTTCGAGTCTTCAGGAGGACATATCGCCAGATCAGCCTCCGCCAGACGTGAGTGACAGTCGTTTCTTCAGCCTATCCGCTGTGTTTTTTGCATCCGGAGCCGCCCGAGCTCTCGCTGTCCTTCACCTGCTCCTCCTTACATGGCTGCCCGCCACGGATTTTTCCGAGCTCTTCACCGCTGGCCTACCCATGGCTATGTGACCATCTAAACAGCCGCTTCCACCGGGGAACAGCCTATCACGACGAGCCTGCCCGTCCGCGTGTGGTTCTCTCATCGCCGCTGAGGACCCTCTCGTCCTGCGCGGTCTGCTTGGGCTTAACACGCTCAAGAAGCTTTGGAGAACCCGGAGAATGCGGTCATTGTAATTGCTGCCCATGTAGTTTTTACTTAGTCGGGCTATAGTTGCACGACCCACCGCGCCATGCTCGGCCTATCTGACTCGGCGGGGAGACACGGTGATGATGACGCGCTACTGGGGGACTCCTGGAGCGCCACCTCTCTAAAATATTTGAGCTGACATCAGCCCAATCCGCATTCCCTGAAGAGGACATCTTCGCGGGAAAACCCCACTCTCGTTGACGAACCGGTCGGTTCCGGCGACGGGGATGACGCGGTCCTTTCAGCGTTCCCTAGGCTAGCGCTCACGCGGCTTTGCCTCAGTCCATCCTCCTGGAAGTTTGTGGGCAAGCGGCCGTTCGCCTCAACATTGTGTGGCCAGCTCCACAGAGCTCCACCGACCAGGATAGGAATATTTACGACGGGTAGCGCTGGGAACACCGCCCAGTCTGAGGCGGCTGGAGCGTCCCGCTAGACTGTTAACACGGTCTCGCGGGCCTTGATGTGTTACGATTACGTGTTGAGGCCTTCAATTTATGGCTTCCTAGGAAGGCGGCCCGAACGCAAGCGGCCTGCCTGTTGTTCGGCCATTGGGAGTAACGTTACACAGGGTCTACCACCGACGGTCGGTTAATCCCGTCTTGTGGCTGCCCAGCCCGTGTGTTTAGTGGACGTTGTGTGTGTGTGTGTGTCCCCAACAAGTTACAGGGGGTCTGTCGTGAGGAAAAGTACATAGCAGTGTTACCACACCGCACACACTTGGTTCCCCTCACACAGTTATTAAAGGCTTCGGCCCCAGTGTTTCCCAACACAAAACACACACATTACTAAACAACACATTTAATAAACGAATCAAATGAATTCGTGCATATTTATTTTTATCTGCCAACATAGAGAGCAAATCTCTCTTATCCCATGCATGTCGCCCTGAGTCCGTCCACAAGAGGGCGCCATTGCCTCAAAAATCAACCAGCTGGGCTCACACAGCTCAGTTGCGGCTGCCCAGCCCATGTGTTTTTAGTGGACGTTGTGTGTGGAAGGCCCCTGTGTTCCCCAACACAAAACACACAGATAACTAAATAACACTTTTAAACAAACGAATTAAATAAATCCGTTACAGAGGGAGTTTCTCTCTCCGCGGATATTATTTTTCTGCCTGCGCTTAAGACTGCCCAGTTCATGTGTTCAGGAGATATGTGTTTTTCCCCCACTTTCAGGGGGCACCTTGCGAGGGAAAGTTCAGCACAGTGGACACCACACTATGTTCCCCTCACTCGGTCAATAAAGGCTTCGGCCCCAGTGTTTGCCCAACACAAAACACACAAAGTTACGAATCAAATGAATTCGTTTTGGAGAGAAGACCTCTCTCCGCAGAGAAAACTTCTCACTGCTGAGGGAGGAAATCCCTCCGAACCCCTGCATGTCGCCTCTAGTGTGCCCACTAGATGGCGCCTTGCATCACAAATGAACCAGCTGGGCCCATACAGCCCCCACAAAGCGGCTTGGCAAGCCGTTTCAGCACCCGAGTGGGTTTTTGCGTACCATAACCCAGGGTTACAAGCTCCACATTTCAACGGCGTTCTCTCTTCTCACACAGAAGAAAACGCCTCACACATTCTGGAAGAGGAAATTTCCTCCCTCCTAACAAGGGAGCGATTCAGATGGTGCCACCCAATCTGATAAACCATGGTTTTTATTCCTGGTATTTTCATGTTCCAAAAGGTGTGGCGCCCCCCGCCCTATATTGGACCTTCGAGTGTTGAACAAGCATTTGAGGAAATACAATTTCAGAATGTGACACAAGGCTCTCTCGCCTGTGCCATAAAGCAGAACGACTGGTTCACATCAGTCGATCTGAAAGATGCTTTCTTTCACATAAGCATCTACCCTCCACACAGGAAATATCTTCGTTTCGCCTACCAAGGCATTTGTTACGAATTCACAGTTCTTCCGTTCGGGTCCCCGAACATTCTGTCTGTGTGCGGAGGTGGGCGTGGTGCCCCTGAGACTATCAGGGCTGAGAATTCTGACTTACATAGACGATTGGCTCATCATAGCCAAATCGAAGGAGAAGGTGTCGCTGGACACCGGCCGGGTGCTCGCGCACATCACATCCCTCGGGTTCTAGATGAATGCGAGCAAAAACTATCTGACTCCCAGTCAGAATGTCATTTTCCTGGGCTTGGAATTGAACTCAGTCTCCATGCGAGCGCGTCTCTCTCAAGAGCGCGTTCGCTCTCTGATGAACTGTCTGTCGCAGTTCAGAGGAGGGGCGAGAGTACAATATCGCACATGCCTCAGGCTGCAGGGTCTCATGGCTTCATCTATCCAAGTTGTGCCGTTGGTCTCCTGAGAATGAGAGCGTAAACGAAATGGGTTTTGTCACTACATTTCAGCCCGATTCGCGATCTCTGCCGCTTGGTAACTGTGACGCGCGCCTGCTCGGCGGCCCTCCGCCATTGGGAGAGCTAGAACTTTTACGCACGGGGAACCCCCCTCGGGACGGTTACGATGCGGAAAGTTGTGACGACAGATGCGTCCTTAACAGGCTGGGGAACCACCCAGGAAGGCAGAACGGTGAACGGTCTGTGGCTGAGCAGACTACGTTCAGCGCACATTAACTATTTAGAGCTTTTACCAATTGGAAAGCTCTGAATCATTTTCTGCTTTGCCTGCAGGGACATCCCGTTCTAGTACGGTGCGATTATTAGGTTCTAGTACGGTGCGATAATACCACGGCAGTGGCTTATATCAACCGTCAGGGCGGCATGCGCTCGTCGAAACTCCACGCTCTAGCTTACAGGCTTTTGGTGTGAAGCAGACAGGTTTTTCTGTCATTACGCGTGACTCATGTCCTGGGCATTCCGAACAGAGATCTGCTATCGAGGGGAAATCCAATCTACGGGGATTGGCGTCTTCACCCGCAGATAGTGGAGAGGTTATGGATGAGATTCGGACAGGCAGCCGTAGATCTTTTTGCCTCGCGCGAAAATCACCATTGTCCTATGTTCTTCTCGCTAAAGGACGTGGACGCGCCCCTCGGGGCAGACGCACTGGCCCACCCATGGCCCAAAGTGCTGCTGTATGCTTTTTCTCCCCTGTGCCTGATAATTTTCACACTGGCCAGGGTGAGAGTGTTCGAAGGGTGGTATGATGGGCGTGGTCTCACATCTTATCAGTGCTCGGTGCCTGATATTTTGTCTTTCCTGCAAGACCTCTTGGAAGAGGCAGGGTCTTTTCCACTATTAAGGTCTACCTGGCTGCGTTTTCAGCCTGTCATGTGGGTTTTGAGGGCTCCAACGTCACTTGGAGCCACAAAAAAACACAAAAACTTTGGGGTTTTTTGTGTGTTTGTTTTAAAACTCCTAGATCGGTAGGACAAAAGTTAACCCATAGCTTTGAAAGTAAAGAAGAATATACAGCCTGTATAAACGAGAGCTTTTGTTAGGATTTTTTTATTGTGGCAGATAGCAGTTATATTTTTTGTAGCGTGTGGTGTGGTGTGGTCAGGTGCGCAATTGTGACTGTCACTATAGACCTAGGACAGTGCTCCTCACTTTGCAGTTAAAAAAAAATCACTTAATTTTCAAAGAATTGTATTATTATTATAGTTTTATGTAATTTTGATGTTTTTTCGTTGTTGTTTTATATGCTCTATGACAATTGTTAAAAAATGTTCAATCAAAACATGGAGTCTTTTTTTTTTTTTTTTGTCGACTAATCGTTGCGCAGGACAAGACTTTGGTCGACTAAGGATTTCTTTGGTTAACTACAGCCCTAATTATCTGATCTGAATCGAGTCAACAAGGTTTTCATTTGTCCCTCTCCTTTTTATATAAATATTTTTCTGGAAAACTTTAATGTTTTTAACTCCTCTTAGACCTTTTTTTCTCTATATGTCTGACCCCTGTCAAAAAGAATGATACCAGAATAATCTAAGTATGCACATGGACACAATCTGAGGACACACATCATACATTTCCAGGGACACTATCATTTGAGATAATCCACAAAACTATGCAACTGTGATGAAGGAAATTGGCATTTATCACCATAGCACCTGTATTCACAACATCCACACTATCTATTTTTTAAAATTCACAATGACTATTGTGGTAATATTGTCCCATTTTCCATTCTGCATGGGTCCTGATGACTGCGGTTTACGGATTTTTTTTTTTTAATTGAAATTGCTTGAACAAGCTTTTCTTTTAATTTGTATGCAAATAGGCACAATTGTATCAGTATCATACTTTGGCTAATTTGCAGGTAGTGCAAAGGTAGAGTTTCTCTGCCAACACATTGAAAGAGAAATAACTGCTAATTAGACATTTAACATTTCATCCAAGTGTGTGTACTGGGGTTGGAAAGAAAAGGCTAATATTCAGAGACTAGATTTTTATATTTGTGTGGTACATGCAAAACATTATGTTGTGTTCCATCTATGTTGTTTTCTAGCATGGTACTATGAGGTTGCTATGTTCCTGATAGCTGCTGGGTGGTTACTTACTAGCCAAAATAATGAAAGAGCCCCTAACCCTAAATATAAATATTTGTAACGACGAGCCTGAGGCGGCGTTAGAATCCATCGGCGGATGTTTATTAGCAGCAGGTTTTAGAGACAGAAACGTTAAGCCAGGCAATAGGTCAAAACTACAATAGCAGTCCAATCTGGAGACATACATAAGGGTAATCCAAAAGGCAGAGGTGAGCAAACAGGCAAGAGGTCCAAACACAGTCATCAGTCAAAAACAGGCTACCAAAGCAGAGGGGTAACCCCTCTGGTAATCCAACAGTCGTAAATCAGAAAATCAGGTAGAATCATACACAAGATAATCAGGCAGAAAACAATGGAAACGCTCGGTAAGGCAGATGAACTGGCAATACTTTGCAGTGCAAACACACAATCTCTTTCTAAATACTGTTCAAACAGGAAATGCAACTAGAAGCAGAGGGAGCGGTACACAGTCAATACTGAGGCGAGGGCTCCCTCTGCTGGCGTGGTGTTACAGAACCTCCTCCTCTAGGAGCGCCTTCTGGCGCTCGACGTGGACATCCCTGTGGTCGTGATCTGGCGCGATGAAAATCCTTGATGAGAGAAAAGTCCAGGATATCGCGGGCGGCTACCCACGATCTCTCCTCGGGTCCATAGCCCTCCCAGTCCACCAAGTATTGGAGCTGACCGCCTCAACGTCTTGACGGTCAATTATGACAAGAATAGCAGTGAGGCCATTGGAGAGTTGTAGATCGGTCACAAAGTCAATGGAAAGATGGGACCAATGATGTGTGGGATGGGTAGTGGTTGGAGAAGACCAGAAGGTAACTCTTTGGGGTTTTTAGATTGGGGACAGACTTGGCAGGCTTTGTAGTGACACGCAAGTAGTGACATCCTTGGTCATCGAGGGCCACCATAATGAGTTTTCAGCAAGTGAAGAGTGCGAGATATACATGGATGGCCAGAGCTGACAGAAGTGTGGACCCATTGCGTTACTCTGTGACGTAGATTTTGTGGAACATACTGTTTGTCAGGAAGGAAGTTGTCAGGTGTGGGCTCTTGTAGTTGTTTCCTTTGTATCTTATCCATTATGTCCCAGGTGACTGGAGCGATGACAATAGAAGGTGGGAGAATGCATTCTGCTGTGAGTCTTTCAGTGGGAAGATCGTACTGCCTAGATTGGCCTTGCCATTGGCCTTGCCATTCTTACTGCCTGGTCGATATGTCACTGTAAACTGGAACCGTGTAAAAAACAGGGACCAGCGAGCCTGGTGTGGGTTGAGTCATTTGGCACTCTTGATGTATTCTAGATTCTTGTGGTCAGTTATTACTTGAAAGGGGTGGATTGCTCCTTCGAGCCAGTGTCTCCACTCCTCGATGGCTGCTTTTGTGGACAAAAGTTATTTGTTCCCCACATCATAATTCCTTTCTGCTGCGGTTAACTTCTTGAGAAGAATGCGCATGAATATAGTTTACCGGGTTGGCCGTGAAGTTGGGAGAGTACAGCTCCAATTACACAGTCTGAAGCGTCCACCTCCACCACAAATGGGAGATCGGGGTCAGGATGTTTTAATATGGGGGCTGTTGTAAACCTTTCCTTCAAAGTATTGTATGCTTGGCTGGCCTCTACAGTCCATTTCAGCTTCGAAGGTCTTCCTTTCAAGAGGGATGTCAGGGGTGAAGCAATCATACTGTCATTTCTGATGAAGCGTCTTTAAAAGTTGGAAAACCCCCAAAACCTTTGATGCTCTTTCAGGGTGGATGGTTGTGGCCATTCTGTGACTGCTTTGACTTTGGATTCATCCATTTTTACTCCTTGGTGACTGATGTGGTAACCCAGGAATGAAATTCACATTTCTCTGCCTTTAAGTATAGTTGGTTTGCGAGTAGACGAGAGAGGACTGTCATGACGTGGCTGATTTGCTCATCCTCAGATTTTGAGTAAATTAAAATATCGTTAATGTAAGCTATTACATACTGGTTTAGAAGGTCTCAGAATATCCCATTAATGAATGACTGGAAAACAGCTGGAGAGTTGGCAAGTCCATATGGCATAGCCTGGTACTCATAGTGCCCTCTAGTGGTGAAGGCAGTTTTCCATTCATTGCCCTCTTTGATTCTGATCAAGTTATAGACACTCCGTAGGTCAAGTTTAGGATGAACCCTGAGCTTAGTGATTCTTCAATATATTCTTCCATGGCTTGGGTTTCTTTCCTGGACAGGGGGTAGACTTTACTTTTAGGGGGCATGGCATTGGGGAGTAAATCAATTGCACAGTCCCAAGGGCGATACGTTGGTAATTGCATTGCTTTGATTTTAACTAAACACTTCTGTCAGATCGTTATAATAATTGGGGATATTAGCAGTCTTGTTAGTCTCTGGGTTTTTGATGCTAGTTGTGAAACATGGTTGGGGGACTCGGGAAAAACAATGGTTTTCACAGAAATTCGACCAATTGGTCAGCTCACCATGATGCCAGGAAATAATGGGGTCATGAATGGATAGTCATGGAAATCCGAGGATCACTTCATGTTTAGGGGAGTCAATGACGTAGAGGGAGATCAATTCTTGATGAAACAAACCCACTTGGAGTGTTAATGGCTTGGTCTGATGGGTAATCCCCTCTCCAATTGTGTTATCATCAATGGCTTTGATTTTGATAGAAGGATTGGATGGTTGGGTGGGAATGTCATACTTCTTGATAAGTTCCTAATGTATGAGGTTCAAAGCTCCCCCAGAATCGATCATCGCTATTAATGAAATAGATGTATCTTCAGTCTTTAGTTTAATAGGGAGGTTGGGGAGCTTAGTCTATGATTTGTTACATAGAAGTGAGAAATTTTCAATATTTACCCAAGAAGTTGTTTAGGTTTTATGTGGGCACCCTTGACTGCGATGGCCGGCTTCACCGCAGTAAAAACATAGACTGAGTCTTCTCATTATTTCTTCCTCAGATAGTCTAGATAGACCGAGTTGCATTGGTTCGTCACTAGGCTTGGTTGATGACGTTATCGGTTGCGCGATTCCCTCACACTTCTTCGTTTGGGTGCTTGAAATTATATATTCTCTCACTTACAAGCCAGCTCTGTTTGCAGATCAGGGTTGAGGCTCTGTTGAAACACAGCTCTCAGTGAAATATCATTCCATCCACTTTGAGCAGCGAGTGTTCTGAACATGATGGCGTAATCAGCAGCAGTATGGTTACCCTGTGACATTTGTGCTGATATATCCTTGCCCCCAGCGGGATATTCAAACACTTCGTGCAGTTGTTGGATGAAATAATCAAAAGATGCTTTAATTCGTACATCCTTTTATCCAAACTGCCGCAGCCCAGTCTAAAGCTCTGCCAGATAATAACGTCATCATGAAAGCGCATTTATTTCCATCTGACACAAACTTGTCTTTTTGGTTATCAAAGTAAATCCTTATTTGACGAATAAAGCCTTTACACTGCACTGCACATCCATCAAATTTATCTGGTAATGCAAAGCTTACCGTCTTCGGCGTGGCCGATGGAAGAGACTGGATGTAATGAGGCAGGTGTTCGTTGACAGAGTGGAGCTTAGTGAGTTGATCTTGGTAGCCCTTTAACACTTCACTTTGATAGGTGAAAGCTGCTTGCAGGTTGGAAAATTGCGCTAGATTCAGTGGAGGCAAAACAATTCTGTAACGATGAGGCTGAGGCAGCGTTAGAATCCATTTGCGGATGTTTATTAGCAGCAGGTTTTAGAGACAGAAACGTTAAGCCAGGCAATAGGTCAAAACCACAATAACAGTCCAATCTGGCGACATACACAAGTGTAATCCAAATGGCAGAGGTGAGCAAACAGGCAAGAGGTCCAAACACAGTCATCAGTCCAAAACAGGCTATTACCAAAGCAGAGGGGTAATCCAACAGTCGTAAATCAGAAAATCAGGTAGAATCATACCCAAGATAATCAGGCAGAAAACAATGGTAAGGCAGATGAACTAACAATACTTCACAAAGTGCAAACACACAATCTCTTCCTAAATACTGTTCAAACAGGAAATGCAAGTAGAAGCAGAAGGAGCGGTACACAGTCAACACTCAGGCGAGGGCTCCCTCTGCTGGCGTGGCATTACAATATTGTAATATAGGAAGTACTAAATACATGTGCCTTAGCAACCACAATTAAATATACAGTATATTTATTTTGTGTGTATTTGAAAATATTTGTATTATCAATGGTGTTCTTTAAAATTTTCAGAAATTAAAATGTTTGGCGTTTGTGTGTGTGTTAGGGGTGCAAGATATATCGACTCAATATCGTTATCGCAATATCACGTTGCCCGATATTATATCGAAAGTCTCGCGATAATTATGCAATATTTTGTTTGATGCATCCCGTCCAACATGCAAAATCGAAAAATACACGTTGCATTTCCCCTGACTCATTTCCTGGTTCTCCTTCTCCATAAACAACATGAAATCATGAAGAGGGTTAACTCTTCATGCTACAGATTTCCCACAGTAGTCAGAAAGAACAGGGGAGACACTTTGTTTCTCTCAATATGACTCGAGTCGCTAATCGTTACAAAGCTAATCGCCGTCACTCTCTCACTTCTCCCTTGCTCTACCACACAGTCCCCACACACACACACTTGCCGGCTCGACGCACACACCAGCGCACAATTATAAACATCAGGCCACTTACATACGGCAAAGCTCTGCGTGGAGCCTCCGCAGGAACATAAATCAGTGAAGAAAAAGAGACAACAAAACGAAGCGAAAGAAAAGAAAGGACCTAAAGAGAGAGTGAAGGGAGCCATTTTCTTTTGACTTGTTGTTTTAGATTTATTTTTATTGTTTCTAACATGTCCTGTTCTGTAGACTTGCTCTTTATTTTTCGTTTTTATATTGTAGTGTACATACAACCAGTACAACATGTCCTGTTCTATAGACATGCTCTTTATTTATTTATTTTATACTGTGCAACCAGTAAAACATGTCCTGTTCTGTAGACATGGTTATTATTTATTTATTCATGTTGTACCAGTCCAAAATGACTGTCAGTTGAAATAAACCTTGTGTTGTAAGAAAACGTGTTTTATTTGTTATGAATCTATTTTGATGCGTTTTCCCATAACTTTTGTAATTTTACATATGTTTAAAAATATCGAAATTAATATCGATATCGCAATATTCATTATCGATATCACAGTATAACACTTTGTCAATATCGTGCACCCCTAGTGTGTGTGTGTTTGTTTGTTTGTTTGTTTGTTTGTTTGTTTGTTTGTGGGTGCTTTGTAAAAAAAATGTAATTGCCATTAAACCAGTAGCAGACAGTCCGAAAATTAGATTTGGCATCCTCTGAGGACAAAGACAGGAGAAAAGTTTCAACAGAGAAGGAATGACAGAAAATTTTAATGATGTGGAGGATTGTGATGTGGAGGGGCGGAAGGGGAATAAAGATAGAAAGAGAGGTGAAAACTGCTGGGTCGCTGTAATGTAATAATGAATGTAACTGGCTCCATTCAACTCATGTGAAAGGTACGATTCTCTATGATGGTCAGTTTCCCTACTCTCGCTGAGCTGCTTTTGATTATAAAGGAAGTGACTCTTGAGAACCGGCTCCTGTGGATTTTAGACATAGCTAATTGGTTTAAGGGTATCAGGGTACCTGCATCTTGAGTGATCAATACAGTCTAATCATTAAGCCTTTATGATATCCTGATTAAGGTGTGATTGGAAATAGACCCCCTGCTTGTCTGCTCTCCTTTATTGATTTTTTTTCTACATGGAGAAAAAAATAGAGGTTTCCAGTGTTTGGCAGTTTGTGTTGAAAACTCATATTAGAGAATATTTGTGCATAACACATAAAAGTAAGACAGGTATTGAAAGGTATTTACTTGTTCTTGTTTGGCTGTTGTGCCCTAACTTACAGTTTTTTTCAGCGTATTATGCCAGGAATTCTGGTTTCTCGAGACACCAGCATTTAACTCCTTCTGTGGCTTTTAGCTGTTTTGCTGAATACAAATCTTCCATAATTAAAATAAAACAGCAAATTTACTCACACTTTATTAATGTGATATTAGCATGTTTAGATGTATTTTTTACTCTACACATCTTGTTAAAATTGAGTTATTGAATTACTGAAATTGGGTCTTGTAGACTGTGAAATATAGGTTTGCTTTGACTATGCCTTTAATTCAGAGAAAAAAGGGTGTGAAAATGGAAGTTCAAATCAATCAAAATTCAATAAAATACCCTTCAAAGCTATTTTGTTCTCATATTCAGTATTGGCATAGTTGACCTATCTTGACCGCCTTCCTTAAGAGTTTACCGCCGGCAATAATTAAAAGAAGGGTAGGCAAATTTGGAGAGGCTTGCAATAGCAAGTTTGCTTTGAAGGCATGAGATGCCACCCTCCCTTTAGAGCATCTCAAAAGCCGCGGCTCCTCCAAGAGACATAAACACGCACAGCCAGAGCAGAGTCTGCAAATCGTCACGATATGAGAGACGGCGTTAAATTATTTCATGTCTCAAAGCACATAACATTACAAGAATAATGAATGGAAATAACTTACAGATTGCTGACCACCTGACTGCTGAAGATAATTTTGGCGTTGATAGTGTTGACATAGAAATGCATAAATCCGAGTCTGAGGACTTGAACAGCTCCAGGTAGAACGTACGGGTTGCCATCTCGAAATTATGGTTATGACATGGCGGGAAAGCAGAATAAACTTTTTTTTTTTTTTTGGTTGAGGAACTGTAAAAGATGATTGCTCTTTCATTATTTCATTTTATTTATAGGCCCCTCACATGACACTCAAGGTCACCTTATAAATCTTCCTAAAAACATCAATATTACAACAACAGAAACTATGTAAGAGTTTCTAGAGATAATTTGTGTCACTGAAATCTGGACCAGCTGCAGTTTATGTAAGGTTTTAGAAGGTAGACCAAAGAGAAGAGAGTTACAATAATCTATATGTGACGTAACTAGGGCATTCACAAGAGTAGCAGTGCAAGTAGCCGAAGACGGTTTGTTTCTCAAACAAAAATTGGCAGAATGAATAATATTATTAATGTGATTTTCAATGGATAAGGTGCTATCAGGAACGACACACATACCTTATTTACCTGTGAAGTTGGAAAAACTATTGACTGGTCAGAAACTTTCAGATTTTGCCAGATTAAACTTCATGTCTACAGGAAGAACGTCTCGGTTACATATGGTAACCCTCGTTCCCTGAAGGAGGGAACGGAGACGCCACGTCAAGGCCGACGAATAGGAATCTTGCTAGAGAGGCCAATCTACTTAGAGTGAAACTAAACGAGCCAATGCACATTGGGGTGGAATCATTTGCATCAGCTGTTCAGCCACGCAGCGCAGGTATAATGAGCAGCAGGTGCGATTGCACTTCAGTTTTTTGCTGAGGAGCCGAGCCTGATAAGCTGGCCGCCCCGGCAGGCAGCAGCAGATGTGGCGACGGGACATGGCGTCTCCTTTCCCTCCTTCAGGGAACAAGGGTTACCATATGTAACTGAGACGTTCCTCTTCAGTCAGTCAGTCGACATCACATCAAGACCAACGAATAGGAATCCCTACCAAAGAGCCACAGCTGCTGCACCCCATCCAGCGCCCTGTGCCCTCTACCCCTTCTTGCCTGTAAGGACTATAGGAGAGGGCTTACACAGAGTATGCCTGTCACTGTTTTTCCGTGATAACCCACACGGTGAGATTTTTGTATAACACTGGGAAAGCGTGCCCTTTCTATGGAAAAGGGGGACGCTGCGAAAGCCACATTCTTCCCCGAAGGAGTGGGGAATACATATGGACTAGCCCGAAGGTTGTACTGCATATGAATACTGGTTGACTTAGCCCAAGGGAAAGACACAGGCTTCGACTAGGAGCAGCCATGGAAGAATACACATATGGGATCCCCGTAGGGTCACACATATGGGACCCAGCCTAGAACCGGGTTTTCAAAGATTCAACGGATAAAAACCTGGCACCGAACGCTATGTTCGGGCCAAGGGTGTTGGAGGACTCAACAGGTTTTTCATTCTGGAGAAATAAGTGTGCACAGTAGGGAGCCCGACAGAGCCGGGCCCCTCAGTGCTTCTACCCGTTTAGGGTAAGAACACGGGAGGAGGCCGGCTCTACACGTAGGCTATAGTATCTAGCGAACGAGTTAGATGTCGCCCAGCCCGCATCTCTACAGATATCTGTTAGCGAGGAGCCACGTGCCAGCGCTCAGGAAGATGATTTGAGTTCTGTCCACATACTGACGCAGAACGCGAACGGGACAGAGCAAAGCCAGGGCTGGGTCTTCCTCCTCCAGGAGCAGCACTTGCAGGTTCACCACCTGGTTCCTGAAGGGAGTGGTAGGAACCTTGGGCACATAGCCAGGCCGGGGTCTCAGTACAACATGGTTGTCACCCGACGCAAACTCTAGGCACGATTCGTTGACTGAAAATGCCTGCAGTTCCCCTACCCTCTTGATAGAGGCCAGCAGCAAAGTCTTCATGGAAAGAAACTTTAAGTCTGCTGACTGCAAAGGCTCAAATGGAGCATCCTGAAGTGCTCGAAGCACCAGGGAAAGGTCCCAAGAGGGTATGGGGGGAGGTCTTTTGCCATCTATGTGGTCGTGATATGCTGAAATAGCGGCAGCATGTACTTTGAGGGTGGAGGGAGACAGCCTTCGCTCCAACCCTTGCTGCAAGAAGGAAAGCACAGACCCTATCGAACATCTTTAAGTACCTCTGGAGGTAAGTCACCTAGAACCTCCGCGTCCCGTCCAGGGACCACACATGGAGTTTCCAGAGGTCCGGACGCGGGTGCCATAGGGTGCCCTGTCTCTGAGTCAGAAGGTCCTTCCTCAGAGGAATGGGGAGGGACTGTCACAAGGAGCATGAGTTCTGGGAACCAGAAGGACCTGCTCCTTGTCCTCCCTGACTTTGCACAGGGTCTGTGCAAGTAGGCTCACTGGGGGAAATGCATATTTGTGTGCCAGTGCATACGTGCCGAGTGTTCCCTCGGTCAGGGAGTAAAACAACTGGCAGTTGGAGGTCTCTGAGGAGGCAAACAGGTATACCCGAGCCTCCCCGAACTCTCTCCAGATCAGCTGAACCGCCTGGGGGTGGAGTCGCCATTCTCCCGGGAGCACAGCTCGTGACAGCTCGTCGGCCACACGGTTGAGCACAGCGGGGACATACATGGCTCGAAGCGACCTCAGATGCTTCTGACTCCAGAGTAGACTGGCGGGTGAGTTGCGACATGCGAAGGGAGCGTAGACCACCTTGTCGGTTGATGTACACAACAGTCGCAGTGTTGTCCGTACGGACCTGCACGTCCCTGCCCTTTAGCGGCCTTTTTAAGCAGCTCAGTACTGCTAGCAACTTGAGGCAGTTGATGTGCCAATGCAGTTGGGGGCCCGTCCACACCCCTGACACTGCATGCCAGTTGTACATGGCACCCCAGCCGGTGGCAGAGGCATCTGTGAACACCACAGCATGCCTGGACACCTGTTCCAAGGGCACTCATGCCCGCAGGAATGAGGGGTCTGACCACGGGCTGAAGGTCCGGTGGCACACCGGTGTGATTTTCACCCGGCAAGTGCCGTGATGCCACCCGCATCTCGGGACTAGGCCGTTCCTCTGTGAGGCACGCTGTCTGTGTGACCAAATCCAACGACCTGAAGACCCAACTAGCTGAGGTGCCTGAGCACGAGGTCACCTGTTTTCGCATAACTGATCTCGAGAGTGTGCTAGTACGAGCCAATCGTCGAGACAGTTGAGGATGTGAACGCCCTGTTCTCTCAGGGGAACAAGGGCCCCCTCCGTGACTTTCGTGAAAACACGGGGAGACAGGGACAGCCCGAAGGGCAGGACCTTGTACTGATATGCTCGACCCTCGAACTCAAAGCGCAGAAACGGCCTGTGTCAAGGAAGAATCGAGACATGAAAGTACGTGTCCTTCAGGTCGATCGGTGCAAACCAATCTCGGGGACGGATGCATTCGAAAATGTGTCTCTGCCTGAGCATTTTGAATGGTAGTTTGTGGAGACTCCGATTCTAAACTCGCAGGTCCAAGATCGGTCGTAACCCACTGCTTTTCTTGGGTACAATGAAGTAGGGACTGTACTACCCTGACCTCATATCGGCTGGAGGGACCGGCTCTATCGCGTCCTTCGCCAGTCCTCCACCCGCAAGACATGGGCATCGGCTGCTCTCACTGTATTGGAGTGGATGGCCCGAAACTTGGGGGGACGCCGGGCGAACTGAATCGCATAGCTGAGCCTGATGGTCCGAATGAGCCAGCGAGACGTACTGGGGAGCGCTAACCAGGCTCCTATACATCGGTCTCAACGTGGCGTCGACTGACCAACTGAAGAGGAACTTCAGTTTTATCACTATTAAGTTTGTTAATTGTTATCGGACTTAATGCAATGAGTGGAGGAACATTTGTTGGTCCTGATGCTTCCACAGAAGATATACTGTATGTACATGTTTTAATATTTAGGCCACTTATTATTGATTGTTATCAGGATGTGAAGAGAGCTTCAACCAGTAAAACAAAAAGTGTTCATTAAAAAAATTCCTACCCTACCTTTAGACATACCTGAACCCACTGTACGATGGTCCTCCAGAAGCAAAATTGGACACATCTGCATTAGTGTTCAGAATAATAGTGCTTGTTGTTGCAATTAATTTTTGCCATAAAAAGACTGAAACTGGCTTTATTTTTGTGAAACGTCCCATCAATGATAATCAATAATAACTATTTTGTGTTGTGTGGGGGTTCCCTTTCAAGGGAACTCGAGCTGCGTTTGAGACGCGGTGGGAACGCTCTGCGTGATTGCGTCATGAAGCACGTGTAAAATCAGTCCAATGGAAGCCCGATACGTCATAGGTGACGTCAGAGACCAGGAAACTATAAAGCACCCTTGCAAACAGACCGCGCCAGCTTCTGTTGTCTTCAGCAAGCGCTCTCTGTGATTCTGTCCTTGTCTATTTATTGTTGTCTGTCCGATCACATTGCTATATATATATATATCATTATGGCGAGCAAGCAAGATTTCAAACGTTGTGTTGTTCCCTGCCCTCGTTTCATTACGGGTGGGGACACACATCAGATGTGTGTTGCTTGTTTGGGAGTTGAGCATGCCCAGTCAGTCCTCGAGGGGGCTGATTGTGAGCATTGCATGAGTTTGTCCATGAAAACTCTCCGCTCCCGCCGGGCATTCTTTGAGGAGGATGGTTCGGTTCGTGTTCCCCGTGGTGCGGGTCCCGCTGCTGCTGAGGCACAGCGGCGGCGTGCATCATGGGGTTCACAGATGGATCTAGTAGCGGGGTTTGAGACGGGCCCAGCCCTCTCTCAGCCCTTACCTGCTAGTTCCGGTGTCCCAGCCCAGGAAGGAGCCCGCCCTGCGGTTTCTCCTCCCCAGGTTGAGGCACCAATGTTGCGGCTATCCAGTTCTGAGGAACCGGATGTCGTTGATATGGGGGATTTTGAGTTTTCGCCAGCTCATATCCCCGATGATGAGGAGTTAATGGAGGTTTTATCTCGTGCTGTTACTAAATTAAATATTGAGTGGCCAGCTGATGATATTGATGTTGAATCAAAAAAGAGTCTTCTAGATGATCGTTATTTACCATCTAGATCACGACCTCCTCGTCGGGAGCTCCCGTTTTTTCCTGATCTTCACACTGAGGTGTCTAGATCATGGAATAAACCGGCATCTTTCAGAGTTCATAATCCTCAAACTAGTAATTACAGTAAAGTGAGAGGTATTGATGATTACGGTTATTTGACGATGCCTCGTGCGGAAGAGACGCTTGCGAGCTATCTCTCCCCCGAGTCAGCGTCATCACTGAAAGCCCCGACGTTACCCACCAGACCATTAAAAAATACATCAATGCTGGTGGGTAAAGCGTATTCGGCAGCAGGTCAGGCGGCAGCATGCCTTCATACAATGTCGATATTACAAGCCTATCAAGCTGACCTGCTGAGGGACATAGATGAATGTGAGGAAGTTAGTGCTGATGCAATTCGAGAATTGCGTCGCACGACAGATTTATCTCTCCGGGCCACCAAGGAGACGCCAAATCTGTGGGCCGTTCTATGGCAGCCCTGGTGGCCACGGAACGTCATTTATGGTTGAATCTTTCTGAGATAAAAGACAAAGATAGATCTGTTCTTCTGGACGCACCGGTTTCTCCTACAAGTCTGTTCGGCGATGCTATAAATTGTGTTGTCGATAGGTTTCAAGAAAATAAAACACAAGCGGCTGCGTTTCAGAGGTTTCTTCCTCGCCGGTCTAATGTCCCCGAGGCTGCACGCAATATAAAGGTTGAGCAGCCTCGTCCGTCTACGAGCTCCTCATACAGATACCAGCAGAAACAGAGCGTTGCTGCTCGGGCTCCTCCACAATCTGGGGTTCCCGAGTGGCGTTCGCAGTCCAGGCCTGCTGGGGGCAGACAGGATCTGAGGACTGTCATGTCTAAAAGAACCTGGACTAAGAAGAAGTCCTGACGCCAAGTGTGCCAGGCTTCTGAGGGTGGTCCCCTCCAGGGAGGAACGATTCCGAGGAACCGTTTCTCTTTGGCGCCCTCCGGGGGGCGGTTCTCCGAGGAGAGTCGCAGCGTTGCCACATCGGTTGTTCCCTGCCGGTTCGCCGTTTCAGGGCACCGAGGTGTCAGCGTCCCCATGCAATCCTCTGAGGAGGATTGTAGAACGGTCAGTTCGGTTGTTCCCTGCCGGTTCGCCGCTTCAGGGCGCCGAAATGATTGTTCAATCAAATCCAGAGGCCAGTCTCGAGAGACTGGTTCCCTTATCAGAATTTCTGGCAGCGTGGAAACTTCTGCCAAATATTTCTTTATGGGTCCTGCATATAATAGAGAAGGGTTACAGAATTCAGTTCGGTTCTCGTCCGCCCAGATTTCAAGGGGTCCTTCCCACAGTGGTGGACCCACAGCAGGCTCTGGTTATGGAGCAGGAAGTTCTGACACTTCTTCAAAAAGGAGCGATAGAGGGGGTGCCTCTTCCCAGCAGAGAGTCAGGGTTTTACAGCCGTTACTTCATTGTTCCGAAAAAAGATGGAGGGTTGCGTCCTATTCTAGATCTGCGCCAGTTAAACAGCAGAGTTCAGAAACTCAAGTTCAGGATGCTCACACTAAAGCAAATTGTATCACAGATTCAGTCCGAGGACTGGTTTGTCACAATAGACCTGAAAGACGCTTACTTTCATGTATCCATCCATCCTCATCACAGGAAGTTCCTGAGGTTCGCTTTCGGGGGCGAAGCTTACCAGTATCGGGTTCTACCGTTTGGCCTAGGTTTATCACCCCGCACCTTTACAAAATGCGTGGATGCAGCTCTGGCTCCTTTGAGACTCCAGGGCATTCGCGTATTAAATTATATCGACGATTGGTTGATTTTAGCTCAGTCAGAGCAGTTGGCAGTTCGGCATCGAGATGTCGTTCTGTCTCACATAAAGGAGTTGGGGTTGTGGCTCAACATCAAGAAGAGTGTTCTCCTCCCTGCTCAGAGGACCACTTTTTTAGGTGTAATTTGGGATTCGACCACAATGCAGGCACGTCTATCTCCTGCTCGGATTTCTGCGATTCTCACAGCCGTAAAGAATGTAAAACTAGGCCAGTCACTCACTATGAAACAGTTTCAGAGACTGTTGGGGCTCATGGCAGCAGCGTCCAACGTGATTACTTTTGGCCTGCTGTACATGAGACCCCTGCAGTGGTGGCTCAGAACCAAGGGGTTTTCTCCGAGGGGAAATCCGTTCCGCAAGATCAAGGTCACGCGGCTATGCCTTCGTGCCTTGGTCATGTGGAAGAAACCTTGGTTCCTCGCCCAGGGCCCAGTGCTGGGGGCTTCTTGTCGACGCGTCACGCTTTCGACGGATGCTTCCCTCACGGGATGGGGGGCGGTCATGAGTGGCCGCTCGGCGCAAGGTCTTTGGCAGGACCATCATCTGTCATTGCACATAAATCGCTTGGAGATGATGGCGGTATTTCGAGCTCTCAAATATTTCCTGCCAGACCTGAGAGGCCATCATGTGTTGGTCCGTACGGACAACACGTCGGTGGTATCATATATCAACCATCAGGGGGGTCTGAGGTCACGTCACCTTTGCAAGCAGGCCCATCAGATCCTCCTATGGGCCCAAGGAAAGTTGCTATCTCTCAGAGCAGTTTACATTCCGGGGCGTCAGAATGTGGGAGCAGATATACTGTCAAGGCAGGGGCTGAGGCCCGGGGAGTGGAGACTTCACCCCGAGGTGGTGGAGCTCCTTTGGGAGAAATTTGGTCGTGCTCAGATAGACCTTTTCGCATCCTCAAATACAACCCATTGTCCCATGTGGTTCTCTCTCACGCACCCAGCTCCTCTCGGACTGGATGCGATGGTGCAGGTTTGGCCGAGGCTTCACCTGTATGCTTTTCCCCCGATATCGTTGCTCCCGGGGGTTCTGGAGAGGGTTCGCCGGGAAGGGGCCAGTCTGTTACTAATAGCCCCTTACTGGCCGACTCGAGTATGGTTCTCGGACTTGATGTCTCTTCTGAGCGGCTCTCCTATGGAGATTCCAATCAGGAGGGACCTGCTGTCCCAGGTAGAGGGCACAATATTTCACCCTCGACCGGAGTTGTGGAAACTGTGGACCTGGCCTCTGAGGGGGCCAGGCTCATAGAATCCGGTCTCTCGACTGAGGTCGTTGAGACCATTCTCCATTCCAGAGCCCCTTCCACGAGAAAACTGTATGCGCTGAAATGGAAATTATTCTCCACCTGGTGTGGTGAGCGTCAGTTAGATCCTGCTAACTGCCCTGTCGGTTCAGTTCTCGATTTTCTGCAAGACCGTTTCTCTGCTGGATTATCTCCTTCCACCTTAAAAGTTTATGTGGCGGCTATTTCGGCCTACCATACCCCTCTGGGGGGTACTTCTATTGGGAGAGATCCTCTGATTACTCTTTTTCTCCGTGGTACATTGAGGTTGAGACCTGCACTGCACTCCAGAGCACCGGCTTGGGATTTAGCCATTGTACTTGAGGGTCTGGCTCTGGCTCCGTTCGAGCCCATTGAAGAGGTTTCAGAAAAATTCCTCACTTTGAAAGCTTTATTTCTCCTTGCTGTTTCATCTATCAAGAGAATTGGAGATTTACACGCCCTGTCGGTTGCTCCGTCATGTTTGGAATTTGCACCTGGTATGGTGAAAGCATTTCTATACCCTAGACCGGGTTATATTCCTAAGGTCCCTTTCAATGTTGGGGGCCCAATAGTGCTGCAGGCCTTCTATCCTCCACCTTTTAATACCCCAGATCAGGAACAATTAAACCTGTTATGTCCAGTTCGGGCATTGGATGCCTACGTTCACAGAGCTGCCCTGTGGCGTAAGTCAGAGCAATTATTTGTATGTTTTGGGTCACTCAAAAGAGGGTGCCCTGCATCTAAACAGATTATGAGCAAGTGGATAGTCGAGGCTATTTCACTAGCTTATGAAGCGGCCGGTCAGCCTTCACCTATGGCTGTACGGGCCCATTCTACTAGGAGTATGGCGGCCTCTACGGCCTTAATTTCAGGGGTTTCCCTTCCTGATGTTTGTAATGCGGCAGGATGGTCCTCTCCGCATACATTTGTCAGGTTTTATGACCTTGACCTCTCCACTCCAGGGGCTAGGTTGCTTGCTTCTTAGTGTGCGCAATGGACTTCACACAGAACGGGCATTTGTCACTATGGCGTAGTGGGTATGGGGTTCCCACCGCGTCTCAAACGCAGCTCGAGTTCCCTTGAAAGGGAACGTCTCAGGTTACGTATGTAACCCTGGTTCCCTGATAGGGAACGAGACGCTGCGTTTGCCTGCCATACTTCCTGCACACCCTGATCGACTTGCTTCAGACTTTTCAGAAGCTGGCGCGGTCTGTTTGCAAGGGTGCTTTATAGTTTCCTGGTCTATGACGTCACCTATGACGTATCGGGCTTCCATTGGACTGATTTTACACGTGATTCATGACGCAATCACGCAGAGCGTTCCCACCGCGTCTCAAACGCAGCGTCTCGTTCCCTATCAGGGAACCAGGGTTACATACGTAACCTGAGACGTTTCTATTCTGTTTGATTTAGCTTTTCTGTTCTGTTTGAGTGTTTTGCTGTTAGTTTGTTAATTGGATATGTTCTCCTATGTTCCCTGCCTGTTTGTTTCCTTGGTTACTTGATTGAGCATTCTGCCTAGGTGTGTCTAGTTAATTATCTCATTAGCTCATTTGTTTGCCCTGTGTATTTAAGCCCTGTGTTTGGTTCTTCAGTTGTCTGTTAATGTTGCGTCTTGACGGTTGTTCTGTTCTGTATCCTTAGTACCCTGAGTTTTGTTAAAGTAAACTGAAGATTGCTGCAATTAAATCCTGTTTCAACTTGATTTTCAACCACCCATGACAGTTTGTACCTACTGAAACATATTTTGGGAACAAATTTTTTATCTGAATTATTTGTAAACCTGACAAAATCTCACAAACCGTCATTTGGGGGATGTCCTCATTTGTGTAAACCATATAAAAACATAGTTAAACTTTTTTTTTTTTTTTTTTTTTTTAAATGCAGAAAGTTTTATGTTAGGGTTAGGTGTTTATAACTAGCTCCATATAACAACAATTAAAGGATATGTCCCCATTTAGATAGTAAATGTGTGCGTTTCAACCAAGACACCTGCGCTGGTGCTCTTCCAGACGTTCTCACCAGTGTTGAATAATTACACAGAACTGAGTGAAATAGTCCAATGATAATTAGATACTGTAATTGCTAACTGTGTCAAAGTAAATAAACATCGTTAAACAGAGTTTCTTAAACGCTGGTGTTAATTTTAGGTTTAGACATAATTAAATACTTTCATACATTCAAGCTTGTTATTTTAAAAGTGAACTAAAAATCAACATTATTGATTTACTGCTTATTTTTCATCTAGGTTACAGTCAAAAATAGGGATACAAATAACTAACAAAAAATACAATTCAGACGTGTCTGTTCAGCACCAGTTCAGCATTACATTAAAGTAAAAGCAGTGTTTTAACCATTTTAACCATTCCTGGATTCTGTGACATTTATTTTTTTGTGACATTTAAAATTTTTAGTTTTTCTTTTTATTCCAGTTTGTGTTCACAAATGTTTGTCTGATAAGAGCACTTTATATGAGGAGAGAATGACCTTAGCAAGAACTGGCATAGTTGGTTATGTAATACGATTATTTTGTACTAGTATGTGCCACTGCAGGCTGATTATTGCATAAATAATGCAGGCACACTGATTAAGAATGAAATTAAGAATGAAAACATTAAAGCTTTATGAAAGTGTTTCTTTAATTGAAGCTGAGGCGGTTTATGTCCGGTTGTGTGGTAAGGCCGTAGAGCCCATTTCACGATTGGCCAGACTCAATGATGACAACATAATACAGACTGAAACTTGATACAAAATAACATTAATTATGTAATATTAATGTTATGTTGTATCATGTTTATGGAAATACAACTAACAAAAATACAGACCACATTGTATTGGTATTTAAATAATATAAGCAAATATTAAACTTTCTTCTTGTACATACAAGCACTGTTAAGCAGCACGCTATCTTTTCACTGAACAGTCTTTCTAGTTGTTTATTTGACACATATTAAATCTAATCCTCTTAGTCTTCAATAAAGAAAGTAAACACAGTGTGAGCATCACTCTAGGAAGCAGTGAGTGTTCACTTGACGGTTTCATATCAACTCCTCCCACGACTGGAAGTGGCAAATCTCACTGATCAGTAAGGGAAGGAGTCAATCATGTGTCATATACTGAGGGTGTGGTTTAATGTGAAGGGAAACTCCTGCTCACCACCAGACCAGCTTGATTATGACAGTTACCTGTGAGTTGAATGAAGAGAAAATTCCAAATGTTTTGGGTATTTTTTTTAAATAAAACATCCCTAAATGTTATAGACTGCATTTGTTTCAAACATAATTAAAAATATATATAAATATATAATATTTTTCCACCAACTAATTTGCAAATATTATTACAAAAATACAGTTATTTTTGTTTTGGCTTTGCTTTATTAAAAGCATTTTCCACCAACCGATAAAAAAAAGAAGAAAAAAAAAAGAATGAAAGATGACTTTTGTGATTACAAGAAATTCAGCACTCATGTTTCTGATTAATTAAAGGTAAAATAAGTTATGTCAGGACCACTGTCATCAAATATGGCAACAGTTTGGATTGGCGGTATGGTTGATTTTCCAACAGTTTGGATTGGCGGTATGGTTCTGTTCTAGGCAAGAACTCCCTGCGCATCCATGCAGCCTAACATGGATAAGAGCAGGGAGAGCAGCAATAACCCCCCCCCCTAGGGTATACAGAACAGAACCAACCAACATGTGTTGCAGATAGCATTAATTAATTTTAATGTACAACATAAATAGGAGCTTATATATAATTGAAGGAGCTTATATATGAATACAGTGATAGGCGTCGTATTCCTATAGGTAGACGTGGATCAGCTGAGAGTCAACTGATGCGAGCTTGACCAACGTGACCTGCCAGAACTGACGATACGCTTGATTTATTTCTATCTGATGGGATTGTCTTCCTCCATAGTAAACCAGACGGTAGAATATACATTACCGTTTAAAAATTTCGGGTCAGAGTTTTTTTTTTTTTTTTTACTTTTATTCAGCAAGGACACATTAAATTGATAAGAAGTGGATAAATAAACAAATGCTGTTATTTTGAACTTTCTGTTCATCAAAGAATCCTGAAGAAAAATACATCAATAATTTGAATATGTGACACTGCAGAATGGAGTAATGGTTGCTGAAAATTCAGATTTGCCATCACAGGAATAAATTACATTTTAAAATATATTAAAATCTGTTATTTTGAATTGTAATAATATTTCACAATATTAATGTTTTTACTGTATTGTTAATCAAATAAATGCAGCATATTCTCAACAGCCTAAGAGACTCCTTTCACAATCTTAAACAAATTACCAACATCAAACTTTTTAATGGTATTGTATTTTTTTTTTCTTTTAGATTGTATCTGCTAAAGTTACATTAGTAATATAGCAAAACAGAATTCTGTCATTTTTGTGACATTTACTTCTTCACATATACTTGTTATTTATTTATTCATTGCCTAATGATGTCATATCAGCACAAAATTCTATAAATATAATGCGGTCATGCCCACTTTTATAAAAATAAAAAGTAGAATTCTAACTAAAATGTGCTTAGTTATTAATGTATTTGCAAAAACTAGACTGGAAGGTGTTGCTATTATTTCATTTCCGGCCTGACCTATTCAAAATGCTTTCCTCAGTCCATGTGTCAACACTGTGGTCTGTAACTGTATTGTTTTACTTGCACTCATATCATCTCTCTTTCTCTCCCATCATTCAACAGGTGTTTCGCAGTGGAGAGGGTATGGGTATTCGTCTAGACAGTGCGTCTGCGTTTCCGGGGGCCATCATCTCTCCTCACTATGACTCACTGCTGGTTAAAGTCATAGCCAGTGGCAAAGACCTCCCCTCCGCCGCAACCAAAATGCACAGAGCGTTAACCGAGTTCAGAGTTCGTGGTGTTAAGGTAGGTGCAATACTGATCCTTTAGGTGTTGAATAGCACCCCTGAGAGTCGCATGCAAGGTTGGCTTGTTATCTTGGTACCTGATTTGTCATACTGTAACACATTTTATTTTCATTGATGACCATTCAAAAGTAGTCGTGTCTGAATGGGAATGCTAACGAATAGCTTTCTCCAGGAATTGCAAGACCTCCTTGGTCAAACGTTAAGGTAGGGTTGCTATATGTTGAAATGTTGGAAAAGAGATTTCACCTTTAACAAATGCTTTGTTTTGTCTCATGAATTTTGTGTTGAATGCAATGATTTTATGTTTACCTGTATGTGTCAACTGAGAACACATTTAGGCTTTAAGGCGCCCTGACTTCTAAAAACTTCTTTTGTATCAGGTGAGGCCTTTGACAGTGTCGCTGTTTCAAAAATCCACAGAAGCTCAAGGGATCAGAGGTTCCTAACACATAAAGGAACCTTTTTTATAGGGATCTAACACAGACTCAACCAACAGTAGTCAAGCGCATACAGATATTTCAGGGGAAAGGGTTTTTTTTTTTTAAAGACTTTTAATAATCAGGCCTGGATGACAGAAAATAGGGTACATTAAAGAGGTGTGTTTGTCCATGCCAAAAGCAAAAATATGTGTAAGGTCACAAGATCCAAGCCAATCAGAACATATTTGAATTGTAATATTTGGAACAGGATTTGAGCGTCTTTAATTTGCTCTCAGTATGTTGATATAGAGGGTATGCGCATGACGTCACCGTCGGCCGGAGTGAATGCGGTCACGCCCACAAGTGGCAAAAAGACTGAGCGGCAGCATTTGTTTTCAGCGTGAATGCCGTGAAAAACACACAAAACACATCTAAAACGGGAAAGAGCTTTGTGATTGACTGTACAACTAGATTTGACCAGAAATCTGAGTTACTGTATATTTTTACAGACTGCAAAAAGCTACAGAACAGACTATATTCTGCATAATTGGATGTTTTTAAATAAACACTGACAAAAAACTATACAAGTTTTAGGGCTGGACGATATGATGATATACAGTATAACATTAATGTAAGTGATCACTCGGATTTAGACCTATCTATATTGTATTTATATAAAATGTTTACAGGCAAATTTTCTTAATTTATTTCCCCGGCGTCGAAATCAGGCACATATAAATGTCAGGAAACACGATTCCTGGCTGCATGTCAATATCCATGGATCACTGGATCTTTGATAAGTTGTAAGGAACACTATATCGAGTCCAACTTTTAGTTTAAACTGATAATAGTTTGTTTTACTCGCGTTTTCGCAGTTTCCCCTATTAACTCCAGCCACGCAGCAGCTCTTTTGCCACTCAGTCCGGCTGAGGGGGGCGTGTTCCGGCGGGGAAGTGACGTTAATGCATTCCCTCTATTATTTAAAACAATGGCTTGGTGACTCAGATCATTTATTAGTCACTGTTGTTGTTGTTGTTGTTGTTGTTATTGTTGTAAGTATTGCAGTCATGCCTGTTTATCAAATGCACAGCATTTTGAGTAATAGCCTAAACTCTCAGTCAGCTGTCATATTTCAGTGTCATGAATCTCTTGAAATGATCAAGATTAGCACGCTATTACATGCATATCTTAATGCCAGTTGTCCCCTCTTGGGACAGAGTTTTTACAATTGTTTTGTATTGTTTATAGGCTACTGCTGATATTTAACATTCAAGCATTTACTGAAGCACTTTTTATTTGTATTATTTTCAGAGGTGGGTAGTAACAAAGTACATTTACTTCTTTACATTTAGGCTACTTGAGTATTTTTTTGGAAAAATTGTACTTTTAAAAGTAGATATAAATGTGGATATGCTACTTTTATTTTAACTCGAGTACATTTCTAATGAAAAAAAAAATATTTTTACGTTGAGGGCGACATCCCTCTCGTTACTTTATTTTAATGTAATACGTGTTGTTAATGCGTAGTTTATTCCAAGCGCGCTGTATCTTTTTTATGAGCATGAGCGATGCTCAATTCACAAATGAGTCACTCTTTTGAGTCGATTCTGTTCAAAGACTTCATAAAACAAGTTGGCAGATCTGTCTAAATCGGTTCGCGAATCCTTTTGAATGATCTGTTCAGTTTCCTGCACGCACTGAATCGTCTGAAGCGCTTTCAATTCACACTCGACTCGGAGTCGTAACAGGAAGAACATATTTCATTTCATTCAGGTAGGCCTAATACATTTTACAACCAAACAGATTATTACACCATAATGGCACTACTACAAAGTATGACATTATCCGTTTTTTGGACATATACATTTATTTATAGGCTACATTAAATAAGCTGCCATTGTCCACAGTTTATGAAATGAATGTGATGTGTGTGTGTATTGCGTGGCGTGCGAACTCGACTTGAAAAATGCCTTTGCCTGCCTTAGACACAGTTAACCAGTTTAACCCTTTAGGCGCCAGAGGTTTTTTCCTAAAACGTTCGATTTTGACATCTTAATTTCAAAAGGCTATATTTTAAAAGTGATAAAAGATAGAGACTTTCTGTAAATTAGAGAAATATTAAGGATGACCCAAAGTTTATGTAGGGATTACATGTTCCCATCTAATTTGCATATTATGACGTCATATGGTGGTGGCAATCTTGGATTATAGAATTTTCATGAAAAGTCACATGTTTAAATGATAAAATGCAGCACTTATTTCCCCCCAAAATGTCCATCACCTTCTGTATGCTATATTACACAATACTGAATGCTCAGGTATATAGTAAGCAGTAAACAAACTGTGTAAATGATTACTAATAAATGGTAGAAACAAACCGAATGCATGTAGTGGTAGAGATTTTCCATTTACTAAATTCAGTAGGCACTCTTATTCCATGTATGGGGCACATATATATTACTCATATGACATACAAACACAAATAGACAAGACCAAGACCGTTTAGTTCAAACGCTCACTCGCACAGATCATGAGTGACATGATACGAGCAGCGCGGCCAGATCTGCCTCGCACGCGCGCGCCGAGTGTGCACAGCTCGGACTACTGTCGTTGTCATTGCGACTCCTTACCCTGCCTCCACGTTGCCTCCTAACTGTCCTATGAATACTTCGACCTCGTCTAACATAGCCAGTGACATTAGACAAAGTCTCCACCACAATACTGTCGCCGCGATTGTGGAGAGGCTCTGATAACATGGCTCACTCGCACACTAGCTCCGATTTTGATCGCACAGATTCAATGCACTCTTACTCGAACATTTTGTATAGAAACATTACGTTTTTTTGATTCGGGGATGAAGTATGACATGTCTGCCATCCAGTGGAGGGGAGGTCGAATGAAATTTGACACCCAATTTGACAAAATCGGCCGTTTTATTCAGTGCCGCATCTTGACGAGTAAACTCGACCGTGGCGCCTAGAGGGTTAAACATGCTTGCAGAAATAGGCCTATAGGCTACATCTGATGACATTTTGGAGAACAGACAGAAGAAGATCCGTCGATGTGCTGTAGAGTATGAATGGGGAATCATGAATTCACTAATTCTGAACGCCATGCACACATTCCTGCGAACGGTTTCTAAATGCCCACAACCTATGACTCACCCCATCTAAATCTGCTAGCGCCAGCGAGTCTGAAGTTTAAATTGATTTCTGACACCTTTACAGCGTAAGCGAGTCTCCCCAGATCTCCTCGTGCCAGCGCGATCCATTCGCGAGGCACGATCAAAGGAGACCGTTATCTCCAACACCCCTCCGCGGCGAGGGGGGGTGCCAGATGTTCAAATGAAGATACACACTCACCCACACGAACACACACACGGATGCATTCCTGACATTAAAATCCAGAAATGAGTGATTCTGAAATTTATATACGATGTATTCTTGTATGTTTGAATTTTATACTGTTGTATCAAGCCTAGCTAGGATTGTTAGTTGTGTAGTTGAACTCTAAGGGCTTCTATAAAGAATCTTAGAATATATATATTTGTATGCATGCCAAACACGAACTTATTGATATCAAATGAAATGTCTCGACTTGCCCGAGCCAAATATATGTAAGAGGTTACTGTAAAACGTAGTCCACTATGTTTTTCCATTTTTGAAGTGAAATGCCCAAGCTTGCGGCCTCATAAAACACGCAAATGAGGTCATCGAGGAGAAACAAAAGAACTCCTTGCGCGCCCAAATCTGTGAGGTGCGATTGGTCTGTTTTCCCAGGAGAAGGGGCGTGAACTTTCACTTTAAAAGATCGGGACACTGGCCTCTCTCTCTCTTCTTCGTGTACTCTCCTGTTAGTGTGACTTTAAGCCTTGTCTTATTGTCTTAGTCGTTCGTCTTATTTGTCTTTGTTTTATTTGTGCGCATAGCTCAGTCTTAGTCTTAGTGCTCAGTTCAAGTCTCCGGACCGAAGCGCACACCTTACGCTAACCGGTCCTCTAGCCTCCGGGAAAAAGGACTCTTCCACACAGCGTATCTTTAGGACGTTTTGAACTTCCCGCGAGCGAAACGCGCTCTGCAAGAACCAAAAGACCGCCTCCATCTCACGACCACCGAGGACATCCACACACGCACCTGCTTGTTCCGCAACACAAAGGTCCATTTGCAAGTATTGTTCCATCCAAATTTAAATGCGTTAAAGTGTGTGTTTTCCTTGTTGTCTCTTAAGGTTCAGCTGTGCTTGCAATTGTGTTTTCCTGTGTTTCCTTTTCCCTGTTTCCTGTTTTACTTTCGTTTTTCCATTCGTTGTTAAATGTAGTGATATATCCTAGTTCATTTTATTAAACTCCATTATACGCTTGATTGTCTCTGTTTGTTGATCATAGAACAAAGCCTCTTTAATGTGTGATCTTAAGCTACGAGCTGATATTGTTAAGTAATCTAATTTAATTAGTAAAACTTATACTGAGAAGAAACCTTCTTGAGAATTGATAAAGAGTATCAGACACAACAGTTCGGCGGACGAACTGATTGGTTGAAGTGCGGTTAATTCTATTAAGGTATTCTGAAAATCAATATAGCCGGTCTGCATATGATGTATATTCTTAATTAATTATAATTCGTTGTGTTTAATTACCTATGTACATCTGAAGCAGACGCGTGGACTATATAATCCCCTCTTTGGGTGATTTTTATGTATGGTTATCTGGTTCACCCGTATCCAATATTTGTTGATTATGAATTAATAAGTATTGCATACATATTCCCCTAAAACCTGAGCTAAATTCCTTACAGTGCATTTGATCGTTGTTTGTGTTCAGATCATAGACTGTAAAAAAATATGGACGTAGTGTCCGTGACGTCACCCGTGGGTTTCTGAAGAGCGTTTTTGAACAGACAGTATAAGAAGTGGACAGAGCCATCTCATAGAACTCAGTTGAGACAGTTGAAGCCCATTTTTAGCGATTTTTGCGCACTTCCGTTCCTGACGCGCAGACTCAAACCAACTCAAACTAAGCTTGATGACGTGAGCAACCTGTCTGACAGATGTAAATTTTCTAGTAGCTGTGCGTGAAAATTGCCAACGTTAATCTTGCAGAGACGGGGAACTTGAGCAAAGAATTCTTTGGTGTGAGTGAGCAGGAGTAAGTATTCTGATTAATCATTAAAGGGACACTATACAGGAATTCCGTTTTTGTCAAACAGCGAACCCTAGAGTCGCTGTGGAGTACTTGTATTTAACGTTACTGTCGTAAATGCCACTCACGGAGAGCGTCTGCCATAGACTGATCTCTGCACTCACGGCCTGATACCCCTTTGAAGCTGTTATATTAAGGTACAAATCTTGCATAGTGTGCCTTTAAATAAGAGATCTAGCGCTAAAATGTGTTTTTGAACTCAACCTGAGCGCTCGTGTCCGCTGCTATCAGTGTCATAGATACATAACGTTAGTCATTGTGTCTCTTGTGGCGGCGCGCGCGCAGTCTTCACTCGGACGCGCTCTTCAATCTATCGCCGTTGCGGAGACTATATTTTTTCCAGTGATATCACAAAATAAAATGCACACAAACTTAGAAAGATTTACATGTACCATCAACAAGATCGCCAGGTCAGCACCACTGTTGCATCCAGTGCTGCTTTTTAGCTCGCGCCAACGAGTGAAAGCCCGACCGAGAGGGACTCTTGTCCGGTTCCTCACACGGTCAGATTCTCTTTTCCTTTTCCTAGTCTCTTCCGACCGCGTTTTATTTGCTTTTTCCATCGTCAAGTATCACGTCTGAAATGCGCGCAAGTGGCTTCGTGCTTCAAATGTTGTTGTTGATGTGTGTGACATCGTTGCCGTAAAGCATGTCGTCATTCTCGCGAGATTTGTCGGGGGCGCTCCTCTCAAACTTGCATTGCTGGTTTTTCCTGCGGCGTCCCCCCCAAGCTTTACTACCAGGATGATTAGCCCTAATATGAGTTTGTTTACCACCGAAATGACTTTGAAGCTGTTATATTAAGGTACAATTCTTGCATAGTGTGCCTTTAATTTGTATAGTATAGCTTTTATGGACTCAGTATCTATGGGCTTCTCCCTTGACGGGACGTCCCCCCGATTGCCTGCGAGCTTCTCCTCCTGTCTGTACGGTAATTTCTGTACAGCGCGACAGAGAGTCGAGTGGTTATGACGCAATCGTTAGCCTATTTTTACAAAAACTGTTTCTACAGGGCCATAGTCAAGTCAAGTCATCTTCATTTATATAGCGCTTTTAACAATGGATTGTTTCAAAGCAGCTTTACAGAGATAAACATATAATTTAAGGTAACAGATTGTTTTGGCATTATAGCGGTTCTTGAATAATGTTATTTCCAGCTAAAGTTAACTTTGATTGATTCACCTCCGTCGAAATGATCAGACTTTTAAACGCGAACCTGTGATTAACGCTGACGGCGTTCACATGCTCATTCAGAATTGATTCTATAGTTATGTGCTTTTTAAAATATGTGCGCAGGTTTAGAATTCATACAACCAAGCCTAAACAAACTACTTTTCTTGCCTATAAATTTTGATACAGAATTTTGTTTTATTTTATCACTTCGGGGTACGCGAGCCAGAATTCACAACGCTTCATCTGTAGAGTGGGAAAGGGATCCTCCATAGGGAGAGGATAGTGGACACTTCAGCACTGCATAGTCATCGGGTCCAGGCGGATCTCCTTTGTCAGATCTGGACACGGCCTAGATCCGGCAGGCTGCGGGAAAACCTCGGGATAAACAAAGACACTAATATTAGCGTAGATGCCATTCTTCTTATGATGTAGCGAGTACATCAAGATTTAAGGGAAGTGTTCCCAGTTCCGGCTGACCTAATCTATGCAGCCTAACATTGAATTTATAGAAGTCTATAGTGTGTTATGTGTATGCTAGGTCAAAGAGATGTGTTTTTAGTCTAGCTTTGAACTGACAGAGTGTGTCTGCTTCCCGGACAATGGTAGGAAGACTGTTCCAAAGTTTTGGTGCTAAATAGGAAAAGGATCTACCGCCTGCAGTCGATTTAGATATTCTAGGTATTATCAACTGGCCGGAATTTTGAGATCGCAATAGACGTGAAGGACTATAATACGTTAAGAGCTCGCTCAAGTACTGCGGAGCTAAACCATTTAGTGCTTTGTAGGTAATCAACAATATTTTAAAATTTTGTTGGACTAATTGTTCCGCATTTCCCAATGAGAGCATATGGCGTATTTTAGATATATTTTTAAGATGGAAAAATGCAGTTTTACAGATACTAGACACGTGGCTTTCAAAAGAAAGGTTGGTATCAAAGAGCACACCCAGGTTCCTAACCGACAACGAAGACTTGACAGAGCAGCCATCAAGTGTTAGACAGTATTCTGGGTTATTACGTGTGGAAGTTTTTTTTCCAATAATTAGAATCTCTGTCTTTTCAGAATTTAGTAGTAGGAAATTACTAGTCATCCAATTTTTTATATCAGCTATGCATTCCGTTAATTTTGTGAATTGGTAAGTTTCGTTGGGTTTTGAAGAAATATACAGCTGAGTATCATCGGCATAACAGTGAAAGCTAACTCCATGTTTCCTAATGATATCTCCTAATGGTAGCATGTACAGAGTGAACAGCAGCGGTCCTAGTACTGAGCCTTGTGGTACGCCATACTGAACTTGTGATCGATAAGACATCTCTTAATTTACTGCTACAAACTGATAACGGTCAGTTAAGTATGATTTAAACCATGCTAGTGCAATTCCACTAATGCCCACATAGTTTTCTAGTCTATTTAAAAGAATGTTGTGGTCAATTGTGTCAAATGCAGCACTAAGATCGAGTAACACTAATAGAGAGATACAACCACGATCGGATGATAAGAGCAAATCATTTTTGACTCTAATGAGAGCGGTCTCAGTACTATGGTACGGTCTAAATCCGGACTGAAAATCCTCGCAGATATCATTTCTTTCTAGAAAGGAACACAGTTGTGAAGATACTGCTTTTTCTAATATCTTTGACAGAAAAGGCAGATTCGAGATCGGCCTGTAATTGACTAATTCTGTAGGATCAAGTTGTGGTTTTTTAACAAGCGGTTTTATCATAGCCAGTTTAAAGGTTTTTGGTACGTATCCTAGAGACAAAGATGAATTAATGATATTAAGAAGAGGATATATGACCTCTGGAAACATCTCTTTCAGTAGCTTAGTCGGTATAGGATCTAACATACAAGTTGTCGATTTAGATGAATTAACGAGTTTGCAGAATTCTTCCTCTCCTATAGCAACAAATGAATAAAATTTTTCCTCAGGGAGACTACAATGCACTTCCTGATGCGATACTGTGGTAGACGGTTGCATAGTTATAATTTTGTCCCTGATATTATCAATCTTATAAGTGAAGAAGTTCATAAAGTCATCACTGCTGTGTTGCTTGGACACTTCTGAGCTTGAAGCTTTCTTTTTCGTTAGTTTAGCCACTTTTTCAAATAAATACCTTGGATTATGTTTATTTTCTTCTAATAGGTTTGAAAAATAAGCAGATCTAGCAGCTTTTAAAGCCTCTCTGTAAGCAATCGAGCTCTCTTTCCACGAAATCCGAAATACCTCTAGTTTAGTTTTCTTCCAGTTGCGGGGGCGCCATAATGTAACATAGAAGGTAATGGAGCCCGTTATACATTGTCGTGTTTCTTTAAAAATAAATAATGGACAAATGGAGTCTTTAAACGCCTCAGATGTAAAGTTATTCGCTGTCAAGGTGACGTCAAAATGAATGGGAGTCAATGGAAATGCTAACGCAAGTGAAGTTCTGCAACAAGATGGCGGCACCCGGCCGGCTTCAACTTCCGGTCGATGAATTACCCCCTTGTTTTTGAAGCCTAAAGTGGGCGGGGCGGGCCATCACCATCTTGGCAGCGCGTCACTTTTCGTCACTACCGGATAACAGAAAATGGGCAAAAGGCAGGACGTGGGTGGAGCTACTGGCCTCGCGTTAAAGTGACAGCTGATTGAAGAATTAAAGCCAATAGTTAAAGTTCATGTTTTTGCCCTTCGAAATATTATAATAGTTAAAAGACGTAACTAAAAGTGAGACTGTGTATCATGATGTATTATTATTCTGCTATAAAAATGTATTATCATGCAGTAACTTACAATATTGCTCTGAGCTTGTGCGTGTGACAGTGATTCATGCGCATACATGTCAGTCAGCATGGCATCGCACGTCAAGTTCGTAAAGAGCTTAATTCAGTCCATTTTAAAGTCTGATTTTGTCCGCCTCTCAATTTCTCAAATCGGTTAAACCAAAGACATTACCTCAGAAGTTCAAGTAAATGCACTAGAAATCCACGCTCATTCAAGGGTGTGCATCTAACTTAACGTTACTGCATGGACGGAGAGAAAGCACTGACACCTGCAGGATTTCATCTGACGGTACTTTTTATTTAATACTAAAAAGTTAAATAAGCATATCTGTTCCGTGAGAGCAACAGTACCGCATAACGAGTGTGGTCTCTATATCTATAGACGTTTTTACCAAGGAAATTGTCAGACATCCATTAACGTTAGTGCATGCGAGGAAAACAACTGGAAATACAGCGCTGTTTGTTCTCTCCATACTCTTATTTTGAAGGGCAAATAAGCTATAAAGACCAAAACCACTTTTTTCTCCAGGCTGTAAACATGTTTTTTTCTGCTGTAAAGTTGGGCATTTTAACATGGGGGAGATGCAGATTTGACTCACTTCTGCATCCTGCCTCAAGTGGTCAGTCGATGAATTGCAGTTTAATTCACTTCCGTGCTGGTTTCAAGAGAGAGACAGGGAGGTTGCCGCTTGGTTCAGATGTTCAGTAGCGGTCATGAGCGGGAGCACACGTGAAGAGTTTTAACTCTTTCTTCTCTGTGTCAGGTTCCCTTTACATGCATTTGAATGCAAAACTCTGCAGAGTCACTTTATTTCGACATTGTCTAATAATCCAAATGTAGTTGTATAAGTTACTATTACACAAATCAAAGGACAGGCAATGTTTTTTTTCGGGCTACAGATGGCAGAAATAATGCTTGTCTCTTATGTTTTTGTTGCAAAGATCTAAAGCCTATCTAATTATGATAATAATAGTCATTTAAATGAAAATATCTTAATAATATCATATTATATATATATATATATATATATATATATATATATATATATATATTAGGGCTGGGTAAAAAATATCGATTTCTCGATATTAATCGATTCTCATTTTTACGAACCGATATCGATTCTTAAATCTCAAGAATCGATTAGTCATCCTGTTTTCATTTGATGATCGCGTAGAACATTGTATCGTGCATCCCATCCAATAAATCGAAATAATCTTTGTGCTTTGTGACTATTATTATGAAATAAAGTCTCAAATTTCGAATTACGTCCATTTTCTTACGAAATTCAAAAACATAAATACCGTTTTGGCGCTGTGGCGTGAGATCGCTCTGGCTCAGCTCAAGAGAAGCAGCAGCACGGAGCGCACATGATCTCATTCTCCTCTTCCGCCTTAATAATACCAGTTACTCCGCCTTAATAATACCAGTTACAGCGCCAAATAAACATCAATGAGCATCTGAAAGTGTGTTAAAAGATAGAGTACAACTTCGAAATCCGTATCATGTAATGTGGTATCGCTCAATCAGTGTTTCATCCGTGGAAAGACGTCAGTTAAACAGCAAGTAAACAATGGCATGTAACGTCACATTTACCTCAGAAAAAACATTAAACTTTGTAACTTAGTCAGTTAGTCAGCTAGAAAAAATAACTCTAGAGAGGAGAATTCTGCTAAATATATGCACCATATTACATATTCATTATAATTTTTAATGTTCTTCAATATTTAATGCATGTTTGAATAAATCTGGCAAGTTTTTATGACAGCCACCATTTAAATGTTTATATTTCATATAACTTTCTAATTATAAAAATAAATAAGTGTAATTTAAGTGTTTGTATAGCTTCAAATCAGTTAATTTTTACCTTCAAAATTATGCTAATGAAGCCTGGTAGGCTACAACTGACTCCCATAGTTTACAGCATTAGTTAAGAGATTTGTTTTCCTTGAAAAAATTTGCCATGTATTGTACCTGATATCCAAAATAATCAATATTGAATCGAATTGAATCGTAATCGAAATCGAATCGAATTGCAAGCTTGTGAATCGAAATCGAATCGAATTGTGAAATTTGTGTCAATACCCAGCCCTAATATATATATATATATATATATATATATATATATATATATATATATATATATATATATAGGCCGGATCCGACGTAACTAGTAACTACTTGAGTAGTTTTTTCATTGGATACTTTTTACTCTTACTCAAGTAACTATTAAGATGATTACTTTTACTTTTACTTTGATTAAATATTTCTAGAAGTACTTGTACTTTTACTTGAGTACAGTTTTTGGATACTCTACCCACCTCTGATTATTTTTATGTAGCTGACTCAGTCACTCTGTTCTTTCGGTGCCCAAAATGGCCATATTTCAGATTCCCGTAAGTCTCTTGTGTCATCATAACATTTTTACAGTAGTCATACCATAATAGCAGAGCAGAGCTAGTTTCAGCAGATGATCAGACACCATCCAATTAGCCAGAATGAATGAATGCAGTATTTCACCTGTAGAATCTCGTCTAGCACTTGTTAGGTCCGAACACCAGATCATACTGACCTGAAAAGTGTTGGAACAAATAAAGTGGGTGTGCATGAAGAGAAGAGTGAATGGACATAAGGAGGAGGAGAGAAAGGGGTGGGGAGTGTACGAGGTGGCAGAACAGGCAAAAGAGCAATGCAGTGGGAGAGATGGTAACTGTAAATGACATGTGAGATGGTAGTGCCCATAGCAACTGTCACCAACAAGCATGTCTCTCTAAGAAGATGCTCTGTTTGCAGTGTTTTTCACATTTGGGAGAGAAAGAGAAAGACCTGTTGATGCCAAAGCTGAAAACCACCTCCACGCAATGCAGTGAGCCCAGAGCTTTAACGGTCACTGCACACTGCTAAAAAAAAAATGAAATGCATATACTGTAGGTTATGTCATCAGCATTAAGTAAGCTAAATGAATGACAATAGTATGCAAATGGATTCAAATTTATTTGATGTTAGTTTGTGATATCTAAGGAAGAGAGTACTCTATTGAATGGACAAAGAGAATGAATCCGATTTATAGATACAAGTTTTGCATTCCAAATAAAAACGTGACAAAGCAGTGCCTTGATACCAAAAGTTTAAACTATGTAACAAGCATACAGTAATAAAGTACTTACAAATCATCTTCAAACTTTTACTTTATAATTAAAACCATTTATAAAATGTAGTCTCCACATTATATTGTATATTACATATTAAAACACAAACCACATACATTTTGTTATATATTGTACCTAAAATCATCGTTACTGTGTATTTTTCTGTGCATGTGTTGCTGCTGCATGAATAGACAAACATAAATCCTGTAACATATCTAGACAGGTGGAGCTGGGGGAGATGGTGGGTTTCAGAGCACTGCAGGACAAGCTTACAGCTAACAATGAACCAGACTATTTAAATGTTGAGCAAGCAATCTCATTGGCTACAGAATCAGCAGAGGCCAATCAGCTAATGCTATGTGGTAATGATGTGATTGATGACAGATTGCATGTAAAGCACCTATCAACCTGCGTCAGTATCAACCTAGAGGACTGAAACATATAGGTGTAAACATTATAGCCTACCTATTTGATTTTAAACCAGCTGTGAAGGAGTTGTTAATGGTTCATAAAAACATTAAACATGTATTAATAGTAAAGAACCATAAAGAAAAGTTTAGGTATTTATAAAGTGAATTGATGCACAGTTTTGCTTGATACACATTTTTGCAATTAATGTCTTATAAAGGTAGGTTTAAAGCACCTAATTACTGGCAATTTAGTATTTTTTGTAACCTAATCTAAAGTTAGAACTAGTATTTACTCTGAATAATTATTAACAAATAATTTACTACTGGTTTAAATTGATGTACATACGTTTTTTTTACAAATGATTAAAAATAAATAAATAAATGAATAATTAAAATAAAATCATACTCTTTACATATAGAGTATGCTAGTGACATCACCGTCGGCCGGAGTGACCGTGGTTACGCCCACCGAGTGGGAAAAAGACTGGCAGCATTAGTTTTCAGCGTGAATGTCATGAAAAACACACAAAACACATCTGAAAATCCAGCAAAACGTGGATTTGCGGTTTTCATTTTGTGTCAATATGTTGAATTTTGGGGTAAAATCATACCCTATTTATTGGATTGTTATATTTTGTATTGACAACTTTTCAATTAAATATTTACTATCTCAAATTCTGCATAATTGGATATTTTTAAATAAACACAGACAAAAACTATACAAGTTTTAGGACTGGACTATATGTATAACATTGATATAAGTGATCACCCTGATTTAGACCTACCTATATTGTATTTATATAAAGCGTTCACAGGCAAATTTGCATTATGTAACAATAATAATTTGTTAATTACAGTGACAATGGGTCTCATTCATTAATAATTGCATGGATTATTTCGAATTTGCACAGGAGAACCTCACGAAAAATCCCCACCTTATTCGCAACACGTTCGTACATAAGCTACAAGAATTTGTTCTTAACATCGTTCTGATGTTAGTGAATTCAGAGTATTCTAAAAAAAATTACGGTAGCCCATATGATGAAATGTATTAAAGATAGAATTAAATTGTATTAAATAATAATTTTATTATATAATTTTATATATGGATTATACCAGGGGTCGGCAACCTTTTTGTCAAGTGGCATTTTTAAATTTCTGAGTTTATCACTGTGCCAAATCCCCACTCCAAGATTTCCATTACACGAGAGTAGATGTTAAAACTTCATGCTGATTTGTACTCGGCTTTCGCCAAGATAAGCAACACTAAGACGTAGCTTTACAGTTAACTATGCTTCACCCATTTACGCTTCTTTCCATATGGTGGTGTGACTCCCCTTCTGTCCGGCGTTAACGACTGCAGTGTACTTGGCGCGTCAGCACACACGACGGCTGCAACTACAGTGTGGTCTCCCTAGTGGACCAGCACGACAACCGTCTGGATTGAGCCAAGTAGGGGACATCTCTAGGGTCTTCAAGTGGACACCTTCCGTCCTCAGTGTGTATGTAAATACACATAAACATATTTTAAATATCCATAATGGATAATATAAAAAATAGTGCAGAACCTTAAATAGGCCTGTTTCTGAAGCAATTTTTCCTAAAATCTGTTTTACTTTTGTCAAAATCCTTTTGTTTGATTGTTTTCAGTTTTAAATTAGACTTTGAATAACAGATTTCCAATGGGCCTGTTTACACCTGGTCATTCATGCGTTTTGTTAAAACTGTTCCATTTACAATGGGCAACGTAACTGTGGCCTCGTTCACACTGCATTGGCTTAATGCTCAATTCCGTTTTTTTTGCAAGGCCGTTCACATTTCCAATTAAATGTGACCTTTTGTGATCTCCTGTGTGAACGTGACATGACCCAGATATGACCCGCATGCGCAGAAGAGTACTCAACGGTCAACAACGTCACTTGTTGTTTGCGGAAGTAGCTAAACATGGATGTCAACAGTGGAGCTCGTTTAGTGATATTGAGTGCGGGTCGGATACATGCGATCTGGCCGTTCAGATTGAAGTCTCATTTCAAAAGATCAGATACATATCGGATTTGGACCACATACCCAAGTGGCCTGGGTCGCATTTGAAAAGATCGGATCTGTGTCGTTCAGTCTGTCATGAAAAGATCAGATACAGGTCGCATAGGGGCAAAAAAAATCGGAATTGGGTCGTTTCAGCCTGCAGTGTGAACGTAGCCTGTGTCTCAGCAAAACTAATATAAATCTAATCTTTTAATTCCTGCGCTATATGCAAATTTAACGGTGTTCACGTCAAAGAAAGCATGATCAAGATCAAAGACAGCAATTGGAGAGAGAGAGAGACAGAGAGAGAGAGAGAGAGAGAGAGAGAGAGAGAGAGAGAGAGAGAGAGAGAGAGAGAGAGAGAGAGTCAAGTCAAGTCAAATATATTCATATAGCGCGTTTGACAATACAGATTGTATCAAAGCTGCATCACAGTATCAATCAAAACAACTTAACAATGTTTGTTTATTACTGGAAAAAAAAAAAGACATCCAAGTTTGGTAGAGCTGATCAATGGTATGATTGGTTAATTAATTTGAATATCCCCAACTGAGCAAGCCAAAGGCAACAGTGGCAAGGAACCGAAAAACTCCATCCAGTGACCTAAAGGTGTCCTAACACACCATCAGATGACCCAATGGAGAAAAAAAAACCTTGGGAGAACCCAGGCTCAGTCGGGGGCCAGTTCTCCTCTGGCGTTTATAAACTAGAGGCCGAATTTACAGTGAGGGGGGCATTAGCACTGATAAGATCATTTTAATGAAGACGACTGTGTGTTGAGCTTCAGGATGAGACGCCGAACTTTGTTTGATTTGGGGCAGTTTGCGCGTTGGCTTGCTGAAGAGATGCTCAGCTACTTCTCTGCACTGATGCATGCTGCAGTAGCGCTGTCATATCTGGGTACCGGGAGCTTTTTACTTTTTACCATTTTAGGAGTAGTAAAATTTACATTTGTGGGTTCAACAACCATGCATTTTGTCCGGTTTCATCTGGAATGCGAAAAAAATTTCTCTCTTTCGGTCTTTTCATGATTGGATAGTTATCTGATCAGCACATGAAGTGACCAGGTACACATGAACGGTGTTTCCACGATGCATCACAGTCATTTTGGTGTGTGTGGAATGTTTTAATGAGGACTCTATAATAAATATCTCAGAAATGTATAGCATTGACCAGAGCCGTTAAATATGAGAGTTGCGACACACTTTGATCTCGCCGCCACGAGGTCACGTGGTTCATGTAGCTCTACATAGTTCCAAACAAATCCGCGTTGCCAATGGTTTTTAAAGCGGGGCAGACAGCAGCAGCTATATTTGCAGCAATAATCGGTAAATATTGACGCATAATGTACATTGATTATTACGTTGACACTTAAATGACTTGGATAATATAATTTTTTTTCTGGGGAGTAGCAGAAACACAGCATTAATACGTTTTTGTGTTTATTTAGGAGGGAAATGGGGTGCTCCCATAACGTAGAATACAGCAACTACCATTTGCAGCAAATTTCTGTAAATATGATGGAGAGTGTGGTCAGTTTGAAATTAAACTGGAGATATGGTTACTGAGTGGAATGATTCATAACATTAACGTTACTGTTAACGGGATTAACTTCAGTAGGCTATACATTTACATACAGTAGCTACACAGTACATCGTATGCATGTATTTGTGTGCGTTCTGATGAATGGTTTGGTTTGAAAGGATGTAGGGGTACATTAGCCATACTTAAATGAATCCTAAAACGTTAATGTTAGATCGTATTTATAATTATTTCACTCAGTAACCATCTCTCCAGTTACACACACACACACATATACATATATATATATATATATGCATACTCTACCAGCCAAAAGTTTTGGATCAGTAGGCTAAGATTTTTAATGTTTTTAAAATAAGTAATCTCTTCTGCTCACCAAGGCTGCAAATTGCAATTTATTTGATTAAAAAAAAAATGTATTTTTTAAATATGACAATTAAAAATAACTATTTTCTAGTGTCACATGATCCTTCACAAATCATTCTAATATGTGGATTTGATGCTCAAAAAACATTCATTATTACGATCAATGTTGAAAACAGTTGTGTACAATTATTTCAGGATTTTTTGATGAATAGAAAGTTCAAAAGAACAGTGTTTATTTGAAATAGGATCTTTTGTAGCATTATAAATGTCTTTACTGTCACTTTTGATCAATTTAATTCATCCTTGATGAATAAAAGTATTGATTTACTTAACTTTTATGTCAATAAAGCCCTTTGAATTGAATACATTTTGTTGTGTTTTGAATTTTGGAGGGAAGGGGTTAGTGAAGTGTTGGTCACGTAAGATATAGCTGCAATTAACCTATTATCTTCCAATAAACATTAACTAAAACTGGCTACATAAAATATAACTACTGACTAGATTCACGAGAGGTCGGCTAATGTGTGTAAAAGTAAAAAAAATACAGTAATTTCATTAATTTACCAGCGAGCGTACTTCGGAAACACTGAAAATGAATGGGGTTCAATGCTGGAACTATCAGTGTTTGGAACTATTGGCTGCTCCACGACACGCGTTACTTCCACATTCCAAAGTTCCTATGGCAGTCTATGGGAGTGTCGCAACTCTGTTTTTCAACGGCTCTGCATTGACTATGTACAGACGAACAAGCTGTAAGCTGTCAGTCAGTAACTTGTGTGCTTGTGATTCGCCTTAATATTACAAGCTGTGTTACTATGAGGAACGATTAGCCTACCTCAAAATGTAGATCTGTATGCAGGCAGGTACGAGGTACTTTTTCGGAATGAAATACATACATATCTCTTACTTTTGCTCACGTGCCAGTGATTTGTGCCATAGGTTGCCAACCCCTGGATTATATACAATTAAGGCAACACACTTCAATATAATTAGTCGTGTTAGGATGAAATATAACTTTGCATTATTTTAAGGCCGTACAGAGTATGGGCTTTTTATGGGCGTGTGGTTTCAGATCATTTAAGAATACATTTTATTACAAAAGTTTTGGTGAATTATGATTTGTTCTTACAATCATTCATACGCTAGCCTGGGAAAACCCAGACAACTTCCGGCAAATTTAGATTTGCTCTGAAAGTTAGCTTGGCAAAGAGCTCATTCATGCCCATTTCCAATCAGTCAAAATCGAGGCACCAATCAGAAACGTTGGGGCGGGCTTTACACGATGACGACAGCGCTGGGATTTTACAAAGATGGATGCCGCCGTCGAACATCACTCGTTCGAATCAGCTATTGCGTCTGTCTTAAGCGATTTGAACGTTTCCTTTTTGTTAACAACCGAGCAAAGAACAACACTAGATGTTTCTCCGCCGCTCTGCATACGTCATCTTCTTCATTCCTTTGATTGGTTTTAGGTCTACCTGCGACGTCCGTTGGTGACCTCTGGTAATGATTTGTCTATGACGCTTTGCCAGACCATAACCCAGTTACAACTGAGAATGGTCTGGTTTTAACCAGGCTATTCATACGCACATTTCACACACAAATTTGTGCGTACGCATGCTTTAGTGGATGAGACCCAATGAAGAACTCAATATTAGTTAATAGCCTATTAATGTATGAGACTACAATGTATAAAGTATGAATAATCTATAGGCTAATTTGCTAATTATTGTTATTGTATACTTATACACTGTTACCGGAAAATGTAATAGTATTGTAAGTGATTTATGTGCCACTAAAAAGTCTGTTTCCACCAAATAAATAAATACATGAAAAAACTGGGAGTGAATTAAAATTATGAGAAATAGTCACAATTACCACAATAACTAAATAACGATTACCTCAATGGCCAATCAGAGACATGTATGTTGAGCGCTTCAACACAATGGCCAATCAGAGGTGTTTAAGAATCCGTTCAACGGTGCTCAAAATGCTGGAGAGAAATGCTGGTATCGTCACATTTTTAACTTGGTACTGAACTTTTGACAACTTAATACATACAAAATAGCACAATGATCCTTAACCCAACATTCACATGGTTCACACTCTTCAGGAAGTCAACCTACAAATGGCTTCATTATAGTTGTCTCTGCACATTACACTGGGATAGGAGAAAGTGTTTTAACACTGACAAAAGATACACTTCACCTTGAAAGCATGAAAATATTACATAATAAATCATCACAGAAATTCACTTTGCGTATGTGCCACATCTGGTATGATCTGATCAACTGTGCCTTTAGGGTTTTCTGTACAAATGAAAGTTGCTGAAGTCTTCTTTAGATGTACCCACAAAAAATGCAAAATTGAAGAAAATGCTTCTTTTCTCTAGGAGAGGAGATATGGAGAGAGTGAAGACGGCACCATGTGAAAGAAAGGGATATGCTTAAGTAGCAGTCTAAAATACTTGAAAAGGTTTCCTTGCTGAACGCTTGTCTTACTTGGTTTTGATGTGACTTGTTTGTTTGCAGGTGTTTTTTTTTCTCTCAGAGATGTTGTTTTGGTTTAAACATGATTGCAAGGACAAGAAGATGAGTGCAGGAGAGAAAGAGGAATTACAAGATAAAGGAAAGAGAGGGGAAGTGTTTGGTAAAGTGGTTCTTTGAAGGTAGGCCATTCATGAAGCATTAAATCAAACCAAATGGTCCTCTGATGTGCCTCACACCTTCTCAGTGTCTTTACTTTTTCATTCTCGTTCTATTCCTCCTGGCTTGTTTTCCATCTAACTTCCATCTAACCATTTTTCAATTGCATCTAATAATCTCTTTTGTCCATTATCTCCCTTCACTGCTATCTGGAGACACTTTATGAACACACAAGTGAACTTTGGAGATAGAATAATATCAGACTGCAGTGTATAATAATAACACAGACTCATGGAAAGTTGGGCAGCTTTATCTGTACTTGGAAGTGCTTATCTGTGCTGAGAAAATGAACTGTAGAAAAACATTCCCATGAAATAGATCAGTAGCATCACTTGAGCTTAAAGGGCTAGTTTCCCCAGAAATGAAAAGTCTGTCATCATTTCCCAGATTATGTGAGCCAAGCGGAGCAACAGCAATTTTCTGTCTCTCACTCAAAGTGCTCTCTAATCACTCCGTTCCAGCTCCACTCCAGGTTTTCCTCTTATCGTTCATATTTTATGCTCATGGTGAAGCAGTATCGGAGCGATCATGGAGCGAATGAGAACGCCGACTGCTCCGGGGCTAAATCATGGCCACTCTGGAGTGCTCACATGTTCTATCGTTTACTAACTTGTTCCAAACCCGTGTGAATGTCTTTCTTTTGTGGAACCCAAAAGGACAAATTTGTTTGTGCTGTGCTTTTCAATACAATAAAATCATGAATCCTCCTAAAAGGAACTAAAATGTATTATTATGTAATGGATAATCCACGGTTAGGTGTGCATGATGTTAATGCACCTACAGTAGCTGTGGTTTATCTGTATACCATTGTCACTTCCCAGCAAGCAATTTTGCATTTAAAAGACGTCTAATGGCCGTCCAAACACAACCCTGACATCTAGGCTAAGATTTTTGAGATTTGGGCTGTCAATGAAAATTTTATAGATGTCTAACCATAGCCCAAGAATATACGCATAGGCTAGGCATCGAACATGTCAAAGAAATGAAACAAAATAACTTGTAATCACTGTTCACTTTGCTTATGTGGCGATGGAGGTGTTATAAAGGGTTAAAGAAATGTTGTACTCTTTTATACTGATTCCAAAGGGAGCGACTACGCCACCCGGGATTAACTACCCGGGAAAGACCCAAGGGCCTACAGGTTCGATTTTTCATAAGTTGACCCAGAGACGTGGATAATTGGAATAAAAGGTATAAATCTTTATTAAACGATCAATTTGTTAAAATGTCTCAGTTAAATGTCGGTTAAAAGGATCAGCCACATCAAGCAACTAGCACTGTGAAATAAGTTTATCAAACACAAAAGAAAAAGACAAACAAACAAAGAGCTGGGGCTTACCAATAAGGAGGCAGGCAGGCTAGATGCCGGGCTTCAATAATGCGTGTAATAATAGATACCCACACGTGCACCAGACCACACTTACACACTAAAGAAATTCACTGCAAAAACACACCACTTTGGTGAGAAGAAAGCTATTGCCACACAGGAACAGCCAGCCTGCCTTCTCCAGCCCCCCCAGCTCCAACAAAAAGGAAAGAGAAAAGGCAAGATTAGGGAAATACAACATTCAATATAAAACAAAATAAACAAATCAATACAAAAGCAGCTTACTCGTAGCATTTTGTTTTAATGGTACATGTACTTTTTAAATAACCATAACTTGCTCAATTTTCTACAGATTTTCAAACGGTTTGGTTTTTTATAAACGTCAGACATGTAGTTATGACACTGACTGCACACTTATGAATAATAAGTATATCAATAAATAATCATCCAGAATTATAGCCACGTTAATAACGTTTGTAAGAAACCAAACCGTTTGTAAATCCGTCAAGATTTTAACGAGATAAGAGTATTTGTGTTCGTACTGATCACTCATCTTACATCAGGTACCACCGAGCCCGCCAGAATGCTTGCCTGTGACAAGATGGCCACCAGTGATGACGATAGAGACTCCGCCGTAAGACATCTAGCCTTTATTATGGATATCTATGGGTTTAACCACCGAAAACACAAAAGTAGTTAAAGGGCACCTATTATGAAAAATTCACTTTTACATGGCGTTTGAACATAAATGTGTGTTGGAAATGTGTGTACACAACCCCTCTATAATGATAAAAATCCACCCAGTGCTTTTTTTTTTGAATTCCCATAAATCATAAGCACTGTCTCAGAACAAGCCGTTCTCAGATTCGGGGCAATGTGACATACTTTTGCACAAGCCCCGCCCTGGACTGTTGACGGACACTGCAGCTTTAGCATAGACCCACCCTGAGTGAGCTGTACACAGTCCGCCACTGTTTCGACGCCGGAGCAGCTGTAGACAAGAATGTCTCCTAAGAAATTGAGGTGTTTTGTTGTTGGATGTAAGAATGAACATAGCAGTCGTCATTTACTCTCGTTGTTACTCGAGGATGGATCAGTACCAACTGTTCGTGATTCAGCTTACAGTCTCCGGAACGATAGGCCTAACGTTACTGATCACGGTAGAAATGAAAGTGAGAGCGTGCACTTTATGATAGCTCATTGAGTCGTTTTACGGATATAAAGTTTACCAGTTTATTAAGCAACCACTGAAAAGGTGTGTATATATTTGTTTACTGTTAGTTGTAATAAGTGTTTTGTGTACTTCGCCGTGTATGTTGATGATAATGAAAAGGAGAAAGAGAGAGTTTATGGATAAGACTTTAATTTGCACTTCTTATACTGTGTTTATTCAGCTCTTATAGTGATCATCTGGAGTAAAACTAACGTCTCGGGTTATGACTATAACCCTTGTTCCCTGAGAAGGGAACGAGACACTGCATCGAGAATCGACACTTTGGGGACGCTCCCTAAGCGTGCGCCTCTGAAGTATGAATGAAACTAATCCAATCCTGATTGGTGTTGCGTCGTGACGTAACATGTGACGGCATACCCGGAAGTATAAAAGTGACGCTGTCACAACACACACTAGCCTCGCGATGAAGCAAGATGCTCCAAGGCCTCAAGGGGCGTGGCAGAACGACGCAGTGTCTCGTTCCCTTCTCAGGGAACAAGGGTTATAGTCATAACCCGAGACGTTCCCTTTCAAGGGAACTCTACACTGCGTCGAGAATCGACACTTTGGGGAACGAGTGCCCACTAGGCCACGCACCGAATAGGCCTGTCCCGGAGTGAAACTGTTTAGGCACTCAGCAAGGACTGAGCACGTGTGCGCCAGGCGTACTAGGAAGGTGGAGACTGTGGAACCTAATAAAAGTATGTGGAGTAGCCCAACCGGCTGCCTCACAGATCTCCTGTAGAGGAACTCCCGAAAGAAGGGTCCTAGAAGAAGCCATGCTTCTAGTTGAGTGAGCCCTCACGGCTAAAGGTGAAGGCAAATCGCGCACCTTGTAAGCCTCAGTAATAGCCTGAACAATCCAATTACTAATAGTTTGCTTGGATGCCGGGAGCCCCTTCTTAGGTGACCCAAAACATACTAATAATTGGTCCGACCTTCTCCAAGAAGAGGACCTCTCAAGGTACACGCTCAAAGCTCTGACGGGGCAGAGCAAATTAAGCTTCTTTTTTTTTCTGCCGACACATGAGGTGGAGGACGGAATGCCTGAAGAACTGTAGACCGAGCCGTATTCGATACTTTAGGCACGTAGCCCGGACTCGGGTGTAAAAAAGCTTTTACTCTGCCAGGGGCACACTCCAAGCAAGCTGGTGTACCAGGGCTTGGAGATGTCCCACCCTCTTAAGTGAGGTAATAGCTAAGAGAAAAACCATTTTCAGCGTTAAGTCCTTCGGCGAAGCCGACTGTAGAGGTTCGAAGCGGGCCAGAGACAACCCTTCCAGAACTATTGCCAGGTCCCAGGCAGGAACCCTGGACCTGGTTGCCGGTCTCATCCTCCAAGTACCACGGAGAAAACGAATGACCAACTGGTGCCTCCCCAGAGGCCCATCACTTAAAGGTGAGTGGAAAGCCGCAATGGCAGCCACGTACACCTTAAGCGTGGAAGGGGAGAGACCCGCAGAGAAACGATCTTGAAGGAACTCCAGAACTGAAGCCACTGGGCAGTTAACTGGGTCCAACTCATGTTCTCTACACCAAGTGACAAACACATTCCACTTGAGGTCATATAATCTCCTAGTAGATGGAGCCCTAGAGCTAAGTATGGTTTCAACTACTCCAGCTGATAGACCAGCATTTAGGTACTGAACCCCCTCAGAGGCCAGACCCACAGCTTCCACAGCTCTGGGTGAGGGTGGAAGATTATGCCCTCCGCCTGGGACAACAGATCCCTCCTCAGAGGAGTCTGCCATGGCGGAGCTATCAGGAGTGATATTATGTCTGAAAACCATACTCGGGTCGGCCACCTCGGGGCAACCAGAAGTAGACTGATGCCCTCTTGACGGACCCTCTCCAGGACTCCCGGGAGCAGAGCGATCGGGGGAAATGCGTACAGGCGAAGCCTCGGCCAGGCCTGTACCATGGCATCCAACCCCAGTGGGGCTGGATGTGTGAGGGAGAACCAAAGTGGACAGTGGGACGTCTCTCGAGACGCAAACAGATCCACTTCCAATGGTCCAAACCTCTCCCATATTGACTTCACCACATCTGGATTAAGTCTCAATTCCCCGGGCCTCAGCCCCTGCCTCGACAGGATGTCTGCTCCCTGATTCTGAACCCCCGGAATATACATTGCTCTGATAGAGAGTATTTTCTCCTGGGACCAAAGAATAATCTGATGCGCCAGTCTGCACAGAGGGCGCGATCTGAGTCCCCCTTGTCGGTTCAGATAAGCTACCACAGACGTATTGTCTGATCGCACTAAGACATGGTAATCTTTGATGTCTGGGAGGAAGCTCCTCAAAGCCCTGAACACAGCCAACATTTCTAGGCAGTCCATACGCCAAGAATGATGATGGTCCTGCCACAGACCCCTGGCAAAGCGGCCGTCCATGACCGCGCCCCAGCCAGTGAGGGAGGCGACTGTCGAAACGGTTTTCCGGCGACATGACGCTCCCAGCACTGGCCTTTGGGATAGGAACCAAGGTTTCTTCCAAATTACCAGAGAACGAAGGCATCTGCGCGTAACTCTGATTGTACGGAACAAATTCCCCTTGAGGGAAAAAACCCTTGGCTCTCAGCCACCACTGAAGGGGGCCTCATGTGTAGAAGGCCCAAATGTATAATGTTGGATGCCGCTATCATGAGGCCCAGCAGTCTTTGAAACTGCTTTACAGTGATGGCCTGGCCTAGCTTTATCCCGGACACCATGGCCAGGATGGATTCGATACGAGCGGGAAACATACGTGCGCGCATTGTTACCGAATTCCATTTCATGCCCAGAAGAGCAGTCTTCTGAGCTGGTCAACACATTTTTCTTAGTGTTGAGTCTCAAACCCCCGATTCTAATTTTTGGCCAAGGACGACGTCTCAATGCCGAACTGCCATTCCTCGAGACTGGGCCAATAAGAGCCAGTCGTCGAAGTAATTCAGTATACGGATGCCCTGAAGCCTCAGTGGAGCCAGAGTCTCATCCATATACCTACACATGAACATGCGGGGAGAGAGTGCTAGGCCGAACGGAAGAACCCGATCTAAGAGAACCAGCCTCTCGAGACTGGCCTCTGGCGGTTTCCGAGCACCCTTCTCGACTGCCTGAAGCGGAAGACCGGCAGGCTGTAGTCGATACGGTTTTCGTAACCAAAACTGATCCTCGTTCTTTATTTTTCGAGGAAAAACGACGCAGAGTGCGTTCGCTGGAAAATGATGCGGCCCGAAGCGTCATAGACGATGGGCAATACACATCGTTTCCGGGCCCCGCTGCAAGAACAACATCCGATCTAAGAGAACCAGCCTCTCGAGACTGGTCTCTGGTGGTTTCCGAGCACCCTTCTCGACTGCCTGAAGCGGAAGACCGGCAGGCTGTAGTCGATACAGTTTTCGTGACCATAACTGATGCTCGTTTTTTATTTTTCGAGGACAGACGACGCAGAGTGCGTTCCCTGGAAAATGATGCGGCCTGAAGCGTCATAGACGGCGGGCAATACACATCGTTTCCGGGCCCCGCTGCAAGAACAACATCGGTTGCCCTGCAACTGAGTGGACAGCCCCAACTTTTAGATCTACCATGCCAAACCAGTCCTCGGATCTGATTTGGTTTCCGATAATGGAAATTGTAAGCATTTTGAACCTGGATCTCCTCAAAGAACAAGTCAATACCCTTAGATCTAAAATTGGCCTCAGTCCAACATCCTCCTTTGGAACTAAAAAGTACCGGCTGTAACACCTGGACTTCCTGTCTGGTAGGGGAACACTCTCTATGGCCCCTTAACTCCAGTAGAGTCTGTACCTCTTGTTCCATAACCCGAGCCTGTTCTGGAACTCCTGCGGTTGGTACGACCCCAACAAAGCTGGGAGGTCGGTAACCGAACTGCAGTCTGTACCCATATTTAAAAATATTCAGGACCCATATAGATAATTGGAAGGCGTTGCCATTCTACAAAATCTACTAAGGGAACCAGCCCCTTGAGACCGGCCTCGGGTGTTTCTCGAGCACTATTCTCGACTTCCTGAAGCAGATGACCGGCAGGAAAAAGTCTAGAATTTTTTTTTTACCATAGTCGGTGCCCGGTTGCAAGCTCTTGGGGTGAACGCCACGGTGTGCGTTCGCTGAAAATCGATGTAGCCCGAAACGTTCAAAACGGCGGGACAACATATATAGTTATTTTTTATATTTATTTATTTTTATATATATTTTATTTATTCATAAACCTATCGACGATTGAAGTTACAGCGTCGGAGAACAGGCCAGAAGGTGATAGCGGAGCGTTCAGCAGAAAATATTTGTCTTCCCTTTTTTGATACCAGACAAATTAAGCCACTGATGTCTCACAAAGCCATCATAACTGCTACAATAAGCTATGGTACGTTTAGTGCCATGGTACGCCTGCAAAATCGTCTTAGAGTACAGGAACGTACCAGCCTGACCAACCGCCATATAAGCCCAGCCAACCAGTGCAGAGGTGTCCCTGCACGATTGTTGGGCAGCACCGCGACTTTAAGCGAAGATGCCACATCAGGGGAAAGATAGCTTACTAAAGCTTCCTCCATTTACAGCTTTTTGCCATAACCCGCCCATCTCACACCCACCACATTCAAATAATCATTTAGTGAATGTGATCAGATATGAAAAAGAGTGGGGTTTTTCCCAGGAGAGTTTCTATCTCTTTATTTGTAAGATTGGGGAAAACAGTTAGCCCGGCGCTGAGGTTGTCAAGTCAAGTCATCTTCATTTATATAGCGCTTTTAACAATGGATTGTTTCAAAGCAGCTTTACAGAGATAAACATATAATTTAAGGTAACAGATTGTTTTGTCATTATAGCGGTTCTTGAATAATGTTATTTCCAGCTAAAGTTAACTTTGATTGATTCACCTCCGTCGAAATGATCAGACTTTTAAACGCGAACCTGTGATTAACGCTGACGGCGTTCACATGCTCATTCAGAATTGATTCTATAGTTATGTGCTTTTTAAAATATGTGCGCAGGTTTATAATTCATACAACCCAGCCTAAACAAACTACTTTTCTTGCCTATAAATTTTGATACAGAATTTTGTTTTATTTTATCACTTCGGGGTACGCGAGCCAGAATTCACAACGCTTCATCTGTAGAGTGGGAAAGGGATCCTCTATAGGGAGAGGATAGTGGACACTTCAGCACTGCATTGTCATCGGGTCCAGGCGGATCTCCTTCGTCAGATCTGGACACGGCCTAGATCCGGCAGGCTGCGGGAAAACCTCGGGATAAACAAAGACACTAATATTAGCGTAGATGCCATTCTTCTTATGATGTAGCGAGTACATCAAGATTTAAGGGAAGTGTTCCCAGTTCCGGCTGACCTAATCTCTGCAGCCTAACATTGAATTTATAGAAGTCTATAGTGTGTTATGTGTATGCTAGGTCAAAGAGATGTGTTTTTAGTCTAGCTTTGAACTGACAGAGTGTGTCTGCTTCCCGGGCAATGGTAGGAAGACTGTTCCAAAGTTTTGGTGCTAAATAGGAAAAGGATCTACCGCCTGCAGTCGATTTAGATATTCTAGGTATTATCAACTGGCCGGAATTTTGAGATCGCAATAGACGTGAAGGACTATAATACGTTAAGAGCTCGCTCAAGTACTGCGGAGCTAAACCATTTAGTGCTTTGTAGGTAATCAACAATATTTTAAAATTTATACGATGTTTAATGGGGAGCCAATGCAGTGTTGACAGAACCGGGCTAATATGGTCATATTTCCTGGTTCTGGTAAGAACTCGAGCTGCGGCGTTTTGAACTAGCTGTAGTTTATTTATTAAGCGTGCAGGGCAACCACCCAGTAGAGCATTACAATAATCTAGCCTTGAGGTCATGAACGCATGGACTAATTGTTCCGCATTTCCCAATGAGAGCATATGGCGTATTTTAGATATATTTTTAAGATGGAAAAATGCAGTTGTACAGATACTAGACACGTGGCTTTCAAAAGAAAGGTTGATATCAAAGAGCACACCCAGGTTCCTAACCGACGACGAAGACTTGACAGAGCAGCCATCAAGTGTTAGACAGTATTCTGGGTTATTACGTGTGGAAGTTTTTTGTCCAATAATTAGAATCTCTGTCTTTTCAGAATTTAGTAGTAGGAAATTACTAGTCATCCAATTTTTTATATCAGCTATGCATTCCGTTAATTTTGTGAATTGGTAAGTTTCGTTGGGTTTTGAAGAAATATACAGCTGAGTATCATCGGCATAACAGTGAAAGCTAACTCCATGTTTCCTAATGATATCTCCTAATGGTAGCATGTACAGAGTGAACAGCAGCGGTCCTAGTACTGAGCCTTGTGGTACGCCATACTGAACTTGTGATCGATAAGACATCTCTTCATTTACTGCTACAAACTGAAAACGGTCAGTTAAGTATGATTTAAACCATGCTAGTGCAATTCCACTAATGCCCACATAGTTTTCTAGTCTATTTAAAAGAATGTTGTGGTCAATTGTGTCAAATGCAGCACTAAGATCGAGTAACACTAATAGAGAGATACAACCACGATCGAATGATAAGAGCAAATCATTTGTGACTCTAATGAGAGCGGTCTCAGTACTATGGTACGGTCTAAATCCGGACTGAAAATCCTCGCAGATATCATTTCTTTCTAGAAAGGAACACAGTTGTGAAGATACTGCTTTTTCTAATGTCTTTGACAGAAAAGGCAGATTCGAGATCGGCCTGTAATTGACTAATTCTGTAGGATCAAGTTGTGGTTTTTTAACAAGCGGTTTTATCATAGCCAGTTTAAAGGTTTTTGGTACGTATCCTAGAGACAAAGATGAATTAATGATATTAAGAAGAGGATATATGACCTCTGGAAACATCTCTTTCAGTAGCTTAGTCGGTATAAGATCTAACATACAAGTTGTCGATTTAGATGAATTAACGAGTTTGCAGAATTCTTCCTCTCCTATAGCAACAAATGAATCAAATTTTTCCTCAGGGAGACTACAATGCACTTCCTGATGCGATACTGTGGTAGACGGTTGCATAGTTATAATTTTGTCCCTGATATTATCAATCTTATAAGTGAAGAAGTTCATAAAGTCATCACTGCTGTGTTGCTTGGACACTTCTGAGCTTGAAGCTTTCTTTTTCGTTAGTTTAGCCACTGTTTCAAATAAATACCTTGGATTATGTTTATTTTCTTCTAATAGGTTTGAAAAATAAGCAGATCTAGCAGCTTTTAAAGCCTCTCTGTAAGCAATCGAGCTCTCTTTCCACGAAATCCGAAATACCTCTAGTTTAGTTTTCTTCCAGTTGCGCTCCATTTTTCTGGCTGCTCTCTTAAGGGCCCGGGTGTGCTCGCTGTACCACGGCGTTGGGCTATTTTCTTTAATCTTCTTTAAGCGCAACGGAGCAACTGCGTCTGGAGTGCTGGAAAAGAGAGAGTTAAACGTTTCTGTTGCAATATCAAGTTCTTCTAAGCTATCCGGGATGCTGAGATGATGAAACTGATTAGGAAGATTATTGATAAAGCAATCTTTAGTGGCAGAAGTTATAGGTCTAACATATTTATAACACGGAGTCGGCTTTGCAGCCTTGGCTAAATGTAATTTACATGAGACTAGATAATGATCTGAGATGTCATCGCTCTGCTGCAGAATTTCAACGGCATCAACATCTATTCCATGTGATAATATTAGATCTAGAGTATGATTACGACAATGAGTAGGTCCTGACACGTGTTGTCTAACTCCAATTGAGTTTACAATGTCTTTAAATGCCAATCCCAATGCATCTTTTTCATTATCTACATGTATATTAAAATCACCAACAATTAGTACTTTATCTGCAGCCAATACTAATTCTGATAGAAAGTCCGCAAATTCTTTGATAAAATCTTTATGGTGCCCTGGTGGCCTGTATACAGTAGCCAGCATAATTCTCAAATGTGATTTATCGTTTACACTATATATTTTTACATTAACCCTCTGGGGACCAGAAACGCGCCGGCGCGTTTTGCTCGTTTTTTTCACATAGCAGAACAATAGACTTAAAGTACTACCATCATTTCTGTTCATATAGAGTTAAGAAATATGAGAAAATAATCTGTTAAATGTCTACTTTTTTATGTGCCCACATACAATCGAAATAAAATATTGTGCTTTTGTAAAATAAAGAATATAAACAGGGTGTGCGTTCTGCCTCTCAGTCACCGTGAACTTTTTTCCTGGAGCACGTCTCTAATCTTCAACAAAACTCAGCAAATACTATTCACCCAGACATGAGCAATATATCTTTTAAATCATTTGAGTTTGTACTTTTCAATGATCCGATTCAAAACTAAAATAAATATTCTCCGTTTATGTAATCTATATAAAAAGAGAGACGTGTCAGCCTTTCTAATTATCTTTCTCTCAGCTCATTATCTCCGGTAATGTGACACGCCCACGGAGAGCACGCGCTATTCAAACGCAAATATGTGAAGCACCACATTGAGACGCGTTAACGCCCATAAACTCTGAAAACACACTATATTTTTTAGTCAGATTAATCTACTGTCATCTTGAGCGGCTATGAGGAACAATCCTGGGACATTTACCTACCTCAGAACAAGTGCTGGTTTATTTTCACCACGAGGAGGAGCAACAGATTCAGCTGAGAAGTGTGTAAGTGTTTTATGCTTGTTAGACATGTGCCGGTATTCGGTAATGCGATAAATCGCGGTAATGAATATGCACGATATTGTTATCGCGGCCACTTCAAAATACCGTGAAAAATAATAGATTTGAATTTAGACTTTTAGAACACGCATTAGCTAATTTTCTATCAACCGCTTAAACACTGCGTATATGCTCCGCAAAACACGTGCGCACTCTGATGTAAACAATCCCCACATGTATAAGCACTGTGTGCACGCGGCGCAGAGCGCACTCTAGTCTAATGTAAACAATCATCACATGGAGTAGAAGCATGGCGGAAGGAGGAACGCTGCCGACGATTTACCCCCCGCAGGGCTGCCCACTCTCACGCATTCAACTTGAGACTCAAGCGCCTTTCAGACAGGACGCAGAATACTCGCGGGGACGTTTTGTTGCTGCGTCGACCAAAGCACGCCCAGGTCAAAGTTAAAAATAGTTCAACTTTTTATTTGCAAAATAGCAAATCGCGTTCTGTCTGAAAGGCGCTTTACGGAATTGACACTTTTCACACGCTCTCACGCATAGAAAAATCGCGGAGCAAAGAGGACACCGACAGACTAGACAGAGCAGGTTTTTTTTATATGAAAAAAAAAAGGTTCTGTCCATTGTGACAGATCGCTGCGCCTCAGTTCAAGTAAACCGATCATCTGTTACTTTTTATTTAAAGATACAGTACAACTTACCTTAAGGTTTATGCCTCATACAAAATGTCGATCAATCAGTGTTTTTCACGGAAAGAGGTCAATAAAACTGCAGGAGAACAGTTATGTCACAGAACGTTACATTTACCTCAGGAAAGCCATTTAATGACCAGCACTTTAGTTGACTAGAAAAAATTGTCATTTTGCTAAATATGTGCACTTTATTATATATTAATTATATGTTTACTTGTCATTACATAATTGTTATTATAATGAAAACCGCATTATGTTTAATTTCTCTCTGTTTACAGCATTACGTGAGATATATTTTTTTCTTGAGAAAAATTAACATGCAGACTGTAGCCTACCTAATATTTATCCGAATGAGTCAATATTGAATTAAGATTAAAATCAAATACAATAATTTATTTGAATAATACAAACAGTAACCTACCAGTCATTGTACCATGTAAACATTGTAACACGTTGTCACTAAACTTAATAAAATTCTGTTTAGTTACCATGTTTTGAAAATCACAATTACACATTGTGATGCAAGTTGTTTTTTTAGATACCCGCAATCCATCTGTTTCTCTTGAGCAATTAAAATATCGTGATAATACCGTATACCGTGATAAAAGCTCATTCAATTAATCGCAGCACGAAAATTTGATACCGGCACATGCCTAATGCTTGTGCTTTGTTCTAATCGCGATATAGAATAACGTTAGTGTCTGTAAACGGAAAAATAGCATACTGTTTAAATGTGAATCATGTTTCTTTGTGTGTGTGTGTGTGTGTGTGTGTGTGTGTGTGTGTGTGTGTGAATGAATGAATGAATGAACGCACAGATACGCACTGTTATAGACGAAATAAAAGATATTTTGTTGACTAGTTTTGGATAGAGTATAAAGCTTTTACTCTAAAATAGACATCAAATAAGCTTTGTTAGGAGTTTCTGCTCATATGTTAAATATATAGTATGTTTTGTCAATAAACTAATCAACTAAGATGTTATAGTCTAGTGTTTGTTCCAGTCCAAGCTAAATCAAAATAATGAATCCTCAACTTTGAAATATGTATGATCAAACTAAGACATTTATGGAAAAGACAATTCTCTTTTCAAGATTTTTCCAACTCTAACTTTGAACTGAAATAAAACCTTGTCTATGTGGTGAAGGGTGTGTGATAGATGTGTCCAGACGTATGCACCCTGTATTTTAAAGAAGAACATTTAATTATTTGTGATAAATTTTTCATTCACAAAGAATTCAAGGACATTATTCATGTCCCTAAAGGTTGGAGTTTTCCTCATTTTTTTAATTAAGGCATTACGATTTTTTATTCCTCTTTTTAGTCAACTTTAGCATGGGTGTGTTCACTTATTCTAAGCAGTGTGTGTGTATTGTAAATAAATCCAAACAATCTAAAAGCCATTCTTTTTTAAATCTCCTCATTCTTTCTGCAAGGCTCTTCATAATGATATGGCCTGATAGCACCTAATAGGGCCATTATGGGAGGGTCTTTGTCTTTGTTTTTGAAAATATTACTATAAATTACAGCAACACCTCCCCCTTTGCCTTTCAGACGAGGTTCATGTTTATAACTGTAATCTTGTGGGGTTGACTCATTTAAAATAATGTAATCGTTTGGTTTTAGCCAGGTTTCTGTCAAACACAGCATATCAAGATTATAATCTGAAATCATATCATTAACTATGAGAGATTTTGAAGTAAGGGATCGAATATTCAGCAACCCAAGCTTTATCATTTGCTCATCTGTATTATATCTGTTTTTTATTTGTTGAACATCAATTAAATTTTTAACCTGACGTTTTTTGGATTTCCAAATTCGGGGAACAGACACAGTCTCTATATGATGACATCTAGGTGAAAGAGACTCTATGTGATGGGATTTATCTGACCTTGGTGACGTGAGGCCGCTAGCAGACGGTCGGTTTAGCCAGTCTGTCTGCTTCCTGACCTGAGCCCCAGATTGTCATGTTTTATCTCTAAGACTATGAGCCAAATTACTAGAGAGAAGAGCAGCACCAGCCCAGGAGGGATGGATACCATCTCTTTTCAACAGATCAGGCTTGCCCCAAAAACTTTCCAATTGTCTATGAATTTTATATTATTCTGCGGACACCACTTCGACAGCCAACCGTTCAGTGAGGCCAATCGGCTAACTATCTCATCACTCCTGCGTACAGGAAGGGGGCCAGAGTAAATTACAGTGCCTGACATCGTACTTGCGAGTTCACAAACCTCTTTAATATTAATTTTGGTGATCTCCGACTGGCGGAGTCGAACATCATTAGTGCCGACATGAATAATGATCTTAGAGAATTTACGATTAGCATTAGCCAGCACTTTTAAATTTGCTTTGATGTCAGGCGCTCTGGCTCCCGGCAAACATGTGACTATGGTGGCTGGTGTCTCTATTTTCACGTTCCGTGTGATCGAATCACCAATTACCAGGGCACAATCAACATAATTCTCAGTGGGTGTTTCACTGAGTGGGGCAAATCGGTTTGTTATGGGAATCGGAACGGAAGAGTGGTTCTTTGATCCGCGACTAGAACGATCTCTCAAGGTCACCCATCTGCCCTGCTGCACGGGCTCTACTTCAGCCGGAACCGAATCATGTAAAGAGTTCACTATGCTAGGCGCATCCAAAACACGATCTAAAGATCTAGCATTCTTACTATCCTCAATTAAAGTTTGGATGCGTGTCTCTAGTTCTGAAATCTTCTCCGTCAGCCTGACTGTCTCCTTGCATTTATCACATATAAATTCTATATTGCCATCGGAGAAGGCTATACTAAACATATGACATGTGACACAGGTGACAATAACAGGACAAGAAGACATTACTCACCGTGTTTGTTGACTGATTTCTTACTTACGTGGACTTTATGAACTCAAAGGCGCGGGTGCGTGAGAGAAAATAAATATATAAATGAGCGCACGGGTGGCGCGTTAGCAGGCTAACGTTAGCGAGTTACTAGCGTGCTGTGTTAACAATAACGGAAGCTAGAGATGTAAGGTTAATCTGAGATGTTGGGTAAGCTGTATTTAGTAGTATAAACAACTAGATAGTAAATGATGGCTCAAAACATAAAGAAATACGAGGCTCAGGCGGAGCTTACAGCCTCGAAGCAAACAAACACACAGCAGGCAGCGAGGCAGACAGGACAGGTTGTGACCTGTGCTGCAGGAAACGCTCATCAAGCTTGCTTTTCACTTGCGTTCCTTGCTCATCATGTGGCCAGCTGATGTTAAATCTGGCCACAGCACGAGTCACAACCTCTACCAGCTCCTCATAGCTTTGGCCGTGAACTGGCGCGCCCAAATCACGGTCATCCGCATCAATACTGAGCACATCCACTTCCTCGGAAGCAGAGAGCTCAAGCATTGGGACCTGATCGTGGGCAGGAGAAGCCGCGATGCGGGCTCCTGTACCACTCTCAGGGGCTACGGGATCCTCAGACGAAGAATGAGAAAGTGCCGCAGCAGTCTCATTCTCATCTGCAAGATCCCGCCGCGAACCCCGCGATCTCAATCGCCGCGCCGCCTCAACGGACGCGGGACCAGAACCGCGGGGAACGCGAGCCTGACCGTGCTCATCAAAGCACGCCAGCCGGGAGCGCAGCACTCTAATAGGAAGTGCTTCACAGTCTGCACAAACAGCTCCCTCAAGAGCTGCTTGTGCATGCTGCGCTCCCAAACAATTTACACACAAAGCATGTGTGTCCCCACCCGTAATAAAACGAGGGCAAGGATGCACACATCTTTTAAATTGTTCGCTGGCCATTCTGATCAACTGATTGACAAACAACACCAAATAAGACAGACAGTTTCAACACAGAGCGCTTGCTGAAGAGCGAAAGCTAGTGTGTGTTATGACAGCATCACTTTTATACTTCCGGGTATGCCGTCACATGTTACGTCACGACGCAACACCAATCAGGATTGGATTAGTTTCATTCATACTTCACAGGCGCACGCTTAGGGAGCGTCCCCAAAGTGTCGATTCTCGACGCAGTGTAGAGTTCCCTCGAAAGGGATCGCTTCATTGTTCATGTGATGTACAATAAACTTCATTGAACTAAGTATCAATAAGTATATTTTTGGCCATCATTCGGACGCGGTCCGCTACAACAGGCTTCTACTAATAGTGGATAAAAGCAAGATGAAAAATAAGTTATAACCATAATTAAACTAAACTATACCTGTTCTATTTCTATATAGCATATATTCTCTGGCTCTGTGGAGATTATTGTCCGACTCCAGGTTGAAATAAACACTGCTACTGAGAGTTTCTGTTTTGATATTATCATTCCTTGAGATTGTCCTGCCACTGAGTGCGAGCTCGTGAGCCTCCGCCTTCTGGGTCGGCAGCAACAACTCATTTGCATTTAAAGGGATACACACTAAAACAGTGCATTTTTCTCAGCCCCAATAAAGTGACAATTTAAACATGCTGTAAAAAAATTATCTGTTGGGTATTTTGAGCTAAAACTTCACATACACACTCTGGAGACATCAGAGATTTATTTTACATCTTGTGAAAAGGAGCATAATAGGTGCCCTTTTAAATAACAACTAACATGACAACTGGACAGGAGTGGGTTGTGCATGACTAATGCGGACCACGCCATTTATCCAGCAGCCAAACCTTTATGGATCACATGCAGACGGCAGCAGTCGCCCAGAGAGGCACCAAAGCCCGCAATTCTCCGATGCATGAGAACGCCACAGCAACGAATGGCAATCGATCATATACGGGTGCAGCAAACGCCCAAACAAATGCCAGCCTCACGAAGGGCTACAATAAGCAGACAACACCAACTATATTACAGTTACTATTAGAGTCTACAACAATGACCAAGCATGGAAAACCCCAATACATACCCCTTGTGCAAAGTGGCGAGACTCCGGAAATGTGATCAGCTGAGTTTGACTCAACACCCGTTTACCTTACCTCACGTCTTTATACGCTCCCCTGACCATAACTCGATAACAAATGGTTTCCTAGGGGGTGTGGTCGGAAAGACAGCCGCGAACCCATAGCAATAACTGCATTTCACCACACTTACATGATGGAAGTATTGCAAGTTATTTTGGCAAAAACGACATGTAACCACATTCAAGGTTATTTTGGCTAGAAGCGAGTTACTCATAGCCGGACTATATCGGGTCTATAGTTAACCTAGACAGTGAAATGACGGCTATTGCTTGCTGGGTTGCCAGTATTGACAACTCAAAGCTGTCAATGATGTTTGCAGCACAAAATTCGACTGGAAGGGTAAAATAATTATTTTATCTACAGATAGTTAGATCTAATATTCTAGGTAAAATCAAGTAGCTAAGTAAGATTACAGTTATTTGAAAGATCTTTATATTATACCATCTCAATGAGAAATATGATGCACTGTAGCTTTTTATTAACAAAGCTGCTTTATTGATAAATATAAGTTTATTGTATCTAAAAATGTCTTAATGTACGATAATAGTTATCTTTGTATTGTGTTCCAAGGCTTCTGATGCCATACAATTGAAGTACTGTTGCTCTCAAATCTTGTTCTCGTACATTCAAATACGCTGTGTGGAATATTGCTTGGGTCACAACATTTTCAGCTTTGAGTCCATTGTTTTGGAAAATGGAATGAATAACCTTTAATGATGAACTAAGGCTTGGTAATTGATTGGTTCTTTTAATAAGTGTCTCCATTCATTCACAGATTCACTAACATGTTTAGTTGTTTATCAACTCTAATTCATTTACTGTTGAAAAAAACATCTTTTCTGTTAGTTAGTGTTAAATGAAACAATCATTCCTTGGAAATCTGTTTCTGCCTCTCATCTTCATTTCCATCAGTCTTTGTAGGATTTGACTTGATCTTTAGCTGATGCTCCATGCATTTAATTGGCTTATGTGCTGAATTCATTTAAATGGCTCTTTGGTAAAGTTGGTGCATGTACAGTACAATTGTTTGTGTGGGGTTTGAGTACTGCTTTTTTATGTGTGTACAATATTTTGAGATTAATCATTAATGAGAATTGTTGCACTTGCAGAAAGATCAGACACAAAGATCATTAAGGAATACATGTATCATTCATATCAATGAGAGCAGGGAGAAAAGTGTGAGGAAGATAGAAATTGAGAGATGAGAGTAGGGGGAACAGACCCGGTAATATGAAAAAAAATCCTTTCGAGAGGAATAGAGAGGGAGAAATTCGTTTTTGAGTGGATATAGTAACATTACGAGTATGAGTTATGGTCTCGCACTCAGAAGAGCTGTTTCCTAAAGAACCACATTAGAAAGAAGTATACAGGATCTGGATCTCACACATACTTCACGCTCACATGGATTAGATTTAGAGCTGAAGTGTGTCATGTCCTTCTATCCCAGCTTAATATGCAGAAACAAGTGTAAGTTAGCCATTTGTAGGCTGATTCCTCTCGGGGGGGGGAAAGTGTAAAACTGCAACTCAATCAAACATTTGCTCAACCAATTGGGTATTGGGTAAACCCGTCGTTATTGTTGCTTGTTTGGTGGCACGGTTGTGCAGAAATTACACACAAACATCCACCTCAAAGGGATATTTCATCCCAAAAAAATACAATTATGTCATCTTTTAAACACTAACACTCATATTTTTAAGATTGTTGGTAAAGAAACATTCCTTTGTACAAAATCATCTTTTTGCAAAATATATTGTTTGATGTTCCACGGAAGAATGAAAGTCACAGAGGTTTGGAACAACATGATGGTTGTTTTTTGTGTGAACAAACCCTTTAAGACAAACTTATTATTCCTATGAAAGAGCCTCAAGTTAAAATTAAACCTTAAATTGACCCATTAATCAGTAATTACGAGATTGCAAAGGTAACATCAGCTTCTTAAGTGAGTGTGTGTTTACCTAGTTGCATTATGAGCTGAACACCTTCCAGTAAAGCACTCTATCACACATATGCACACATATATGCTCATGTTGAAGAGGGAGGAGTAAACGGAGCTTTGAAGCTTAATGGGAATTTTGCGCTTGAGAATTGCTGTGACCGCCTTTGAAAAGCAGCAACAAAAAGTCAAGATTGAGAGAGAGGACTGAGTGGGTAGATGGATAAGGATGAGTGGAAATCCAAAAGGAGAGATAAAAAATGTTGTTTTTTTGTAGGTTTGAGCTTTTATGCTGTGATCTGAGGGTTTTCGCAGTACCCGGCTGGATGAGTGTATCATGGGGGATCTGGACAGTGTTTCGAGCATTCAACATCAAAGAGTGTCGGCATCTATTCCTGCGATACATACTTGACACAAACTCATTCTAAAGCCAAAGCGCTAAGTATATGAATAGGGTCTTGAATCATCGGCCCACTGCACGTTATCACATTTATTATATCAAATATTTAAATCAATATAAAATATTTCAGGAGTCCACTGAAGCACTAATGGTGATGGAAAATATTGTATTTTTTTTATAATTTCGTATAAAAAAAACGTAGATGTTCTCATGGGTAATCAAAATTATATTTTTTCCTCTGAATCCTTGAGTTTCTCGTGAATCTATTGGCCACGTGGCATTCCATATCTGTCTAAATAACCATGACATTTTGAATTGTCTTGAAAGCCTACTATTTCAAACTCTTGCTAGTCCTTTTGTACAATTCATGCGAATATTATCTCATGACAAAAAGATATCAAAAAATGTTTGATTTATTAAATCATTTCACAGATTTGATTTGATCAGTTTTTGGCTTTTTTTTAATATGTGAAATTCAGAAGTGAATTGAGAATACCTTTTCAATTAAAACTCAATGGTTGAACTTCAAGTGCCAAACAGGATGCAGAATTGTATTTGAAAATCGGAAAAATGAATTTAAATTCAAACTGCTATTTTATTGTAGAAAAAAAAAACACTAATACTCTAACCATTTAACTGAGAAATGTTTCTTTTTTTCTTCTTTTTTTAATTTTGTTTTCATATCTAATTGATGATTTGTATCCATTTTTTTGTGTATGGGCATGATGTATTTATTTATTTTTTACTAATATTTTCATTAAGAATTCTGTGTGGGCTCTACACTTTTTCTGTAATGAGTGGCCAAACATCAATACAATTTGCCATATAGAGAATGCAAAACTACGTCACTACGGCATTCTGGGTAGAAGTCGCCATATTTTAAGGCACACTCTGGAGCACACACTGATAACAAATACAAATCACCAGGGAAAAAAAGAAATGTTTTGAGAACTGCTTACATCCACTTAGAATAAAACTGACTGATTTATTATTATCTTAAGTACATTTAAGTACAAGTTGTCCTAAGACAAGAACGGGTATTGTTCAAAATTCATGTATAACTTTGATGAAAGGTTTGGATCCACTTCAAATGTTGACTACATGTTTGCATTGACAAGCTGTGCGTTAAATATTTGCAGCCTTTGCCAAATCGCGTGCCGTTTCATTTCGATTAGTCGTGCAGCCCTCATCTGCTTTGTGTATTGTGAAATGCACTATACATTAAATTTGACTCGACTTGAATGGACCAAGACAAAGATTCCTTCCCAAAAGTTGCTGAACAAGGAAACAGAAGAATGCTACTTCGACCAAATTAAGGAAATTAATGGGCTTTTGATCCATACAAACACAAAGGCTGGTCAGGTGATCTCAATGAGTTACTTCAAGTAACATTTCCAGATGTTTTTCCTACATTATATCTGGTGTGAGCGCTTACACATTCAAGCTTTTTAGAAATGATAAATCTATAATACATCTATAAATATAACTTACTAAGACACATTTTGGTTCAGCTGAGTTTCACTTTTACCTGCGTTTTCTTGTGTTCCTTTCACTTACATTGGGAGTGGATATGGCAGTTGATAATGCAGCAAGTGTTCACCATAACAAAGTTGTCTAAATGTTGGATAATTTTAAAAACATTATTTACATTCACTATACTCAGTCTCTACCTTAGCTTCTGTGTCCTAAAATCTCACAATGTATTTCTGACGTCACAGTCTGATTCTATACAGTCCTGATTTCCTTTAGACACCTCGGCCATCTCCTGTCTACACACTGAATGTCTGTGCCAAATATTTTTTAAAAATGTGTTTGGTTAGAAGCTAACTTTGCTTTTAATCCTAAGTATGTCTGAATCTATTGTCCATTCTGAGATTTTATTGTGTTCCCTGAACACTTTCATGTGCAGGTGTCAAACCCTAAGGCTCATACGTTTAGACTGTTTAATGGCTTATTTGATGTTTATCTTACAACATTTTCCATCTAGATGCCAAAATATGCTTAACACCCATATTGTAGCACCACCACCAAAAACATGCAGGTGCCAAAATCTCCTTTTTACAACTGGCCCATACCCTGAACCAAAAGTAGGTTTGTTTTTTTCATCACCTTTCATCACGTGATGAGGTACCACGAAGGACATCAATGAAGTGTTAACTTTTTATTATCGGTCGTGGTGTTTTAATTTTTGCTGAAGCTTAATATTGTATGACTGGGTGGGAAGTCCTGAAAATATAAATAATTTTGGTTGTGTTCCACAGCCAAAAGAAATAGCTGTTTTCAGCCAAAGGTCTCAGTACAGTAGGAACATAGTGGGTAGAAAACAAAACAATGGAGATGGAACCAAAGGTGAGGTTGAGAAAGATAGATAGCAGTTTTAATGATCTTCCTTTTATATCTACAGCTCAATTATACTCTCTACTGCAACTGCAGACACAGACAAGGTGTAGGAGATCATTACACCGCTCAGCCTTAAAGGTCGACCTCCCACAAAAAACACACAAACCCCTTGTAATCTCCTCTCATCCTCCAAGGCTTCTGCTTGCCCTGGCTTGGAAAGAAGAAGAGGCAGCCATACAAATTCATAATGAATATATTAATATATACAGTTAAAATAAAAAGCATGCCCTTACACAAAATGAATAAAAATCCTCACTTAGATATGAGAAAATATTCTAATAATAAAAAAAATTAGGCGACAGAAAGGTGATCACGAGGCCAGATCAACTGTGGACACATGCATTACCCCAAAGTAATTATAGAAAAAAAAAGACTAAATGCTAGAACGGATAGAAACTCATCAGCTGCATTACAGCCAGGATGGAGAGGCACTTCAATATAAACCATCTAAACCCCAGAACAAGACTTCCTGTGAAACTCACATCTGAGAGTGGCAGAACTCCCTGGACTGTGTGCACAGGCGTAGCAACACTCTTCTGTAGAAATGGAGCATAATTGGTCATTTCATATTCAGCACCCCAAGCATCACCTCATAAAAGAGAGATATGGTGAATGAAGCCACACGTCTACAGATGTGAAGGACGAACCAAGCATGTTTCCTACTGCCGCTGCAGGCACAGACGAAACATACAGAGTGAATATTCATCCGCTGTATGCAGTGCCTTTTCATTTAGTACATTTAAAATACAATTGCTCTCAAGTAGATTATGCAACAAGTTCAGTTTCTATTTACAGAACAATGTATTATGTATGTATAGTTCTTTAGTTGTTTGTGTGTGTGTATACATATATACTGTATACACGTATATGTATATATATATATATATATATATATATATATATATACACGTATATGTGTGTATATATATATATATATATATATATATATATATATATATATATATATATATATTTTTTAAAAAACATGAACATACATAAACATGTAGGAGAGGTTATGAGGCCATTGAAAATTAAAAATGCTAAATGAGAATTACGAATTTCTCTCTCCAATAATTGTTGGTGCTTCTGTTTTTCTATGGCTAATTAAATTGATTGTGTTTGATCTCACACTTGTTAATTGTCAAGGCAATAGTTCTTGATTGGAGTGTAAATGGGACTCTCTTTCCCCCATTTCGTCCTCTGTGTTTTTATTAACATTCTTTTTTAACATATTTATCCTAGAAATTACATTGTTACATTTATTCTGAATTATTTGTCCTTCTACTCATTCTCGAACTGCTTTCTCTTCTTTCCCAAGTCTTTGTGATTAGTCTTATTTGTATCCAGTCACAGCTGTCGTCTCTAAATGATGTATTTTCGCTGGACGCATGTCCTTGTTTTATTCATTTTCATTTATTTATTTATTTAGTTTGATGTGGCTACTAAGTGCCTCTCTGTCAAACCCTATGTTATTTGCTGTTAACAAATTACGCTAGGCCACACAGAATGCTGAAAGCCAGCATAAACAAACCATTAACTGACAATATACACAATGTGTGGACTTGTAGTTAAGCAGAGGGTTTTGATTAAAGCAACCTGTCTAAGGCCCAACCCCCACCCCCCACACACGCGCACACACACACACACACACACACACACACACACACTATTATAGCCAAAGCTTAAGGCATAAGGGCCGCTTGCATTTGAGCTTGTAACGAAGAGAAAAATCGATATAAACGAGGAAGGATATTTCCTTCCAAAGTGCACAAAAAGCTCTTAATCTGGGCATAAACAAATAAAGTTTGCTGGTGTTAAGGTTTAGCACATTGCTGACAAATTTTCAGAGATGTTTGAGAGGGAATTGGAGAACTACACCTCTGAGCCTTTTACATAATTTTTTATTTACATCATACAGCTCTAGGACATCTTGCAAAGCTCAAGAGAACCTAAAGAGAACATTACATATACACGTACAGGAAACGCTAACATCTTTGTCTCCAGTTAGCACTTGGCATTCGCAGTGTGAACATTCTTGTGTTAGCACTGGCTGTTATCTCCAGTGTGGGCTTTACACTGCAGGGGAGATGACAAGTGCAGGACATGCACTGCTGAAAGAGATCAAGACAAAGAGAGAAGCTGGGTGTGAGCGTAGAGAATAGAAAGTAGGTAGTAGAAGCTCTCAGCAGGGGGTGGTCAGTGGTTCAAGAAACTAGAACGATAAAGTGGTACGAGAGTGAACGTTCACTGCTCTTTTGCTGATGAAATGTGAGGGAAACAAACGCAGGAACTGAAAAAAACATGATGATTAATTTCTGTGTCAAGTGGGGTCAGAAAATAACCCAGGCTCAACCCATCGTGTTTGAAAATGATGTACCATCACTAAACTGTAATCTTAAACTTTCATCTTTTTTTTTCAAATATGTGCAAGGAACTGTGTAAAATAAGTCTTTATTAATCAATAATCTGCCCCATTAATCATAATTTGTGTGAAAAGGAATAAAGGTTGGTGTTTTACACACTGCAACTAGTGGTCATTTCAGCTGGAAACTTTTCCTAGTACAAGTGCATTTTTTTTTAGTTTTCCAAAAACAAATGTAGATAAGAGGTGCATTTTTCCAATGAATCTGTGTTGGAAAATAACCAGGGTTAGGAGAGATAATCGCACAGGAATAGACATTTAAAGATCTGGGGACAAGAAGGCTCCAGTGAATTGTTCTATTTAGTTATACAACATTTTATATTGTATAAATTATTCTATTTTAGTTCTGTCTAGTTATGGGTTTAGTAGTGGCTTGTTGCTGTCAGACATCTGTATTCACCATCATAGAGGGTGTATCAAATGTGTGGCTAATTTGAAATGGTTTTGATCTGCTCTGAAAACAGTGAACATGAAGATACATTCCCAGCAAAAGTCGAAGTATGACATCAAAGTTTACAGCTGTACCTTGTGTTTTTATTGATACTTTTGTATTTGATGTTTCTTTTAGCAGCCATAATCATTCAGATTGAAAATTTGCTTCATTTTACATTTTATATCTTACTTTTACTGCTGTCAAATCAATTAACCGCGATTAAACTCATCTAACTTAAAAGTTTGTGTGTACATACACACACAGCACTACACTATTTATTAATTTGTTTACCATGAGAATTAAAGTATAAATAAGAAAATATATGACTTTCTTTCTTCTGTGGGAAACAAAAGAGGATGTTTTGGAAAATGTGTTTATACAATGAAAGTCAGAGCAGTGTGGTCCAATGCAGTTCAAACATTCTTCAAAATATGGTATTTTATGTTGCATGTAAGAAAGAAAGTCATTAGTTTGGAACGACATGAGGGTGACTATATAGATGACAGCATATTCATTTTGGTAGTGAACTATCCCTTTTAATGGGCCATCAAAAACTGAATCCTTTTTGTTGAGCACAGTAAAGAAAATGTTCTAGAGGAATAGAAACCAATCCCTTCTCTCACTCACTCTTCTGGGGTTATCTGGGCGTTTTGATGGGGTGAAACTTTCCTATGTACAAATTCATGTTCTACCTTTTAATGTTGCCATCAGAATGATCTACAGATTTGTTTTCATTTCAAGTGGTGGCATGTCCTTATAAATCACTGCAAATAAATCTCTTTGTCATTCTGGCTGTGAATGGCTCTTATTGGCTGCCAAAGCAGGTGGCATTACTTGTTACCATGCCAACAAGTTGTTCCGGACTAAATCATTGGCTAGTGTGGCTGGCAGACTGACAGAATAAATCTGCTAACTATGTGAAGTGAAAAAGAACACATACAACTGATATTAACTAGTATTGTAGAACATTATTAGAACATACACATTAGGTAATCATAGTTAAGTGCATTTAGCCTTGAAGGCCAGTTAACAAAGGGTTTCATTAGACTTGAAATCCATTTAGTAATATCATGAATGGCCAAATTTAATTATGGTTGTAGCAAACCCAGTATTTTTTTTTTTTTTTTTTTTGAAGATCAATAGACTTTCACATAATTAGATGAATTTTTAAATACTATTCGAAGGAGTGGTCATCCACTTATCTCGCAGCGTTTCATCCCATGATAATTGTGGATTATACTAGTGTAAGAAAATGGTGGCTTGGCAGAATCTTTGAAACCCTTCAGACAGAAGATCACACATCTTTCTACCAACATAAATCCATACCCCCTGTATGTTACTCTTTTAATTATCCACTTTGTATAATCAACCAAAAATGAAGATTTTTAAATCGTTTACTTACCCTTATGATGTGTCATACCTGTTATCTGAAAAACACAAAAGGAGATATAGCTGCTTTTTTTCCTCACAAGTGTAAAATAAAATGTTTGTTCTGTTCCCAAACGTTATTTTAGCTTTAGATGACTTGGAATAAAGGGCACATGTCACATAGAATGCTTTTATAGTACTTTATTCTTATTTTTGTTCTACTCGACTAAACTACATCTGCCTATATTGCCCTGGGTATGTTATTCAGACAGTAATGTACCTAAAAATATCTGAAATATCTGCTTGACAGGCTGACTAGCCTGGTTGTTAAGGTTTGGGTTAAAAATAAGGTTGGGGTTTGGCTTTCGTGTTTTGCATCACTCAAACATGGAATATGTTGACCTGCGTTGTTCATGCACCTGATAATTCCTGATAAGTTTTCAGAGGCCTGACGGAATCGACTGAAATGAGGTGAGAATGTCACCAGAGCGACGTTTTGGTGGTGCAAGGATAAAAATCGCAACGGTGACATTTACCTTATGAGACTACCCTAGATGACAAGTTCATTTTTGGACATCCTGTAGCCAGCCTATTAGAGTTGAACCAGTTTATGTGTTTGATTTGCCTGAGTGCAGAAACATTGTAAGAATAAACTGTGTATGTGTGTATACATCAATCAAACTGGTTTTAATTAGTCAAATTGTGCCAAAATTTGCTGCAGGCGTGTAAAGTAGAGCTGGATGTCCTTTATTGTAGGCTACATCTCTCACACACGTACACACTGGGTGAGAAATAGCATATTTTCTTATCTTTTCTCGACCCATCTCTTTCAAACAACCACACGGTCATGGTCACAATAAGCACTGAGCCAACTTTAATCTTCTCAAATGATACAGACCACATGGATCTGATTATGTAACACAGATCACCAAGTTTACGGCCATTCACTCTATAAAACTCTGTTTTTGTTTTTGTATGTAAATTATGTTAGAAAGAAAGGGCATGTAAAGGGATAGTTCACCCAAAAATAAAAATTCTGCCATAATTTACTCCCACTCATGTTACTCTAAACCTGTTCATTTTGAAAGTTTGAAACATTTATCAACTGTCTTTGTCTATACATTGAAAGTCAGTGGTCCAAAACTGCATTGTATTGTATGGACAATGTGTCTTTTTTTTTTTTTTTTTAAAGTCATACAGCGACATGAGGGTGAGTAAATGACGGCATTAATGATTTTCATTTTTGGGTGAACTATACCTTTAAAATTACGCACAAATAAATGTCTGCATGTTTAAGCATTTTCTAAAAAGACAGAATTAGACATTAATGATGCAGATTCCTCTCCATTATTCACAAGCCCTGGGTTTTGGCCAAATATAACGCCCTATTGTGTGTGTATTACCAGAACCTGATGTAAGCCTGTCTGTTGCTGTGGGTAAAAACAAAAGGCAGAGATGTACACAGTGTCTGTGCAATCATACATCCATCCATGCACACTAGAGTGCGGATCGGGCCGAAATTTTTTGTCCGAGCCCGGCCCGCGTCCGACGGAGCAGTAACCGAACCTGACCCGAGCCCGACAGGCATAAAGATATTTATGTCCGAGGCCGACAGTTAAAATCACATTTTTTTTTTCATACTAATGACACATGTGAGTTTGTGTGGAAAGCCTGCTTTTATTAAGCAACTGTAGGAAGACATTCGGAAATGTCAGCAGGATGAGTGCATCAGCGCGCACGGAGAAACAAGCGCACTTAACGCAGGCGCTCATGCACGTGTTTCGTTGTCACGGCTACATAAACAAATTTCCGCACACAGGAAGACAGATGTTATGGTAATATTTTACATGTATTTTAATCACAAAAAACGAACGTTTGGATCACGTGAAAGCATCAGGCACATTGGCTACCAATATAATAAGCTGTTTTAAATTTTAAATGTTCAATGCCATATCGCGCTGATGTGACCGAGCCCGACCCGAACCCGAACATAATTTCTAAATATCTGTCCGAACCCGGCCCGGCCCGTCGGGTACCGACGGGTCCCGTCGGGCTCGGGTCGGGTATCCATCCTCTAATGCACACACACACACACAAACAGGGCAACTCATCTGCTCCCCCTCATTTCACCTAAGCTATTCTTAAATGGGCTTTATTGGCAATGAGATAAATTCTGGCAAAGTACTTACACGACAAAAATACAGCTAACACGCACATTACAGACACAATGCCCTCTCTCCTTCTTTCCCATCTCTATCCATTGTGCTCGCTCACTTTAGCTCTCCCTCTCTTGGTGTCCCGCATCAGCACTCTTGCAGACAGCGCTGTCTGTCCTATCTCTTTCCCTCAATCCGTCTCTTTCCCTGTCTTTATCTCAGCCTCACACACTGCCTTTCGTCAGCAACTATCTCAAACTGCAGATAGACAGGACATGACAATGGGAAAGAGGGAGAGTAATTTAGCGATCAAGTCTCCTGCCCTCTTTTTAAGGCAACAAAAGGTGGCAAAAAAAAACTTAAAAAAGTAACTTTTTTATCTTATCTTTACTTAAAGTGCTTAACAGTGCTGTACAGTATTGTTTCTTTTCCCTCTTTTTTAAATACATATTCTGGGTTCAATACAAGGTAAGCTTAATCGACAGCATTTGTGGTGTAATTATGATTACCACAAAAGATAATTTTGAGGTTTATGGTGTTGCGTCTTAATGACGAAAATTGGATATACACTACTGTTCAAACGTTTGGGGTCGGTAAGATTGTGTAATGTCCTTGAAAGAAATCTGTTATGCAAACTAAGACTGCATTTGTTGGAAAATAAATAATTTGAAAATTGTCTAACATTATAATTTGTTTATACAATTTCTAACATAAATGTCTTTACTGTCATTTTTGATCGGTTTGATCCATCCTTAATGAATAAAAGTATTAATTTCTTTCAAAAAAAATCTCAATGACGCCAAGCTTTTGAATGGTAGTTTAACTTTACACAGAAAACGTTAGTAAGCATATTTTTACACTCTGATATAATGTTACACACATATTGTTTACATTCTGTAGCTATGCTATTGCAAAAAATAAAACATTATTGTTACATTTACGGATTGGCACCATTCACTTCCAATGATGAGTACCTCAGATTTTTCCTTTTTTATATTAGAAAATTAGTCAAAATAAATTTGTATGGTAATCAACATTACTGTATATCATGAATGCAGGTCAAACGAGCTTAACTTTCACCGCACCCAGAATATTCCTAAATAACTAAAGTTTTTAGCTGAATAAGATCAAGCAGATATTAAAATGGTAATTAATATCACTGGTTTCCTTATTTTAATGTTCAGTTCTGTACTTAGTAAAAAAAATAATAAAAAATGAACACTTGATGACATTGACATTGAGTTTACTCCAACAAAAAACTAACCTTTTTTATAATTTATGAAAGACAAAAAGAAACATTTCTCATTATTGTCCTTTCATCCATTTCTCCAAATAAATGTATTTTAAAACAGAATTTATTCATTGATTCTGTAGTCTTGGAATGGCATTTTTTTTTTTTTATAATTGTTCCAGTGTCCTTACAGCAACACAATAGTCTCTTGGCTTCATAGAACACATTTTTGTACTGGATGATGTTGGTCACATGGTACAGTAGATCCAATGGTCAATAAAATTACTTTTGATTACTTTTTGTGCATTAATCCATTCTCTCACTTACACACACATACATACAGCCTCACACACAACATGTCAATTGTCAGTCAATTCCCATTTATTTTCCAAAAGTGTTCCAAATCATGCCATCATTGTTTCATTTGTACACTTTCCTTGCAGTTTGCATCCTCTACATTCCATATTTGCTGTAATGCCATTGTTGCCATTATCAATTGATCCTTCCTATCGATTGGGCATTAGTCGGCACGTCTGCTTGCTGGCCCTCTCCCTGTGTTCACATGGCTGCAGGAAAACAAACCATCATATTTCCCCCAGCTCCACGTGAGTTAGTAGATACTGCTTCTTTAGGCCTGCTTGTCTTTAGTCATGAATGTTTTGTTCATATTGACTTTTTGCATTATAGTTTGTGGTTCTCCAAGATTCACTGACAAGTAGTCGTGTAATATTTTTTGGAGTCTTGACTTTTATTTCTGCCTTCTAAACTCTTTTTGCCTTGTCTTTTTTTCCCCACCAAACCAGCTTAGGCTCCTCTCATACAATAACTTTACCACGTTTTCAGCTCTCCTAGACTGGTTTGCTCTTTGAATACTTTCACATCCATCTTGAGGTGTGTGTTAACAGCCTGTGTCTTTATTTATCTACGTGTGTGTCTCATCTGTCTTCTCTTTCCCTACACCACACTCTCCTCAAGTTCTTCTCCCTTTTCTTTGTCCTTTTCTTTATCCTTCAGCCGCTGGTTCTTTGAATTTGTTGTAACCTCTGCTTTCGGAGGGTTGGAATTCGAATTGGTGGCGCTGTAGGCACGGATGTATCCGCGTGTGTGCTGTGCGTGGAAATCTTCACTGCCACTGCTGGTTGTTGAGGTGCTTGTTGCTGAAGTGCACTGGACAAGCATGCCATGTAACGACTGGCTCCGTTTGGTCCAGATTACACTAAATCTCTTGGCATAACTATAGCAGGCTGACGTGGCGATTTCACCCATGTCGAATGAAGAGCTTCTCTTGTAGCGCAGGGCTCCATGAGGAGGCCTCTGATAGGCCAGTGAGGAATTCCATTGGCTCTCTGGACCTCCCCGACAGACTACAATGCCTCCTCCCGTGCTGAACCGCCTGTCACAACTGTACTTATTGGGCGGGGCCAAGCTTAAACTGGCCCGTTTACTTGTGTTCGTATTGGTAGGTCGGAATTTGAGTGGTTTTGCTCCTACTTGGCGTGATGGACGCGGCAGTGTGGAGGCAGACTGATTACTGGGGGTATAATACAAAGACATTTGCTCTTTCTCCAGTGTGTACGGTGGGAGAGGTCTGACGGAACCCATTTCGACTTCTAGTCCTGCCCTAAACTGCTCCAGATTTACTTTGGGCTTTGGGAGAGTTTTTGGTTTTACTTTGGAAGTTGGTTTGGGCTGTGACCCCAACCCCCCCTCTGCCACTTTTCGTTTTTGAACGAGCCCGTTGGGCAACACCACCATCATCACATTCCCATTTCCATTACTCTGAGAAAAGACATCAGCTCCCTTAGCAGGAAGAGATGGGGAGTCTGTTCCTGAGCATCCCACCTCTTCTCCTATTTCGTGATGTATATCATGGTTACTGCACACACGGTGACGTACCATCAGTGCCACGGTAAACACCAACAGTGTTACCACAACAACTCCACCAACCAGAATGGTAAGAGTCCCGCCAAGGAAGTGGGCTTGAAGCGAACGACAGTCTGGGTAATTGTCCTTGGTGCTAAACTGTGTGCAACCAAGGACCTTTGTGGCGGCCATGGAAGTGACCGTGTCATCAAAAATGGATAGAACGCACAAATTGTAGTCTGAGCCAGAGACCAAGTTTTTCAGTAGGAAGCTGTCACTCGTGGGGGGGAGAATCCTGAAAGAGGAGGGTGGGAGAGAAAGAGAGAGCGGGTGGTTAGTAACCTGAAGCAATTATGTTCTCCCCGTTCCATCACAACGAAACAGTATTTTACTTAGACACGTATTCCTTGTTCGTAGCACATAAACATAAACTAGCTAAGGTAATGGAAATGTACTGGGCTGTTCTGGCACACCACTAGCCAAATTAAGGCCTTTCCAAACAATACCTCTAATATTGACATATAATTAAAGGCTCTAGTCAAGACCTTGACACATTACAATACTGCTTCAGTCACATTATTAAAACCCCCCTTATCCTCCCACACACAGACGATTTTGCTTTATCTTTCTCTCATGGAAGAAATGCATCAGCTAACGCCTGCCGTCCACTGGTTCTGATGGGTTTAATTAGGTCTCAGCTAAAAATTAAAAGACACCTTATATGGTGCACATGGAATATTAGCTAGACAAACGCATGATATGGCAGTGGGCATTTTTATAATTGTTTAATTATGGCCCAGAGTTTGTTTGTTTTTTTGTTTGTTTTTTATTAATGTAATGTACATTCTGTAATGAGCTTGTTTTTTAATGTCAGAGTTAAAATGAGCTTTGATTTGTTTTTGTTTTTATTATATAATTTATTCATTGATTTTTTTTTTTTTTTTTTAATCTGGCAATTTGATGTTTTTATGACAAGGCATGGTTAGTTAAGGTTGTAAATTGTTGTAGTTAAACACCCCACAAAAAATCAATATTTCTGAATTAGTAATTCATGATATTTGTTTAAAAAATAACTTTACCTTTAAGTGTGTGTGTGTGCGTGCGTGCGTGCGTGCGTGCGTGCGTGCGTGTGATTTAGCTGGAAGCTGAATTATAAAATAACTTAACAACAACTTTACAAAACAAACAGGTTTACCAAACAGTACCCACTTTTATTGTTTGGTTAAGCAGATAGTCCTGCCTCAAACTGACTCCCTTGGTTGATGGCAATCTTTTGAAAACACCGCAGCTTTCATTTTTTAACCAATATGTTTTAGTAGTCGCTCTCTCTCTCTGCACATTAAGGTGGGATAGGTGATAGACGTATTTAATGTTGAAAAATACTCACTACCGCTTCAGGTTTGTTCATATTTTAAGACCATTGTTTTCCAATAAATGTGCAGGCACAATTTGTTTATTTAGTCAATAAGTTTAAAAAAAGTCTCTCTCTCTGTCTCTCTCTCTCTCTCTGTCTCTGTCTCTGTCTCTGTCTCTGTCTCTGTCTCTGTCTCTCTCTCTCTCTCTCTCTCTCTCTCTCTCTCTCTCTCTCTCTCTCTCTCTCTCTCTCTCTCTCTCTCTCTCTCTCTCTCTCTCTCTCTCTCTCTCTCTCTCTCTCTCTCTCTCTCTCTCCATCTCTATTGAGCACACACACACACACTGTCTGCCTGAACTGCTCTGTCATTGAGGTCGGAATCTATTAAGCCCGGCTGTGCTGTAAATTATGAGTTACAGCTCAAGGTCATTCTGTCTGCCCTCTTATAGCTTTGTATTTCCAGACTCTGTGTAGCTCTTTGTGCCCTTGTTGTGTTGTTTCCAGGCACATGGAGCGATATACTATTAAAATAAACATGAAACAACATCTCAGTAGCTGTATCCAAGGGAGTACGCTGGAGCTGACATATTTTAGAAGTTACTGACCATGCACTGGTAGGTAAACATCTTTAAACCGGGACACAAATCTAAAACAGGCATTAACACAGAAAACACATAGGTGAACTAGATATAGTATGTCTGTAGGTGGATTCCTTTTTTATCCACATGAGTAGGTGCACAAGTGTGAATGACAAAGCGATAATGATAGCATTTGTTGCATTAATTTAAAATGCATGTCAGTTGAATTTGCACTGTTTGTGAAGCCGGATCCACAAATGCAAAAACAAAAAGCAAAATAAAGTGCTAGAATGAGTAATTAGGTGTCCAGTGGAAAAAGGATTTAGAAAGGCAAGTAAACCTGGCAGGAAAATGACAGGTGTCTGTCTGGGTGATAAATCATTGCTAACTCCTTTGAAAGCCACATCCACACAATGACAGAGCAGATCCGTATTGGCATGTGTCCTGTAAAGTGACCCCCAGCAGTATTCATTCTTTTCGGTTCTTTTTTTTTAACATAAATGTTGTAAAGCCTAATACTTGCCTTAAACTGAATACTGAATTTTCCAAGACATCAAAAGGCAGACTATGAACATTTCTCATTGAATTCCCCTAAGACCAAATTATCTGAGCTATGCTATCCACATTAAAAGAATAGTTCACCTAAAAGGTCAAATCTGAATTCCTTAATGTTGTTCCAAACCTATTTGACCTTCTTTATTTTTTGGGACACAGAAAGTGAATTTTTGCATTCTAACTTGGCCGCTCTGTTCCATATTATGGCATGGCATGGGGACTGGGGCTGTCAAGGTCCAAAAAATGACAAACAGATTATAAAACTATCATGAAATAGGTCTATATGATGTCTTCTGAATAGCTTTTTGTGAATAACAGATATTTAAACTTTTATTCAGCAAGGACACATTAAATTGGTCAATGGAGTGAAAATAAGACATTTAAAATGTTACTAAAGATGTCTGTTTTGAATAAATGATGTTTTTATTCATCATAGAATCCTGAATAAAATCACAGCCTTGATGCACATGAGAGAATATTTTTCAAAAACATTAGATTGACATTATATTCACTTATATTCTGGTACTCGTTGTGACCAAATCTTTGACTCAGTGAGAACTTAAATCAGTCAGACTGAATTAGTGAAATTGATTAACTGATTCACTTAAAAGATCTGACTAAAAAGAACAATTTATTGAAGTATTATATGAAATATCATAAATACAAGGAGTACTACGGTGGATGCCAAAGTTCCCTTTCGTTGTCACTCCGAGTTCCGTCGGAGGACGACGAAAGGGGTTTTCGCATAGAAAGCCTATCAACTTCGACAATGCCATGGGTCTGCGCAATTTGCATAGCGTAACTCCGCCCCACCTCGTGGGTATAAAGCGGAAGACTTGTTGTGCAGATATGTTTTCGCTTCGGAGCCAAGGCAATCCCTTCGCTCCACAAGCCATCTCTGAACTGTCAGCTGTTACAAGACTAGATTCTCCGGTGTTGGTGTGACGCGATCTCCCAGCGAGTGCACACTTCCTGCTTATCTGTGCAGTGGTTTGCCAGTGAGTGTGTTTCTCCCTGGGCGCTTCAATACCGAGGTTTCCTCTCTGAAAGAGCTTGCACGCGGCACGTCTTTTTAAAGATGCCTCGCCCGTGCACTTCTGGTTGCGGTGGTTTCGTGTCTGACTCTGATGGGCACGAGCGCTGTCTAGTGTGTTTGGGCATTGATCACGCTAGATTGGCGCTCGTGGATGACTCATGTTCTCTCTGTGGGAACATGACCATCGCGTCACTACGGTCGAGACTCAGTGATCTTGCAAGAGTGAGAGTCCCCTCATCCACACCCCTATCTTATAGAGCTACTTCGGCTGGTGGCCAGGGTGACCTGAGGGTGACGGTGTGGAACAAAGCGCCGACTATCAGTCCGTGCTCTGCACCTACCCCTCTCGTGACGGTGCCCCGTTAGTGTCCAGGGGATTCCCGCGGGTCCATCTTTGGATGCCCCGCGTGTTTCCTTTGGCGCTACAGAGGATGATGAGATGTCCATCGCAGCATCACAAGGTGGGCAGGATTCATCGGATGATGACTCGACAGCGCTGCCTACTTCGGGTGTGCAGTCGTTTGTCGAGTCGGACGCCGAGATGACTGCCATGCTTACCCGGGCGGCCGCGAGCATCGGGTTGGAGTGGACTCCTCCGCCCCGTCCCAAGCGCTCGCGACTAGATGTTTGGTTTTTGGGTGCGGCTGCGGATTCACGTCTGCAGCCAACCCCAATTCCTTTCTTCCCGGATGTGCATGATGAGATCTCGAAGTCCTGGAAGTCTCCCATGTCTTCCCGTGACCGCTCGTTGATTTCATCCGCCTTTCCTTCCCTCGATGGAGCAGCTGCCCGTGGGTACACTGGGCTCCCCCCGGTTGAACGCTCTGTTGCGATGCAACTTTGTCCTCAGAGTGCTTCTTCTCGTGGCGAGCCTAAGCACCCATCCAAAGCCTGTAGGTACTCGTCTACGTTAGTGGCGAAGTCCTACAGAGCGGCGGGACAGGCGGCTGCTTCGCTGCATGCTATGGCCACTCTGCAGGTCTACCAGGCCCAGATGCTCAGAGACATGCACGAGGGTAGGACAGACCTAGGGCTCTTTGATGAGCTGCGCGCCGCCACCGACCTCGCTCTCCGGGCGACGAAGGTGACCGTACGCTCCCTGGGGACACCTGTGGCTGAACCTGGCTGACATGAAGGATGCCGAGCAGTCTCGGCTGCTCGACACCCCCATGTCCCAGGCCGGCCTCTGCTGTTGAGGACTTTGCCCAACAGTTCTCGACTGCTCAGAAACAGACTGAGGCTATTAAGCACATCCTGCCCCGCCGACCCGCTGCTGCCTCCACCCAGTCGGCCGGGCAGGTCACTCAGTCTGTTCGCCGCCGAGGACGCCCTCCTGCGGCTCCCGCCCCTCCCACCCGGCCCAAGCAGCAGCCTTCACCCGGGCCCGGTCGTGGAGGAAGCCGCAAGAAGGCGTCCCAGCCCTCTCCAGCCCCGCCCCCCGCTAAACGCCGGGCCAAGCGGCGCTCCTGAGACGGGCTGCTCAGGGATGTCGACTGTTACTTCTGAGGAGGTGGTAGCAGGACCACTCCTTCCCCCGGTGGAGGGCCGGGGGAGAATCTTTTTGTTCTCCACTCCCCGCTGCTCACCCCCGGGTGGGCAGCACCCCAATGTGGTTAAAGAAAGAAGTAACATGTCCATCCCTGAGCACACAGAGTTCTCGGCCGACACGGAGCGCCGCCCCCGGGCCGTGCTCCCCTCGTCCTCCTCTGTCCCAGACCCGGATGACAGTGCGCACCGTCCCCGGACCGTGCCGCTCTCATCCCCCTCTGTCGCCAACCCCCGTGGAACGTTCGTCCTTCCCTGGTCTGCTCTGTCAGGGCGCGGTCAATGACTGTGCCCCCACATCGGGCCGCTATGCCGTCCACGTCTGGGCCAGTCATTCTGTCTCACTGCACCACCGGTGGGAAGTCTGTGGTTCGAATGACCCCGCTGGTACAGTCGTTGGGAGCTTGGGAAGAGCTTCCCAACCTGTCCCGCTGGGTCGCTCGGACGATCAGGCTCGGCTACACGATTCAGTTCGCGCGGTCTCCTCCCCGCTTCAGGGGTGTCCGCTCCACTATGGTCGGTGGCAATGCCCCGGTCATGAGAGCGGAGATTGCTACCCTGCTGGCGAAGGGTGCGATCGAGACTGTCCCTCCAGCCGAAATGAGGTCCGGCTTCTACAGCCCGTACTTCATTGTCCCCAAGAAAACCGGTGGGTTACGGCCGATCCTGGATCTGCCAGTTCTGAACCGCTCCCTTCACAGGCTGCCGTTCAAGATGCTCACCACCAAACGCGTTTTCGAATGTGTGCGGCACCAGGATTGGTTTGCACCGATCGACCTGAAGGACGCCTACTTTCATGCCTCCATCCTCCCTCGACACAGACCGTTCCTACGAATTGCTTTCGAGGGGCAGGCATATCAGTACGTAGTTCTCCCTTTCGGGCTAGTCCTGTCTCCTCGCGTCTTCACGAAGGTCGTCGAGGCAGCCCTTGTTCCTCTCCGGGAACACGGGGTTCGCATCCTGAACTATCTCGACGACTGGCTGATTCTAGCTCACTCTCGAGATCAGCTCTGCGAACACAGGGACTTGGTGCTCCGCCACGTAGCCCGTCTGGGCCTTCGGGTCAACTGGGAGAAGAGGAAACTTTGACCCGTGCAGAGGATCTCTTTTCTCGGTATGGAGATCGACTCGGTCGCTATGTCCGCGCAGCTTACGAGCGAGCGCGCGCAGTCACTGCTGACTTGGCTGAGACAGTTCGAGGGCAAGAGTGCGGTTCCACTGAAACTTTTTCAGAGGCTCCTGGGGCATATGGCATCTGCAGCTGCGGCAATGCCGCTCGGATTGCTTCATATGAGACCGCTTCAGCTTTGGCTTCGCGACCGAGTCCCGAGGTGGGCATGGCAGCACGGCACTCTCCGAGTACCAGTTACTCCGACTTGCCGTCAAACCTTCACCCCCGTGGTCGAACCTCAGTTTTCTACGGGCCGGAGTGCCTCTGGAACGAGCTTCGCGGCATGTTGTTGTAACGACAGATGCGTCCAACACAGGCTGGGGAGCCATGTGCAATGGACGTGCTGCCGCGGGCTCCTGGATAGGACCCCAGCGCCTATGGCACGTCAATTGCCTCGAGTTGCTGGCTGTACAGCTCGCCCTGCGCCGCTTCCGAGCCGTGCTCAGGGGCCAGCATGTACTAGTCCGATCAGACATTACCGCGACTGTAGCGCACATCAACCGTCAAGGTGGTCTGCGCTCCTGCCGTATGTCGCAACTCGCCCGCCACCTCCTCTTATGGAGTCAGAAGCATCTGAGGTCGCTTCGTGCCATTTATATTCCTGGAGTCCTGAACTGTGCAGACGAGCTCTCACGGTTTCAGCCCCTCCCTGGAGAATGGCGACTCCATCCCCAGTCGGTTCGGCTGATATGGGACCAGTTCGGGGACGCACAGATAGATCTGTTTGCCTCTCACGACTCGACCCATTGCGCCCAGTTTTATTCCCTGACCGAGGGCACGCTCGGCACGGATGCACTGGCGCACAGCTGGCCGCGGGGCTACAAATATGCGTTCCCCCCAGAGAGCCTTCTTGCGCAGACCTCCTCGCGACAGCACCTCCCTGGCCCATACCTCTGAGGAAGGACCTACTTTCTCAGGGACAGGGCACCCTGTGGCACCCTTGTCCCGATCTCTGGAGCCTCCACGTGTGGCTCCTGGATGGGACGAGGCAGGTTTGAGTACCCTACCACCAGCGGTGGTGGCTACCATCACTTCCGCTAGAGCGTCGTCCACGAGACACGTCTACGCGTTGAAGTGGAACCTCTTCGTCAACTGGTGCTCTTCTCACCGAGTAGACCCCCGGAGATGTTCGATCAGCGTCGTGCTTTGCTTCCTTCAAGAGGGGTTGGAGCGAAGGCTGTGTCCCTCCACCCTCAAGGTCTATATTGCCGCACATGATGATCTTATAGAAGGTAAGTCGGTGGGGAAGCACGACCTGATCGTCCGGTTCCTGAGAGGAGCGAGGAGACTGAATCCTCCTCGCCCTCCTCTCGTGCCCTCTTGGGACCTCGCTATGGTTCTATCTGCCGTGCGGAGTGCTCCCTTTGAGCCTTTGCAGTCAGTCGAGCTTAACTTCCTGTCTATGAAGACAGCGCTTCTGACTGCATTGGCCTCCATCAAGAGGGTAGGGGACCTGCACGCATTCTCCGTTGACGAAGCGTGCCTGGAATTCGGGCCGGCTTACTCTCACGTGATCCTGAGACCCCGGCCTGGATATGTGCCCAAGGTTCCTACCACTCCCTTCCGGGACCAGGTGGTGAACCTGCAAGCGCTGCCCCCGGAGGAGGCAGACCCAGCCTTGGCACTGCTCTGTCCAGTACGTGCTCTCCGCATCTATGTAGTCAGAACGCAGTGACCTCAGACCAGCTCTTTGTCTGTTGTGGTGGGAAGGTGAAGGGAAAGGCTCTCTCCAAGCAAAGGTTGTCTCACTGGATAGTAGATGCCATTGCTTTGGCATACCAGCAGCAAGGTCGACGGTGCCCCCTTGGTGTGACTGCCCACTCCACCCGGATTGTTGGGTCCTCTTGGGCTCTAGTGCATGGCGCCTCGCTAACAGACATCTGCAGAGCTGCACCCTGGGCGACACCCAACACATTCGCCAGATTCTACAATCTCCGAGTGGAGCCAGTGTCCTCTCATGTACTCGCTTCAACCAGCTAGTACCGAACCCGCTCAGGTGTCTTCGCTTGCTCGCCATTCCACTCCACGGACTGGATACGTGCGATATTCTCCTCAGGTGAGCTTCCCCGAAACCCCTGAGTTCCTCCACCACTCCTGACGTCGGCACCAGTGTCTATAGCCTGCGCGTCGGGCTAGGTGCCTCCCGTGTGCATGGCCCCTCCTTTGAGCGACCCCCACATGTGTATTTCCATTGTAAGCCTCTCTGAGCATGTGTCTTTCCCTTGGCAAGCCACCTTGCCCCCCTGGGGTTGAAATATTCCCCCTGCGGCTGGACACCCCAGTGATTCCCCATATGCATCCCTCGGGTCATATGTGTATTCTCTATCCTCCGACGGAACTCGGAGTGACAACGAAAGGGAACGTCTCGGTTACGGATGTAACCCTCGTTCCCTGAGTAGGGAACGGAGACGTTCCGTCTTCTTGCCACCTCCGCTGCACCGCGGGGATCGCCTGAGCTCAGTCTTGGCTCTTCAGCGATTGAACATATCTGCATGTTGCGGCGTCTTCCGCTTTATACCCACGAGGTGGGGCGGAGTTACCCTATGCAAATTCCGCAGACCCATGGCATTTCTTTGCCATTGGCTCGTTTTGTAATAGTCGAAGTTGATAGGCTTTCCATGTGAAAACCCCATTCATCGTCCTCCGTAACCGAGACGTTTTTACTGAATAACAACGTTTTTGGAATTAGCTTTCATTAAATGAAAAAGAGTGTCCAGGATATTGTCAAAGCTTAACCTTTTGTTTACCATGGATGGAAAAAAAAAAACATAGGGGTTTGGAACAACATGAGGGTAACCGTTTTTGTGGTGAACTATCCCTTTAAGTTTATAGCTCTATAATCTTACTGTACTGTGTGTCAACAATTTATTTCTCCTCAGTTGATACAAGTGATGAAACAAGTCTGATAACTCCATTAGGTCTCCTGAGCTATAATAAAGCAGCCACTGAGCGATACAATTTCCTTTTGGATTGTCAGCCCTTGTAATGTTTCAGAAGAGTGAGTTTGACCTTTTCTTCTAGTGCCTTTAATTTGTGTGTCTGAATTTGTGAGATGGAATGGCACAAATTAAATTTTTTGTCTTGTCATTCATCAACACACACACACACACACACATCCATTCCTCAATAAAAACTGACAGGGAAATGTTTTGTGAAACTGGTGACACAGAAACAGGCAATTATTAGAACACTCTAATAATAGAGAGAAAAAGAGAGAGGGGAGGGATGTAGCCTGAACGAAAGAGAAGGAGACTTTCATCTTTTGTCTCTACTAACTTAATGGTCATAAACAGCCTGCTTATTTTTATCTAAACTCAACCCTGACTTTTTCTTGTCACACTCATTCCTCCCATCCTCACCCAGTTAATGTCAGTCTTTCTCCCCTCTACAGTATCTACCTCTTTATTTTTGCACATTCTCTGTATCCACTGAGGCACATTTTCTGCTGTTTCTTGTTCTTGACAAAGCTAAACATTCAGTCACCAAAGCCAAGATAAAAGCTTTCCCCGGTAATCTCTCTCATTCTCGATAGTTCACTCTCTGCTCCTCTTCCCGTTGTTGTGGTGGCCGTCAGCAAGATAGGTTGTGACATACTTATTGGCACTGCAGTTTAGGCTCATTTAAAGACTTCATTATTCTATCCATTGAGCCCTCTGTCAAACTCTCTATCTCTGTCCCAGCCCTCTTCTTTATTTCCCATTCTCTCTCTCTGTCTCTCTCTCTGTCTCTCTCTGTCTCTCTGTCTCTCTCTCAATTTCAATTTTCAATTTAAAATTAGCTTTATTAGCATGACTGTGTAACACAATGTTGCCAAAGCATCAACATATTATATATAAATAATAAAACAAACAGTAAACATATATGTATAAATCATGTCATATGTAGCATTGTAAATAGATAGATAAGTAAACACAATCTATCTTAATAAATAGATAAATAAATACATTTGATCACTCTAGAGAATTAGCTGTCTCTGGCGTTGTGAATAGCTAGCACATATTTAGCCGCTAGTGCAGCTGTATTAACATCTTCTCCGAGTAAGAAGGACATTTTTTCAGTGTCACTCAGTTCATAGAATGATGGGATCAAGGCTTCAAATCTGGGCAGAAAAGTTTCTCTTATATCGGTATATTTGGGACAGAAGAGCAGAAAGTGTTCCTTATCCTCTATGTGCTGTAGATCACAGTGTCTACAGATCCTCTGCTCTCTCTCTCTCTCCATGTTTGTCTATGTCTTCCTCTCTCTATCTCTAGATCGTGGTCACTTAATCTGTATTTGGAGAGGATTTGTCTTTCTTTAAGATGTTTAATAAATAGATAACTGGCCAATTTAGTGGTTCTATTGAGGGTCGAGTAACATTGGAGTTTATTTTGGAGGTCAAAACTTGGTTTGAGTGATTGATCATGAGTGTCTTTTAGATGTGTGTGTATTTCTTTAACAATAGTTTTGGGGCTGTAGCTGTGGTCAGCGGGGGGTGTAGTCTGATGGAGGAGGTGAAGAGCGAGTGTGTTTAGAGGATGAGGTTCTGCTGAGGTTTCATTGGCGAGGAGGGCTTTATATTGGACTGACTCTGGATCAGACTGATGGAGGTGATGCCAGAACTGAACACATCTCCTCTGGATCTCGATGTTCAGCGGGTACAGGCCTAACTCAGCCCTGCAGGCGGCAGTGGATGTGTTTCGGTGAAGCCCTAAAATATTTTTGGCAATTTCCAATTGTAATTTTTCTACTGGTGTTTTATCCCAATTTTTAAAAATTTGTACTGGTCCCCCAAATTTCACATCCATATAAAATAATTGGTTTTATTATTGAATTATATAATTTGATCCAGGTTTTAATGGGTAATTTCTAGTAATTTCTAATCTCTAATTTCTAATCTCTCTCTCTCTCTCTCTCCTCTCTCTCTCTCTCTCTCTCTCTCTCTCTCTCTCTCTCTCTCTCTCTCTCTCTCTCTCTCTCTCTCTACCTCTACCAGCCCCCCCCCCCCCCTGTCAGTTTCACGTGGTGTCTGTGGTGTCAGTAGCTTGTCATTCTCCCACACCACATACACACATTCACTCCCTCTTGGCCCCTTAATGAAGGACAGACGGCAAGAGGGCGTATGTCACTTGCCATAGATAATGTCTCAGAGAGGTGCAAGATGTATTGAACATGCTCCGAAAATGTCAGACAGCAACTATGCTGAAGCTGCTACTAGAGCCTCAGACACTGATAATATGAGAAAGCAGTAGGACTGCCTTTGCCTCAGGTTCAATATGGAGCTCATTATTATCACGATTCAAGCTGACAAGAATCAGAGCATTACATATTAATTATTGCAATGCTGTTAAATGTCATATTAAATAGGCTAATTGTTCAAAAAAGCTCATATAACCCGTGACAGTAGATCATATTTAAAACCCTGTTGTTTGAGCCTACTGAATTACAATCCATCACTTGAATTTCGGCAAAGTGTTCTTTAAGTCCCAGATTTAGTCAACATATGCTACTCTGGTTAATAAAAAAATGGCTCAGTAAACATAGTGACACGGTTCATTTGTGTTGACTCATCCTCAGTGACCAGATTAACCACTAGAGAGCACAGTTTTTGCAGTGTTTGTAGAAGTCTTGGAGTTCATGTTGATCTTGAAATCTTACACTTGACTTAGAAATCTTCACTAAAAACTTGCAAGTTACTTAATGAATTGTAGGCTTAGGCTAAGACATGTACAGTGAATTTATTCTTGAATGGATACATTTTGTTTTATTGGGGTTAATTTGTATAGTGAAAACTTTTGCTTATCACACCATTCAGCTGATCAGATATGCAGTTCACACTGGAAAAAAATATCTATCTTGCTGTCTATCTATCTGTCTATCTATTTGTTTATTTGGTTGTCTGTACATAAGGCTCATGAACCTAGCTTGTTTTCAAAACTTGCAAACAAAGCTTTGTCAAGCCAACATTCAGAGATCATCTTGACAGACTTATATTGTCTAGTAAAAAAATAAAGTAGTTTTAGATTTATTTATTTATTTAGAGTTCTGATTCATTTAAATTCTACTTCCTTACATTCCAATTCTGCATCCTGTGAAATGCTACAGTACATCTTGAATTCAAATAAAATTAGTTTAAAAGGCCTTATTCAGTTCTGAATGATGTTCAAAACTGACTTCTACAGAATCTATATTTCATTTATTTCCCTTCCTCAACTGAAAACAAATTGTGAATAGATAGTCTGAAATTGACCCTAATCCGGAAAATTGGTGTTATGATTGCCATGGTTGTGGACTCACTCACCTGTAAATTAGTGTCTCATCTGCAGTGCAGTTATACTGTATTTGAAACATCCACACCAGGTTGGCTGCCATTAGACGACCCTTTTCCCATCTCACTTGTGCTGAGGTGGAAGTCACTCCTTGTACTTTCACCATCTGCTCCTCACCCCCCTTCGCTGACCACATCCTCACCCTCTGCTTGACCCTCCTCCAGTCCCTCCTGGGGGTCACTGTTAGTGTCCAGGCCAGGGCTTTGCCCACTGGAGGTCTTCCCTCTGGTGATGTCCGATGATCCTGGGTCACGAGTTAACAATACCGTTCCATTTCCACGATGAGGGAGTGGGATAACCTTCAGGTCAACTAGCGAGGTGGCCTCACCTGCAGCATTAATAGCAATGCAAGTGTACGTACCATCATCACGAGCAACAGTCACAAGGAGCTCAAGAGTGCCATTCCGGAAAGATGTGGTGCGACTGGAATTGCCGATGATGCGGTCATCTGGTGAGACCCAGTGCACCACTGGCTCTGGATCACCAATAGCACGACATTTGAGTGTTGCCCTTTGACCCTCTAAAACCCAGAGTTTGTGTGTATGTCGGGTAATAAGCGGAGGCTCACAGGCAAATTCCTCCTCAGGAATAGACCAGAAGTAACGTCCCGCTAAATGAAGGGGTGTAGCACACGTCTCCATATCATCACTGCGGATTAGCCTCCTCAACCAAAGCAGTTCACAGTTGCAGTGTAATGGGTTACCCCCGAAATTCAAGTTGATCACAGCATTGTAAGGTGTAGGACTGATTACCCCTGTTTGGGAGCGAGCGAACAACTGATCGGGTGGTAAAGTCTGTAGGCGATTGGAGGTCATGTCCAATCGGGCTAGTTTGTAGAGCTCACTAAAAGACCCCTCAGCGATCTGGTCAATGAGATTGTGATCTAGGTTCAACGTGTGCAGACTGGACATGCTCTGAATGGCATCCCAGGGAGCCTTGCGCAGATTGTTATAGGATAAGTCCAAGTCCTCTAGAGTGAGTAAAAAGTCATCAAAGGCCTCGGAGGAGATATTGATGAGTTGGTTGTTGTTGACAATAAGATGTTGCAGGTTTAGCATGCCTGCTAAGTCTCGTGGGCCCAGGACGGAAAGTCGATTGCCATCTAAGTGCAATGATCGAAGACTTTCCAGATCTGCAAATGCCAGTGGCCGGATGTGACTGATGGTATTCCGGGATAGTGTCAAATCCACCAGTCCTGTCATGTTGGCAAAGTCAGCTCCTCCCACTTCTCGAATGAAGTTGTCAGCAAGACGAAGCTCAACGGTTCGCCGGTCAATGTTTGGCGGGACGAAAAGAAGCCCTTTGTCGGCACAAAGTGTACTTAGAGATTCCGAGAGATTCCTGCAGACGCAGTGGAAGGGACACGCAGAGACTACGCCCCACGTCTCACCGGCTACGGCTCCTGGAATCTGACCAAAAAGAACAGGCAGCAAACAGGCACAAGTGAACAGTGCCAGCCAGTGCAGGAATGGCAGTGGCAGTGGCAGTGGGGATGTGTCTGGGGGTGAGTATCTGCTGGTTAACTTTGGCCACAGCGGACGAGAGGGTTGACGAAATGCTTCAGAGGGCTTGAGGATATTTTGTTTCAGATGGATGGACGGATGAGAGGGGAATGAGGGGGAGTGTGTGTTCTTGTGAGGATGGCATAAAATGTGGGACGGATGTGGTTTTCTGAATGGCTGAAGGGGTGGGGAGTCTTGCATGGTAGATAGGGGAGTGATCCACAGACCTAGAAAAAGCAGAAAGAGAAAGATATCAGTCATTGTGTTTAAGTGTCAACTTTGTACTGCTGATGTGTGTGTTTTTTTTAGCTCTGAATGAGCTCATCCAGTTGCTCTCCACAGGAATCGCAATGCTTGGGCATCCTGTGCATAACTGCAAATAAAAACTACAGCATAAACCAATGCCATAACCATACTCTCAGACAAACACTATTGGTGGAAACTCTACTATCCGCAAACTTCTAAAAAGCTCGTAAAGGCCATATAGCAATTACTTTAGTGCTTTTTGGAAGCAGAAGTGTGTAACTTCACACTTCCTCCTTAGCTTGTGGCAGTTTTCTTTCTCTCAGAGGAGTCATTTGCTTCACTTCAAGAGAAGTGTGAGCCACAAATGCACTAGTCATTTCCCTGAAAATTAGAGCTTGAATTATATAGACACAGAGACTAAATTGATCAGCACTGATAGACAAACTCTGCTAAAGATGGTTTCAATCTTAATGGCATGGAAGCTACAAACCAAATTATGAGGTCAACTATAGTATAACAATCAATTCAAATGAAGTCAGAATGCAAAGGTTGTTACTTTGTGCAGTACAGACAGGAGATGAACATGAGCAAACAGGGAGAGAGAGGAGGACCAAAAGGACAAAAGAATCATCACATAAAAAAAATGCTAATTACAGTTTTTAGACTGAAAAATCCATAATATCTATAATTTGATCTCTTGCACCAATTTGTCCCTTGCATTGAGTTGTCATCGTAAAATATGGGTTTCAACCCGAAGGTGATTCCGAAGAGGTATTAAGTTCTTTCAGAGTGTACATCACAGTTCTGTCCTGCATTAGTGCATTCAGCAAATGCTCTTTAACAGTGTCACTTAACACTAAGTGCATGTAATCATACAGGTACAAGCCAAGGAAAACAGCTATCAGAATCAGCATGAAATGCTCTATCTCTTTAGAGTGAGAATGTGGACCCAAGCTCAGCTGAGATGAGTTACAAAATCAAACAATCAGTCTTCCTCATGGCCAGTGTTGAGAAGTAACCTTCTAAAAATAGTGACAATACTAACTTAAATGCATGTATAATTGTGTGAAAGTAAAAATAATGTATAGCTTTTCCAACAAGTTAGTTTTGCACTGTAAACGCAACTAAATGCTAAATACAGTAGCTGGTTTTAATGTCACATTGTATTTTGCAAGCAACTTTTCTGCCAAGCAAGCTGAGGTAATAATCTAACATCCTCTCCTAAACTGTCCCTCCTCTCTATATGTGTGTGTTGTTTGAAATGCTGATTTATTTTAATGAGATGGTTTTGTATGAAACAGGCCTGTTTCTCATATATTTCATTGAAAAGTCTGATTCATTTGGCCCCATAAAGCGTGAGGCCCTGTGCAGTTGCACACTTCATACATGTCATGCGACAGTTTTTAGGTTTGTCCTACATAGTCTTCTCCTCTCTTACATTGGAAAGTAAAATTCAATGTAGTGAATTGGTTCATTCTACCGGTTCCTGTAAATGACCAGAAAATACAGATTTACTGATTTGGGCCATAGAGGATTTTTTTGTTATAACCCATCTTACTTGTTATAGAATTGGGATGTACTCTTGATGTTTTTTTGTTTGTTTGTTTTAATCTTTATTTACTGGAAATGTATCAGAGGGTTTTATTTTGTCCATTACCAATGTTATAAAATTAGGATGCACTCTTTAATTTTTTTTTGGTTTGTTTTTTTTGCTATATTTAGTGTAAATGTATCAAAGGGTTTTATATATTTTTTCTAGATCTTGCCCTCTTTTAGCTTTAATGTAGTTAGCTACTTCTTGTTATTAGATTTTAGTAGCTTTTTTTTTTCTTAAAAAAGTAGCTTGACTGTAGTTTAATTAGCTTGGCAAGCTGCGGCTTCACAGTAACATCCCCAGTACTGCTCGTGGCAGACTCACAGCTGTAACAGTGATCTTTAAATAACCATTCCCAACCATTTGTGTCCATGCAGTACTTCCCGTGAATGCACATCATTACTGGAGCTTGTGCTTCACCCCTCTTCGGTATTATTAACAGTACAGTGCAGTAATTATGCAAATTTCAAAATGACAAGATAATAATTTTTACAAAGTCATTACACTGTAAAATGAAGATAAATATAACCAGGGAACAATCAGACTTTACTCAATTAAGCTTGTTTTCAGCACATTACTCATTAATTGTGGCAGATTCTAATTTTGTGATTGTATAACAAAATTAGATGAGTCCTCGGGGACTTTGCACTTGGAAGTCCAGAAATTGGAGGAATCTTGAACATTTATTCATTATTATTTATGTTCACATAGAAGTGCCTGATTAAACCTCAGGATTAAATTAATTACTGTATTGATTGGACAACCTACTTTGAAAGATTCTTGCAGAGAGCATTAGGATTGTTCTTAGCATTATATGTTTGTTATAGTTACAAAAACTAGCTATGGTTTTGGCATTGTATTTTTTTTTCTAGACCTGTGTGACTTTCTTTTGCTGAACGATTATTTATTTGTTTATTTATTTTTGTACATGGGGCATTGTACGTATGCTAATGTTTTTGGTCCCCAACATTCTTCAAAATGTTGTCTTATTCTGCGAAGAAAAAAATGCCATACAGATTTGAAACAACATAGTAAGTAATTTGGGGTGAACTATCCCTTTAAGTGATGGGATTCAGTGAAGGCATATGGAGAGTGTTGATGCTCAATGATTCATAACTGGAGTTTTGCATAGGAATACACCATAAGAAAGCATTTTCGACGTGTTGGTGGAGGGAGAGAAAAGTGCAATTTCCAACGTGACACTTAATGTCTTGTAACTTTGCATTCCCAGAAGTCTGTCGGAGATCGAGCGGAAAAAACTCAATAGTGCTAAAAGTATCTGCTTTATCTGTCTCTTTCTCTTTCTCTTCCTTTTCACTTTTCCTGTGTGCGGTCTTAGCCCACCCTCCTATGACCTTCCTTCTCCTCTTCCTCCCACCCTGTTTTTCTCCACTCCCCTCTTTTTCAGTTTCCATCTATTATCCAAGGTTCTGCTTATCACCAGTGTCCACTCTTCCCATCTGCCCTTGAGGTAACTTGAGAAGTGAGGCAACATTAGTTAAAATATTCCTCCTCTCTCTCTCTCTCTCTCTCTCTCTCTCTCTCTCTCTCTCTCTCTCTCTCTCTCTCTCTCTCTCTCTCTCTCTCTCTCTCTCTCTCTCTCTCTCCTCTCTCTCTCTCTCTCTCCTCTCTCTCTCTCTCTCTCTCTCTCTCTCTCTCTCTCTCTCTCCTTCTCCCACTCTCACCATCTTTAGCCACCTGAGAACAGACCAGCCGAAATAGATCTTGTCTCTCTCCTCCATCGATCCGGCCGCCTGGGATAGATAGCAGCCCTTCCTCAATATTATCAGGCCTCTTCCTCCTTCTTCCTTGTCCTCTTCTCATATTTGTCCCTAGGTTCAGGACATGCTTGTGCTTGTCTTGGTCTAATTTTATCTTCTAGAGCGACTAGGAATGCGTGCATGTGTGTGTTGGTGGGGCATAGATTAGATTAGAATAGAATATAAATTCTGGTAATCCTTTTGTAATCCGTAATGTTATTCATGATTCAGACTGAATGAAAAACTACTGCTAGTGCCTGGCTTTAGAACATAATAACCCTGTCTTGTGTGTGTGTGTGTGTGTGTGTGTGTCACTCCGAACATCTCTCTGCACTTAGCAACTCCCTCAGCCCTCTTTCGCCAACACTTTGTGTCCTCAACGCACCCCTCCTTCCTCCACGGATCTCTCGCTCACTTATATTAAATCACACACAGAGCTTTGCTGCTGTTGTCAGTGTCTCCACAACTTCAGTGGCCACAAAGCAGATGACCATTTACTAACGATTATCACATCAATTAGATTCTGTACTGCACAAGACTCTAAAGAGAGCCATCACACACACACACACTGACACACACAGTGGTTGAAAGACTAATTGAAGCTGCATTGACTGAATAAGAATCATTAGGATCCTGGCTTAGTTTTACTCTTTTCTCGTTACTCAAGTTGAAGAGCAAGATTTGTGTCTTTTTTCTTTCAGGAAGGTTTTTTTCCGGGGCAGCATGGCACTGTAAACAGGGCACAGAGACTCTTTTGAAATGTCCTCATATTTTGGAGCTTTACTTGACTTTATTAGTATTATAGTCACTGGTGTAAACATATTGTCTTACAATATGTTGTTTTTTTTTTGTTTGTTTTTTTTAGATTTATTTGATTGTATTAGTTGTTTTGTTTTATTCATTGGTCCTAACCTAATATTGTTCATAACATTTACATACTCTAAATTTGTTATTATCAATTCAATAAAAAAAAAAAGTGTTATTCCAATACATTTCAGTAATAAATGACAATGACAACTGCATTTGATTCGATTCAATATTGAGTCATTTGGGAATAGTTTAGTCTGAAAATCTAGTAGCATTTTGTTGCAGTTTATTTTGTGATTTCACTGTGACTTTATTATTGTGTCTTCTAGCAGCTGAGGAGGCTTTTCTCATAGCCAGACAGATATAAGCAGCACATATATAAGCAGTGGGTTGTGGTGATGGGAAGAGAAGTATAGTGCAGGGTGATGCCCATATGAATGTTTCCCACTAGGACACAATTTATTGTCAACGAGAGCGGTCAGAATTTAGAGCAGGCACAATCTCATAAAAGCTATGAGTGATAGAGAAGCAAAGTGCATTTTTGAGACAAGGAAGTCTATAATACCTGGAGAGAGTTAACCATTAGCGTTCAAGGACAGCTGCTTCCACAGAAAATATGCTATTTGAAATTGGCTCCAGATTTTTGTGCCTTTTAAACCAGTTAGCTGAGCCGGAAAGTGACTAAAGCTGCAGAAAAATACATCATGATTGGCTGATGGCAACACAAGAACAGACACAGTCCTAAGCCCTTAACAACTATCATGAGTCCATATCCTGCTTATACAAGCCCTCAAAAAATCAGTCACTAAATAAACGTACTATAATGTAATGAAGTATTAGCAATATATGTTGCTTGCAACAACAACAAAAAATCTATTCCATTAGAATTCACAGATATTATTTTAATTGAAGGCTGTCAATGGAGAAATATGATATAGTCACGGCATCCACATTGATTATTTGAACACACTAACTAGCTAAACCTCTACGACAATCTACAACTTTGTGTATAATTTCACATTACCCAGTCGTTTTATCTAATCACATTCAATGCAATGCAAAACCAGAATTCGGCTTACATATATTTTCAGTAGATTCAGAGGCCTGAGAGGAAAAAGCGCTGAGAGACTGCTGAATGATGATACAAGAAACACTGTACAAAATAGAATTATAACTTCATATCTAGGGCTGGGTATCGTAACAAAATGTTCGATACCGATACCGATACCTTGACTTCGATACCGGTTCCTGAACGATACTTTTTTCGATACCAATTTTGTTTAACAATATAACATTACCTAATTTTAATTTTTTTTGTTCAGTTTGTTGACTTTTTTACACTCATATTTTGAGTATGTAAAAAAGCACCAATGCTGAAGTTTTCTATGTTTCCTAATCATTTAACATGTATTCTTTACTTCAATGAGCTCATTGTTTCTTCCTTAACTTAATGCATTGTTTAACAATGAAATTGAATGAAAATTAATAGAAATGCATTACACTGTCACCTCTGATAACAGATCACTCTAAATTGTAATTTAGACACATTCATTTTCTGTAAAGCTGCTTTGAAACGATATGTATTGTGAAAAATGCTATACAAATAAATGTGAATTAAATTAAATATAGGCTACTGGGGGGCGGGATATATGCCTCGCGCTCCGCACACATCAAGCTTGCCGCAAAGCACTGGCAAAAGTAGCCTAATGATTATGGATGTGTCGGGAAACAACAGCAAGGAGATATTTTAATTGTTTATTAATGAACAAGTGTTTACTAATGGTGTGTTCACTGTTCACACCGAACGCGAATTTAATTATTTGCGCTAGTAGATTAGATACAAAGTCAAAGACGGGGATAGACGCATCATTCGCGCCGGGCGTCGCGAATGATGCGAATTGGGCGACGCGTTTTGAACTCGAGCGGAAGATTGAAGCGTCTAACTAGACGCGATAGACGCCTATTTGACGCTCTATTCGCGTTCGGTGCGCTTTGTATGACACACCGCTTTGCCTTATCAGATTTACCGTGTTACCGGTCTTGGCAGCAATTATCTTGTCGAAAATATTGCATCGCGTGCTTCTGGCAAACACACACACACACACACACACACACACACACTACAGCCTCACATGCGACAAGCCAAGTCTCTGGGCAGCCGCGTAAACTAGTGTTTTTCCTCCACAGCCAATCATGCTGCATGCATGTTTCACTGACGTTGACGAGATTAACCACTTAGGTACCGAAATTTGGTACCGAAAAACAAGACATGTTTCGATACTCGGTAGTACCGAGGCAATTCGGTCGGTACCTAAAAAGTACCGAACTCGGTACCCAGCCCTATTCATATCTCACAAAAGTGACAGCTCTTGTCGAGTGTTTGTATGTCTGTATTTCATAAAAACACCAAAGGAGGGAGATTAACAGCATTTTGTAGTTTTCAAGTGTGATATTCTGCTTGTTGAGGCAAAGTTTGTAATATCTTTGTGTGCTGAATTTATTGTGTGAGTATTGCACAGGCGAGAGAAAAAAGGTAGAGACAGGTGGCATAGGTCACAATGAGTTTAAGTCTGTATTATGCTTTTGTGTGGATATAAAAGATGAGCTGTAGATAGGTGTAGCCCTATATGTCATTCATATCATCTGATCTGTGGTATTAAAGACTTCTATCCTCTAATGAAATCTTACTGTGAATTGAACTGGGGGATTTATTATCTGTGCAACAAAGAGAATCAATGATCCTCAGATGTCTCCTGCTTTTATAGGAAATGATCTCCAACACACATGCACACATGATCAAACGCGCATAGATGCACATACTCTTTGACGAATGGCTTTCATCTTCCTGGTTTTCATCTCACAGTTGTACATCAACTCTCTCGTATCCTTAACATTTTCAATGGTTCTCTCTTTTTTCCTGACTGTGTGTGTGCACTAGACAAAGTGACTTAATGTCATGAAGTCATTAGGATGTAAAGAGAAGAGGCAGAGATGTGGAAGGTGTTTGCAGTATCTTTCTTACACCCAAACACACATGCACACTCAAATGCACTAATATAGAGACGGATGATGATCTGACAGCAGTGATCCATCAATCGTCTGAAGGGAACTCTCCGAAGAGAAACAGAGAAAGGAAAGCTGGTGGAAAGGCAGAGAAAAGTGCATTGTACATTGTTATGCAGTTGCTATGATGTTCTGGGTGGTTGCTAAGGCAATGCTATGTTGTTCTGTGGTTGCTAGGTCGTTTGGGGTGGTTGCCAGGGCATTGCTAGTGGGTTTTTGGTGGTTGCTGGGGTGTTCTGGATGTTTGCAAGAGCATTGCTAGGGTGTTCTATGGTTGCTAGGGCATTGCTAAGTTGTTCTAATATAGGTGGTTGCTAAGATATCTAAGATAAGCTATCTATCTATCTGTCTATCTATCGAAGTAAATAGGTTTAAATATTTTAGTTTGTTTTAGCAAATCAGTCATATTTGAGTCTTTTTGACTCAGGATGAATTCTATTTCAGAAGAGTCTTATTTATCTGACCCAGCTGTGAACCTCTCAGCTCTGCACACTCAGACTCCCTGAATCGATTCATCTAGACATCTGATTATCCATCCATTCATATGCCTGTCCATTTCTCTATTTATTCAGTCATCCATCATCTTTCCATCCACTATCCAATTTGTCTGCCTCTAGTATTTGTCTGTCTGTGTCTGCCTTTCTGTATGAAACTTTTTGAGCAGGTCAACTCTCCTCATTTCCTGTTCTTCTGTTTCTTAGTTCATTGTCTCAGAGCAGTGAATCAGCAGAATGTAAACTCTGATCCTTAAGCACTGTACTGCGCTCGATATCCTGTATAATATGATCCTTATATCTGTCAGTCCACATCTTGCATTTTATGTATTGCCGGCAGGTTTGTTAATCTGTCATAGTGAGGACTTTGCATTGAGTTTTACTGATTAGTGATATTTTCTAACCCCTTCTAAGCCTTCTAAAGAAAGCTTTCTGCATTTTTATAATGCCATAAAGACACTGTTTACAGAGAAAGCAGTAAGAGAAATTAACTTACTTGTTTGCAAATGTTAAGGATGGTCCGATAAATTTATTGTAAGGATCAGTCTTGAATCATCCTTAACATTTGCAAACCAATTAACTTTTACCTTTAAAATCACAATCATTTTTTACAATGCTGTCTATTTAGAATGTAATCTTCAATCGTCCTTGCTTCACAAGCTATGAGGTCTGTGATCTCATTGAATTTTAAAACACTTTAATAAATAAAACTGTCTTCTGCATTAATAAATTATGCAATAATATATCAAAATTAGCTATCTATTTGTTGAACTGTTCAAGACTTTTTAGTCTAAATTAACCATCGTTGACCACCTTTACAAGCTATTTCCTGGTGAACAGCATGTCTATGATGGCACACCATCTGGACCAGCCCTACACCAGCATACACAGCCACTGAACCCAAGCTATTTTTCCACAGGGCAGGGTGAGTATCACAGTGAAAAGTTTAGCATAATGTTAAATACTCCGGTCACATCTCTCTCTTCTACAAAATCTGTCTTCCTTCATCAAAACCTGCTATTCCTGAACAGCTACAAGCTAACTGCTAATGAACTCATTCTGTTTATATAATGCTGCTGCAGGGATATACACAGAAAGACTGAGGCAGAGAGAGTGTGTGTTGATAGACATGAAGGTAGGCCACAACTGTTTGGTTTGGTAAGGAAAGGAAAGGAAAGGAAAGGAAAGGAAAGGAAAGGAAAGGAACGGAAAGATGACCATGTTCACACAGCAGCAGAATTCGGTTGTCAGTCCTGTATTTGAGTCCTTAATACTGTTCTGTTCACACACAGCAGTTATTTACGAGAGTGACAACCGCATTCTATAACCGAACTCACACCGTAAATTTTCAGGACTCACAACCGCATTCTCGGGAAAACCCGCGCTGTGTGAACGGAACCAGACTGGACAACTAGTTGTCCTACACATCATACAGTGGCGAGAAAGACACACTGCTGAGGGGTTTTGTGTGTGGTTTCACTTTCTGTAACCTACAGCAAGGGAGATATGAGCTGTGTCATCTGAAGGTTTTCGATCCAGTCTCTGTTCTCCAACGGAGCGGCTCCCATCAGTTTTGTGTTGCATGACTCAAATGCCGTGACATGAGTAAGATGCTGCAAAGGACGTGAGACGCGTGTGCAAAGGTTAAAGGCATCCGGCTGGAGCATGTTTACATTGAAGCTGCTGTCGGTTAATGTAGATTTGAGGGATGAACTTGCGACTCTGTTGTGTCAAAAGTAGGGGTGGGAATCACAGGGTACCTCACGGTATGATACGATAGACTATACATGGCTCACGATACCGATAATATCACAATACAGCAATTCTGCGATAATCAATATATTGTTAGACAATCCTATAATGATACATCACCATATCTGTCTAACTATGAAAACAAAATGCCTATGAAAAGGTTAAGTGCACGTTTTCCAGACTTTGGACTTAAACGTGGCGCATGCATCTATTTTTTTTTTTTTTTTTTTTTTTACTCGCACTGTAGTCCACCATACTGTTAAAAAACACTTTTGTTAACTTATGTTCACGTTTCCCTCATTCATGTGTTGAGCGCCACCTCGAAGAGTCATGAAGTAGTGACGCTGGGAGTGCCTAGTCTATTTAGAGCGCCTTATTAATTAAAATATCGATATTTGACGCCAGCGTATCAATTATCGAATTGCATAGAGAAGGACAACGATATATTGCCCTATCTATATTTTGTCCCACCCCTTGTCAAAAGTGATAAGACTTTTCAGTTTTATGGATGTCGGCATCTTTGATATCACTATGGTCACTGTAGCTATGGTTACTAGTAAGCGAATATGAGCTTGACTCTCGTTGCACGTTCATACAGACAGTATTTGAGACGACAAGTTGCTGTGTGAATGGGATATTTCGAGACTCACACCTGTAAGTAATTAAGGTTGTCAGTCCCGAAAACTGACAGTGTGAACGTAGCCTATGAGAAGATGTAAAGGAAAGGAAAGGAAAGGAAAGGAAAGGAAAGGAAAGGAAAGGAAAGGAAAAAAGCTTTTGGAGAAAAATGTCAAGGTAGGAAGGGAAGCCATTGTAAACAATTATCTTAATGCAGGTTACAAAAAAATAAATAAATAGAGGGATAATGTAAAATCTAGTTTTATGTAAACACCCAGGCATTTCTTTGAATTGAGGAAAGGAAAATATATCTCAGAGGAAGAGACTAAATAGGATTAATCAGACAAAAGTGTTGAAGAGGCAGTTGATGTATTGGGTGCTGGCATTTAAAGAATGCTTTGGTGACAAAGAAAATGCATGCGACTTTTGAAGCAACCTCTATCACTTAATGACAAACACACATACACAAACACAGAGAGAGAGAGAGAGGAGGGGGGGAGGGGGGGGGGGAATACACCAGCGTGAGAGAGGAAGATAGAGAAAGGCTGTAGAGCAGTGTAAAGTGTCCTTCATATGTGTGCATGAATATGCATAGCGTGCACTCTGGATGGAGAGCACTATAGCTCTTCAGCTGTTTGTGTGTGAGTGTGTGTGCATGTGTTGTCATTATTGCTCTGTAAAATCAATCTCTCGTGTGTTGTGTCCCTGCATTATCCACTGTCGGTGGGTGCTTGAGTTTATGCGAGGGAGAAAGAGGCAAAAGAGGTGGAAAAATAAATGGCCCACAAAGTACCCTGAGCTCCATAAAAAACGGGATATACACATCTGACTTTCATTGGAGGGAGAGAGGTGTTTGTGTTTGTATGTTTGTGTGCAATCCTAACCGTTTCTAGAGCGGAATGCTGTTCTCTGACCTATGCATGTGTATCCAGTCAGCCACTGTCAAATTTACAGCTGTTTAATTGACTACAAAAGGTCAACATCTAGTCCTGTCTTCAAAACACCACACCACACGACAACCACACACATTGTCAGACACTAAGAGAAGCATAGGAAAGAAAAATAGAAAATTAGATTTCTTTAAATGTGAAGTGTAGAATTGATGCATCAGCAAACAGGAATACAAAAACATTTTTTTTTCCAGAACTCCGCAGATTGTCATTAGTCTGGCAAACAAAAAGTACCATGTCAAACTCATGCCATTGGTTGAGCCAGTGTTGCTATGCCTATGCAAAAGCTGTTTCGAAAGGCAACTCAATTACACAGCCTCCTAAGATTCCTCATTTTGCCCAAATCCCAGAATCCATTGCAGTCACCTCAGTAAATAACAGACAAAGCAAGATTTTGATTAGAACTATTTTTATGATTTTTATGACACTCAATAACAAAAACAACATGCCGACACCAAACTCTTTTGGAATAAATTGTGAGTTGAGCACAATCGCTTTTTGAGGTTCCATCTCTGTAAGCTGCGGTCACATTAGCGAAATTTCGCCCAAATTCTGTGGGCAAAAAAAAGGTCCATTGTCTATTGTCAACAGTGTAACGATGTATGAAGCACAGCTCCCACAGAAGTCACTTTTGAACCAAGAAGCTTTCTGTTGGTCAGTGCGGCAAAAAATCACCTAATAACGGTAAATGTGACTGTACCTTTAGAAAGCACTGCGAAAAGACCCTGTTTGTCAGCCATTCATCTCAAGAAATTTTAGAGCCAACATCGAAGGCAAAGTCAATACTTAAATGGGTTCTCCTGGGTTCTGTAAGAGCATTTTACATTTACATTTATTCATTTAGCTGACGCTTTTATCCAAAGCGACTTACAATTGCTATATGTCAGAGGTCGCATGCCTCTGGAGCAACTAGGGGTTAAGTGTCTTGCTCAGGGACACATTGGCGTCTCACAGTGGATTCGAACCCGGGTCTCTTACACCAAAGGCATGTGTCTTATCCACTGCGCCATCACCACCCAGCAAGAGCAACCTCTAAGAGAAAAAATGTTCCACTTTGTGTGCTGAAGGATTTTGAACAGGACTGTCCATACAAAAGCTTGGTAAAGATTTTCTGCCTTGCATCTTTCATCTCAGGTCAGTCAATTATCTTGTACATTAGTCCTCAACCATTCCAGTATGTGTGTGTGAGAGAGTAAGAGTATTTACCTTTTCTGTCTGTGTTGATCCCAGGGTCAATTAGCTGCTCATTTCCTGGTGTTTATCTGCATGTGTTTAAGTTTCAGAGGTGTTTTTTAATCCAGACTGAGGTGTTTATCCCTTTTCAAGGTAAAGAAGTGTCACAGAGTTTTTGTGTGTCTATCTCGTGTCCACGAGCACACTTCAAACATGAGGATTCAACTTGAGTCAGACTCTCAATTCCACTCGTGTCTCCTTCAGTTTGGTTTGTGGAAAACACCAGGATATGCTCTTCCCTTGTTAAAATGTTCCTGCTGTGAAACATTTTGGCTTTGGCGCCTTCCAGCAGTTTCACATTTCCACTGAATGCATTTTAAGATTCTCACCATATTTTGAGTCTTTCCAGCTGTTCTTCCCTCTATTTTCCAGGATCCTGCTGTTTTTCTCTTCCTCTCATCTTCTTTGCCTGCTTCTTTTCATCCACCTGCGAGGTTCATGTGCTCATTTTCCCATTCAACGCCTCCTCATCTTGCTCTCTCATTTTGTCAGTCTGTTTATTCTTTATTCCTGATGTGCTCCTTGTTTGTGTTCTCCTCCAAATTGCTCTGATTGTTGTTTTCATGTATTCGCCTCTTCAGTTGTTTGTGCCATTCGTCTTTCAGTGTCGAATTCCAGTGAGCTGCCAGTTCTGCCACAGCAAAACAACGTCCTAAGCACGAAGAAAAACAGGATGCTGGGATGGGGGAATGACTGAATGGGATGGGGAGGATGAGTAAGGAATGGGAGGGAGAAAGAGAGAAGAAAAACATTAATTTCAATTAATTTAAGTGGTCATTGTGAATACACACACACAAATACTTTGTAAATAAATAGGAAAGAGGCTGAAACACAGAGGGCAATTTAATGAGACTTAATCGAATTGTCTATTGTTAATCGAGTTTAATTGTCGTCTTGGATATTTCTTTTAAAATTCCTTGGAATAAATACAAATATTAACAAATGAGACAATTGTTGACATACAATAAGAGCATAGAGCAATCAAATTAATGCAGAAATAATTAAACTAAATCAATTCAATTAATAAATAAGATAATATTCAATTTAAATAAATAAATCATTTTGCTGAGAAATGTTTGAAATCATATTGAAAGTCTCTTGGTATTTTGGTCAATTTACCAAAAGCTGTAAATTTAGCACAGTTTCAATGAGATGTTCTTGAGATCTCTTCTGATATGAATGTGAGGTTACAGGGGTCTATCTCAGGAGAAAAATCTAAGAAGCAGGAGACCTCCTTTGTTGCCATCTAGGAGAAACAACTGAGATGTTAACAATATCTCATTTAGAATTTTTCTTCCCATGCAGTGAATAGAGATAATATTTAATTACATGCTGCTTCCGATGTCATCGAGGACTGCCACTCAAAAGCACAGGGTTCCGTAACCCCCCAACCCCCACCCCCATCCTCTCGGCCCAATGATTACCCATACCCCTCACCATATCCCCCATATCGCAGGGGCCAGAACACCCCCCTCCCAGCCCACAGGACACCAACCCTGATGTCATCTCTCCAGTTTGCACTTCTAAAAAAAATCCTCCAGACTGCATCTCTCTTCTTGTTTAGTCATCTCTGTCTCTCACTGTTTTCCGTGTTTTCTCACCTCGTCCGATTGCAAAAAACATTGATCCCTCTTGGAAATGTCACCAAAGTGGTTTCCTGTCCTTTTGTCTCTCACCTTCTCTCTCTGCCCCATATCTATCTCACACACACACACACACACACACACACACACACACATCTCTAGTTATTTTTGTGTCCTCTTCAGTTTGTCATTAATTTTGACTATGTCACAGACAGCACAGTGACAACATTTGAATTAAACACCTCGTGTGTGTGTGTGTGTGTGTGTGTGTGTGTGTGTGTGTGTGTGTGTGTGTGTGTGTGTGTGTCGAGAATCACAGATGCAGACAGAGTGTTTTTTAATCTGTGGGTGCGGTGACAGTGTGTGCTGCTTTGTGTGTGAGACTGTGACTACAAGTTAGTGTGTGTGTGTGTGTGTGTGTGTGTGTGTGTGTGTGTGTGTGTGTGTGTGTGTGTGTGTGTGTGTGTGTGTGTGTGTGTGTGTGTGTGTGTGTGTGTGTGTGTGTGTGTGTGTGTGTGCGTGTGTATGTGTGCGTGTGTGTGTGTGTGTGTGTGTTTGAGTGAGAGAGAGAGAGATGAGTTAAGCAGCTGTCTTATATGGTGTCAGGCATGTTACCATGCAGACTGACGAGCTTTCATCTGCATCATCTCTCTGTCTCATCATCCATGTCTCTTGTTGTTATTATTCATTATCAGAAATGTATTTTTTTTCTTTACTCCCAATATCCATTTTACATCCAGCATTTAAATGAGACACACAAAAGCATCCACACAAACCTGCTTTTCGAGCATTTCCAGTCGGGTAGTCCTGCAGGAAAAGGCGATCCGACTCCTGGCTTCCTCAAAAGCGAAACAAGACCCTCTTTCTCTCTCTTTCGGACTCCGGTCCTCTTCCCTCCCTCTCTTGATTTCTCTCTCTCCGTCTAACACTCCCTTGTTCTCACCAGCTGTGTGCCGCTGAATCTCTTCAGAGGACAAACTCCTCTTTTTTCATCCCTCTTTCTTTCTCTCCTGCCACAACTGATTGAAATTTAAGTCATTTTTAATCCTGTCGGTCAGGTATCCAGGGAGCGACAGAACAAAAAAAGAAATATTAGAGCAAAAAAAAAAAGGAAAAATGACAGATCTTTTGTAGTGCTGGATATTTTTAGCAGTTCCCTTACATACCTCTGTCATTTGTTTCTAGTTCAGTTTTTCTCCGGTATCTACTCATTTTGTTTTGTAATTTGTCTTCTCCTCTTTTGCAAGCAGTTGAGATGTTTGCATGAACCAACAAGCGACTAAGGAGCGAGTGTCGACTACATGCACTGATACAGGGAAAGAGAGAGTGAGGGAGGGGGCTAAGAGAGAGAGAGAGAGAGAGAGAGATGGACAGCCTCCAGCAGTATTGGCTGAGTGAGATGGTCGGGGTAGCGAGGGAGTGATAGAGGAAGAGATGATAGAGATGCAGAAGGAAGAGCTAAGTATGGAGAAATAGATGGAAGAGATACGGAGAGTGAGCCGATAAAATGTGCATCAAACGCAGAGAGAGGATTGATATCAAATGTACAGCTGCCTGCTGTTAATAAGATTGAAATTTTTAGCCCTAAACACTCTAACAGTGTTTATCGATGTTCATACATGACATATGCAAGATAATGATGTTTTCCTGCTAATATTGCAGTTTGAATGAAGGTGTCTGTTATGTATGTGTTTGTTTTCCCTACATTGTTAAGATTCAAATGTCCCTGCAAAGATGGCAAACCTTAAAATCACCTGCATAAGATGGTCTCCATGAGGAAATCAGCTTAATAAATATACTAAATTAGGTCATTTCTGTTTTAGTGAGTGTTTGATTTAGAGGATAGGAAATATCTTTAGCTCAGTTGAAAAAAAATAGAAGTCAGTGGAAAGGCTCCATCATGAAAAGCAAACATGTGTGATATTTGTTTATGTCTTTGAAATAGAAGGAAGGTGAGGGAGATGTGTGTGTGTGTGTGTGTGTGTGTGTGTGTGTGATTTAGTTAGTTGTACCATCATTGGGCATCTCTCTCCATCTCTGCTTGCTATATTTGTCTTGTCTTATTAGTTATTATAAGACTATGAGTTATGAACAGCCTTCCAATTTACCCAGTTAAAGGCAAACACATACAGAGTAATGAGAGAGAAAAAGTGAGAGAGAGAGAGAGAATATGGAATGGTGTTATCTTAAGAGAGAGTTTTAGATTTTCATTGGTGTCATTTTTCATTTTAAAAAGCATTTCACAATATCTTTTGGCTGGTTTATTTCCATAATGATATTGAGAATGGTGGTCACGTTCTAGCAAACACAAACCAATACCACACCACACTCAAACACATTTACACAAAGACACCACACTAAAGACAGACTCACACATCAACACCCGACTAATAATAAATATACAGCAACCGTGCATCCATCCTAGAAAAGCAGTTTGTTTAGACATGCATATGTGTGTTTATTGTGTTTGAGGTTTTTATAAATGAAGACTATTCAGATGTGACACACCTCATTTGTTCTGTTGATTAGAGGCTGCAGTGGTGTGTAGCACAACTGAAAAACCAGCACTTTTTCCTCATCTCTTTCTTCCTTGTTATACTTGGGTGGGCAGGTAGATAATCTGATGATATTTAGATGACATAAGATTATCTGCATTAGCCAACAAACTGTGTCTAATGAACAGAAGTGTCACTCCCTTGTGTTCCAGTCTGTTTGTATTTGTTTGTGAATTTCAAGTAAATATTGTAAATGTTCTACAACATATATGTGTAGGTCTGAAGTGGTATCATTAAAGCTGCAGTACAGAAGATTTTAGGTTAAAAATGAACAAAAATCACTCAAAAATTACTGAGGAAGTACATAAAAACAGTGTTCAAAACTTGCCTTGTGTCTACTTGCTTTAACCTGATTCACAACAGTACGCTTATAATAATGATTTATAATTTGAGCTGTTGGGTTGAATTTTGGGAGAACTGTCAGTTTTATGTCATTCATCTTTGATTGGCTGCATCACAACCATAAAATAAAGAGAATTACAGTGTTTGTGTGCTGCAAAGTGTGTTAGTTCTGAGAGTGTGTAGCCATAACTAATGAGCAACATTTTTAACACAATAGACTGCTCAAAAAATCAAAACAACATTGGAAGAAAGTTGCATATATTATTCATGGATATTCAGATATAGAAATTGGAAAATGTAAATCTATGATGCACTGATGCATCAATATTAAAACTCTATTTTGTGTGTGTATATACAAAAGGTTAAATTATGCACACAAAATAAATAAAATGAGTACCGGTAGTTTTAAATGTTACATATGAATTTAAGCATCTCAACTTTAAAAGGTACTTGGACGAAAATGAGACCTCATTCAAAATATGTTAAAGATTACATTTAACAGTGTTATTAAATTATAAGTGTTTGAAAAATGTACTTGCAGTGAGCATTGGATGACAATAAAAATAGTCAGAAATGTGTACACAATTAAATATCCGGTATTGGCCAACATTTATAAAATAATATTTTTTTAAACAACTAATGTCAACGAATGACTGATATGGAATTGATATATTGTGCATCCCTAATTATTTGTTTGTTATTTACTGCAAAGATACATACATTTGTAAAGGTGGCTTAAGAGTTCTAATGCTGTTGGAGCCGCTCTATCGGTTTTGCATTAGGACATTGAAAAACCCATAATAGTCAACGGCTACTTATTTTCACACTGTGCAGAAGGGCCTCCACCCCCACCCTGTCTGTCTGTTTGATAGAGCAATGTGTGTGTTTTGTGTTTCTCTATATTTAGTTCCTCCCTCATCCTCACACACGTTTAGTCATAACACATTCACACCATTCCCCTAACACTTGCGAATGAAAAACTAAGACAATTAATCACAGAGACAGTGTCACGCTCACCGTCAAAGTCTTCCTTGTTTTGTCTTGTGTGTTCAAACTCAGTTCAGCACCACGGACAGCACATGGCATAAACATTGGATGCTTTGCACTGAAAGTTTCTGGCGTACGTCTTAAAGGGTTAGTTCACCCAAAAATGAAACTTTTGTCATTAATGACTAGGGTTGGGTATCGGTTGGGTTTTATCCGATACCAGTACCTACTCGGTATTTTTTAAACGGTTCCGGACGGTGCTTAAACGGTGCCTGAAACGGTACTTAAGGTACTTAGCTACGCAGCTTTGAATAAACCTATAAAAGAGAACGTCTCTGGTTACTGGTGTAACCCATGTTCTCTGAATAGGGAACGAGACGCTGCGTTCGCTGCCAAACTCCTCGCGCTGCCGACAAGCTTCCTTTTTCGGCAGAGAAATCTGAGGAGCAGATGATGCGCGCGCTAATATAATATGGCGACGTAAGAGCGTCAAGGCGGCGCCCGTGCATCACCTAGAGGGCATTCTGAGGCGTAATTTTACACGTGAAATGCAGCCAAACATTGGAGCGTTTTGTCTTCGGCATCTTCATTAATCCCCTCGCTATCAGCAGACGTTCCGGGAGTCTCCCGCATATTGATAACGGCTCCCTGAGGCCCGCAAATTAGTTAAAATCTCTCGGAATCTAGAGCGAGCGAGCAAGAGCGCGAGAGGCAGTTTTTTTTATTATTATATTTTGAAAGTACGTTGCTCACTGGCTCTGAATACACATAGGCCTACAGTCAAACCATGATCACAGGAGGGGTGGGATGTTGGTCAGCCAGCAAATAACCCACCCAAACAAGCAGTGGAGGGGCTTTGGCAAGTTCTCTCAGGTGAACAGAAAGGGAGACAGTGCTCCGCGAGTGAATGACAGGCGCTCTATGGATAGTAACCATGGCAACGGCTTCTGTGCGCTACGCAGCTGTAGTCTTTTTAACTTAAAATTATACATAACTTTACCTGATAGGCCTGCGTTTAGTTTAGCGGGGATGCTCTGCCATGTGAATTCCCTCCTGTTGATGTCCTGATAACTATTTAGATTCTGGAAACTCACAAACAGCGAGCCGAGGATCAGTCTCTCTTCCAATGATTTGTGCTGCGCGTCGTGTACAAAAAGTTAGACAATTCAACTTCGGCAACGCGCGGGCGCGTGCGTGAGGCGAGCATGACCGCAACAGTTTCACAGGAACGCACCCGCTTGTCGCTGCACCTGTGCTCGACCACTTCACCTCACTCTAGGCTGCTATAGACTACACGTTGGTTTTCATTATATATCTGCGTCGTTGTCCGCGTTGACGCGCAATTACACATGCAGAGGGAGTGTGAAACCCGGGGAGCAGTTCTAGCAATCACAGCGCTTGCGGAACGCGTAGAATTGACGTTACATTTTTGGAGAGATGCACGGGTACGCGCGCTACACAGCTACGGCGTGAGTTCGACGCAGAAGTATAAATTGGGCTTTACCTCTGTTTAATGTAATCCTACGTGGGAAACCATGGCATGCCATGACCAAACCTAAGCTGCTATCAGAGAAGTAACGTTGGTCGACTTATATCTGTAGTAGTGATCATGACCCTTTTAGACTGTTTCTGCTGCTCCCTGATACAAGATACCTGTTCAGAAAAAAAAGAAAACTAGACTCGTTTTAACAAGCTAGCTAAAAAGTAATGCCCTGGCAGTGGCAAATAGCTTTGTTTAAATATTTGATTTGATTACATTAATGTTTAAGTTGAGATTTACAAGAAATATTTAATTGATACTGTGTAAAGGGAATACTGCTGGTATAAAAGCACCTTATTTGTTTAAAGTTTTTGCAAACCACATGTTATTGCACTTTTGTAGCAGTACATTTAAATCAAAAGTGCGCAATACAGTACTTTAGAATTCATTATTCAATTTTGCGCATAACAATGCGATTAATCGCGATTAATCGCAAGAAAATCAATGCGATTAATCGCGATTAAATTTTTTAATCGTTGCCCAGCACTAAAAAAAACATTTCAAGTCAAAAAACACAATTATTATAAGTAAACTAAATATACATATATTATGTAAAGTGCACAACCTTCCTCGTTCATTTTTTTGAGTGTGAACGCGGATTGACAACAGAACCGGACGAGAATACAATGCTGAATAAAGTCGTAGTTTGTTATTTTTGGACCAAAATGTATTTTCGATGCTTCAAAACATTCTAACTAGCCCACTGATGTCACATGGACTACTTTGATGATGTCTCTATTTCCTTTCTGGACATTGACAGTATACCGTACATACATTTTCAATGGAGAGACAGAAAGCTCTCGGACTAAATCTAAAATATCTTAAACTGTGTTCCGAAGATGAACGGAGGTCTTACGGGCTAGGAACGACATGAGGGTGAGTCATTAATGACATAATTTTCATTTTTGGGTGAACTCACCCTTTAAGAGGAGTGTTGTCTGTTTACCATCTCTACCAATACACTGTTGCAGTTTACTAGAAAAATAGAGAGACAGATGGATAGATGGATTGACAGGCCTTTATTCATGCACTACTGGCTTCACACATTTTGAAAGAATGTGTATGTGTGTTTTGTTTGTGGACTTTTTTTTCTTAGAAATGTGTTTGTTCTTGAACAGATGTCAATTATACTGACGGGGCTATACTTTACCTTGTCACACCCCACTAGACAGACAAATTTAGGCCGTTCATTAATCTGTTTCAGACCTTTTTGCATAGAATTGTATGTATTCATTGTAATTTGTTTGTTTATTTGTTTGTTTGCAAATAAAGAGATTGTGGACAGTCGCAGGCCTGTTTGAAATAGGCACACTTTGCTACAGGGCTGTTTGAAAATTTGAAGTACTTAACTAATACTCAAACATTGAGAGAGAGAGAGAGAGAGAGAGAGAGAGAGAGAGAGAGAGAGAGAGAGAGCTTGTGTAAGATGTGGTCAGATCTTTCTTTGATGTTTCTTTGTTTGTTTGTTATTTTGTTAATGGACTTCACCAAGTTGTGAGATCACAAGCATTTCTTAATTCTCTGTAGATTATAACATGTGCTCAAGTTTCCTTTATACATCAGAATTTGTCTTTTTTGGAAGAACTATCCCTTTAGATTAAATGAATGTTCAACTGTTGGAATAATGAGTCAAGTTGAGGTCGTCGAAATTAGTCAAACCAAACAGAACTGAATTGCAATCAATCAATGATCAGGAATAATAAGTCAACTTGAGTTTGGTTCGAGTCAAACCGAACTGAACACAATTGAATCAAGGAGCTGGAATAACGAGTCAAGTCAAGTCAAATCAAACTGAATTGAATCAATGATCAGGAATAATGAGTTGAATCAAACTGAATTGAATTGAATCGATTGAAATGGAATCAAGGAGTAGAAATAATGAAGACCAAGAAGAATAGATAAATGAGAGACTTCTCTGTCAAAAGACTGACATGATTAAACAGAAAACAATTTGAGAGAAATCGAGAGATAAGACTGATGTGAAGGCCGATCTGTTAAATGAGGCCAAAAAAGAAAAGACAGAGACTGAATTTGACCCTGCAGGGCTTCACAGGAATGAGCAACAGTCAAATTAAAGCAACAATGACATGGCAAAAAAGCCAGAGAAAGCAAGACATTTCTTGCTGTATCTCAACCAAACTCTTGTCCTCTCCAACATACATGTACAAGACCAGTAACATTAATTTCCCCGGTAATTCTCTCATTCAGGACTTTTCAGATGTTTCCTCAGCACTTCATCTGTGTTCTCTCATACTGTTCTTTTCATAAATGTTCATCATTCATCACGTTAGATCCAAGCAGGAGAAGAATAGGATGGAAAACTACATTAAATCCTCCATTAACTCTTCAGCTTCCAATGGAATCCTCTGGAGAAATCCCCTATTTTCTCAAAGTTTTGCTGGGTATTTGGGTTTTGATCCCTTTGTAGAACACAATGAGTGACGTATGGGAGTTAAGGGCATCCGTGTGTGTGTGTGTGTATACAGGGATATACTGTAGGCAACATAGAGACAACATGTCAGTCAGCATAGTCAACTCTGAAAAGGGATTGAATTCAGATCTAACATCATTGCTTTTTCCACAAGATCCTTTTTATATTCTTACTTTGACACATCATCTTCTGTCTCTCCTGTAGTCCCTTTACACTTTCTAGATCTCTTTGTGTGTCACATAAAACACACACAGACCCCCATCTCTCTTTTCTGTACTTTTTTCTCTTTGTCATATGACACACGCATTCCTGTCTTATGCCCCATTGCATACACTAAAACAGTGTTCATTGGTGCAGTGAGCGGTGTGCACTGCTGTTTTGATAGCTGCAGTCTAGGGGCCCATTCCAGTGCAGGGGCTCTGTTATGGCGTGAACTGCAGCTGTCTCAAAATGCTAATGCATTTATAGCAGCCATCGGGAAAGAACCGGGTGCTTTCAGACAATACAGATTACAATGCAAACTTCCCACGCTCTGTGAGAGTACTAAAAAGAACTGTCACTGAAGTGGACAGTTATGGGCCAACTTGATGCTTTGTTCTTTGTCAGCATCTAGAATAATGTTCTCCATTGTGTTTGTTTGTTTGTTCGTTTGTTTGTTTGTTTGTTTGTCATAAGTGGTGCTTGCTAAGGAAAATATAAATACAATATAACGTGGCATATGACCTGAGCCATACCAAAATATTATATAGACCTGTGTAAGCTCTTTGTCTTGTTCCAGTATGCAACCACCAAGACCCTAGCAAGCGCACACACTAAGAACACATAGCAACACCATAGCAATGACATGTGGTTATGTCATTGCTATGGTGTTGCTATGTGCTCTGAAATCAATAACACCTTAGCAACTCTATATCAAGACCCTAGCAACTGCACAACCACACTCTAAAACCACTCAAAACCTCCTAGCAGCCACATACAGTAACCACATACTGAAACGACTAGCACCTTTGCAACTGCATAACCACACTCTGAAACTACTAACACCTTAACAACTGCATAGAAACACTCTGAAACTTATAACACCTTAGCAACTGTATAGCAACACCCTAGCAACTGCACAACCACATTCAAAACCACTCAAAACATCTTAGTGATTGTATAGCAACACTCTAGCAACTACATAACCACACGCTGAAACTACTAGCACCTTAACAACTGCATAGAAACACCCTAGAAACTACATAGCAACATTATAAAACCACTCGATACACCTTAGCAACTGCTGGCAACACCCTAGCAATCCATAAACACACTCTGAAATTTCCAACACCCTAGCAACTGCACAACCACACTCTAAAACCACTCAAAACATCTCAGTGATTGTATAGCAACACTCTAGCAACCACATAACCACACACTGAAACCACTAGCACATTTGCAACTGCACGACCACACTCTGAAACTATTAACACTTTAACAACTGCATAGAAAACACCCTAGAAACTACATAACCACATTATAAAACCAATCAGTAAACCTGCAACACCCTAGCAATCCATATAAACACACTCTGAAACTTCTAACACCTAAGCAACTGTAAAGCAACACCCTAGCAACTGCACAACCACACTCTAAAACCACTCAAAACATCTTAGCAAATGCATTGCAATACCTTAGCAAACCATATAACAACACTCAGAAACCACAGACACCACAGCAATTGTATAGAAACACCCTAGCAACTGCATAACAGCATTTTAAAACCACTCAGAATACATTAGCCACGATATAGCAAAAAATTTTGGAACCACATAATCACACTCTGATACCACTAATACCTTTGCAGCTGCATAGCAACACCCTAAGGGGCTGTTCACATATCGCGTCTTTTGTGCGCTCAAGTTCGTTATTTCAAATGTAGGCATGTGGTTTGGTTTTTTCCAAGCGCGTCCGTGCCGCATCGAGATAAAAACATCTCAACTTTCCAGAATGCCGCAAGCGCACTGTAGGTCACGTGACAAGAACCAAGCACAGCAGCGCTATATGTGAATGGCGCCTAAAGCCACACAACTACGCTCTGAAACCACTAACACTTCAGAAACTTTATAGCAACACCCTAGCAAGTGCACAACCACATTTATGCAGTTTAGCACCATCCCTAATCAAACACACCTAACAATAATCTAACCAAAGGTCTTCAAGATTACTTAAAAATTACAGTCAGGTAATTAGGGCTGGGGTAAACGATTATTAATTAAACTATTAGTCTGCCGATTATTTTATCGATTAGTCGACTAATCTAACGACTAATTGAACGATTCTTTTTTGTAACATGGAAATTGCAGGAGTGCACATTAAATGCAGTACAATTTTGATCTGGTTCTTACAGAGTATCTACACTGTAAAATGTTTGGTAGGCTACTCAAATGAGCCCTATAATACTTGAATGTGGTGCTCATTTTAATGTTTTCAGTGCTCATAAAAAAACATCCGGACTGATTTTTCGGTTTTGTTGATGGGGGTGGGGTTTACATGCGCTTCATAAGGCACACACGCACATTTGCACACACAGGCAAGGTCTCTCGTTCTCTCCCTCTCTGCCGCGCGCTACACGGTTTGGAGCTCGCGAGCTCTAGATTCCGGGAGATTTTAACTAATTTGCGGGCATCAGGGAGCCGCTATCAATATGCGGGAGACTTGGGATATCAACTCCATTTGACAAAGAGCGCAAATAACGACACCTTTTTCTTTTGTTGTGACTTTTGCATGGCTTTGTTGTGAATTCTGTGAAGAGTTTGCTGTTTCGTCCTCGATTCTGCAATGTTTCGGTCTCCCACGTGTGTGTGGCGAGCTGTACCGCCGGGGACGGTGCAAAAAAATTAATACTTAAATAAATAAATAAAGAAGTGTCGACAAAAAAATATGATGTCGACGAAACGTCATCGACGCGTCGCTACAGGGCTACAGGTAATGATTAATTAGGGATGGCGCTAAAATCTCCAGGACCGGAATTATCCATTCCTGCTCTAAAACCACTCAGCACATCTTAGCGACTGTACAACAACACTCTAACAACCACATAACTACTTTCTAAAACCACTCGGAACACCTTAATGACTGTATAGAAACACCATTGCAACCACATAATTGCACTCTAAAACCATTCAGAACATCTTACCAATTCCATAACAATGGCCAGCTTTGCACATGCAAGCACTATTTACATATTTCCCCAGAAAATTTAAATATATATTTGTTAATTGTTAGAATTTCCTGGAACTTGCTCTTGTATTGTTTATTTGTATTTACATATGATTTGATGGTGGATATTCAGTGTCATCCGGTCTCATTTTGCAAATGGATAAAGCATGTTATTTCAGGAATTTGTTGGTTGCTCTCAGTTGGGCATCCCAAACTGACTTATTCATATGGTGGCTGTATAGAGCAGTGGTTCTCAAAGTGGGGTGCCCTGGTGGTCCGTGAACTATAGCCATGGGGTCCGCGAAATAATTTATAACAGCCTACCGTTTTTTTTTTGTTTTTTTGTTTTTTCTGACTATTAGTCGGGTTTTCTTTATCATCCGAAAACCTAGTTATTCCAAAGTAACTTATAATGCATTTAATGTCAAATAATAGCCTACAAAGTAGACACTTAAAGGTTTATAGATAGATAATCTATCTGTATTTCTTATGTCTGTGCGTTAAGTAGACTATTCGCTGTGGTTGATTTTGCGGAACGTGTGCCAGAAAGGAGACCGAGAGACAGCATTAACCTGCATCCAGTTGTTTTCTTTATTTTTAAAAGGCATGAAATTTTGTTGTCATTTATAATGTAGCATATACACAAATAAAAAAAAATCACACTTTACCATTTCGAATGATGTACTCTTGTCTTATCTGTATGACCATAAATAAGAGTATTCCTTAAAAATCCCACGTAATTGCGCCGGCGTCTCGCGTGCGCGCACAATATGACAGTTCTAGCACTGCTAGATTTGACATTAGAAGTCAAAATCAAAATAAAAGTGAATAGGAACAGGGCTGTAACATATTCACTTAATTTGGTGCTGCAAGGATGTACATCGCGATGATATCTGACCTTCTTGTCTGAGCTGCTTCAGTAGAGACTAACAGCTCGTCAATGTCAAAATGTTTGAGTCGGAGATGAATTCAAAGCGGGCTTATGTTCAGAAGCTGCAAACCGAGCGCGAATCCCCGCACAACGCTTCAGTCAACAGTCATAAAGTGCGAGATAAGATGTAGGCCTAAATAGTTAAACTAAACAGCTGTTTTAGATAGAAGTTTTCAACAAACGACTGAAACAATCAGTTTTGCAAAGTATCAATCAAAGCTCAGCTTTTGGAAAGGAAACAGAAACAGGTCAGGAGAAGCATCCTGTGCCCACGAGAGCATTATGGATTCCTATTTAACACAGATATACTGTATGTTTTTTTGTTTTTTTGCTAATTACAGTGGATATAAGCTCAATTTAACAACAAACGCACCTATTAAACATATTGCCATTATTATTGTATAAATATAGGCTATATTTGTGTGCAGAAGCCTAATCATTGAAACATTTCTCTTTTAAGTCCATTCCTGTTTGAAATATGTGATTGTGTTTTGATCAAGTTTTGATAAAGCCTACATGTGAACAATAATCATATACATTCTGCATTTCCATTTTGTGGATCATTCATTGTAAAATTTAAACTGACATCTTGACAAAAAAATGTATGCCACTGCCCACTGACATGCTTCTAAAGCTATAATCCAATTTGGGGGCCTTAAAACACCTTAAAATGCACATGTGTAGATCAAGAACATCAAAACTTCCTAAGTGAGGGATCCTAAGTGATCCCTAGCAAAATCACTTTTGGGACCTCAGTAGGCTATTTAGAAATTCCTGCATAGGACCCTGGGTGGAGACCATTTGTGCAAAAATGTTTCATTAGCCGCTCACACTTTAACTTTGTGCTCAATCACTGTTAAATATGAGGGGGGAATATCCTTGGAATTTTTTTCCCCCTGTAAGAGGTCCCTGGCACCAAAATGTTTGAGAACCCCTGGTATAGAGCATCTGACATCTTGCACTAGTTAATGTTTTCAACTGCCAGACATATTGAATAAATGCATGTGTTCTGACTATCAGCTGATAATCTAAATCGCTCCTTTTTCTCTTTCAGACTAATATCCCCTTCCTTCAGAATGTATTGAGCAATAGCCAGTTCCTGTATGCCACAGTTGACACCCAGTTTATTGATGAGAACCAGGAACTTTTCAACCTAAAACCTACACAGAACAGAGCCCAGAAACTCCTGCACTATCTGGGTCAGTGTGTGTGTGTGTGTGCATTTATCATTGTGTTGCCCCTGTGATGGCCTAAAATGTGTGAGAGTGCATCTGTGTTTATACATCTGCTGTATTTCTCCACAGGTCACATCATGGTAAATGGACCCATGACTCCTATTCCAGTTAAAGCCAAATCCTCATCTGTTGATCCAGTCGTTCTTTCTGTTTCTTTGGGTATGACAAACACACACACACTTAGTTACTTAATCAGGGTAGTCCACGGATCCTTAAAAAGTATTAAAACGTCTTAAATAAAATATATGTATTTTAAGGTCTTAAAATGTATTAAATTTCGCTAATTTTCGAAGAGTGGCATTAAATTTCATCTGGGCGGCATTAAATTTCATCTGGGCGGAATGAAAGAAAGATATGTCTGGAGAAACTATTTTCCATGCTAACGTTATTTCACCAGCGCACGTAACTGTCTAAAGACAGTAAAAAGTAACGTGTGCCTATAGCACAGCAGGCATCACACACCATTTAGAGGGCAGTGTTTTCCCTGTAGGCCTGTCATAGAAACAGACGAATAAGTGTATTAGAGTGGCAGACGCGAGCCAAGATGGGGAAGTGCAGGTTTAATGATAACTGGCTCGATGATGAGAAATATAGCTGCTGTTTACAAAAAAAGACGGAATACGAAGGTGCAGACTTTGCAAAAAGACCATACAATTGGGAACAATGGGCTGCAAAGCCCTTGACGCACATATGAAAGGGGAGAAGCACAATCGCTATGCCGACAGTCAGACAACAACTGTCCCCATTCAGATGTTTACAGCATCGGTATCTACTTCAAAGGCTTAACGTTACACCCTTCGGGGTCCAGTACAAGTAATGCATTTGGTACATTCTCCCCAACCACTACACTGAAGGCCGAAATGCTGTGGGTTTTGCACACGGTTAGCCGACATCACTCCTATACGTCCAACGAAGACGTTTAACTTGTCATTTACAATTTGATTTGTTTACGGACTGTTTGTACGTTATTTACAGCAGTGTTGTTGTGGTATTGAAAAGGCAGTTGCCTGACATGCACTTTGTGCTGCTAAATATGCACTGACTATTTGCACTGTTGCTCAAATACAAATGTGCTTTGTTAACCTGAACAGCCTAGAGTGTAGTTTTTATATATATTTTTGCCGTGGTAATGGTCTTAATTTTTTATTCTTGAAAATCTTAAAAGGTCTTAAAAGTCATTAAATTTGTTGATCAAAAATGTGCAAATACCCTGTTAATATAGTAAATAAATTACGCCTCTTAAAAATATATATTTTTATATATATAACCCCATAACCCCTTATTCTACAAACCCTAACCCTATAAAAGTCTACTAATACTCAACTAATACTCTAATGAGAGTTAGTCGACTTTAGGGATGTGTGATGGTGAGGAAATTTTCCCACCAGTTAATCGTCACTTATGGTGTGTGTCCACTAACGCGGAGCAGAGCGAGCTTTTTCAATTTAATTCCTATGGAAGTTGAGCTAAGGAAGTCAGGAATTAACTGAAAACGCTCACTCGTTCCGTGCCAGTGGACACGCACCGTTATACATGTCCATGCAGCCGGGCACATTTTACTTTTGCTTTCGAATTAGCGTAATTTTGACACAACAAACAGTATGACTTACTTGTTTATAATAAACCTAGAACTGTTATTAATAAAGCAAATACGATGGCTTTATAAACAAAACGAATATGCATTGCATACACCGTGAAGCTGTGTGTGTAAATTAGAGGTGTAACCTCCGGATGCTGCCACCTTCATCAGGCAAAGTTTACAGATTGCCTCATTTATGTTTGCAGGTTCCCTTTAGCATTGGGTTTAAGACCAAAATATTGCCAAATAGGCACTTTTACATTTAGATTTTAAAACCAAATCTTCCGCCATCGTCTTGTCTGTCAGCTCGCCTCACTCTTGTCCAGTGATAAATTAAATCACTGCGACTCTCGTTCGGCAGAATCAGCACACGCTGAATTGAGCAGACTCATTAAATTTTTAATTGTAGTGTCTGTTCTCTAACTGAACTAATTGATTTTATTACTATAAATAATCTAAACGATGGTGGGGTGGGCAAGTGATGTAAACGTTTTTGCGGCTAAACACTGCTTAACATCAGTAACACCGACTATCACAGCAAGCCTAGTTGATATGTATGTGCAACATTATCTGTAGGTAACAGAATGTCTAAAGGGGACCATCAAAATAAAGTGTAACTGATAAGAATTTTCATTTTTAAGTGAACAACCCCTTTAATTTTGTAGCACAGTTGAGCTACTCCCCAACTCTGCACATGTATCACAGATAGTTTAGTTACTCCCCAAATCTAAACACACGTATCACAAACACACTTGCCAGATCAAAAGTGCACAACAGATGTTTGTGGAATTCATAATCATGTTTATAGCAGCCCAAAACATTGGCAGCACCCCCCCACCCTCTTCTCTCTCTCTGTCTCTCTCTCTCTCTCTCTCTCTCTCTCTCTCTCTCTCTCTCTCTCTCTCTCTCTCTCTCTCTCTCTCTCTCTTTCTTTCTCTCTCTGTGGATGGACTAGAGTGTGATAATGCAGCTTTAATCCTTCCCTTCTCTCCTTCCCTCTGCCAAATGAAAGAGGGATCTGGTCACATTAGAAATCTCATTACAGGGGTTTAGGTGTGTGAGCCGCATATCATGCTCCCTCTCCGTGTGTGTGTGTGTGTGAGAGAGAGAGAGAGAGAGAGAGAGATCCCTGTGGGATAGGTATATGTATGCATATGTGTGTGCAATTAATTTAGCCAATTTTCTCTTATTCTCATTGGCATACCTTTATTGTTGTTTGTTGAACATGATGTGTTGAGAGAAAAAAAAAATTCCCAAAGGACCCCTGATGGATTGTGTGCATATATGTATGTGTATCCAAAAAAAGTTTCCCACTTTATTCCTGTTCTCAGTGGAACTGGTCGTAGTTTGTATACAAAATTGTCCCCCTACACATTTGGACCAAATATGTGAGGTGCATGTAGGTGTGTGTATGGAAAAGGTCTTTCATGGGATAAAAAATGTATGTGTCTGAGTAAGTAGGTCACATCTGTGGTAGGTGTATCCCAAGCCTCATGAGATGCTCCTCAGCATTGTGTGTGTTGCATGTGTGTATCAGACACACAATGAGCGATAAATAGGCTTTGGCCTTCATCTTTCCTTTCATATGCCCGCCAGCATTCCATACAGAGAAATTCCCACAGAGGTACATACATTTAAACTCACATGTGGGTGTATTTATGCCTTGAAATATGCAAATCTATGCATCAATGTCTTACTAACTGCATTTCTATCAACGGTCTCCCCCGTCCTTTTTTATCTCACACTCCTTCTCTCATTGGACAGCATGATTTACTTTTATTTTTGCTTGAATAAGCTAGCGGCCCACCTGTTTTGTATATAGTTTTTAGGTGTTTGCCTCATTTGCATTAATAGAGAGAGTCAGTATGTTTGGCTTAGGGGTGGGTGATATATAGCATACTGGTCCGGTAGACACAATTAACGGGTACAAATTTGTCAACCGGTAGAGATCGCCTCTATCGCGGTTACGTGCTCACGTGACATTACCGTGCTACACCATCACGAAAGCTTATCATTTGCATGTTTTTAAGCACTGCGGTGTAAAAATAAGTGATTTTTAAAACATTGAAGTGCAATAAGCAGTGAAAAAGAGCTCCTTTTGCTAATATTGTTTCTGAGCACTGTCTGAGAGACACGCATTACATTATACAATTTATGTATCTTAGTATTTCTTGCTTGAAGTTTTTCAGGTAGGTCTATTTCATTTGCTTTTCACTTTTCTACTATGCTTGTAATTAGTGTCTTTGTTCTTATATTTTTATAAGAATTTAAATAAAATAAAATAAATAAAAAAGAAAAAAAAAATATATATATATATATATATATATATATATATATATATATATATATATATATATATATATATATATACAGTATATATATATATTTTTACCTAGTTAGGCTAATATTAGTTTTTGTAATAAAATGGTATCAAAACATTTTTTATCATAAAAAAAACGTATTTATAGCAAAAAATAACTAAATCATGATATATATCTTTATCGTGAAATAAAAATACTCATATCGTGATATAACATTTTGGTCATATCGCCCACACCTAGTTCAACTTTATTTGTAATGAAAGTTAGTGGCGTCACCCTCTGCCTCCTGGGTTAATGGCCCCTCAAACTGCCACATCTGAGACCTATGAATATTAGGAATGTCCCAGAGTCTGAGGTTGGTAGGTTCTCGTAGCTTCGCTACTATCCCATGAGCTCCAGGCAGAAAAACAATGCACATATGTAAAAGGTTTAGCAGAGAAACATGGTCTGGTGTTAGCTGATCAGAACAACTTTTTCTTCCTGTTCTCCTCAGCAAATGAATATGCCATTGCTGTTCTTATTTCGTATTTACTTTGATCGGATGCCAAATGAAATGCTGCATGACAGGGAATCAGTGCGAAGAGTCAGCAGCACTCATTCAATTGATCACCTGTTTTAAAGCTGTGTGACAGGCCCACAATGAGAAGCAGTCAGACTACTGCAACATCAGTCCAATCAGTCAATTGTTAATAGTAGATAAATAGTAGATACAGTCCCTTGGATATGTGATATGTATCTGATACTATCTTAATTGTGGTTTTAATTATGTGCGAGTTGACATCATCAAGTAGCTATGCCACTCCCTTTGCTTAAGAATGCACACGTTCGCTGTTTTAACTTATTAGAATGCAGTGTGAATGCCTCCAGAATTTAAAAAATAAGGTCAATGAATAATTGAGTCAGTAATGACCCGTGCTTCTTTCCTCGGTTGAGTGAATGGCTCAATGACTCACTAATTAAGTGAATTACCTTCACTTACTGGTGGTTTTAGTTTCATATTTAATGTAGAATTTAATTTCTTAAATAAAAAATACACTATTTAATCTCATCATCTTTATCAACAAAATCAGAAAATATTGAGGTCATATTTTTTGCAAATATTGTAAGCCCCAATAGTCCCCTACTTATATCAATGTGTTTTGAGTTGGTCAGCTGGCTTTATATTTGTGCTGTGTACACATCACTTTGTTTTTTTTCATTGAACTTAATGCGCATGTGAACGCCGTCAGCGTCAATCACGGGTTCGCGTTTAAAGTCTGTTTAGAGAGAACGGCATCGTCTTAGTGGCCCCTAATTTAATAACAAAAGATCATTTCAATGGAGGTGAATCAATCAAAACTAACTTTAGCTGGAAATAACATTATTCAAGAACCGCTATAAAGCCAAAACAATCTCTGTTACCTTAAATTATATGTTTATCTCTGTAAAGCTGCTTTGGAACAATCCATTGTTAAAAGCGCTAAATAAATGAAGATGACTTGACTTGACTTTTTGTCTGTCTAGGTGAGCCACCCACGGGCTTCCGTGAAGTCCTGTTGAAAGAGGGTCCAGAGGGTTTTGCACGGGCAATTCGGCAGCATCAGGGTCTTCTACTGATGGACACCACTTTCAGAGACGCCCACCAGTCTCTGCTGGCAACTCGCGTCAGGACACATGACCTCAAGAAGATTGCTCCCTTTGTGAGCCACAACTTCAATAACCTCTTCAGCTTGGAGAACTGGGGAGGCACGTGACACATTCACAAAGTCATTTCTTACTGCACATACATTCACACAGAAGTGGCGAATTAATTAAATAATTACTCTATTTCAAATTAGCAGTTATTGAATGTTCATGTTCTGGTTCACTAAGCTTATTGTCTGTGTATTTCAGTGATTTTTAGATGTTCCTCGGCTCTGTGTGTGTGTGTGTTGGATTACTGAGGATCAATTCAGCCTTTGATATCACTCCAGTCTTTGGCATGACCTTAAAATCTCTCTTTCTGTCTCTAGGAGCTACATTTGATGTAGCGATGCGTTTTCTGTGGGAGTGTCCGTGGAAGAGACTCCAGGAGCTCAGAGCTCTGATTCCCAACGTCCCATTTCAGATGCTACTACGTGGAGCCAATGCTGTGGGATACACAAACTACCCTGATAATGCTGTGTTCAAGTGAGATCACACACACATTGGCTAATGTTATTTTCTATCCTCTACTCCTAATCCTTCCCTCACAGAAACCTTTCTGCATATTTAAATGTTTATTAAGATTTTATTTAGCATGTTTATTAAGCTGTTTTCCTCGTGAGGGCTGTTGGCTTGTCTACACAATTTAGGTGATTACATTTGTAGGCACAACTTGAACAACACACACATACACACACAATAGAGGGGGCAGTGCATGTATTGAGAGTTAGAGTTGATACCGTTGCAGCAGTAAACACAGTTGTAGTGCTATTTACATTATTTTTTTATATATATTAGCTAACATATATATATTATATGAGTATTAAGCTAATACTTAATGCTATTTTTGCAGTAATCTGCATGTGGAAACAGTAGTTAGGATTTTCTTATGCTTTCATTTTAGGAAAATAATGCTTACAAATGTAACCGTAATCTCCCAACAGCTTTGGTGAACTCATTAATTAGTGCTGTCAAATCAATTAATCACAATTATTCACATAACATCAAAGTTCGTTTGTGTATATGTTAGGGGTTGAACGACTTCCGATTTTTTTTCAGTCGACATTTATGTGATCAAATTCAAGTCAACGTCGACTAGTCGCTGATGACATCATTAACCCTCTGAGGTCTAAGGGTTTTTGGGGTCCTTGAGGTGTTCTGACATGCTCTGACATTTGTGCTTTTTTCAGTTATTTATAAACATGTTAATGGCAAAGGTGTAAATTCACTCAATATAGCACAAACTGGGCTACCGTAATTTCTGAGCAACAATTATGAAACATGTTTGTATTTTTGAGAGAATATTGCTTATGCATGGTTATTGAAAAAACTAAAACTTAAAGTGTCTGAAATAAGGCCACAAAACACATACTAAATATGTGTCCACAAGTCTTTTGACTAATGAGTGTTGTTGCCTAGAATTTTTGCTTCAAAATGATCTGAAAATCATTAGGGCTGGGTAAAAAATATCGATTTCTCGATATTAATCGATTCTCATTTTTACGAACCGATATCGATTCTTAAATCTCAAGAATCGATTAGTCATCCTGTTTTCATTTGATGATCGCGTAGAACATTGTATCGTGCATCCCATCCAATAAATCGAAATAATCTTTGTGCTTTGTGACTATTATTATGAAATAAAGTCTCAAATTTCGAATTACGTCCATTTTCTTACGAAATTCAAAAACATAAATAACGTTTTGGCGCTGTGGCGTGAGATCGCTCTGGCTCAGCTCAAGGGAAGCAGCAGCACGGAGCGCACATGATCTCATTCTCCTCTTCCGCCTTAATAATACCAGTTACTCCGCCTTAATAATACCAGTTACAGCGCCAAATAAACATCAATGAGCATCTGAAAGTGTGTTAAAAGATAGAGTACAACTTCGAAATCCGTATCATGTAATGTGGTATCGCTCAATCAGTGTTTCATCCGTGGAAAGACGTCAGTTAAACAGCAAGTAAACAATGGCATGTAACGTCACATTTACCTCAGAAAAAAATTAAACTTAGTAACTTAGTCAGTTAGTCAGCTAGAAAAAAATAACTCTAGAGAGGATAATTTTGCTAAATATATGCACCATATTACATATTCATTATAATTTTTAATGTTCTTCAATATTTAATGCATGTTTGAATAAATCTGGCAAGTTTTTTTATGACAGCCACCATTTAAATGTTTATATTTCATATAACTTTCTAATTATAAAAATAAATAAGTGTAATTTAAGTGTTTGTATAGCTTCAAATCAGTTAATTTTTACCTTCAAAATTATAGTAGGCTAATGAAGCCTAGTAGGCTACAACTGACTCCCATAGTTTACAGCATTAGTTAAGAGATTTGTTTTCCTTGAAAAAATTTGCCATGTATTGTACCTGATATATAAAATAATCAATATTGAATCGAATCGAATCGTAATCGAAATCGAATCGAATTGCAAGCTTGTGAATTTAAATCGAATCGAATTGTGAAATTTGTGTCAATACCCAGCCCTAAAAATCATCCTGCCTAATCATTTACACAAACACATACACTGATTAGAATTTTATTAGAGACCTTTTGTTTGGAAAGGCAATATGCGTGGAGGCGTGTTCACACCTGAGAAGACAAAGGCCGGATAATGTGCCGCATAATGAGCTGCATATTAATTAGCCCTTTCACACAGGTGTGTCACAGGATCCCAAAGAATCCAAGGACAAAAGAAATTATCTATATAGCCTATACATATTTTACAATTAGAAATTGTAACCAGTTACAAATAGGTTACAATTACAACAACAATTACAATTTTAACAATATTTCAAGTGTATTTCTTTGTAAAAAGTATACATTTTATCATACGTATTAAAAAAGGTAAGGATTCATTAGTTTGAATATTGGAACAAACACTATAATAACATCTTAGTTGATAATTGACCAATATACCTACTTTATTTTTGACAAAACATCATACTATAGTATATTTAACTATGAGCAGAAATTGGTGAACAAAAGCGTACCTATTTAATGTGACAGTAGTCTTTTTTTACAGTCAAAACTTTAATCTATCCAAAACTAATCACAAAATCGTGTCTAAACATTCATATTTAGTCTGTAATATATTGTGTATGATATATTAGTATATACATGTGAATTTTCAGCTTGTTGCTTATACAGACATTTTATTTCAACATATTTCAGTCTATTTTTACTCATCTTAGTAGGCTATAGCAATATAGTTTGTATGTGTTCATGTAAACATAACGTTTACTAATGTAGGTGCGAGAGTGAATGAACAAGGCACAGACACGCGCTGTATAACTGTAGTAAACAAAGCGCACGCGCCTATGCCGTTCACTCATCATTTAGCCTACACACAGACACGCAATTCATATTTAAACAGTCTTTTTGCGGTTTACAGTCAGACAGTATTCAATATCATGATTAGAACAAAGCACTAGAATAAATGACTTACTACATCAGCTGCTCCTCGAAATGAAACTACCAGCACTTCTGGTACATTTTCCAGGGTTAGATAGTATTATTCCTCACAGCGAAAGGATACGCTGTGTACACAGCTGTACAAGATACTTACTAAACACGATGTGTTTTATAATCCAGCTGGTGGGCGTTGGCATGTTTGAACGGCTTGCCTTAGATCATTTGCGTTTGAATAGCGCGCGCTCTCCGTGGGCGTGGCACATTAACGCGTAACTAGGTATAATGAGCTGGAAAGAAAAATACTGACATCTCTCTCTTTTCATACAGATTACATAAGCTGAGAATATTTGTTTTTTTATATAAATTAATTCATTTAAAAGAAGAGAGTTCAAGCTTCATTATGGAAAAACACTCGTGCCTGTATGACAAGTATTCGCGGAATTAAAGTAGGACGCGTTTCAGAATGGACTTCACTGACAGAGAGAAGGCAGAACGCGTATCATGTTTGTTTTTCTTTATTTGTTAACACTTTGTTTTTATTGTGAGTATCCACAAAAAAAATAGACACTTATCAGGATCTAATCATGTACAACACTTAATATGTAAGATCAAAATCAACAGAGTATTTTGAGTTTCTTTTGCACTGATAAGAAAAAAGCGAGACTATCGCGCCGGCGCGATTGTCGACCTCAGAGGGTTAATGAACAAATAAGCCTGAACCTTGAGCTGCGAGATTTGACCGCGGGTTGCCTTGTGCACAGCTACCTGTAGGATATATGACAAAGCGCTGCCCGCAAGACTGGTGCTCCTACATAACTCCTACGTTCTTTTGTCTTTGGGTCATTACATTCTCACAGTTTTCTGCTTGTGCTAAATCAGATTAATAGCACGTAGAAATTACATTTATTTGAACGCATTAGTGAGAGAGTGATTGCTTGTGAATTAATTCTTTCTGGCAGCGTCTCTCTACTAATAGTGAAGCTGTGGGTTTTAGTTACTAAGAAATATATGCTAGAACTTTTCAGTTTCTAAGCTATTTTATTGATAAATCACAGAACAGTGTTGACAATACATTTCTGCGCTACTGAATGTTCCCTTTCAAGGGAACTCGAGCTGCGTTTGAGACGCGGTGGGAACGCTCTGCGTGATTGCGTCATGAAGCACGTGTAAAATCAGTCCAATGGAAGCCCGATACGTCATAGGTGACGTCATAGACCAGGAAACTATAAAACACCCTTGCAAACAGACCGCGCCAGCTTCTGTTGTCTTCAGCAAGCGCTCTCTGTGATTCTGTCCTTGTCTATTTATTGTTGTCTGTCCGATCATATTATCTATATATATCTCATGATGGCGAGCAAGCAAGATTTCAAACGTTGTGTTGTTCCCTGCCCTCGTTTCATTTCGGGTGGGGACACACATCAGATGTGTGTTGCTTGTTTGGGAGTAGAGCATGCCCAGTCGGTCCTCGAGGGGGCTGACTGTGAGCATTGCTTGAGTTTGTCCATGAAAACTCTCCGCTCTCGCCGGGCATTCTTTGAGGAGGATGGCTCGGTTCGTGTTCCCCGAGGTGCGGGTCCCGCTGCTGCCGAGGCACAGCGGCGCCTTGCATCTTGGGGTTCACAGATGGATCTAGTAGCGGGGTTTGAGACGGGCCCAGCCCTTTCTCAGCCCTTACCTGCTGGTTCCGGTGTCCCAGCCCAGGAAGGAGCCCGCTCTGCGGTTTCTCCTCCCCAGGTTGGGGCACCAATGTTGCGGCTATCCAGTTCTGAGGAACTGGATGTCGTTGATATGGGGGAATTTGAGTTTTCGCCAGCTCATACCCCTGCTGATGAGGAGCTTATGGAGGTTTTATCTCGTGCTGTTACTAAATTAAATATTGAGTGGCCAGCTGATGATATTGATGTTGAATCAAGAAAGAGTCTTCTGGATGAACGTTATTTACCATCTAGATCACGACCTCCTCGTCGGGAACTCCCGTTTTTTCCTGATCTCCACACTGAGGTGTCCAGATCATGGAATAAAGCGGCGTCTTTCAGAGTTCATAATCCTCAAACTAGCAATTACAGTAAAGTTAGAGGTATTGATAATTATGGTCATTTGACGATGCCTCGTGCGGAAGAGACCCTTGCGAGCTATCTCTCCCCCGAGTCAGCGTCATCACTGAAAGCCCCGACGTTACCCACCAGACCATTAAAAAATACATCAGTGCTGGTGGGTAAAGCGTATTCGGCAGCAGGTCAGGCTGCGGCATGCTTACATACAATGTCGATATTACAAGCTTATCAGGCTGACCTGCTGAGGGACATGGATGAATATGAGGAAGTTAGTGCTGATACAATTCGAGAATTACGTCGCACAACAGATTTATCTCTCCGGGCCACCAAGGAGACGGCCAAATCTGTGGGCCGTTCTATGGCAGCCCTGGTGGCCACGGAACGTCATTTATGGTTAAATCTTTCTGAGATCAAAGATAAAGATAGATCTGTTCTTCTGGACGCGCCGCTTTCTCCTACAAGTCTGTTCGGCGATGCTATAAATTGTGTTGTCGATAGGTTTCAAGAAAATAAAAAACAAGCGGCTGCGTTTCAGAGGTTTCTTCCTCGCCGGTCCAGTGTCCCCGAGGCTGCACGTAATATAAAGATTGAGCAGCCTCGTCCGTCTACGAGCTCCGCACATAGATTCCAGCAGAAACAGAGCGTCGCTGCTCGGGCTCCTCCACAATCCGGGGGTTCCCGAGGGGCGTTCGCAGTCCAGGATCTGAGGACTGTCATCTCCAAGAGAGCCTGGACTAAGAAGAAGTCCTGACGCCAAGTGTGCCAGGCTTCTGAGGGTGGTCCCCTCCAGGGAGGAACGATTCCGAGGAACCGTTTCTCTTTGGCGCCCTACGGGGGGCGATTCTCCGAGGAGAGTCGCAGCGTTGCCACATCGGTTGTTCCCTGCCGGTTCGCCGTTTCAGGGCACCGATGTGTCAGCGTCCCCGTGCAATCCTCTGAGGAGGGTTGTAGAATGGTCAGTTCGGTTGTTCCCTGCCGGTTCGCCGCTTCAGGGCGCCGAAATGATTGTTCAATCAAATCCAGAGGCCAGTCTCGAGAGACTGGTTCCCTTATCAGAATTTCTGGCAGGGTGGAAACTTCTACCAAATATTTCTTTATGGGTCCTGCACATAATAGAAAAGGGTTACAGAATTCAGTTCGGTTCTCGTCCGCCCAGATTTCAAGGGGTCCTTCCCACAGTGGTGGACTCACAGCAGGCTCTGGTTATGGAGCAGGAAGTTCTGACACTTCTTCAAAAAGGAGCGATAGAGGGGGTGCCTCCTCCCAGCAGAGAGTCAGGGTTTTACAGCCGTTACTTCATTGTTCCGAAAAAGGATGGATGGTTGCGTCCTATTCTAGATCTGCGCCAGTTAACCCTCTGGGGACCAGAGTGTTTTTGGGGCCCTTGGGATGTTTTGACATGCACTGACATTTGTGCTTTTTTCAGTTATTTATAAACATGTTAATGGCAAAGGTGTAAATTCACTCTATATAGCACAAACTTGGCTACAATGAGATCTGAGCAACATGTATGTACATGTTTGTATTTTTAATAGAATAATGTTTATGCGTGGTTATTGAAAAAAATAAAAATGAAAGTTGCTGAAATAAGACCACAAAACACATATTGATTATTTCTTCACAAGACTTTTGAAAATTGTATCACATAGCCTAGAATATTTGCTCCAAAACAATGTGAGAATCATCCTGACTACTCATTCAGATAAGTCAATAAAGTCTTTTACATTTTTAATGACGTGTTTTGTTTGAGAAAGCTTTATGCAGGAGGCGTGATCTCTCATTAATATGTGTGGCATTCCACACCTGAGAAAGACAAAGACCCTCCCCATAATGGCCCTATTAGGTGCTATCAGGCCATATCATTACAGGAGCCTTGCACAAAGAATGAGGAGATTTAAAAAAGAATGGCTTTTAGATTGTTTGGATTTATATAAGGAAAATACAGGGTGCATACGTCTGGACACTTCTATCACACACCCTTCACCATATAGACATGGTTTTATTTCAGTTCAAAGTTCAAAGTTAGAGTTGGAAACATCTTGAAAAGAAAATTGTCTTTCTCCATAAATGTCTTAGTTTGATCATACATATTTCAAAGTTGAGGATTCATTATTTTGATATAGCTTGAACAAACACTATAACATCTTAGTTGATTAGTTTATTGACAAAACATACTATATATTTAACATATGAGCAGAAACTCCTAAAAAAAGCTTATTTGATGTCTATTTTAGAGTAAAAACTTTATCCAAAACGAGTCAACGAAATGTTGTCTGTTATTTAGTCTGTAACAGTGTGTAGGCTATCTGTGCGTTCATTCGTTCATTCATTCATTCATTCACACACACACACACACACACACAAACATGATTCACATTTAACAGTATGCTATTTTTCCGTTTACAGACACTACGTTATTCTATATCGCGATTAGAACAAAGCACTTGCAAAAAACACTTACTTCTCAGCTGAATCTGTTCATCCTCGAAGTGAAAATAAACCCAGTGGTAAATGTCCCAGGATTGTTCCTCATATAGCCGCGCAAGACGACAGTAGATTAATCTGACTAAAAAATAATGTGTGTTTTCAGAGTTTATGGGCGTTAACGCGTCTCAATGTGTTGCTTCACATATTTGCGTTTGAATAGCGCGTGCTCTCCGTGGGCGTGTCACATTACCAGAGATAATCAGCTGAGAGAACAATAATGAGACGGGCTGACACGTCTCTCTTTTTATATAGATGACATAAACGGAGAATAATAATTTTAGTTTTGAATCGGATCATGTAAAAGTACAAACTCAAATGATTTAAAAGATATATTGCTCATGTCTGGGTGAATAGTATTTGCTGAGTTGTGTTGAAGATTAGAGACGTGCTCCAGGAAAAAAGTTCACGGTGACCGAGAGGCAGAACGCACACCCTGTTTATTTTCTTTATTTTACAAAAGCACAATATTTTATTTCGATTGTATGTGGGCACATAAAAAAGTAGACATTTAACAGATTATTTTCTCATATTTCTTAACTCTATATGAACAGAAATGATGGTAGTACTTTAAGTCTATTTTTCTGCTATGTGAAAAAAAACGAGCAAAACGCGCCGGCGCGTTTCTGGTCCCCAGAGGGTTAAACAGCAGAGTTCAGAAACTCAAGTTCAGGATGCTCACACTCAAGCAAATTGTATCACAGATTCAGTCCGAGGACTGCTTTGTCACAATAGACCTGAAAGACGCTTACTTCCATGTATCTATTCATCCTCATCACAGGAAGTTCCTGAGTAGGGATGTCCGATCCGATCACGCGATCGGAAATCGGGCCCGATCACGTGGTTTCAGACTCGATCGGAATCGGACGTTACCTCCCGATCAGGACTCGGATATGTAAATTAGGGGTGTAACGGTACATGTATTCGTAATTATTGAACCGTTTCGGTACGAGGCTTCCGGTTCGGTACGCATACAAACCGAAGACCATTTTTCCCGCAGACAAAATCCGCGCTGGCGCGATCACCACAACGTTGCGCAACATCAAATGGCAAACGTATTGAAAGCGGAACGAATCTGCGCTACTCATTATATTGTGCTTCACGGACCGTTTATCAGTTCGGACCAGCACCATCTGTGCAGCGCGAGATCAAGCGACACTGACTGTGCTAAGAGATCCAGTGAAGAAAACATTTGAATTCGCCACTGAAGTAATAACATTGCTGCGAGATCTAGTGAGAAGCATTCAAATTTCTCCGTTATTAACAGTAGATCTCTATTAGATCAAACAGCGCTGACGTGGAAACCAGGAGAAACATTGTGCCGTGAATGAACACGGACTTAATGTTGCACTTCAAAACTCAAATATTATATAAATATATATATTTAAATGTTATTTTTAATGTGATTACCAAAACATTATTTGTTCATCCTTCAAAGATTACCCCCAAAGATGTAGGAAAATTCAAACTTATTTAAAAATAGTTTTTCTTTTAATAAATAGGAAATTTCTCTGGCATTTCTTTCTTTTTGCTGTATTGTATCGAACCGCAAATTTTGTGAACTGTTACACCCCTAATAAATGTATATATATATACTCATTATTTTTTTATGCACTTTTAAAACATTTTTATTTTTTGTTTACATGCCTGCCGGGTATTTTAAGTTGAGGTGCTATTTGTTTTTATATTAGACTTTTTCTATATTTACTGTTGCACTAAAGTCCAAAAGTGAAGATTTTATGTTATTTATTACTTGAATGTTCAAGCTACCTCACAGACGTGCTCTGTTTGAATGTTGAATATTAAAATAAGGTGAATTAAATAAAAAATAAGGAACATCCTGGATCTGTTTTTTCTCTCTTCTTTATTCTTTTTTTATGTATTATATAAGTATCGGATCGGGACTCGGTATCGGTAGATACTCAAAATCAAATGACTCGGACTCGGACTCGAGGGCAAAAAAACCTGATCGGGACATCCCTATTCCTGAGGTTCGCTTTCGGGGGCGAAGCTTACCAGTATCGGGTTCTACCGTTTGGCCTAGGTTTATCACCCCGCACCTTTACAAAATGCGTGGATGCAGCTCTGGCTCCCTTGAGACTCCAGGGCATTCGCGTATTCAATTATATTGACGATTGGTTGATTTTAGCTCAGTCAGAGCAGTTGGCAGTTCGGCATCGAGATGCCGTTCTGTCTCACATAAAAGAGTTGGGGTTGCGGCTCAACATCAAGAAGAGTGTTCTCCTCCCTGCTCAGAGGACCACTTTTTTTTTGGTGTAATTTGGGATTCGACCACAATGCAGGCACGTCTATCTCCTGAGCCGTAAAAAAATTTTAAACTAGGCCAGTCACTCACAGTGAAACGGTTTCAGAGACTGTTGGGGCTCATGGCAGCAGCATCCAACGTGATTACTTTTGGCCTGCTCTACATGAGACCCCTGCAGTGCAAGGGGTTTTCTCCTAGGGGAAATCCGTTCCGCAAGATCAAGGTCACGCGGCTATGCCTTCGTGCCTTGGTCATGTGGAAGAAACCTTGGTTCCTCGCCCAGGGCCCAGTGCTGGGGGCTTCTTGTCGACGCGTCACGCTTTCGACGGATGCTTCCCTCACGGGATGGGGGGCGGTCATGAGTGGCCACTCGGCACAAGGTCTTTGGCAGGACCATCAACTGTCATGGCACATAAATCGTTTGGAGATGATGGCGGTATTTCGAGCTCTCAAATATTTCCTGCCAGACCTGAGAGGCCATCATATGTTGGTTCGTACGGACAACACGTCGGTGGTTTCATATATCAACCATCAGGGGGGTCTGAGGTCACGTTACCTTTAAAAGCAGGCCCATCAGATCCTCCTATGGGCCCAGGGGAAGTTGCTATCTCTCAGAGCAGTTTACATTCCGGGGCGTCAGAATATGGGAGCAGATATACTGTCAAGACAGGGGCTGAGGCCCGGGGAGTGGAGACTTCACCCCGAGGTGGTGGAGCTCCTGTGGGAGAAATTTGGTCGTGCTCAGATAGACCTTTTCGCATCCTCAGATACAACCCATTGTCCCATGTGGTTCTCTCTCACGCACCCAGCTCCTCTCGGACTGGATGCGATGGTGCAGGTGTGGCCGAGGCTGCACCTGTATGCATTTCCCCCGATATCGTTGCTCCCGGGGGTTCTGGAGAGGGTTCGCCGGGAAGGGGCCCGTCTGCTACTAATAGCCCCTTACTGGCCGACTCGAGTTTGGTTCTCGGACTTGGTGTCTCTTCTGAACGGCTCTCCCATGGAGATTCCAATCAGGGGGGACCTGCTGTCCCAGGTAGAGGGCACGATTTTTCACCCTCGGCCGGAGTTGTGGAAACTGTGGGCCTGGCTTCTGAGGGGGCCAGGCTCATAGAATCCGGGCTCTCGACTGAGGTCGTTGAGACCATTCTCCATTCCAGAGCCCCTTCCACGAGAAGACTGTATGCGCTGAAATGGAAATTATTCTCCACCTGGTGTGGTGAGCGTCAGTTAGATCCTGTTAACTGCCCTGTTGGTTCAGTTCTCGATTTTCTGCAAGACCGTTTCTCTGCTGGATTATCTCCTTCCACCTTAAAAGTTTATGTGGCGGCTATATCGGCCTACCATACCCCTCTGGGGGGTACTTCTATTGGGAGAGATCCTCTGATTACTCTTTTTCTCCGTGGTACATTGAGGTTGAGACCTGCACTGCACTCTAGGGCACCGGCTTGGGATTTAGCCATTGTACTTGAAGGTCTGGCTCTGGCTCCCTTCGAGCCTATTGAAGAGGTTTCAGAAAAATTCCTCACTTTGAAAGCGTTATTTCATCTATCAAGAGAATTGGAGATTTGCATGCCCTGTTGGTTGCTCCTTCATGTCTGGAATTTGCACCTGGTATGGTGAAAGCATTTCTATACCCTAGACCGGGTTATCTTCCTAAGGTCCCAGTTAATGTTGGGGGCCCAATAGTGCTGCAGACCTTTTATCCTCCACCTTTTAATACCCCAGATCAGGAACAACTGAACCTGTTATGTCCAGTTCGGGCATTGGATGCCTTCGTTCACAGAGCTGCCCTGTGGCGTAAGTCAGAGCAATTATTTGTATGTTTTGGGTCACTCAGAAGAGGGTGATCTAAACAGGTTATGAGCAAATGGATAGTCGAGGCTATTTCATTAGCTTATGAAGCGGCCGGTCAGCCTTCACCTATGGCTGTACGGGCCCATTCTACTAGGAGTATGGCGGCCTCTACGGCCTTAATTTCGGGGGTTTCCCTTCCTGATATTTGTAATGCGGCAGGATGGTCCTCTCCGCATACATTTGTCAGGTTTTATGACCTTGACCTCTCCACTCCAGGGGTGAGGTTGCTTGCTTCTTATCGAGGTTGCGAGGGCAGGGGCGAGGTTGCTTGCTTGCCCGTTCTGTATGTGCGCTGGACTTCATACAGAACGGGCATTTGTCACTATGGCGTAGTGGGTATGGGGTTCCCACCGCGTCTCAAACGCAGCTCGAGTTCCCTTGAAAGGGAACGTCTCAGGTTACGTATGTAACCCTGGTTCCCTGATAGGGAACGAGACGCTGCGTTTGCCTGCCATACTTCCTGCATACCCTGATCAACTTGCTTCAGACTTTTCAGAAGCTGGCGCGGTCTGTTTGCAAGGGTGCTTTATAGTTTCCTGGTCTATGACGTCACCTATGACGTATCGGGCTTCCATTGGACTGATTTTACACGTGCTTCATGACGCAATCACGCAGAGCGTTCCCACCGCGTCTCAAACGCAGCGTCTCGTTCCCTATCAGGGAACCAGGGTTACATACGTAACCTGAGACGTTTCTGTGTGCGCGCGATTTGCACGTGATGCGCAAGCTATGTGTGTTACACTGCAGCAGCGCAATAGTTTGGAACAGCGATTAACATACGTGTTCAGTAAGTTGTTTAAAACATGCATTTACCCGATCAATTTTGAGCATCCAGATTTTATAATCAAACATATCTTGTGGAGCTCTCCCAGAATATGCATTTATTTGTCATTTTAACTGTTGAAAACGGAGCGTAAAAGTAGACTTCAAAGATTTCTTATCCTGACTTGTTCGACGTCAAGCTTAAAGCGTCATGGCAGAGCATTAAAGTCAATTAGTCTGTGCATCCCCTAGTATATACTAGGTCTGTCAAAATTGCTCAAAAATGACGTTCGAATATTCACTCTAAAAAAATGCATATATTCGAACTATTCGAACATTTGGTTGCGCATTTTGTCAATGACGCATTACGTCAATAACAGGACAAATTAATACAAAGAGACAACTACTTGTATAGGTAGTTTATTTAACATATTTGACAACGTATTACCTACACACAAAACAAGTAAATCAACTAATGGCCAAGACCGCAGACCTCACTCTCACTCGCTTACTCGCAGGCTCTCTTTCTCTCTCTCGCCCTCGCCCTCACGCTCTCTGCACATAACGGTTTAAATGAACAACAACAATAAACAAATGTAGAGTGCTGATCAAGAGTTTTGTGCAAGCAATTTAAGGTTGCGACTCTTGTCTCAAATATAGCAGGCTTCATTCAGTGATTGAAACAAATATTATTAACATTAATTGAAGTTTTACAGTATATTAAACCGACATTGAACGCTCAGAGCGAGCTGTGCTGTGGTGTGGTAAACAGAACTTTTCCTTGACATGACACGGTAAATAATCAAACCAGTGGAAGCCTGCAGTGCATGAAACTGCTTTATCTAACCTACCTTATTCATGCAATATCTATTTAGTCAGTACAGTAAGCCTATAGTAATGTTCCCTCAGGCAGCCTGCCCACTCGCAGTGCCCACTCTGCTACCGCGGGCGTGTTTTTCCACATTCGAATATTAATTTTTTTAGTATCGAATTTCAGATTTTTAAAACTATTCGAATATATATTCGAATTTAGAATATTCGTTGACAGCCCTAGACTAGTATATACACATGAGGCCTGGGAGTGATCTCACTTGACTTGTGCTAATAATCCACTTAGAACATCTTAAGTAGTGCATAGCAACATAATAATAATTTGTTACATTTATATAGCGCTTTTCTGGGTACTCAAAGCGCTTTACATGAAGGGGGGGAATCTCCTCAACCACCACCATGCAAAAATTCGCTCTAAACTCATACGCAACACCATAAAACATAAAACCACTCAGGTTAATAACCGCATAACACCATACAACTCACAACGTTTTAACAACCACATAGAAACACCTTAAACGTCTTGGTTACGTATGTAACCCTAGTTCCCTGATAGGGAATGAGACGCTGCGTCAAACGCTTTGGGAACGCCCCTGCGTTGTGCGTCATGAAGCACGTATGGAATCAGCCCAATGGAGAGATGAAACGTCATAGGCGGGTGACGTCATCGACCAGGAAACTACAAAGCACCCCAAAAACACAAGCGCATTAGCTTCTGATAGGCCTGAAGGAAGCGCTAACGGGAGTGCCGGGAGTATGGCGTAACGACGCAGCGTCTCGTTCCCTATCAGGGAACTAGGGTTACATACGTAACCGAGACGTTCCCTCGGTTCGAGCTTCGAGCTGCGACAAAAACGCTGTGGGAATGCGAATACCCACGTCGCCATAGGACCAAATGACCGCCATGTGAGAACTAGCGCACAGAGGACGAGAGCACCTGTGCCCCAGGGGTAGAGCTTAAGTCTAGGTCATAGAACTTAATAAAAGTATGCGGTGAAGACCATCCAGACGCATCACAAACATCACTCAGGGAAACTCCCGACAATAGAGCTTTGGAAGCAGCTATACTCCTGGTAGAGTGGGCTCGAACAGCCAAAGGTGAAGGCTGGTCAGCCGACTCATAAGCAAGTAAGATAGCCTCGACCACCCACTTGCTCATTCTCGGTTTAGACGCAGGACACCCTTTCCTGGGTGGCCCAAAACATACAAATAGTTGTTCTGATTTCCTCCACAGGGCAGCTCTGTGGACATAAGCGTCTAATGCCCTAACAGGGCAGAGTAAATTAAGTTTCTCCTGGTCCGATGACATAAATGGAGGAGTACAGAAAGCCTGCAGAACCGTAGGTCTAACGACATTAGTTGGGACCTTGGGAACGTACCCTGGTCTAGGATGCAGAAAAGCTTTAACCATGCCAGGCGAAAATTCCAGGCACGAGGGTGAAACCGACAGAGCCTGCAAATCTCCGATTCTTTTTAGTGAGGAGATAGCAAGTAGAAAGATAGTTTTAAAAGTGAGAAACTTCTCAGTAACTTATTCGATAGGTTCAAAAGGAGCTAGGGAAAGACCTTCTAATACAATGGCCAGATCCCAGGTCGGCACCCTCGTACGAACTGCTGGCCTCAGCCTCAAAGTGCCACGGAGGAAACGAGTTTTAAGCGGGTGTCTCCCAAGAGAAACTCCACTGAAAGGGACATGGTAAGCAGCTAGTGCCGCCACATACACCTTTAGTGTGGAGGGGGATAACCCTGTGGAGAAGCGCTCCTGCAGGAATTCCAGCACTGCACCCACTGGGCAGTTAACTGGGTCCTGCATGTGTTCTCCACACCAAGAAGTGAAAAGTTTCCACTTCAAAGCATAAAGCTTCCTCGTGGATGGAGCTCTGGAGTGAAGAATGGTCTCAACAACCTCGGTTGAGAGACCAGAGTCTATGAGCTGGGCCCCCTCAGAGGCCAAGCCCACAGTTTCCACAATTCTGGGCGGGGTGAAATATCGTGCCGCCCGCCTGAGAGAGTAGATCCCTCCTGACCGGGAGCTCCAAAGGAGAGCCGTCCAGGCGAGAAATCAGGTCCGCAAACCTTACTCGGGCCGGCCAGAACAGGGCTACTAGTAGTAGGCTGACCCCGTCCCGGCGGACCCTCTCCAGAACACCTGGTAACAGAGCAATTGGGGGAAAGGCGTACAGACGTGACCTCGGCCACGGCTTCACCATAGCGTCCAACCCCAGGATGGATGACTGATGGAGAACCACAGATGACAATGCGTGGTCTCCTTGGAAGCGAATAGGTCCACCTCGGCGCGACCGAAACTCAACCAAAGGAGCTCCACCACCTCGGGGTGGAGTCTCCATTCCCCTGGCCTCGGCCCGTGCCTCGACAGGGAGTCTGCTACCACATTCAAATACCCAGGAAGATACATTGCTCTTAGAGATAGTAGCTTCCCTTGGGACCACAGGAGGATCTGACGGGCCAACTTGTAAAGCCGGCGAGACCGCAGGCCCCCCTGATGATTTATATAAGAGACCACCGACGTGTTGTCTGATTGAACTAACAAATGATGACCTCTCAGGTCTGCTAGGAAGTGTTTCAGAGCCTGAAACACAGCCAACATCTCTAGACAATTTATATGCCACGATAGATGATGGTCCTGCCACAGACCTTGGGCTGGACGACCACTCATGACCGCCCCCCACCCTGTGAAGGAAGCATCTGTCGTTAGCGTTATGCGACGTCAAAGAGCCCCCAGCACAGGACCTTTGGATAGGAACCAAGTTTCTCTCCACATGACCAGAGCACGAAGGCAGCGCCGCGTGACTTTGATCGTGCGGAGCGGATTTTCCCTCGGGGAGAATCCCTTGGCCCTGAGCCACCACTGTAGCGGTCTCATGTACAACAGGCCGCAAGGTATAACGTTGGACGCTGCAGACATCAGACCCAACAGTCTCTGAAACTGCTTCACAGTGAGTAGGTGGCCTAGCTTTACTTGTTTCACAGCTGAGAGAATCGAAGCGATGCGGGCCGGAGAGAGTCGTGCCCGCATCGAGACCGAATCCCAAACGACAGAAAAGTGGTCTTCTGGGAAGGAGATAATACACTTTTCTTTGCATTCAGCCTCAACCCCAACTTTCTGATATGAGGAACTTCCTGTGTTGTGGAAGGATGGAAATGTGGAAGTATCCGTCCTTTAGATCTATCGTGACAAACCAGTCCTCGGATCTGATTTGAGACACGATCTGCTTGATAGTGAGCATCTTGAATTTTAGCTTCCCTACCGAGCGATTCAATAGGCGCAGGTCTTATATTGGACGCAACCCCCCATCCTTCTTTGGAACGATGAAATATCGCTGTAATAACCTGACTCCAAACTGGGAGGAGGAACCCGTTCTATAGCCTCCTTTTGAAGGAGCGTTTTTACCTCTTGTTCCATTACCAGAGCTTGCTCGGGGCCCACCACTGTGTGCAGAACCCCTCTGAATTTTGGTGGACAACACCTGAACTGTCTGCATGACCCAATGAGATATTTTTGGAAGGCTTTTCCACTCTGCCAGAAAATCTACTAAGGGTACCAGTCTCTCGAGACTGGCCTCTGGTGTAACTTGAGCAGCAAACGCAGCACGCTGTAACGGCGCACCGGCAGGGAACAACTGGTCTAACTGCTCTGAGACCCTTCTCAGAGGGAGCGAGCATCCCTCGGGAAAGCGCTCGCTGGGACCGTCTGCGCCCCGGCATGAAGGCGGGGTTGGCAGAACGAGCCCCTGAGGGCACCGAGGAAGAATGGGCACCGTAAAAAGAGGTGAACACCTTTCCGCCTCGGTGGGGACCACCCTCAGTATCCTGAACGCCTTGGCGTCAGGACTTCTTCTTAGCCGAAGCCTTCTTAGCCAATATAACTGTCCTCAGATCAGTTCTATTGCTAGAAGGCTTCGGCTGAGAGTGTCGCGGCTGAGCCCACTGTCCAGCAGGGGGAGCACGAGACGCGACACTCTGCCTCTAATGCGCTCTATGTGATGAGCTCGTAGACGGCCGGGGCTGCTCCCGCCCAGCAGCCCCAGGGACGTGAACTTTTAGGGGAAGAAACTTCTTAAAAGCTGCCGTTTGTTTCTTCTCTTCCTGGAATTTGTCGATAACCGAATTCACCGCATCACCAAACAAACCCAGGGGAGAGAGAGGAGCGTCTAAAAGAAAAGCCTTTTCTTTCTCTTTTATATTCGCTTGATTTAGCCATAAATGTCTTTCTGCGGCCACCAGAGCTGCCATAGAACGACCCACTAGCTTGGCCGATTCTCTGGTGGCACGCAGGGATAAATCAGCAGCCTGACGTAGTTTGCGAACACGTGACGGCAAAAATCTCTCATCTAATTTTGATTTAGAAACAGACTCCAGTCTAGTCACTGGCCACTAGATACTGAGTTTTTCAACAGCTCTTGTCAGAACCTCCATTAGCTCATCACTTTCGGGAGTGTGGGGTGGCGAATCCTCCACATCTCCCTCAACACTAACAACATCCGGATCCTCAGAACTGGATAGTTGCAGTGTTGGTGCCTCAGCCCGAGCGGAAGAAACCGCAGCGCGTGCTTCCGAACCCGGGTCTGAGGCACTGGATCTCACAGGTGAAGGGAGAGATAAGGCAGCGCCCGTCTCAACCCCCGCTGAGAGATCCATCTGCGATACCCACGATAAGCGCCGCCGCTCTGCCTCGGCAGAAGCGGGACCCGAACCGCAGGGAGCGCCCACCGAACCGCTCTCGTCAAAGAGCGCCCGGCGGGAGCGGGGCGTCCTTAACGGCAGACGCTCGCAATGCTCACAGTCAGTTCCCTCGAGAGCTGACTGGGCATGCTGCACTCCCAAACAAACAAAGCAAAGATCGTGTGTATCCCCGCCCGTTAGATAGCGCGAGCAGGGAGGAACACACTTCTTAAACTGTTGTTCGTCTGCCATTCTCTCAATATATAATATAAATTGTTTGTGTGGTGCAGAGTATGTAAAGACAGACAATATCACACAGGGACAGATTCACATGTAGCGCGACTGAAGGCACAGAAGCTAATGCGCTTGTGTTTTTGGGGTGCTTTATAGTTTCCTGGTCGATGACATCACCCGCCTATGACGTTTCATCTCTCCACTGGGCTGAATCCATACGTGCTTCATGACGCACAACGCAGGGGCGTTCCCACAGCGTTTGACGCAGCTCGAAGTTCCCTTGAAAGGGAACCTCACTCCGAACTCCTTAGCAACCTCATAGCAACAAACTAAAAACATGCAAAACTTTTTAGCAACTGCATAGAATCATGTTAACTCCACTCAGAAAATCTTAGCAACCACATGACAATGCTCTTGCAACCACCCACAACCCCCTTAGTATCATAGCAATGGTTTTCATCTTAAAATGTCCTCATTCCATAATAAAAATCAACATACTGATTGTATCTGTTGGAAAGTACTCTGGCAGGCAGCAAAATGTCTGATTTCAGTGGCTTGACTTGAATGTGCATTCACACAAATGTCTCTTTTTACTCTCATAAACCATAAATGGCGGTTTTGAAGGAGTTGGCTGTAGTGCAGAGCTCAAAACCTTATTTTCATTGATGGTCTCTCTCCCTTTCTCTAGATTCTGTGAGGTAGCCAAAGAGAACGGAATGGATATCTTCCGTGTTTTTGACTCCCTGAATTATATTCCCAACATGCTTTTGGGGATGGAAGCTGCAGGGGCGGCGGGAGGTGTGGTGGAGGCGGCCATTTCTTACACGGGAGACGTCTCTGACCCCATGAGACAGAAATACTCACTGGAGTACTATCTGAAGCTAGCCAATGAGCTAGTTAAGGCTGGAACACACATACTGGCTATTAAGGTAGATCACGTGTACATGGAAACTACAGTATTGTCCTGACAATCATGTTCAACACTGACAAAAGCAGAGGTGAAGGATTTGCCAATATAACCACTGTTTTGTGTGTCAGAACTTAGGAAATAGCATGGTTTTTTTTTGGCAGTTAATCAAGGATGTAATGACTAAAGACAATGAGAGTAATACTCATTCTAGCTCTGTTATTTCTGTTACTTCTCTCTATTGCTTTGTTGATCTGCTGTAATGATACAGTGATTATTATAATCTGATTTTCTTTTCTTTGGGGTTCTCTTAAGTTGTTAAAAGCAGCTCTTCTCTCTTTTCTTCTCAGGACATGGCTGGCCTGCTGAAGCCTGAAGCCAGCCGTTTATTGATTGGAGCATTGCGGAACCGTTTCCCAGACATCCCCATCCACGTTCATACTCACGATACGGCAGGTGCAGGAGTCGCGGCAATGTTAGCCTGTGCACAAGCAGGTGCAGATATAGTGGATGTAGCAGTTGACTCAATGGCTGGCATGACCTCTCAACCGAGCATGGGTGCCATCGTAGCCTGCACCAGAGGAACCAAACTTGATACTGGTGAGTGGACAAGAATCGTATAAAGGTGCGGTTGACTAAATTTCACAAGCAAAAAATTATCACAAGCTCCAATGCTCCATTATCAGTTATTTATCAATGCACAGCTCACTATGCACTTTTCTTTTGGTCAGTGCAGAAAATTCACTTGACCAACTTTAACTCTAGCTAGATCTGTATAAAGAACTTTAATAACTATTCAAATTCTAAGAACATGTCAGAGCCTTAGGCTAGTAGGCAGTGCTCTTGACTATTGCATCACAGCACTTCCTGAGTTCTGGCTTGAGGCCCTTTCCTGATCAGGTTCCCGTCTCTTGTCTCCTATCACCTCCTGTCTTTCCTTCTGTCAAATAAAGTCATAAATGTGTGTGATCAGTGCGTCGAGAACGCACATACATGGTTTGTTTGCGCATCAATATAACAAACTCACACATGTTCACTGTACGACTCCTGTATGTCACCGCAATCGTCTTTACCTTGATTGAAATCCTCATGCATCAAAACTTTACTAGCGAGATGCTGGTTTGATTTATCCAGCAGAGAAACCTAGTTTGCGTATCATTTGGCCATAGAGCGCAGGGCTTGTGCTCTTCAGAAACTATCACAGAATATGATAGACGTCGTGTTTTAAAGTGAAACACACGCACTGGAATGAACAATTCACTGAAAACATAACTTGAGTCTATATTCTCTTTGCCATGTCTCTCTGCCATTCAAAAGTTTGGGGTTGTTAAGGCTTTTTTTTTCATATTTTTGAAAGAAGTCTATTATGATCAAGAATACAGTGAAAACAGTTATATTTAGTAATATTATTACAGTTTTCTTTTTTAATGTTTAAAATGTAATAGATACATGTGTTGGCATAGCAACATTTTCAGCATCAAATAATCCAGTCTTCAGTGTCACCTAATATATATATATATATATATATCAGAAATTATTCTAATATTCTGGTTTGGTACTCATGTAAAATTTCTTATTTTTCTTGTTATTGCTGAAAACAGTTGTCCTGCATAATATTCTTTTGTGTAAACTTGATATTTTTATCAGAATTCTGAATGAATAGAAAGCTATATAAACTCGGGGTGGCAATGGCTCAGTGGTTCATGTAGGTTGTCTACAAACCGGAAGGTTGGTGGTTCAATCCCCGGTTCCACTTGACCAAGTGTCGAGGTGTCCATGAGCAAGACACCTAACCCCAGCTGCTCCCGACGAGCTGGGTGGCGCCTTGTATGGCTGACACCGCCGTCGGTGTGTGAATGAGTGAATGAATGGGTGAATGTGAGGCAAAATGTAAAGCGCTTTGTTGGCCATTGGGTCTGTGAAAGCGCTACATAAATGCAGTCCATTTACCATATGAACAAACTTTTATTTTAAAATCAATTAATTATGATTAATCGATTTGACAGCACTAATAAATATATATATATAAACACACACACACAAATTGTCAGCTTTGTAGTTTTGTCGGTTAATTCCACTACTGTCATGGCACAGCAATGTTAAAAATATTGAATAGTGCTGAGCAAGTTAGTTCAAGTGAGAACAAACATTTAGTAAAACGTTTACGTTTTCATAGATTGTGTTTTTGGCATAGGTCAGTACATGTGCAGTTTTCATTCAACAGGCTGCCCATGGTCAGTTAATTCGGCTCAAGTGACAGTCAGGCTCAATTGATAAATGATGTCTAATTAGTCAAGTCGCTGAGCTCATTAATCAAGGGACTCAGCAGGGCCTGTCGTCAAATATCAATACATTTGTACTTTTATACACTTAGTGTGCTGTAGTGTATGTGTGCTTTACTCTCTGTGTAAGTGTGATAATTGCTGTGTTCTGAGAGGTGTGTTAAACAAAAGGAATGTGTTGACACACAATGGACAAAGACTAATGACAGCAAAAAAAAGAGATGTAGAGAATCTTTCCTCTCCTTTCCCCCATTTTGTTTTTAACTGCACTTACACATTTCCCCATCCTCCACTTCATTACTGTCAAAGTTAAGTCATACCTTCTCTGCCCAGTCTTTCTCTCCCTCTCTTCACCTCCTCTATCCCCCCAATACGGTTCCTTAGAGGCAGAATGGTTAGGTAATGGCCGCTGCACTTTGGTTTAAAATTCTCCAGAGTCTAATCTTATGTTCTTGGACGATTTTTCATGTAACCACATCATACACAACGATCTGTCAATGTCTCTCTGTAAACACTGAGATACCAATTGAGATACCAATTTTAACCTGATGGGTGAAAGATGAAAAACAGAGAAAGATTATGGAAATAAATTAAAAGCATAATAAGAGAAAATTCTATTTTTGACATTGAGACAAAATTGGTGGATTTCTGTTGACACAAAAATATTTGCACAAATATTCTGTCCAGTTTTCTCATTGTTGCCTTGTCCAAAGAAATTTTGCATGCTAGTGTGACCGTCCTTTTATTCCAAGACATAAAGTGCTGTGCAAATGTCCATTTGCTGGTTGGATCCTGGTCAGGGCAAAGCAGATTTAACTCTTGATCCGACGTCGGAGGACAGAAGGCCTGCAGAACAATAGGCCCCGCAACATTAGTGGGGACCTTAGGGAAATAACCTGGCCTAGGGTGGAGAAAGCCCTTCACCATACCAGGTACAAATTCCAGGCACAAAGGAGCTACTGACAGGGCTTGCAGTTTCCGATTCTTCTGAGAGACGAGATGGCAAGAAGGAACACAGCCTGAAGGGGAGGAACTTTTTTGAAACCTCTTCAGTAGGCTCAAAGGGAGCCATAGAAAGGCCTTCCAATACAATGGCCAAATCCCAGGCCCTCACTCTGGTGCGTACTGCAGGTCTCAGCCACAAGGTGCCATGCAGGAAACCTAAAGACACACCACCCAATGGAGTGTGGCAGGGATGGAAATTAGCACCCGCCACCAGCCAAATGCGGGTGATTTTGTGTTGTGGCGGGTAAACCGTGGCGGGTAAATAAAAATAGCATACTGTTTCACCCGGACGGCGGACACTTTTAGAGGAGGCACACCTTCAACACCCGTGCGCTTCTTCCGTCGAGGCTCGACGAGGGAAGAAAACGTTGGAGCACGAGAGGCGGTTTGCCGTTAGCCGCAAGTGCATGGTGTATTTTTAGGGCGGGGTAGCTCTCTTGTGTCGTAAAGAGCTAGCCGCGCGCTTCTTCCGTCGAGGCTTGAGCGCGAGAGGTGAGAGCTAGCCACGAGCGCATGATGTAAATATGACAGAACAGGCATACCGTAAAACTTCAAATAATAGCCCGGGCTTTTATTTTCCCAAATCGTCGAACTGCACCGGTTTGTATTTGAGACAGGCGTTTATAATTTAGTGTTGAGATGTTGTTCCTAGAGTCTCTAATCACTAAAAATCCCCAAATGCTCCACGTTAAACTGCGGTCTTCCGACCTTTTACTATCGTGTCAATTGATTTTGATTAATATGTGCGAGGGAGAGAGAGCAGGACAGCACTCATGTTGTTTGAAGACGTGAGAGTGCGCGCGCGTGGCTGGGGCTGAGCTCTCTCTCTCTTGCTCTGCTCTGCTCGTTTGCGCCCTGTCAAGCGCAGCAGTCATTCTATTCTACATCACTCACTGATCAAAAAAGGCTTTGGCGGCGCCAAAGAGCGGACGATCTGACGGGTTTTAGAAGATTAAATACAACCCGAAACTAAAAAAGCCTTTATTTACCCAAACCTGACGCCACACCAGGCGTGTAAAAGAGACAGGCCTGGGACTTGGGACTTGGGGCTGGGGCTATGCACTTGCGGCTATTGGGACTTGGCTATTTTTTTAAGTTTTACCGTACTCTCGCAGAGAGAGCAACCGCCAGCATAGAGTGCGGTTTAGCATCGGTTAAGTTTTTTTTAATCTGCCCTACTCATTTAACGAAATGTATATCAGTTCATGGTTTGTGTGTATAAGAGAGAAAGAGAAAATGTCAGTATTTCATTGAGACTTGAGAATAAATAAACTGGTTAAGTATTGTAGATCTTGTATTAATTTCCACATGCAGTTACACATTGTCGGTTAAAAACAAGAAAGTGGCTGGTAAAAACATTGAGTGGCTGGTAGATTTTGAAATCCACCAGCCACAGTGGCCGGTGGACAAAAAAGTTAATTTCCATACCTGGAGTGTGGTAAGCAGCTATGGCCACCACCTATACCTTTAAGGTGGAGGAGGATAACCCTGCGGAGAACCACTCCTGCAGGAACTCCAGCACTGTACCAACAGGGCAGTTAACTGGGTCCAGCTGGCGCTCTCAATTTAATTGATATTAATACTAGTGTAGAACATTGCATAGAAACTGTGTCTATTCCTCGTTTACTAAGATCAAATAATAAATCTACTACGGGATCTAGAAAAAATCGAATTGTTATTAAAATAAAAAATCTCGCTATTAGTGAACAAAAACAATTTCTAAAGCTAGGTCTTCTAAACATTAGATCGCTCACACCTAAGGCGGTTATTGTAAATGAAATGGTCACAGATAATAATTTCGATGTTCTGTGCCTTATTGAAACCTGGCTTAAAACAAATGATTATTTCGGTCTAAATTAGTCTACTCCGCCAGGATACTGTTAGAAGCATGAGCCCCGTCTGATCGGTCGTGGCGGCGGTGTTGCAACAATCTACAGAGATATCCTTAATGTTACTCAGAAAACTCGTCATAGGTTTAATTCGTTTGAAGTACTTTTGCTTAATGTTACGCTCTTAGATGTAAGAAACAAATCCCTATTATCTCTAGCATTGGCTACCGTATATAGACCTCCAGGGCCTTACGCCGATTTCCTAAAAGAGTTTGCTGACTTTCTATCAGATCTTTTGGTCAACGTCGATAAAGCATTAATTGTTGGAGATTTTAACATACACGTAGATAATTTAAATGATGCGTTAGGGGCTGCGTTTACAAATTTATTAAACTCCTTCGGGGTCAAGCAAAACGTCACCGGACCAACTCATCGTCTTAATCATACACTCGATTTAATTATATCATATGGAACCGATCCAACCGATATAGATATCATTCCACAAAGTGATGATGTCACTGACCATTACATGGTAACTTGCATATTAAGTACTGCTGTAATATGCCATGCTGCGCCACGTTATCGACCAGGTAGAACAATTCTTCCATCCACCATAGATCATTTCTCAAATAGCCTATCTGATCTGTCTCAGCTGCTGCCTGAACCCAAACAAACAGATGAACTAGATGAACTAACTAGCACTATGAGCACCATTCTCTCTAGAACATTGGATATTGTTGCACCCATTAAATTAAAAAAGGTCAGAGAAAAAAAGTATAGCACCATGGTACAATAATACTACGTATGTTTTAAAGAGAGAAACCCGTAATTTAGAGCGTAAATGGAAAAAACTAATTTAGAGGTCTTTAGAATCGCGTGGAAAGACAGTATGTCACGTTATAAAAAGGCCCTTAAAACGGCCAGGGCTGAGCACCTCAGCAAATTAATAGAAAACAACCGAAATAATCCAAGGTTTTTATTTAATACCGTGGCTAGACTAACAAATAAACAGACATTGTCTGAACAAAAGACCTCGTTACGGTTTAGTAGTAATGATTTCATGAACTTCTTCATCGAGAAAATTGAAAGCATCAGAATCAAAATCGTAAACTTTCAATCTTTACTCGCGCCTTATAATTCAGCCGCAATTATCACCCCGCAAGAACAATTACAATGCTTTACAACCATAGAACAAAAAGAGTTAAATAAACTTATCACTTCATCTAAAAGAACAACGTGTTTATTAGATCCTATACCAACTGAACTACTGAAAGAAGTGTTACCTATAGTGGAAGAGCCTCTTCTCAATATTATTAACTCATCTTTATCTTTAGGTCATGTTCCAAGAACGTTCAAGCTGGCTGTTATAAAACCTCTTATTAAGAAACCACATTTAGATCCAAATAACCTAGCAAATTACAGACCCATTTCGAATCTTCCATTTATGTCAAAAATATTAGAAAAAGTTGTGTTCAGTCAACTCTGCTCTTTCTTGCAAGAAAACGACATCTATGAAAAGTTTCAGTCTGGATTCAGGCCACATCATAGCACTGAAACTGTGCTTGTTAGAATCACAAATGATTTACTTTTAGCTTCGGACCAAGGCTGTATCTCAGTACTAGTTTTACTTGATCTTAGTGCTGCGTTCGACACTATAGATCACACAATACTCTTAGATCGACTACAAAATTACATTGGTGTTCAAGGACAAGCATTAAGCTGGTTCAGGTCATACTTAGCTGACCGCTACCATTTCGTCTACTTAAATGGAGAAAAATCGATCATAACTTCGGCAAACTATGGAGTGCCGCAGGGATCTGTGTTAGGCCCTTTATTATTCTCAATATATATGCTGCCACTTGGTAATATTCTAAGGAAACATGGAATTAGTTTCCATTGTTATGCTGATGAAACTCAAATATATATTTCATCACGGCCAGATGAATACGCTAAATTATCCAAATTGACAGATTGTGTTAAAGATATAAAAGATTGGATGACGCGTAATTTTCTTTTATTAAATCCAGACAAGACAGAGGTAATACTTATCGGTTGTAAAAACCGTCCACAAAACCTTTCACAGCACGACTTTAACATAGTAGGATGCCCTGTTACTTTATCCGCTACAGTAAAAGACCTGGGTGTTACATTAGACTGCAACCTGTCTTTTGAAAAGCATATTTCATATGTTACAAAAACAGCCTTTTTCCACCTTAGAAACATTGCTAAGCTACGTAATATGCTATTAGTCTCTGATGCAGAAAAGTGGGTTCATGCATTCATGACCTCGAGACTAGATTACTGTAATGCTTTATTAGCTGGTTGTCCTGCATCTTCAATAAACAAGCTACAGTTAGTGCAAAATGCAGCCGCTAGAATTCTTACTAGATCAAGAAAATATGATCATATAACACCGATTTTATCATCACTTCATTGGTTACCTATAAAGTTCCGTATTAATTACAAGGTATTGCTTTTGACTTATAAAGCTCTAAATGGTTTAGCTCCAGTCTATTTAACGGATCTTCTATCGCCCTACAATCCATCGCGCTCTTTAAGATCACTTAATTCGAGGCTTCTGATCATTCCTAGGATATCCAGATCCACCAAAGGAGGCAGAGCATTTTCACATTTAGCTCCGAAGCTCTGGAATAGCCGTCCTGATATTGTTCGTTGCTCAGACTCGCTCTCACAGTTTAAAACTAGACTGAAGACGCATCTATTTAGCCAGGCATTCATATAAATTTTTTATCTTACAGTTACTGTAAATTCGGCCTCTAGTTCATAAACGCCAGAGGAGAACTGGCCCCCGACTGAGCCTGGGTTCTTATCACGTTTTACAATGGTGACACTGTTTGGTCTGGGTGGTCTCTTATGCTAACCAAAGCTGCATTTGTTTTGATTGTTTAAAAAATGTAATATTGTAAAAAACAGTATTATTTTTTCTATTTAAATATTTTTAAAATGTAATTTATTCCTTTGATGGCAAAGCTGATTTTTTAGCAGCAGTCTCAAATGATCCTTCAGAAATCATTCTAATATGCTGATTTGGTTCTCAAATAACATTCTTATTTCTGATGAATGTTTTTGTGATAATTTTTTTTTTACTAGAAAGTAAAAAAATAAAAACAGCATTTTGAAATAGAAGTATTTTTGTAACATTGTAAATGTCTTTACTGTCACGTTTGATCAATGTAATGCATCCTTGCTAGAAAAGAAACATTCTTTTTTTTTCTTCTAATCTTATTTAGCCCAAACTTTTTGGTAGTGTATCAGTTTCCATCAAAATATGAAGCAAATATGAATATGTTTTTTTAACCTTATAACCTATAGTTAACCTTATAACCTATAACCTATAGTAATTAGATTTTTTTCTTGAGAACCACATTTTTTCCTTGAGAAAGCGAGCTTTAAAAAAAAATACTATACTATATAAACTAGTAGACTAGTCATTTTTTATGACCCATCCAAAAAATTAGATGCGAAAAATACTAGAAATTGTGTGAGATTACAATTGAGTATATAGCACATGGGCATATGTGTTTGTGTGTTAAGTACATAGTTTTTTATTCATGGGCGCATCTGTTGAGGTAATTGGTCACAGTAGACGTCTAGTTTCCTGAAGATCCCTTTTTCCCTCTCATCACTCTCTCTTACTGCCATTGGTTTTCTCTCTAGTGTATTGCACTGGTTAATTTAGTTGCCAGTGTAGCAGGCTAGCACAGGTAAAGATTTAGCTCACTGTATCTCTGCCTGAACTGTTAGAGCCATTTGTTATTAATGCCACACACACACACACATTTATTGTACCACTTTCATTCTTTGTTCATTTCTTTTCTTTTAGTTTTATGTTTTTATAGTGTATATTTTTGTCTGTATTGTCCTGACTAGCTGCCCTGCCATTGCTTTGTGTGCTCAAGCTGAGCTCCATATTTTGCGTTTTTCTCTCTCTCTCCCCCTCTTTTCTCTTTTCCTTTATAGCACACATATTCTCTCCCATTTTTCCCTCCCTTCAGGCTTTTTTATTCACATCTTCTAATCTTTCCCTTTATTTCGTGTTTTAACTCGTTCTCTTCTGCCTACACTCATCTGTCCCTATATTTTTGTTTTCCTTCTGCATCTGTAAGTTCTTTTTCTTCCATTTCCATGTTTTTCTATGCGGTCTTCAAGCCCACCGCTTCCACTAACACTTCTCTCTCATATTCCATCTGTCACTTTTTCTCTCCATCTCTTGTTTAAATGGAAAGACACACTCACTTCCACAATCAAACCTCTTATCCATATGCAAGCCCTTTGTGTTCACTTTTAAATGTCTCTCTGCTTTGTCTTCAGTCTTCTCTTTTTCTCTTTCTTTCTCTCCATCTCTTACACACTCACACACACACACACAAACACACAATGTGAAAGTTGTGAAAGTTGAATGCCACGATTTGTTTTAGAGCCGTGTCTTAAATCTGCTGTAAGCATTTTTCTTAGAACATCATGCATAAAATATCCCTAATACCTGACAGATATCACTGAAATGGGTGCCTTGGGAAATCACACTTTTCTCTGTGATAGCCCAAAGCTCTGTCGACAAAAAAAAAAAAAAAAATCAACCAATCAGAAAACTGGTCCATATTGTACTGTCATTTATAGCTCATGCAAGCACACATAAATACATACTTCATATGTTCATAAATGCAGAGTCATTTCGGGGGCATTTAGGGCCATTTATCTACTAGTGACACATTAGAGAATGATAGAGTTCAGCACACGATGTACATTGACATTGCTTAATGGATTGGTTACTATATTGTCTATTGGAGTGATGCAAACCCAGTGGGAACATTATAATAGCAGAGAGCTTCTCACTTATGAAGTGTGTGTGTGTGTGTGCGTGCGTGCGCGTGCGCGTGTGCGTGTGCGACGTGTGCGTGTGCGTGTGCGTGTGCGTGTGTGTGTGTGTGTGTGTGTGTGTGTGTGTGGCGCCTGAAGACAGGAAAGATGATTATTGTGGCATCAGGTTTAATTAAATCCACATTGATTATTACTGTCTGACTTTATGCAGGGTCTTTATTGATGGATTGATGGTGTGTTTTGAGATGTGTCAAATTAGGACAGCAATATCAGTCAGTCAAATGTTTCTAGCAAAAGAGAGAGAGAGAGAGAGAGCTTCTAACACCAACACTTAAATGCATCTGAAAGGACAGGGTGATTAATTGCACTGAATTAATACTTTCAGCCCAGTCATTTCCATATTTAATATATTTCTGTCTTTCCTATGTTTTAAATGACAACTTTACAGATGACTAAGTGGCTCTATTCACAAATTACTCTGAGCAGTCACTGTCTTGTTAAACAGATTTGAAAAGGCAGTCTTGAAATTCATATTATGAACATGGAATAGTTATGGTTAAATAATTGATATAGCCAAAACTGTGACCTGTACTTAATTTGCATGATTTTTGATCATTGCATTGCTTGTAAAAGTCCTACACTTAGTCTAAAAAAAGGATAATGTACAGTCAATACAGACCTCTGATCTGCATAGGGGCGATCATCGCCGTCTGGCTGACTGTACAGTATACATTTTCCTGCTAATTATGTGGCTACTTACCAAATAAATAAACAGACATGAAATATTGGTTATGTTTTACGTATGTAATAGGAGAACCAGCACCATTACCACAGCTATGTAGGAATTATTATTATTATATAATTTTTGGACATTTAACTTTTACTGTCAAAAATATTTATCATATTATAGATTAATAATATATTGTATAATATAAGAATGAGGTATAATTAAAAATATTTAAAAATCGAGCATTCTAGAGAGTCATGTAATAGAGCTCAACAGTCCCTGTCCACATTTAATATTGCGTTGGTTCCAAAAGATTTTTCATGCATTTCGACACTTGGGATTTAAAAAAAGCAAATACTCAACCAGCTTTGAGTTGATATTACAAACTTTGATTTGAAATAAAAACAAACAAACAAGAAATTCAGACAAAAAGACAATACAAAAAGATACAGAAATATAAGTAGTTATGAGTATAATGAAATTTCCAGTGCTTCATGGGCAGTCGCTGTAGAGCTCTTTTAGCAAATTTTGTTCACTACAGTTTTATGATTGGTCGATATTTATCTGCTGGATCATGTGCAGTGTCTTCACCAGCAATCATGCTGTTAAACATTTTTTTTAAATACATTGAAACGAAGGGGTGTCTTTTTTATTGAAAACTGGTGTCTTATAATAACATATATTGTTTTAATAAGCTGTCTGAAGTCATATGGCTTATTATATTACAGTGTTACAAACCTGCAATGTCACTGTCACACAGGTGTTTCTCTGGACAGAGTGTTTGACTACAGCGAGTACTGGGAAGTGGCTCGTGGTCTGTACGCTCCCTTCGACTGCACCGCCACAATGAAGTCTGGTAATGCAGATGTTTATGAAAATGAGATCCCAGGTGGCCAGTACACCAACCTTCACTTCCAGGCCCACAGCATGGGCCTCGGTAACAAGTTTAAAGAGGTGAAGAAAGCCTACGTTGAAGCCAACAAGCTGCTGGGAGACCTTATCAAAGTAAGCTCCAAAAATCTCATTTTGATTCCAAATGTGTCACCCAAATGTCTCTCTCTCTCTCTCTCTCTCTCTCTCTCTCTCTCTCTCTCTCTCTCTCTCTCTCTCTCTCTCTCTCTCTCTCTCTCTCTCTCTCTCTCTCTCTCTCTCCCTCTTTCTTTCTTTCTTTCTCTCTGTCCTTCTCTCCTCCTCCCCTGTTCCACATACTGAAGAGTGTCCTTGAAGGCGAGTGTGAATAAAGTGACTTTTTCTTTTCTATTGGATTTGCTGTCATTTAAATTCCACAAGTATATAATCACAGCTCTGTAATTTTTGTTCCTGTTGGTTCAAACCTAACAATTAACTTAAAACATAGAAATTATCTGCAGTGTACCCTAAACTTTACATGTAGACTAAATAACAATTTCATTGCGGGCACGCTTCATTCTTTCCTCTGTTCACGTTAAAATAATTACACTTTACAGAATTATTTTAGAGATGTTGGATGGATATTTCTAGTCAATGGGATGAGCTTACATCCTGTCACCATCCAGAATCTCTGTGACTAACAAGAACAACTTCTGCCACTTTCTGTCAGAGGAACAGTGTGATAGTGAGAGTTCTGGTTATCAGCTGATCTGCCATATAAACTGATACCAGCAGTCAGTGTCACCTGCCAATGTTGGCTTCTGCTGTGTTACATTCTGTCTCCTATGAGGCCAAATAAACCGATCAGCTGAAATGTGTCTGGCATCACTTGCTTCTGTATTTTGCTCAATGCAATCATTTATTTTGATTCTCCTAATAGAAGTTTCTGTTTAGCTCCAGTGTATCTGCATGTGATTGTTATTCAGTTCACCCTCTTTATTTTCTTTTTCTGCAAGTGCATTCCTGCCTGCACTCGTTTTTGTTGTTGTTTTTATTTTCACACCATCTCTCTCTCCAATTTAGTTCATGGGTTTGGGGAAAATGGGCTAGACTTTGGGAGTTTATATTAATTTTGCTATTGCCATATTCTCTCTCTCTCTCTCTCTCTCTCTCTCTCTCTCTCTCTCTCTCTCACGGAGCGTGGTGAGTGTGGATGTGAGTGGTAGCCGATTGTGGCTGGTAAGAGTGCTTTTTTCAAACTTTCAAAGTTTTTTGTTTGTGTGGTTTTTTTTGTTGTTGTTGAGGTATTTTGTTTTGTTTTGTTTTTGTGAGGATAGTCTGCTTCCAGCATTTTGCTGGGAAGCATGGCGACTCCAAACACAATGGCTTTTGAAAATTTTACTCGGCGTCATGGAGTGAAGATTGATTCAAACATTTATCATGTTATCTCGCAGGCAAGGTCTCTCGCTCTCTCCCTACGCGATACACGGTTTGGCGCTGGCGCACATGTTCCATCCATAGACTGTAAAAAAGATGGACGACGCTCCTTCGCTCTTTTCCATAGGAGAGAACTGAAGCCGCCAGTGTCCCGATATGGCGCTGACATCTTGGAACTTGAGTCTGCGCACTTGCGTTTTCGGGACCAGTCATGCGCAGTCGTGAGCAGGAAGTAAAGCCGCGAAATCAAGGCCCCGCCCTCACTCTCGCAGAATCAATCGCAAGCACACGCCCCTGCACTTTTCTTAAGTGGCCTCTATCTGCTCCGTTCCTCTCCAATGATGTCTGCTGATTGCAGTACCTCGTTAAAATAAGGTAAATACAGCTACTAACCACATAGTCAACATTATGAAAAAGAGGCCGTTGGTGCTTCAGTGACTACTTCGCACAGAGAACCTGTCAATCACAGCTGTCAATCATGATGTCACAGCACCGTTTTTATAGCATCAAATAACTAACTAAAAACAAACTTATTTTAAAAACAAACACTTGAAATTACATCAACGTGATAGAATACAGTAAATGACAGAAACTATCTTTGGAAAAAGGATATGTGAAGTGTAATTTAATTGTTTAGTTGGTCTCACGTCCCGTTGAATAACATGGGGAGGCGGGGTTTATGACCTATACTAGGACCAGCCTCTGGGGGGCGATCAAGACGTTTTGGCTTCACTTTTGAGGGCTTGTGCGGCACGCTTGGTTCCGTCTCGCATGCGCAGCTCTAGATTCCAGAAGATTTAAACTCATTTACGGGCATCAGTATGCGGGATATTTATAAATAATTTATATCTAGATAGATTAGATAATTCATTCTCGATTTATAGTTTATTTGTATGGTCGGATGCGCGTGACTGGATGATGACCGGTGTCGTGGTCATTCTCAAGTGTCGTGTTGCGGTTGTATCAGTCAGATCAGCGTAGCACTCAATAATCGGGACAAGAGAGGTCCCGTACGGGACAAATAAATTAGGCCCAATAATCGGGACGTCCCGGCTAATTCGGGACAGTCGGCAACCCTAGCTGTAGGAGACGTTGTGGGTCATGAAAACACTGTGTCTGCTTCGCGAATGAATAATGCTTTTGTGCTTTTTTTTTAGCACTATTGAGAAGGCGAACGAAATAGTGCAAAAAGGTGTCATAATCAAAGGTTCACTCACGCCGGTGTTTCCTCCACCAAGAAAATAATGATTTCAAACGTCCCTCCTTTTGTGAAAGGTGAGATAATTGTGCAGGAATTGTCCCGTTATGGAAAGATAGTTTCCCCCATCAAAAAAATTCCGCTCGGATGTAATTCGCCTTAAGTAAAACATCTCGTGTCTTTTAGGAGACAGGTGTTTATGATTCTGAAGAATGGCGAGGAAGAACTTGACCTGTTTTTTTTATTTAAAATAGAAGGCTTTGATTATGCTGTCTTCGCATCATACGATACGACGATTTAATGTTTTGGTTGTTCGAAAATCGGTCATCTCAGTCGTAATTGCCCCGACAAAGTGAACAAAAACACAGAGCTGATTGATGCAGTTAAAGCAGGGAGCGCTGTCGATGAAAGTAGCACGTCTGAGACTAGTGCAGCGGTGTATGGCGTTATATGTGTGCCTCAATCCTGAGCGAGTAATTGTACGTTTTGAGCACAGAGAACTATATTTTGCAAGCACATTGCATTATATTTTGAACAGAAATTAACAATCACAAAAAAAAAAAAATTGTTTGAGCAAAGAAAAAACGATTCCATGCTCAATAAATGTATTTGCTATTATCCATATTACGTGCAATAATAACCCCTCTCGTGCAGTTTACAGGTGCTCTCTCACAAACGTATTCTCTGCGCTCCTGTCAAGTCCCTCTCTCTCTCTCAACCTCTTAATTCTGTGCGCGCTCAACTCTTGACACACACGCTCGCTCAACATACAACAGCGTTACAAGTGTGCCACAAAATCAACCAATCGGAAAATTAAAGGTCAATTGTGATTGGCTGTTGGTCTCCAATCACCACGCAGCACAAAGAAGACGAAAAATTAATTTTATGGATAGATGTCTTCTCTAGCCACCATCAAACATGACAGAGTCAAATGGTGAAAAGGATAAGTCAAACTAACTTTAGTCACAATAGGAGATATAGGCTAGTCAAGTCAAGTCACCTTTATTTATACAGCGCTTTTTACAATACAGATTGTATCAAAGCGCTTCACAGTGATAACATGAAAACAATATAACAAAGTTTGTTTCTAAAAGATATTGCGTCAACGTCCACCTTAAGTAAGGCAGATCAATAATATTATTGAATATTAAATGTCCCCAACTAAGCAAGCCAAAAGCCAAGGCAACAGTGGCAAGGAACCAAAACTCCATCAGGGACAGAATGGAGAAAAAAACCTTGGGAGAAACCAGGCTCAGTCGGGGGGCCAGTTCTCCTGTGGCCAACGAAGGAACAGTGCATGATTCGGGCAGCATTACAAGTCAGATTGGATCGGAACATTTAGAGTATTTTTTGGAAGTCCAAGTATGCACGCCGGTCTTAAGACGAGTTGTTGAGGATCAGTGCCGTCCACCATAGAGAGTCCATATCGCCCGTGTTGAGTCGTCACTTCATAGGCTTTGTGATTGGAGCATCTGAAGTCTCCGTGAGAGGCTGGATACAAACTGGAGCTGACGAATGCCATTTTCTCGGGACTTGTGTCCCGAGATAACAGCAGAAAAGCAAAGGGAAAATAATTAGCGTAGCTGCTGTTCATAATGATGATTTCCATAACACAGGCGTAAATGACAAAACATGAGGACAGTGACTCTTGCGTCCCAAAATCACCCCCCTCCGTCCCCCACTCAACTCAGCCCAGCTTACTGACCTCTACGTCCCTCCTGCTGCTGAGACCTAACCACAATCTCTCCGCAACCCAACCATACGCGCCAACCCGTTGACTAAGGCTGTCGAGCCCCACTGGTGCGTTAATATGCAGTTTCAGTGGCAACGGTTCCGTATGGCATACTACCTACCGCAACACAATATCTGCCCAACCACCCGTCATTCACGCAATATACACAGGAACGTAATGACTGCAAATACTATGCAACCTATACAGATAACCTACAGTCTCTTCAAGTTTTATAGTATTAAATGCATTTGATCTTATTCAGCAGTATTATAAAAGGTAAGCATTATGTAAATGCTTGGCTGAAGAGATGCGTCTTTAATCTAGTTTTGAACTGGGACAGCGAGTCAGAGCCTCGAACAATATCAGGAAGGCTATTCCAGAATTTAGGAGCTAAATGTGAGAACGCCCTCCCTCCTTTAGTGGACTTAGATATCCTAGGAATGACTAGAAGCCTCGAATTTAGTGATCTTAAAGAACGCGATGGATTGTAGGGCGATAGAAGGTCCATTAAATACACAGGAGCTAAACCATTTAGGGCTTTATAGGTCAGTAGTAGTACTTTGTAATTGATACGGAACTTGATAGGTAACCAGTGTAGAGATGATAAAATTGGTGTTATATGATCATATTTTCTTGACCTAGTAAGAACTCTAGCGGCTGCATTTTGCACTAACTGTAGCTTGTTTATTGAGGATGCAGGACAACCGGCTAATAAAGCATTACAGTAATCTAGTCTCGAGGTCATGAATGCATGAACTAACTTTTCTGCATCAGAAACAGATACCATGTTACGTAATTTAGCAATGTTTCTAAGATGGAAAAAGGCTGTTCTTGTTACATATGAAATATGATTTTCGAAAGACAAGTTGTGGTCTAGTATAACTCCCAGGTCTTTTACCGTAGAGGATAAAGTAACAGGACATCCTTCTATATTAAAGTTGTATTGTAAGTGGTTTTGTGGATAGTTTTTTGGACCAACAAGTAATACCTCCGTTTTATCTGGATTTAGAAGCAGGAAATTATGCGTCATCCAGCATTTTATATCTTTAAGACACTCTGTCAATTTTGATGAGTTAGTGTTTTCATCTGGTCGTGATGAAATATATAATTGAGTGTCATCAGCATAACAGTGGAAATTAATTCCATGTTTTCTTATAATATTACCAAGTGGCAGCATATATATTGAGAATAGCAGAGGGCCTAACACCGATCCTTGCGGCACTCCATAGTCTACTGACGTTATCTTCGATTTTTCCCCATTTAAACAAACAAAATGGTAACGGTCTGATAAATACGATCTGAACCAGCTTAATGCCTGTCCCTGAACACCAGTGTAGTTTTGTAGTCGATCCAAGAGTATTTTATGATCTATAGTGTCAAACGCAGCACTAAGATCGAGTAGAACTAATATTGAGATACAGCCTTGGTCAGAAGCTAAAAGTAAATCATTTGTAATTTTAACTAGCGCAGTTTCTGTGCTATGATGCGGTCTGAATCCTGACTGAAATTTTTCATATATCTCATTTTCTTGCATGAAAGAGCACAATTGAGCGGACACAGTCTTTTCTAGTATTTTAGACATAAATGGAAGATTTGAAATCGGTCTGTAATTTGCTAAGTTATTTGGATCTAATTGCGGTTTCTTAATGAGAGGTTTTATTACTGCCAGCTTGAATATTTTTGGAACATGACCTAAAGATAAAGACGAGTTAATAATATTAAGAAGAGGCTCTTCCACTACAGGTAACACTTCTTTCAGAAATTTAGTTGGTATTGGATCTAATAAACATGTTGTTGGTTTAGATGCAATGATAAGTTTATTTAGCTCTTCCTGTCCTATAGTTGTAAAGCAGTGTAGTTGTTCTTGAGGGGCGATAATTGAGGCTGAATCATAAGACACCATAGAGGATTGTACATTTACAATTGTGTTTCGGATGCTTTCTATTTTCTCATTGAAGTAGTTCATAAAATCATTACAGCTATACTGTAACGGAATAATTTGCTCGGGTGATGTCTGTTTATTTGTTAGTCTAGCCACGGTGTTAAATAAAAACCTTGGATTATTTTGGTTATTTTCTATTAGTTTGCGGAGATGCTCAGCCCTGGCTGCTTTTAGAGCTTTTTTATAACGTGACATACTGTCTTTCCACGCGATTCTAAAGACCTCTAAATTAGTTTGTTTCCATTTACGCTCTAGGTTACGAGTTTCTCTCTTGATAGCATGCGTAGCACTGTTGTACCATGGTGCTTTAGTTTTCTCTCTAACCTTTTTTGATCTAATTGGTGCAACAATATCTAATGTACTAGAGAAAATGGTGCTCAAACTGCTGGTCATTTCCTCTAGTTCATCTGTTTGTTTGGGTTCACTGAGCAGCTGAGATAGATCAGGTAAGCTATTTGAGAATCTATCTATAGTGGTCGGAAGGATTGTTCTGCCTGGTCTATAACGTGGCGCAACATGACAAATTTCAGCAGTGCGTATTATACAAGTTACCATGTGATGATCGGTGAGATCGTCACTTTGCGGTATAATATCTATATCGGTTAGATTGGTTCCATATGATATAATTAAATCTAGTGTATGATTTAGACGATGAGTGGGACCACTGACATTCTGCTTGACCCCAAAGGAGTTTAATAAATCTGTAAACGCAGTCCCTAACGCATCGTTTGTGTTATCTACGTGTATGTTAAAATCTCCAACAATTATTGCTTTATCGGCATTGACCAATAGATCTGAGAGAAAGTCTGCAAACTCTTTTAGGAAATCAGCATATGGTCCTGGAGGTCTATATACAGTAGCCAAGGCTAGAGATAATAGGGATTTATTTCTTACATCTAAGAGCATAACGTTTAGCACAAGTACTTCAAACGAGTTAAACCTGTGACCTGTTTTCTGAGTAACATTAATAATATCTCTATAGATTGTTGCAACACCGCCGCCACGACCGATCAGACGGGGCTCATGCTTCTAACAGTATCCTGGCGGGGTAGACTCATTTAGACCGAAATACTCGTTTGGTTTAAGCCAGGTTTCAGTAAGGCAAAGTACATCGAAGCTATTATCTGTGACCATTTCATTTACAATAACCGCCTTAGGTGTGAGCGATCTAATGTTTAGAAGACCTAGTTTTAGAAATTGTTTTTGTTCACTGATATTTAGATTTTCAGGTTTAATTACAATAAGATTTTTCCTAGATCCTACATTGGATTTATTATTTGGCCTCACTAAACGAGGGATAGACACAGTTTCTATATAATGTTCTACACTACTTATATCAATTAGATTGGCACAGCAAAGACTGTGATTTGGAATTTGATTTTCTAGTCATACGGTGTGTAACGTCTTGGAGATGTTGTCCGACAGAACAGCGGCTCCGAATCTGCTGGGGTGCAGGCCATCAGCACGGTAGAGCCTAGGTCGCTCCCAGAACAGATTCCAATTATTTACAAAGGGCAGTTTTTGTTCATTACACAATGACATTAACCATTCATTTAGTGCAAATAATCTACTGAACCTTTCCTGTCCTTGTCGGTACGTGGGAAGCGGTCCAGACACGATGATCGTTGCCTCAGGCGCTGTGCTGCATACCGTCTCGATCAGGCTCCTGTAGTCCTTCTTCAGAACCTCCGTCTGCCGCAGCCTGATATCGTTTGTTCCAGCGTGAAGCACCACAGCTCCGACGCGCTCTTCACCGTTCAGGATCTCGGGAACCTGTGCGGCGACATCAAGAACACGAGCACCAGGAAGGCAGTGAGTGCGCACCTTACCCTTACCTGAGGTAGCACGGACATGACGGACCATGGAAGTGCCGATGATCACGGCGTCGTCGCGTTCCGACTCGCGAAGAGGGGAGAAGCGGTTCCGGGTGGAGATCTCGAAGACCGGGAGGGGCGGAGAGGTTCTTGCTCTGGTCCTGGCTCGTGTCTTCCGCTGTGGGATCACCCAGGGTCCATGGTGTTGGGTTGGTGCCGGAGTGAATGATGCCAGAGATGATCGCGTCCTCCTGGGCAGAGAAACGCACGGAGTAGACGAAGTCGGAGTCAAAAAGTTACTAACCACTGACTTGTGTGCATCGGCGCGTGACGTTTCAAGCGCTGATCGCCGATCCCGCAGCTCGGCTTGCCTCTCTAGCAGACCACGGATCTGTTTCTCCACCGATTCAAGCTCCAATCGTACCGAAATCAGTTTGAATGTGTCCTCACCTGCACTCAGAGGTAACGTTAGACACACATCTGATATGTTCGCCATAACAGATGAACAGTAGATTAGTAGTGATACTACCAATATCACTAGTAATTTAGGACTGAAATGCCGGATATAACCTGTATCCTTTCAGTGAAACGGGTGTAAAATCAGACGGTCAATAGGCGCGAGGCCACGCGTGAAATGCTAGCGGACTAAAGGCTAGTAGCCGAGATTCGCAAAGTTGGGTCTAAGTAGCGATATCAAAGCAATTTGATTGTTTTTTATAAGGAATAGTATCGAGGATAAGTTCCCATGATATAAAAATAGAAAGTGCTCGTTTATAAATGAGTGGTAAAGAAGAAAATCAAGGATTAATGAATTGATTCGACGGAGCTTTCAAACACAAACACCGACTGCTCGCGCACGCGCTCTCAGCGATCAAAGGAACCTTGTCTGATTGCTACATGGATTGCCAAAGACCGCTTCAACATTCCTCAATACCTGACCATGACACGAATTGCACTTCTTCAACTAATAACACTTTGGAGGATCTGACCCATAAACCCAAACTTCAGAGTGTTAATGCACAAGACTTGGACGATTGTGCTGCAAGGACTCAATCACATGACATTCCAGGAACTATCCGAATCTTTCAACATCGAATAGGGGACAAAGTTTACCAGGCTACTGTAATATTATAAGTTAAACAACACAACAGCATTATAATAGACAAAACTAACAAGGCACTTTTAAGTTAATAATAATATAAAATACTTACCAAAATGTGTTTTAATCCATTAGTCTCGCTGTAGTCAGTTATTTTTATTTTTATATTATTTATTTCAGTAAGCTTCCGGGATTCTGTAGTAGATAGTTCTACCAGACAGGCTTTGGTTCTACTAGCAATTTGATTGGAGACCAACAGCAAATCACAATTGACCTTTAATTTTCCGATTGGTTGATTTTGTGGCACACTTGTAACGCTGTTGTATGTTGAGCGAGCGTGTGTGTCAAGAATTGAGCGCGCACAGAATTAAGAGGTTGAGAGAGAGAGGGGGACTTGACAGGAGCGCAGAGAATAAGTTTGTGAGAGAGCACCTGTAAACTGCGTGAGAAGGGTTATTATTGGACGTTAATATGGATAATAGCAAATACATTTATTGAGCACGGAATCGTTTTTTCTTTGCTCAAACGATTTTTTTTTTGCGATTGTTAATTTCTGTTCAAAATATAATGCAATGTGCTTGCAAAATATAGTTCTCTGTGCTCAAAACTTACAATTACTCGCTCAGGATTGAGGCACACATATAACGCCATACAGCGGCGGCTCCCGCGATTACACCGATCGAGCCGCTTGAGGGAGCGAACAGCGCGAAGGCGCGGGCGTCTTCTCCTGTTGATGATGGAGGTGTTGTGGCGGAGTCTCTGGCGGCCGAGAACGCGGTGGGGTTGAGTACATTATCTTCGGCGTTTGTAGAACAAAACAGAGAAATTGTACAGGAAAATCTGAGATAGAATTACTGTGAATTGGATATGGAAGTTGAATCTACTTTGAAAACTCCAATTAAAAGAAGAATGAGTCGCAACGATAAAATCAGTAAACAAGTAAAAAAAAGTGACGCTGCTGAAGATGAAATCATAGCTTCGGATGATGATGGTGATTCTGATTCTAGCGTTTCTGTGTGTTCAGAGATTTCTGTTTGTTCCCAAAATGAAGCGGTAAATGTTTTGTACAAAGCTGAAGACATTAGTGTTTTTCTTCAGGAAACGAAAGGGCTAAAAGGCGTGCAGATTGAGGATTATTTTCCTAATCGTGCACAATTTGTGAAAGACACCAGATATTTGATAAAGGACGGGGCTTCCAAAAAATTTGAACTCTCATTTAAATGGAGCTAGAGACGTTCGTAAGAGGATGATGTTGTATGAATTTATAAATCAGAAGTCTGTTGATGTCATGTTTATACAAGAAAGGTTCGCACAGTGATCAAAGAAATGAGGTGGATTGGAAAAGAGAGTGGGGAGGACAACTTTTCCTTAGTCATAAATCCTCTATTAGTGGAGGTGTTGCCATTTTATTTAGTAAAAATATGACTCCAGTATCTTATGAATTTTTTTAAATTGAAAAAGGTCGTTTTTTAAAAGTTATCGTTAAATTTGGGTGGAAAGAGTTTTGTTTTTAAATTTAGTCAACACTACTCTGAAAGGCCTAAATACAGATGATGTTTTAGTTTTAGGTGGAGATTTTAATTGTACCGAGAGTGATAAAATAGATCGAAATCATTTAGAACCACATGTTGCATCTCAAAGAGTTATCAAGCAACTCATTCAAACTTTTGATCTTTGTGATATTTGGAGATGTATGCATAACTAATTAAGACAATACACATGGGTTCATTGTAAAGATAATTCATTGTCTTTGGCACGTCTTGATTGGTTTTATAGCTTTAAGCACCAGTTCAATATTTTTAAATCTTGTCAAATTAATCCTGTTGGTTTTTCGGACCACAGTGCGGTTCTTTGTTCGGTCCTAGTTAGCCATGTGAAGTCAAGCAGTGCCTATTGGCATTTTAATGCATCTTTGCTTGATGACAAACATTTTAAAGATTATTTTACTTTTTTCTGGGATGTTTTTAAACAACAAAAGCACTTATATAGCTCTTTACAGCAATGGTGGGATTGCGGTAAAATACAAATTAAAAACTTTTGGCAGCAATACACTCTTAATGTAACAAGAGAAATAACGTCTCAGGTTACGACTGTAACCATAGTTCCCTGAGAAAGGGAACGAGACGATGCATCGATGACGCTTTGGGAACGCCCCCAGCGTGAATGCGTCTTAGCATCAATGTCAACTAGTCCAATGGAAAGAATGAGCGTCACGGGCGGATGACGTCATGACCAGGAAGGGATAAAAGCACATCCGGTGCAACCCGGCATTAGCTTCAAAAATGTCGAAGCAAGCCGATCACAGGGATGCAGGAAGTATGGCAGGGAGATTCATCGTCTCGTTCCCTTTCTCAGGGAACTATGGTTACAGTCGTAACCTGAGACGTTCCCTTTCGAGGGAACTCGCGATGCATCGATGACGCTTTGGGAACGAGAATACCCAAAACGCCAGAATTCCAAGTACTCCGAGAATTCCGAGTGTTAGTCTGATGAAACTAAGCACTAAGCACCTGAGAACCTGGGGCAGCATCCAGGTCTAAGCTGTAAAACCTGACGAATGTGAGCGGTGAGGACCAGCCTGCCGCATCACAAACGTCTTGAAGAGAAACTCCAAATAATAAGGCTTTAGAGGCCGCCATACCCCTCGTAGAATGAGCTCTGACCGCCAAAGGACACGGCTGGTCAGAGTACTCGTATGCAAGTGAAATAGCCTCAACTATCCACTTACTAACCGTCTGTTTAGAAGCAGGAAGACCCTTCTTAGGTGATCCAAAGCAAATAAATAACTGGTCGGACTTCCTCATAGAAGACGTCCGATGAACATAAGTATCCAGTGCTCGCACTGGACACAAGAGGTTCAGCCTTTCCTGGTCCGCAGATGTAAAAGGAGGAGGACAGAAAGCCTGCAGCACAATAGGCCTTGGAATCATGGTCGGCACTTTAGGGATGTATCCCTGTTTTGGATATAAAAATGCCTTGACCATCCCCGGTGCAAACTCAAGGCAAGTGGGGGAAACCGAAAGGGCCTGAAGGTCTCCAACTCTCTTGAGGGACGAAATAGCTAGCAGAAAGATAGTCTTAAGGGTCTCTGGGAGGAACTGTTTCAACGCATTGAAGACAACCATCATCTCCAAGCAATTTATGTGCCAAGAAAGATGATGACCCCTCCACAGACCCTGAACCGAGCGGCCTTCCATTACCGCTCCCCAGCCGGTGAGGGAAGCATCTGTCGAGATCGCAACTCGATGGCAAAGAGCTCCCAACACCGGACCCTGGGTTAAGAACCAGTGTTTCTTCCATATAAGCAAGGCGCCGAGACACCGCCGCGTGATCTTGATTACACGAAATGGGTTTCCCCTCGGGGAGAACCCTCTGGTCCTGAGCCACCACTGTAAAGGTCTCATGTACAGCGGGCCAAAAGGAATCACGTTGGACGCTGCTGCCAAGAGACCCAACAGTCTCTCGAACTGTTTTACAGTGCGTGACTGGCCTAGCCTCAGCTCCTCTGTGGCTGCCAGGATAGCAGCTACACGAACGGGCGATAGAGTGGCCCGCATTGTCACTGAATCCCATACCACACCAAGGAAAGTGGTTCTCTGTACTGGAGAAAGAACACTCTTCTTGGCATTGAGCCTCAACCCCAACATCTGCATATGAGCGAGAACGACACCTCGGTGCCGAACTGCCAACTGCTCTGATTCCGCTAGAATCAGCCAGTCGTCGATGTAGTTCAGAATACGTATGCCCTGAAGCCTGAGAGGGGCTAAAGCTGCATCTACGCATTTCGTGAACGTGCGGGGTGATAGAGCTAGACCGAAAGGAAGTACCCGATACTGGTATTCTTTGCCCCCGAAAGAAAACCTTAGGAACTTCCTGTGCTGAGGGAGGATGGAGACATGGAAGTAAGCGTCCTTCAAATCTATCGTGACAAACCAGTCCTCGGATCTGATTTGAGTCACGATCTGTTTGAGTGTCAGCATCTTGAACTTGAGTTTCTGTACTGAACGATTCAACAGATGAAGATCTAAAATGGGACGCAACCCTCCATCCTTTTTCGGAACAATGAAATAACGGCTATAAAAACCCGACTCTCTGTCGGGTGAGTACACCTGTTCTATAGTTTCCTTTGCTAACAGGGTCTTTACCTCTTGCTCCATTACCAGAGCCTGCTCGGGATGCACTACTGTGAGCAACACCCCGCTGTAGCGAGGAGGACGAGAACCAAACTGGATTCTATATCCTTTCTCTACAATCTGCAGGACCCAACGAGAAATATTTGGCAGAAGCTTCCACGCTGCCAGAAAATCTACTAAGGGAACCAGCCTCTCGGGGCTGGTCTCTGGTGTTAACGAGACAGCCAGTTCTGGAGCCTGAAACATAATGGCAGGAACTACCTGAACTGGCTGCTCTAAAACCCCCCTCAGAGGGCGCGAAACCGATGCAGTGCCGCAGCATAGCATTAGCGACTCGCTGGAGACCGCTGCGCCCCGAAGCACCAAGGGTGGCGGGGTTGGCAGAACGGTCCCGTGAGGACCTCGAAGTGGAACGGGCACCGTATTCTGAGGTGTACACCGCTCCACTTCGGTCGGGGCTGTCCTCACAGGTCTGACGCCAGTGACGTCAGGACCTTTTCTTTTGAGCCGAAGTCTTCTTCGCCTGAAGAACGGTCCTCAGATCCGGCTTCGGCTTAGAAGACTTCGACTGAGAGTGTTGCGTCTGTTTCCATTGTTTATGTGGAGGTGTACGAGACGAAACACTCTGTTTTTGTTGCGCACGATATGAGGAGCTCGACGGCTGGGGCTGCTCACGCCCAGCAGCCCCAGGGGGCTGGACACGGCGAGGGAGAAACTTTTTAAAAGCCTCCGCTTGCTTCTTTGACTCTTGAAATCTCTCGACGACCGCATTAACTGCGTCGCCGAAGAGACCAGAAGGCTCAAGCGGAGCATCTAATAAAAAGGCCCGGTCTTTTTCTCTTATTTCGGCCAGATTTAACCAAAGGTGTCTCTCAGTAGCTAATAGGGCTGCTATAGACCGCCCAGTTGCTCTAGCGGTCTCCTTTGTAGCTCTGAAAGACAGATCGGTGGCCTGACGAAGTTCTCGAATTTCGTCAGGACCAACTCCCTCACTCTTATCCAAATCCCCCAGCAAATCAGCCTGGTAAGCCTGGAGCACCGCCATAGTGTGCAGACATGCTCCAGCCTGACCTGCTGCCGTATAGGCTTTGCCCACTAAACCCGATGTTGCTTTAAGCGGTCTAGTGGGCAAAGCTGAGGCCTTCAGAGACGATGCTGGGCCAGGTGAAAGATAGCTCGCGAGCGTCTGTTCAGCCTGGGGCATCGCCTCATAACCGTACTCTTTCAGCCCTCTTATACTTGAATATAAATTAACTTGAGGGCTGAAAAGTCGTGATGAGTACGGTTTATCCCATGATCTAGATAACTCATTATGCAAATCAGGAAAAAAGGGAAGGCCTCGTGGTGGAGATGATGTCGCTGAAGAAAGGAAACGCTCGTCTAATTTACTTTTGGGATGAGCGCCCCTTTTCTCAGCTGGCCATTCAATATTTAATTTTTCTACAGCCCTTGACATCACATCCACCAGCTCCTCATATGCTGGGGAAACAGGTGGCGAATCTCTTTCCCCAGTGTGTGTCCTTAAACTTTCCATACTCATCATATCAACCTCCTCAGAGGAAGAACAATGAAGTAATGGAGGGCTCTCTCCCCGCGCGGAAGAAGCCGCAGAGCGGGCTTCCGACACCGGGGGGAGAGCACTGGATCCTCCGGGTAAGGAAGGAGAAAAGGCCCTCGGACCCGTCTCCAACCCCTCCGAAAGATCCTTTTGCGATCCCCAGGAATGCATTCTCCGTGCTGCCTTGGCAACAGCGGGTCCTGCACCCTGAGGATCGCGAGCCTGACCACTCTCGTCAAAGAGTGACAGGCGAGAGCGGAGCATGCGGAGCATGCGAAGCGGAAGCATCTCACAATGCTGGCACTCAGCCTCTTGTTTCTTCAAAGGCTGAGACCGCATGCTCCACTCCCAATCAAATAACACAAAGCTTGTGTGTGTCCCACACTGCTTGTACATTTGTTTCGTCATAACTCTTTCCAATATAAATGCAACAGACAACAATAAATAGACAGAGACAGAGTAACACAGATCGCTTGCTGAGACACAGAAGCTAATGCCGGGTTGCACCGGATGTACTTTTATCCCTTCCTGGTCATGACGTCACCCGCCCGTGACGCTCATTCTTTCCATTGGACTAGTTGACATTGATGCTCAGACGCATTCACGCTGGGGGCGTTCCCAAAGCGTCATCGATGCATCGCGAGTTCCCTCGAAAGGGAACTAGATCATTGAATATTTTAGAGACTGAGATAGTTGATTTGTACAGTTTGTCTGAATCTACAGGCAAAAAAGAACACATTGAAGCTCTGACATCAAAGACAACTTTATTTGCAAACCTGTTGGACATTAAGGCACAGGGAGCGCTGGTTCGCTCATGTTTCCAGAAAGTCACACAAATGTATTCACCTCCCAAATTTTTCTTCAGTATGGAGAAAAAAAAACAGTCAAAGCAGAATAATTCATTCCTTGGTCTCTGATACAGGACAGGAATTAACTAAAACTTCTGAGATCAGAGAAGTTCTGTACAGTTTTATAAAAAATTATATACAGCTGATTTGATAAATGAAAAGATGACACTTAGTAGTTTTTTGAAGGTCTGCCAAAACTTGATGAAGAGAGCAATGCAAGTTTGCAACAACCTTTGACAGAGCAAGAGCTTTACACAGCAATGATGAGTATGGAGAATGGGAAATCCCCCGGGATCGATGGGTTACCCATTGAATTCTATAAAACTTTCTGGCCCATTTTAAGAGAAGATCTCTTATTAGTGTTTGATGAAAGCCTAATTAATGGGTTTCTTCCTCTCAGTTGCAGAAGGGCAGTTATCACTCTATTGCCCAAAAAAGGTGATCTTCAAAATATAAAAAATTGGAGGCCTGTTTCTCTCTTGTGCGCAGAGTACAAAATCCTGTCCAAAACTTTGGCTACAAGATTGAGTAAAATAATAGGGAAGGTGATACACTACGATCAAACATATTGTTTACCAAATAGATCAATTTTTGATAATATAACTCTAATCAGAGATGTTTTAGAAGTTTCAAAGTTGTTTGGTATAAATATTGGCCTTATTTCTTTAGACCTCACCAAGAGAAGGCATTTGATCGGGTTGAACACCATTATTTGTGGCATACTTTGCAAGCTTTTGGGTTTAATTCAAGTTTTATTGGTATGATCAGAACAATGTATTGTGAAATTGAGAGTGTGATCAAAATTAATGGTAGTTTGTGTGCCCCCTTTACAGTACAAAGAGGGGTTAGACAAGGCTGTGCCATGTCTGGGCTATTATATGTGCTGGCTATAGAACCACTGCTTTCTATGTTACGAAACAAGTTAAAAGGTCTAACATTGCCACAGTGTAATAATGCTTTTTATTTATCTGCATATGCTGATGACGTTATTGCTTTTGTAAATGATAGTAATGATGTTGAAATGTTACAAGAAGTTGTTAATGATTTTTAAAGATATTTCTTCAGCAACTGTAAATTGGGGGGAAAGTGATGCTTTATTGATTGGAAAATGGGAAGGAGGAAATCCCATTCTACCAGGAGGCTTATTATGGCAAAAAGATGGGTTAAAATATCTCGGTGTTTTCTTAGGCAATTAAGTTTTCATGCAGAAGAACTGGGAAGGAATGACAGATAAAGTAACAGGACGTTTGAAAAAATGGAAATGGCTACTTCCTCAGTTGTCTTTTAAAGGACGCACACTCATTATCAACAATCTTGCGGCTTCTTCCCTCTGGCATAGACTTGCATGCTTTGACCCTCCTGTTGGTCTCCTACCAAAAATTCAAGCAGAAACTATTAAATTTTTTTGGGACAATTTGCATTGGATCCCTCACAGTGTTTTGTTTCTGGCTAAAGAGGATGGAGGCCAAGGTCTAGTGCATTTGGCAAGTAGATGTGCTGCTTATCGTCTTCAGTTTGTGCAGAAATGTATGCTGGGATCTGAAAGACTGGTATGGAGACCAGTGGCTCAACGCATTTTACGCAGAATAAGTGGACTCGGCCTGGACAATGTTTTGTTTTTAATGGATTCTAAACAATTAGATTTTAGAGGAGTTCCTGCTTTCTATCGAAGTCTCTTTAAAATATGGAGTCTGTTTAAGCCTGAATGGATGGAACCATTAATGTCCATGTACTGGCTACTGGGAGAGCCCATTGGGTGTGGAGCACGTCTCGATGTGTCTGGGGACGAAATACCGGGTCTTAAATATTTGTTGTACAGAAGTGGATCTCTACAGTTGAAACACATTATAAATAATGCAGGTCCTGATTTTAAAGATGTAGAAGCAGTTTCAGCCTTTTTAAAGGTAAAATCTGCACGATACATTAAACGTTTTTTAGAAAAACTACAGGGGGCTTTGAATGTACAAGAAATAATTTTACTTGAAGAGGATAATAAGAAATGTATATTTCCAGACTGTGAAGATTTCTTTCCAGATATAAGTATTGTACCTGATCTTATTTTGTTTATATTAATCCCTGGTTGAAAAAGGAAATTGATGTGGAAATTGATTTTTTTGAAGCTGAAGGGAAAGCATTGTACAGAAGTATTGTGAAAGTTATTGTTGTGGCAAAAATTCTCAAACAAACATCACTGCGTAAGAGACACTCAGAGTCAAATTATATAAAATAGAAGTATTTATTCTTGCAAGAATAGGAGCAGTCTAATACACAGTTGTTACCCTGTGCAGAAGAGTGACACACCCCCAGACAGACTGAACTAGCTTTTATCTTAGTTTCAAGGCCTTCTTCCCCCCAGAGCCTTCCTTCCAGTAGTTTTCCATAGACGTCACTAGTTGGCCCACTAAGCTCCCCTGCACCAAATGGCCTTCTGACATCTAGGTCAGAGGTCCTTGTTCGTCTGTTCTCTGGAGTGTCTCCCTCTTCTGCCTCCCCAGGTACATAAACAGAATCCTCTCACTACAAGTGAGAGACACACATGTGACATTCTTTGAATCATCTATATTTTACTAAAGATCAATGAATATCATTAAAATTGCCACTACAACTCCTCACTTTTTATCATTCTGATTACCCATAATCACAATAATAAACAATAAGACAAATTTTAAGTCATATCATCACACTTATACTTTTCATCTCTGATTTTTTTCATAAATGATCACTCTCCTTGAACCTGTGAAGAAAAGTTTAGAATGAAGAAGCATAAGGCTGTTTTTGTGGGGGAAAGGCCCCGTAATATTTTAGCAAGCAAGCAAAACATTTCACTGCGCCGGGCTAAGCGAGAAATCACTGTTCCTGCGCTCCTGTAAACAGACCCTCAGTCACGACAGTAAGGAAAAGGTAGTTATAACATAGCAAGGAAACAACCAGATAAAAGTAAAATAAAAAATCCCTCAGTTTCAAACCCTATCTTTGTACGCCATCTCGTAACACAGATGACTGCTGCTTTTAACCCCCTTTAAATCTTTGCCCTTAATCTTTCTCAGAAAATAAACAAAATAGAAGAAAAACAAACAGAACATACATTTAACACATATCTCACTGTAGCTCCCGCTACCTGTATCGTCACATAATTTTGTTCATCCTTGGGATAGTCATTTTCACCAATTGAACAGACAGCATGTTTCACCTGTCACTGTAATCATATTCACCCATGAATAACAAAATTATTAGAATAACAATCCTAACTCCTATCATTAAGCCTTTTCCATTAATCTACGCCCATCTCCATATTTCACCTCGGTTTTCCTAACCATATTGTTCACTTCTAATTCAATTTAGTAAGCTCTATTTAATGCCATATTTAACAAAATCTAACCAGAGAAGGCTTATAATTTTATCCATTCTTCTAACCAATGCAGTTGTTCAATATTAACTCTAATATTTCCATTACGGACACAATCAATATATTTTCTACATTTACAATCAAATCAATACTTTTAATTCAAACATGCTGTGGTTCTACTTAATAAGCTTCAACAATTATCCCTATAATTTACATTAATTAATAGATCTTCTCTTCCCAAAAACATTTTCCTTAAATATTTCCTAATGAATAAGTAACCAATCAAATCTTTTGATCTACTGTATATCAATACTAAGCCCTATTTTGATTTAATCAAATCAAATCCTCAAAATAATCACAAAACCCCATTCTTAAACCATTAGCTGGTTCACATCCTCCTCCAGGCGTGTTGATCATCTTGTTCGCCCCATGGACTATGGGATGGTTGTGGCCTGTTGGTGTTGTCTAAGGTGAGAGGCTTGGACCCAGGTGTCTGATCCTTATAAGGTTTTCCCTTAAATCACGACCGCACCCCCACTGGAGTGAACTGTCACCTGTGAATGGAGACCTTAAGTATTTTGTTAGTGACCGCTTGACTAGCCGCTCGTCCCCTTTGGTGTGACCTGTGGAATCAACCTGAAACATTATCACCGTATAATTTCTCGCTCACTAAATAGCACTCAGGATCCTTTTCCCCTGAAAAACAATATTTATACATTTGGAACAGAATCAGTTCTGTTTTCTGCAACCCATCCTGACATTCTGTAAAAGGAAAATTTAAGTTTTGCGCTGCGCAGGTGTGGCCTTGTTTCTTTCTGCTACAAAAACAATCCAGGCCAGGATAGTTAGTCAAATTCATCCGTAACCATTATTTTACTAGGCCCATTCTCCCCTGTATCCAAAAGTCTGCATCCTCTGTAAAGAAAAATAATGTCGAGGTTATTTTCAGATAGTAAAATACGTAGTTTCTTTTGTCTGCTGTGCTGCCACGACCTTCGCTGCTGCATCTGCCCTGGCGTTTCCTGTTGAAACAGTCCTGCAAATACATGTACAGACAGCAAATTTTGTTTGGGACCCAAGTAAACCATATAAGTAAACCATATTTGGCAATTGTTATACCATCTCCCTCTTGATGCACGACACAACTCGAGCATCAATTTAACATAACATTTAACATAGTGTTTTTTATAAAGTTTGCCATCAACACTAACCCAAACGGTGTCCTTCAGCAAAATTTTGCCCAGACATCCTTCTCTGCCTCTGAAACAAAAATATTACATTCTTCACTTAAAGCCCAATCTCATCTTCTTATCAAAGTATTTGAAGGGCAACGTCCCTGAGTCTCACAGCGAATCTTGCTTTTCAGGCCTGTTGTTTGGTCTCTCAAGTCTGTCATCTACAAACATTTCTAAAGTCATCAATTTTCAGGTCAGGTCGTGCTGTACAGACTTGGTCAATGTCAGTCAATCATTTCTCCCCCTTTCTTCACAATTATCATAAATGTTAAGGGCTCTCTTGATACTTCGAAATTGACTTAGCCAATATGTCATTTTGTTGTTGCCATCAAATCTACAACATTTTAATTTATCTCAGCCCATGCCAGATGGTGATCTACAACTACACAATTCCAATTTACACAAATACTTACACTGATCCAGAACATAATTCAAATCGACATCCTTCATGACAAAAGTATTACTACCAGACAGAGCTTGATGTCCAATCAACTTAAAGCTCGTCCCATGTTCTGTATTGTCTTTTCAACCGATCCCCTCAGAATTATCGGCTTCTTTAAAATTTGTCATTTGCCTTAACCCATCTGTAATGATAAAACTGTTCTGTTCCCCTTGGGGACAAATAAAGTGCTTGAATTGAATTGAATTGAATTGTTCTAATTTCAATACTGTTCTAATATTAGTACCCCAAACTAATACATACAACATAAAGTGCTGTCACCATCACACACACACTCATACTAGACACACATATGTTAACTGCTCATTCTCAATGGTTGCCCTTTTCTTATATCATCGTTAAAAGGATTTAAATTTTAAATAAGATTTTAACCTTTCCATTTTTCCTGTAGCTTCTATCTAATTTTACATGGTCTCCTAACCACTTTCAAAGCATCTCTTGTTCATTATTCATTAGATTTTTAGACAAGTCAGCTGGGTTGGTTTGTTTCATTATCATTATTTTTTTTCAGCTTGCTCTAGCAGGCCGATAACAGAAAGACAGACACAGTTACCATTCCTTCTTCAGCTCAAGCAGTCTCTCTCACTATAAATCCATTTCTTATACAAAATGTAATATTAAATTCATTACAATAACCTTTGACCATCCACCTTTGTTATCCAGACTTAAATCTACAAAAGCTGTCTTCATCTTTAGTCACCACCATGTCTAACGACCTTCAGGAGTTAGAACTATGTTATAGACTAGTTCTAAATCAACTTCTATACATTTTCCTTGCCCATAAGGCAACCGACATCAAAAAGTTTTATTACTGTCTCCACAACAATTAATAATGGCAATCCCCCTTACGGTCTCAGCTGGCTCTTGAAAGCCCATTGCCATTAGCTCCTTGTCTATAATTTTCTTCTCCTCAGGGTGCTTGTCCCCCTGGTATAGTTGCAGACACTTGTCACAATGAAAACAAGCCATACAACTAATGCGGTTTCTTCTGGTGAGTGGTATAGAGGAGCTTTGCATTATGGGGAGACATGCCGTAACTCGTCACCGCGTCATCTCCCCTTAACGGCATAAGGACGCTGCTGGCCTCACAGCTCCTGCTCAACTCTCATACCTGTCTCACATAAAACACCCCCATTCAGGAGATGCCCAGTGACTTTACGTGAGCCCTCTGGCTTGGGTTGCCCCCTGTCTGGCCAAAGAAGGTCTTACCCGTCATAGAGGTGGTCACTCGTGCCCACTGGTGACCGCTTTTTTCCCATCACACAATCGGTTTTCTTCAACAGAACTCAGCTGCTTTCTGGAGCTTAGGAAAGGCACGTTCAAGAGTCACCAGAGCCATTCCCATTGCCTAATAGTGTTCACACAGGGAGACAGGTCAATAACAACAGTATTTAATCACTTAAATCCATTATTTTATCTTAAAAAGCAGAAAACCTAGCTGCTTAGACTATACTCAGCGAATTTGGATCATCCGTACGTTCAGTGAACTTTACCTGTAGACGGAGCCATCGGTCCTGAATGGTGGAGACTAAATGAGACAAAGAACTTACTGGTCCTAAAATAAAATAAAATGTCTTCAAGTTCTGCATTATTATTTTAAAGACTTCTTTAAAGTCATTCAGTTTTACATTTACAAATACAAATTGCCCTTTATGGCAATTGTTTCTTTAAACATCTGTGTCTATGATTCTTCAACTGAAACTGTGCTTTACTACAAATAGCTTATCACAGATAACAGCTTTGAGCTGACATTGAATGAGAGAGACTCTGAGACATTCAGGACTGGCACACTGCACTCTCATAAACTTCTAACATCAAACTTTTATCTACCATCCTATAGCTCTATCCCAGCTTAAGGCATATTTGCCAGAAATTACATGTGTTTCCAAATAAACATAATTTTTATAGTTGTCTTTATTTAGACATTACAAATTTCCACTCAGATTGAGTCTCTGTTGCACTGGCAGTTTCAGCCACAGTACACATCAGATCCAGATAAGCAAACTGTTTCATTACAGCCAATAATAAACTTATCTTTTGAAAGCAAAAACATCAGCTTCTAGTTCTTTCATGGCCAACTTTTCAAGCTGTTTGTTTAATCAGCATTCAGCAACTGTTAATCCAGTATTGCTTCTGCTTACTTGATCTTAAATAATTATTCGTTTCACATTTCATCTCAATTTTAGTTTGTCAAGTTCTCAATTACGTTAACTTTGACAAGGCTAGCACTCTCTGCTTGATACATCTTTGCAATTATTATAAATCATTCGTGAGATTAGTCTCTCTCCTTAATCTAAACCCTTTCTAAAATGTTTAATTAAAACACAATCATCCTGTTAGTTACCTTGATATATTTTGCAGCTCACATTTGTTGGAGTCATTAATTTTACATCAACCTGTATTCATCAATTCACTTTTAAAAATTACTATTATAGATCTTTTCTTTCTTATAGGATTCACTTTAAGACTTCAATCCTTTGACCTTGTTTTCTATCTCTTATTTCTCAGACAAAATGTCAATGTCGTCGTTTAAACACTGATCTACTTTCAAACCCACATTATTATCTGAAATGTGTCAGCCTCAATTACAGACACCTTGACTATAGTTTGATCACTGTGAGCTTGCAAACGGCTCCAACTTACTGCACACTCTTGAAGCAGTGTGTGTCCCATTTCAGGAATGTAAACAGAGCCACTGATAAGCAGTCCTCTGTATTCTTTTACAGTCCACCATTCGCGGATTTAATCACAATAGCCAAATCATACTCTTCATCATTATTATAGGCGGAACATAATTTCATGAGCAGCACAGAAAATGCTCAAAATGTTGAAATTTGTTTTCTGTCTTTACACATTTCTCCCAGCTTATCTTTTACAAAACACCATCTGCAAATCTCTTCCAAGTGAGATCTTCTGAGCAGAGCTGTTTACAGCATTTGCTCTCTTCTGTCTCACTATTTATTTATTTATTTATTTTCCCGGACTGTTCCGTTACTCTTCATAAAGTGTAACAATTTGTACATCATTATTTTCATTACAACTGGTTTGAAGCCTTTTCCCTTCCATCACATGGTTAGTCTGCAGATTCAACTTAATATTATCATTATTGTCTCAGTCTTATCTCTACTGTTTCTCCAAAACAGATTATATTACTCAGTCCGTAAATTACACAGACAACCATTATAGCTACTTGCTTCAATACCCTTATTTTCTTAACATTAATAAAATAAAGCAGATATATCATCATTTCAATCATTATTTTATCAAAATCTAGAATTGTTCCCCATTCTGCATGGTAATCCCTGTCAATCATACAATGCCTTATTTTATTCTAAAACTGACTTTTCATTTCACCATTTAAACAGTTAATTTGACTTCCATAAATTCTGTCAGACCATGTCTATTTTCATCACATATAGTTTTCTACTATATTCTCCTTTCTTTTCCCTACATGCCAGTTCCCTCATTATCCTCTCCTTTCTTTTCTCAAACATGCCAGTTCCTTCATTATCTAACCAGTCCATGATTGTTTGAACAATCCCCACACACACATATCTCACACACCAACCTTTTTTGTTTTTTTCACTTCCCTCTTCCACCAAGTCTCACTTTGTCACGAACTGCTCCGAGACTTGGGGGTGAAGATCCAAATGCAGCTTTATATTGAATAGTCGTACAGGCAGGGTCAAGAATCAGCAAACAGGACAATGGAGAATACACAGAGAGAATCCAAGAAACAGGCAGAGGTCAGGGCAGGCAGCAAGAATCAGAGTCCAAGAACAATCCAAAGTCAAAAACAGAAAAACAAACACGGGAAAACGCTCGGAAATGCAGACACACAGTACAACAAGACTTCGCGGTGAGTGAATGAATGAACATGGTATAAATAGACTGAGACTAGCAGGATGACAAGACACAGGTGAATACAATCAGTGATAATGAGGTACAGGTGAATGTGATCAGTGATGATGAGTCCAGGCAGTGAGTATGGGACATGTAGTTTGTGAGGAAGTGATCATAGTCTATTGTGGAGTGCCCTCTGGTGGCTCTCGAGGGCACTCCAGCTGGTGATCGTTACATAGCCCCCCCCCCCAATGAGCGGCTTCCAGACGCTCCAAAACTGTCCAGGTGGGTGGTGGCATGGAGGCGGATCCGGGGGCGGGATGGAGGGCCAGGTCCGTGGAGCAGAAGAGGACCTGGAGACTGCGACAGGACGGAAGGCCAGGGCGGAGCAGACAGTCCATCGGCCGGCCAGGGCGGAGCAGACAGTCCATCGGGCGGCCAGGGCGGAGCAGACAGTCCATCGGGCGGCCAGGGCGGAGCAGACAGTCCATCGGGCGGCCAGGGCGGAGCAGACAGTCCATCGGGCGGCTAGGGTGGAGCAGACAGTCCATCGGGCGGCCAGGGTGGAGCAGACAGTCCATCGGGCGGCCAGGGCGGAGCAGACAGTCCATCGGGCGGCCAGGGCGGTGAAGACCCTTCGGTCGGCCACGGTGGTGAAGACCCTTCGGGCGGCCACGGCGCAGGAACAGGCACCGGCTCAGGAACAGACACCGGCTCAGGAACTGGGACAGGAACAGACTCTGGCTCAGGAACAGACTCTGGCTCTGGAACAGGAACAGACTCGGGAACAGGAACAGACTCGGGCTCGGAGGCTGCCATCTTGTCCGTAGACACTGGCTCGGAGGCAGCCATCTTGTCCGTAGACACTGGTTCGGAGGCGGCCATCTTGTCCGTAGACACTGGCTCGGAGGCGGCCATCTTGTCCGTAGACACTGGCTCGGAGGCGGCCATCTTGTCCGTAGACACTGGCTCGGAGGCTGCCATCTTGTCCGTAGACACTGGCTCGGAGGCGGCCATCTTGTCCGTAGACACTGGCTCGGAGGCGGCCATCTTGTCCGTAGACACTGGCTCGGAGGCGGCCATCTTGTCCGTAGACACTGGCTCGGAGGAAGTGACGTGAACAGTTTCTGGATCAGCAGAAGTGATGTGAACAGTCTCTTGTTCGGCCATCTTGTCCATAGACACTGGCTCGGAGGAAGTGATATGAACAGTCTCTGGTTCGGCCATCGGCTCGGCAGAAGTGACGTGAAGCGTCTCTGGCTCGGCAGAATTGACGTGAAGCGTCTTTGGCTCGGCAGAAGTGGCGTGAAGCGTCTCTGGCTCGGCAGAAGTGACGTGAAGCTCAGTCTCTGGCTCGGCAGAAGTGACGTGAAGCTCACTCTCTGGATCGGCAGAAGTGACGTGAAGCTCAGTCTCTGGATCGGCAGAAGTGACGTGAAGCTCAGTCTCTGGATCGGCAGAAGTGACGTGAAGCTCAGTCTCTGGATCGGCAGAAGTGACGTGAAGCTCAGTCTCTGGATCGGCAGAAGGGACGTGAAGCTCAGTCTCTGGATCGGCAGAAGTGACGTGAAGCTCAGTCTCTGGATCGGCAGAAGTGACGTGAAGCTCAGTCTCTGGATCGGCAGAAGTGACGTGAAGCTCAGTCTCTGGATCGGCAGAAGTGACGTGAAGCTCAGTCTCTGGATCGGCAGAAGTGACGTGAAGCTCAGTCTCTGGATCGGCAGAAGTGACGTGAAGCTCAGTCTCTGGATCGGCAGAAGTGACGTGAAGCTCAGTCTCTGGATCCGGAGGCGTGACGTGAAGCTCAGTCTCTGGATCGGCAGGCGTGACGTGAACAGCAGCCTCTTGCTCGGCAGGCGTGACGGTAACAGCAGCCTCTTGCTCGGCAGGCGTGACGTGAACAGCAGCCTCTTGCTCGGCAGGCGTGACGGTAACAGCAGCCTCTTGCTCGGCAGGCGTGACGTGAACAGCAGCCTCTTGCTCGGCAGGCGTGACGTGAACAGCAGCCTCTTGCTCGGCAGGCGTGACGGTAACAGCAGCCTCTTGCTCGGCAGGCGTGACGTGAACAGCAGCCTCTTGCTCGGCAGGCGTGACGGTAACAGCAGCCTCTTGCTCGGCAGGCGTGACGTGAACAGCAGCCTCTTGCTCGGCAGGCGTGACGTGAACAGCAGCCTCTTGCTCGGCAGGCGTGACGTGAACGGCGGTCTCTGGCTGGGCGGTCTCTGGCTGGACGGTCTCTGGCTGGACGGTCTCTGGCTGGACGGTCTCTGGCTGGACGGTCTCTGGCTGGACGGTCTCTGGCTGGACGGTCTCTGGCTGGACGGTCTCTGGCTGGACGGTCTCTGGCTGGACGGTCTCTGGCTGGACGGTCTCTGGCTGGACGGTCTCTGGCTGGACGGTCTCTGGCTGGACGGTCTCTGGCTGGACGGTCTCTGGCTGGACGGTCTCTGGCTGGACGGTCTCTGGCTGGACGGTCTCTGGCTGGACGGTCTCTGGCTGGACGGTCTCTGGCTGGACGGTCTCTGGCTGGACGGTCTCTGGCTGGACGGTCTCTGGCTGGACGGTCTCTCGCTGGACGGTCTCTGGCTGGAGGGGTCTCTGGCTGGGCGGTCTCTGGCTGGGCGGTCTGTGGCTGGGCGGTCTGTGGCTGGGCGGTCTCTGGCTGGGCGGTCTCTGGCTGGGCGGTCTCTGGCTGGGCGGTCTCTGGCTGGGCAGGTACTGTGGGGTTGTAGGGCTCCTTGTCCGCTAAACCCACAGTAAAGGTTGAACCGCACAGTAACAGGGCCAAATCAATATAAAATTCCAAAGTCCATTGAGGATTGTGCAGTGGCATGGCTGACCCGAGTGGCTCAGATAGTCCCCCTCTAAAGAAAATCATGAGGCACAACGAATCCATTGGAGTTACATTTGAAAGTTCAATAAAGTCTCTCACGTAATCCTCAATGGGCCGGTCTCCCTGACGGAGGCGCATAATTTGTGCTACCGGATTCATCTTTGATGCTGCTGGATCTGAAGTGGCGAAGTCTTCTGTCACGAACTGCTCCGAGACTTGGGGGTGAAGATCCAAATGCAGCTTTATATTGAATAGTCGTACAGGCAGGGTCAAGAATCAGCAAACAGGACAATGGAGAATACACAGAGAGAATCCAAGAAACAGGCAGAGGTCAGGGCAGGCAGCAAGAATCAGAGTCCAAGAACAATCCAAAGTCAAAAACAGAAAAACAAACACGGGAAAACGCTCGGAAATGCAGACACACAGTACAACAAGACTTCGCGGTGAGTGAATGAATGAACATGGTATAAATAGACTGAGACTAGCAGGATGACAAGACACAGGTGAATACAATCAGTGATAATGAGGTACAGGTGAATGTGATCAGTGATGATGAGTCCAGGCAGTGAGTATGGGACATGTAGTTTGTGAGGAAGTGATCATAGTCTATTGTGGAGTGCCCTCTGGTGGCTCTCGAGGGCACTCCAGCTGGTGATCGTTACACACTTACAGTTCCCTCTATTTCACACAGACAGCCTTAGTGCTTCTTGCTACTTCAATCCTTGTCATATAAATTTAAGTTCTATAGACATCTAATGTCATGCATCCATTTACTGGATGAAGTAAAAAAAAACATTATTTCTCCTGGCAGTTCGACATTTTATCTTCAAGCCAACAATCCATTATCTGTTCACATTTTTTTTTTTACACACATGTTGAACGCAGACACAACTTTTGTTTCTCACTGCTCTGTTCAACTGATTCCCGCACCATCTTTAATGTTGTGGCGCTCAATACCTCATTTGACAAAACACCGGTGTACCAAATTTCGCAAGCTTGCTTTTGAGACATCCCCATACCGGCTGTTTTCTGTTCTCTGTGGATTTTCTCTTCAACGCGCGTTTTCTTTAATCAGTTAGGCGTCCCTAACAAATCCGATTTTTTCTTTTAACCCAAATCGGTCGGGTTGCACTTGTTAGTGCCCTCCTAATTAAGGTTTACCAAAAAAAATATATATTTTCTGGCTCCCCCTAATTAGCCTCAGCACCTAAAAACAATTTGCTCCGTGGTGGAACAACTGATTTTCAGGGTACCTATCTGTTTGAAACCTCTTGATCCGTTACAGATCTCAGTTAATCTCAGATAATTTTCTCTCGTATCTGTTTGAAACCTCTTGATCTATATATAGATCTCAATTAATCTCAGATTACGTACCACAGAAACAGCCCTCAGCCAATATGGTTCAATTTCACTCTTCCCCCAATTAAACCGAATTTAAATGACCCTTACCAGAGACGTTGTTTCGTGCCACTTGCGGGTTCTTTAGATTCCAGTGGTCGATTCTCCCGGCCCTGATATCGGTCGGCCCCTCTCTCTCAAGTTTACGAGGTAGAGCTGGAACTTACTTAGTCCAGGTGGCCAAACACCGTCCGATCTCAGGTCCAGGGAACACGTCCAAGGAATATCACTTCTGACACCAAAACTGTTGTGGCAAAAATTCTCAAACAAACATCACTGCGTAAGAGACACTCAGAGTCAAATTATATAAAATAGAAGTATTTATTCTTGCAAGAATAGGAGCAGTCTAATACACAGTTGTTACCCTGTGCAGAAGAGTGACACACCCCCAGACAGACTGAACTAGCTTTTATCTTAGTTTCAAGGCCTTCTTCCCCCCAGAGCCTTCCTTCCAGTAGTTTTCCATAGACGTCACTAGTTGGCCCACTAAGCTCCCCTGCACCAAATGGCCTTCTGACATCTAGGTCAGAGGTCCTTGTTCGTCTGTTCTCTGGAGTGTCTCCCTCTTCTGCCTCCCCAGGTACATAAACAGAATCCTCTCACTACAAGTGAGAGACACACATGTGACATTCTTTGAATCATCTATATTTGACTAAAGATCAATGAATATCATTAAAATTGCCACTACATTATGAATATAAAATGGTTAAAGAATAGAAGTGATACTGTATGGAGAGACACTTTAGAGATTACTGAAACAACAAAACCAGTGTGGAGGATTCTGTACAAACCTCCCTTACCTAAAAGAGTTGGTGATCTGCAGTGGAGGATACTCAAATGTAAGTGAGAATTGTCCTTTTTGCAATGAAATGGAGACTGTGTTTCATTGTTTTATGTTTTGTAACAGACTTTCTTTTTTGTTTAGCCTTCTAGAGCTTCTTTTTGAATCTTTTGAGGTATGCTTTACAAAGCAGGATTTTATTCTTGGTTGTATGTACACTATTAAGAAAAAATACAAATGTGAAATGCTTAATTTTATTGTTGGTATTGCAAAATTAGTGATTTATATAACTAGGAGAAATAAAATTGAGCAGAAAGGAGAACAGGAACTTATATCAGCTTTTAAAAAAATGGTAAAATCACGACTTGTAATTGAGTTTATTTTTTGTACATTGAATATTTTTTAAATTGAGTGGTGCTGTGATAATGTGCTGTGTTCATTATGAAATTTCAGAGGTGTTGATGTGAGGTTTTCTTTTTATTAGATTGAAAAATATGTGACCTTTTTTGTGAATGTTTTTTATAGTCATATTTGTGTAATAAAAAGGATTGTCAAAATTATAAAAAAAATCTCTCTCTCTCTCTCTCTCTCTCTCTCTCTCTCTCTCTCTCTCTCTCTCTCTGCCAAGGTATGTTTAGAATGGCATGCCACATTCTATTTTTAAAAGAAAAGTAGTATGCTTATGCATTATTTATACTGTTTACAGTATGTGAATTGTCTTTATTCATGGAATACTTTCATTTTAAGGATGCATTGAAGTGATCAATAGTAAAATGACACTAAAGACATTACATTAGCCGCGTTTCCACCGTCGGGCAAAACCATTCTCGTTGCTTAACCATTCTATTCGGTGCTGATCCGGCCCAGCCAGTAGGTATATGGTTTACTGTTCCACTCTGAGGCTGATAATGGAACACTGTAATACAAATGCGTCAGCCATTACCTTGGTAACACAAGAGTTTACAGACGTTATGAGATGTAAATAGCTACACACTATGGAGGATAATTATATATTTATTTTAATGTTATTATTAACTTGTGTTTGCGTCTCTCAAAGAGCACACTTGGCCAGCTACAGAGAAACAGCCAGGTAACAGAAAAGTGACCAATCCTGAATGTTGACATCACTGCACGCATTTTACCAGCACTGTTAGCCAAGCGTGCTGACAATTCCGGGCCGAGAACGGTTTGTAATCTTTCCTTGCCAAACCAAGCTCAAGTGGAAATACAACTGGAACCATTCCTTTCCGTTCATAGAATTGTTCGGCCCCACGGTGGAAATACGGCTATTGTTAAAGTTTCAAATAAATGCTGTTCTTTTGGACTTTCTATTAATCAAAGAATCATGAAAAAATGTACTGTTTCCACAAATATATTTCAACATTGATAATAAGAAATGTTTCTTAAACAGCGAATCAGAAGGATTTCTAAAGGATCAATGGCGGCTGAAGTTCAGCTTTGCCATCTCAGGAATAAAAAAATACCAAACAGTTTTAAATTGTAAGAATATTTCACATTGCAGTTTTTCAGTATGTTTTAATCAAATAAATATAAATAAAACATTTAAAAATCCATTTAAAAATGTTTGCATAATAGGTAGCGTAGTGTACATGGTGCACAGCAAAAGCATTATGATAGTTTTCCATTCTGAACACAACCTTCATTTCTTGCTCTTCCTTGTTACCCAGTTTGCTGAGACACACACCAACACTCACATACACACACTCCTCTAATTCTGTTTCTTTTGAAGCAGCAGCAAGCACGGACACACACAAACCATTCTCTTGAGTTCAAAGCTCTCTCTGTCCATGCCGATGGCCAAACAGATGTACCCTGTCAGTTAGCCAGAGATAGCCTGCACAATAACACAGGAGAGAGTAAACACTTCTAGACCTGTGTGTGTGTGTGTGTGTGTGTGTGTGTGTGTGTGTGTGTGTGTGTGTGTGTGTGTGTGTGTGCGTGCTTGTGTGTGTGTGTGTGTGTGTAAAGCAAAGGAAGCAAAGACCGAGAGACAGAAGCAAAGAGCGGCTGAGATGTACACAGAAGGGATTACTGTACGTCAGAAAAGCAGTAAGAGGAGACACCGACGGGCTTTAGGATTGCTGTGTGTGTGTGTGTGTGTGTGTGTGTGGTTGTGTGTTTGATCCCCTCTTAATCCCGTCTCATTCTCATCTTATAACACTTTCCCCGACAGCCTCCATCACAGTGGCTTGGCCTGACCGAGTTTTGCATTGTGTCTGGGTACTTAACAAATCCTCTACTTAATTAACAACCCAATGATTTCTCTCTCTGTTCGAACTAAAGGCAAAAGTTCATTAACTTAGGGCGGCTTCCTCATAATTCGAATCTTTTACAAGAAACATGATTTCTTTTGGCTTTAGACAATCCTGTTGAGCATCCGACCAACAATGTAGCCAAATATTACAGATTGGGGGGAGTGGGGACTGTAGACTTGGAATTAAGCCTTTACCCCGTTATTATACAGGACCGGACACCAGTTATCTTGCCAAGAAAAATCTTTATTCTTATATGTCAGGAGAGAAACTTGAGAAGATGTTGTATTCATGCCAGGTCTATGCGTTTCCGCATTTTTCTGCCATAGTAAGATTGAATTTATATACACCACTGAGGGACTTTACAACTTCCTTGTAAGGTAGGAAAACATGTTGCTTGAGCTTTAAAAATGGAACGTATATGCTTACACATGGCACAATCCACTTTCCATATTAAGAAACTTCCCTTCAGTGTATACATTTGTGGTACATTGCATCAGTTGAAAAACATTCATTTCCTTGTAAAGAATATGCCAACTGTACACATTTGATGTATCATTATCAGTGGAACATGTTACATTCTCCCTTCCCTGTCTGACATGTGATCCTCACACATGCTATCTATCAGTGGTGGAAAGTAACTAATTACAAATAGTTTCGTTACAGTACTTGAGTAGATTTTTTTTATTTTTTCTGCTTTCTTGAGTGTAATTAAATTGTGGTACTTAAACTTCTTATGTTGGTTTAAGTCTGTGTGGGACTTCCAGTCCTTACAAAAAATAATTACATTCATTATTCTTTTTTAAATATATAAATTATTATTGTGTTTTGAAAAATGCTTTAGTTCAGTCATCCAGGTGTCCTTTACCAAATTAAGTTCTGAAAATGCATTATATATTGTCACAGTCTTCGTCTGCACCTGTCTGTCTTAGTCTGCACTACACTACCCAGAATCCTTTTTGTCGCCACACCTGAACTCACTCCCTCATTATCCACCTGTCCCTCGTCATCATCATCTGTGTCACCTGTCTTCACCTCGTTAGTGTTCATTTGGACTTGTATTTAGTTTGCTTGTGTTCAGTCTGTCTTGGTCGGTTCTTGTAAATGTTACCTGGTGTTTGTGTTCTCTGCCCGCCTGTACCAGTTTGATTTTGGAGTTAATTAGTAAATGTTGAAATTGGATCTTTTTGACTCAGCCTCCTTCTTCCTCTGCATACACCAACTGTGACAGAAGAACCGACCAAAAAAAAAAAAAAAAAAAGGAAGATGGAGATCTGGAAGCAAGCCTTTGTGGGAACCCGCCAAGCTGTGTTCCGTGGGACCCGTGGAGGCCGCAGTAGAGGCGGTGGTCGAGAGGAGTCCGGACACCACTCTTCACTCTGGCCTCTCTTCGATCCTGGGTTGGTGGTGTCCAGTCCAGCCAAGCCTTCACCGCTGGTTCCATCCAGCACCAGGCCCTCTTCGCCGCTGGTTCCATACAGCACCAGGCCCTCTGCGCCGCTGGTTCCGTCTAACACCAAGCCCTCTTCGCCGCTGGTTCCGTCCAGCACCAAGCCCGCTTTGCCGCTGGTTCCGTCCAGCACCAAGCCCTCTTCGCCGCTGGTTCCGTCCAGCCCAGCCAAGCCCTCACCGCTGGTTCCGTCCAGCCAATCCGAGCCAGAGCCCGCTGATCCTGCGCCAGAGCCCGTTCATGCTGCACTTGAGTCTGCTCTGGAAGACACAGCGCTCATTGTGGTGTCCGTGGCTGTTTTGTGTGTGTGGGCAGCACACACATCAGCTACAGCCCATGAACCCAGCCCAGAGCTTCCTTCGCCGCTGGTCCCGTCCAGCCCCGAGCTTCACGTCACGCCTGCCGAGCCAGAGCTTCACGTCACGCCTGCCGAGCCAGAGCTTCACGTCACGCCTGCCGAGCCAGAGCTTCACGTCAGCCCTACAGAGCCTTCTCCGTTGGTCCTGTCCAGTCCTGCCGAGCCTTCTCCGCTGGTCCCGTCCAGTCCTTCCAAGCCTGTCCCAGAGCCTGTCCCACATCCAGTTACTCTCCCCAAAAATTTTTTTTGGGGGGGGGGGCCATAGGCCACCTGAAGGGTCTTCAACGCGGTGGCCGCCCGAGGGGGTCTCTCCGCCATGGCCACCCGAGGGGGTCTCTCCGCCATGGCCACCCGAGGGGATCTCTCCGCCATGGCCACCCGAAGGGGTCTCTCCGCCATGGCCACCCGAAGGGGTCTCTCCGCCATGGCCACCCGAAGGGGTCTCTCCGCCATGGCCACCCGAAGGGTCCTCACCACCATGGCCACCCGAAGGGTCCACACCACCATGGCCACGCCCACGTCCTGATCCGCCCTGGCCGCCTGCACGTCCTGATCCGCCCTGGCCGCCTGCACGTCCTGATCCGCCCTGGCCGCCTGCACGTCCTGATCCGCCCTGGAGGCTTCCCGTCCCAGTTTGGTCACGCCCTGGCCAGCCTTCAGGGCCCCCGCCCCCCCACCCCTTTGTTCTACGGCGCGAGGTCGCGCCTTGTTGAAGGGGGGCGTTCTGTCACAGTCTTCGTCTGCACCTGTCTGTCTTAGTCTGCACTACACTACCCAGAATCCTTTTTGTCTCCACACCTGAACTCACTCCCTCATTATCCACCTGTCCCTCATCATCATCTGTGTCACCTGTCTTCACCTCGTTAGTGTTCATTTGGACTTGTATTTAGTTTGCTTGTGTTCAGTTTGCTTGTGTTCAGTCTGTCTTGGTCGGTTCTTGTAAATGTTACCTGGTGTTTGTGTTCTCTGCCCGCCTGTACCAGTTTGATTTTGGAGTTAATTAGTAAATGTTGGAATTGGATCTTTTTGACTCAGCCTCCTTCTTCCTCTGCATACACCAACCGTGACATATATATATACAGTAAAATAATTAATATAATATTTTTGTCCCCTGTTTCCCAGCAAGTTGGGATGCAATCGTGTGCAATAGTGTTAGTTATTTAGCTAAACGGGTAGTTAAGGGTACGTATCAAAATGGATAGTATTAAAGTTGACAGAATTTATTTAAAAAAAAAAAAAAGATAAATCAAACTAAATTGAGAAGAGAGACCTTGCTGCAAAATCAGTTATTTATGTATGAATAAGTTTGAATATGCATATAAACAATCAGACTAACGGAAATGAAATCAGAACTGGCTGATGATGCAGCGAAAATAGCTGTGTGTCACAGATGGGAGAGATGAAGATGAGAAATATAACAGGTGTGCTATGAGGATGATGAAGGAGGCTCTTTATTTTGCAGTAGAGTAGCTCACGGTGCCTTTTATGTGTTGAATTTCATATTTACATTTTGTTCTATTCATTGTTAAAAGCACACTACTGTTAAAAATTCTAAAGTTTGGAGTCTGTACAACTTTGTTTTTTATTTTATTTTTATTATAATTTTTTAATTTATACTTTTATTGACCAAGGATGCATTGAATAGTTTAAAATCTCTGAATCTTCAGAGGATCAAATCAAAATCAGTTGGTGCTAAATTTTACAAAAACAGTTTCTATGTGTTTTTGTATTAAGAAACTTGATCTCAGTGAAAGATTTAAAATTGGTTTACAAAATGGAATAATTCAATCTGTTACAGAATTTAAATATCTTGGATTGGTCATAGATCCTCAACTTAAATTTGCTAAACATATAAAGAAAATCTCTAAAACAATACAAAGTAATCTTAACTGTTTTAAATTGATCAGAAAGTACATACCAAACCAGGCAGCCCTGCTGTACATGCATGCTATGATTTTTTCGCATATTTCATACTGCATGACAGTTTGGGCGCAAGCAGCTCCGACTGCAATAAAACACATTGGTTCACTTTACAATCAAACAATAAAAATTATGGATAAAAAGCCAATCCGTTACCATCACTGTTACATCCTCAAGAAATATAATATATTAAGCTTTGAAAGCTTCAGTAATTTCTGTTTTTTTTTTTATTAATTTTCAAGTATATTAATAATTTAGCACCTGAGCCACTTAGTAAATTTATTCAAGTACAGAACAGCAAAAGAGTTACCAGAAGCAGCACATATCACAACTGTACAATACCATACTGTAGGACAAGCTTTGCACAGACAGCTTTTTCTATTAAGAGCTCTAGACTCTGGAATTCATTACCATCGGACATTAAGGTCATATCTGACTTGAAAAAGTTCATTTCCAGGATTAAGTCTTGGCTAAAGGCAAACCAAAACTGTAACCATTTTTAGCTATTGTTTTTTTTCTGGTTGTGTGTGTGTGTTTGAAGAAATGTGAATGTTTTATATTTGTATGTATCTATTTATAATGTACTTAACTTGTATTTGTAATGTACCCAACCAGGGACAAGAGTTGTAAATTAGCATTAGCTACAAACTCTATATGCCGCTCATCAGTTACAGGCTTTGTATTGTGACTATGTTTGACTGTATGGTCCTTGTTAAATAAATGAATAAATAAATAAATAAATAAATAAAGGATGCTGAAAAGTTTAAAGTGGCACAACTGTGTTCAACATTGACAATAATAAGAAATGATACTCGAATGAGTTCTGAAGGATCATGTGACACTATATATACAGTATATATTAAAATATTTGTGGGTAAGAGACTTTAAAAAAAAATATTTAAGTTACATTTTAGGACGAGATGGTAATATCCCTTGCTTTATTTATTTAAATCTTACCGACCCCAAACTTCTGAATGGTAGTGTACATTATTATTATTTCACAATCTGAGTATATTATTCCCATTTCTAAGGGTTTAATTGCATTTCATCGAACCAAAGGGGCATTTTTCATAAGATATTTTTAGAATACCACTTTATAATCTTGTTCAGTTACTACTTTACGCTTGTAAAAGGCCTGTTATGGATTTATTTTCAAAATATTATGCCTGCATTCTTGAAAACAACATAGATAATAGATAACATGATAAAATAGTATCCCACATTTAACACACAATAGTTAAAAATGTGAGCAATACCCACACTGCAAAATAGTATGGGTACTATGCTATTCTTTATTCTTCTAATTACTGAACACAACCAAAGTCTCAGACAAAGCAGGAACACTCCAGCTACCATGAGTCTTTAGGATTTGATTTAACATAAGCTCCAGCGTCTTTGACTTCAAATGATTGTGGCAGGATGAAGGAAACGTTCATGATTAATTTAGTGGAATCACATTTGATTATCCAGACAGTTAAGTTTTCCTATTACGGAGAGTGATTTCTCTATGAACAGTATTCCCTGGTTGAGATTTCTGAAGCAGAAGAGTTATGCAAGAGTCACAGCATTTTAATATTTTTCAGAGAAGTTAGCTTACTCATGTTTGTAATGTTGACATTTATATGCGTGAGAAGTTTTTTTTTAATTGGTCACATTCGGGTTTGGAGGTCCCCTTCTGTGTCGTCCAATACAGTCCCAGTGATGCTATATAGTCACTCAGGGTTGTTGCTAAACCCTTTGCTCTGAAAAAGTCTTTGTACATGTCATGTCTGTGGCTTTGTGTTTAAACAAGGATATTACCCTTGCGTAACCTTTGTAGGAGTCTATTACAAAACTTAATCCCAAATGTCACTCACATTTCTTTCTTTCCTTTTTTTGACCAATTCCCAGTTCAGAGTGCTTACAGTTTGTTAGTGTTTTTAACGTTATGTAAATACAATGATATCCTTTGAAATACCTTGGACTGCAATGTTAAATTATAACCACTACTATGGCTCATATCAAAATATTGGATACCTGACACTTTGGATAAAAGCGTCTGCTAATTGTACCACAGTGGCGAGGTCAGACATTTTAAAGTCAGGGGACCTTGGCAAAATAGGGTGGACCAACCCAACACTTCAGCACAACTTCTCCATTCAGCTAGGTTCGTCAACCATAACTCCTTCAAGGACAGCCAGGAATCTTGGAGTGGTGATTGATGATCGGTTAACAGATATTCACAGATATTACTACAACGCCATGGTCCTGCAGATTTGCTTTATACAACATTAGGAAGATTAGACCCTTCCTATCAGAGCAGGCCACACAACTCCTTGTCCAAGCTCTTGTTCTCACCAGACTGGAATATTGTAATGTTCTTATAGCTGGCCTTCCGGCATGTACTATCAAGCCTTTGCAACTGATCCAGAATGCAGCAGCGAGGGTGGTCTTCAACAAGCCGAAGAAAGCCAACGTCACACCTCTCTTCATCAGTTTGCACTGGCTGTCATCAGCCACTCGCATCAAATTCAAGGCACTGATGCTTACAAGACAACCACTGGCTCTGCACCAATATACCTAAACTAGTTCAGACGTATATGCCCTCCAAAAGCTCGCGTTCTTGCAAGTGAACGACGCCGTCGTCGCCGCCGTCACAAAAAAGTGAAGTTGCAGCCCTCAACTGATGTTGATGTTGTCATGTTGTGTTTTGGTCTGATGCGCCACCCTCCACCTATCTACCAATCACGAAGTCAGTAGTGTTGTGGCATCCGGGTTGCCAACTCTGCTGTAGTTACCACAGCTGCAGCTACAAACGTGTCGGATAAAAAAATGTCTAACGTTACGAATCCAAAAAAAAGTCCGGTTTGGAGCACAGTCTGATCTGTCTCACATGCGCGCTCTTGCTCGTTCGCTCTAGATTCCGGGTGATTTGATTTTAACTCATTTGCGGGCATCAGGGAGCCGTTATCAATATGCGGGAGACTCCCGGAACGTCTGGTGATAGCGAGGGGATTAATGAAGATGCCGAAGACAAAACGCTCCAAGGTTTGGCTGCATTTCACGTGTAAAATTACGTTTCAGAACGATTGTCTGAAGCCCATATAGAATCACGATTCACTCCAATTCATTGGCTGATGGCGCGGGCGCCACCTTGGTGCTCTTACGTTGTCATATTATATTAGCGCGCAGATTTATCTGCCGAAAAAGGAAGCTTGTCGGCAGTGTGAGGAGTTTGGCAGCGAACGCAGCGTCTCGTTCCCTATTCAGAGAACATGGGTTACACCAGTAACCAGAGACGTTCTCTTTCATAGGTTTACTCAAAGCTGCGTATCTAAGAAGACGCAGTGGGAACGAAATACCAAACTCGCCAAGCTAAGCGCTGCGTAACTAGTACAATGACCAGATAACTTACATGACTGGTTCAAGCAGACAAAACATGGGAACCTGTAGCCATGTCGATATTAGATTACCCTGGTAGTAATCTCTATTAATCTCCAGTATTATTACATTGTTTGATCCAATATTGTTTTATTTGATATTATGTAAATGTGAATTTTTTTTTATATTGGTTTATTTATTATTACCATATGTTACTTGTATTTATATTGTTTAAAGTTTTAAGTTAATATCGTGTCCAGTTTGGCCCTGTAAATAAAAGGGTATTCGGCTATTTTTTTACAGTGTGTGCGGTTTCGTTTTCTTAAGTACCGTTTCAAGAACCGTTTAAGCACCGGAACGGTTTAAAAAATACAGAGTAGGTACTGGTATCGGATAAAACCCAACCGATACCCAACCCTATTCGTGACAAAGTCCGAAATAAAACAAGGATTTGTATAGGAGATGCCTTTGAAAGATGTAGACGGTTGAAAACGGAGAAGAATTTGCTGGATCCTGCAGCCTATCTGGCAACCTCAAGTCAGGGGGGAGGGGGAGGGGATACACCGTGACCGCTCTACAGTAATTTGAAAGTGATTGCAGTACCAGTTTTGGCCACAATCTTACGTACGGTTCCTTTAAATATGATTTATTGTCAGCCAACAGTTTCATGAATACAACTAAATCCAGTCATAAAGAAAATAACAAATGAACAGAAGAAGAACAATAATCAAAGATAAGTAATCATAGGTGGAGCGTGTGTAATGCTGAGCAAGGCTTAGCCTTCTCCTGGCCACACACTCGAGACTAGCTGGGAATTTTCTCACTCAAACCACTGCCTGCTGCTGCTTCTGATTGCTTTTAGAGGGCAAAAAACTGCCCATATCTGCTGGTCTAGGAACAGGTTTCTCTGTAATAATAGCATATTGGCAATTTGGCAGATGACCCCATGCGTATCTGTGTTTGCGCTATGGAGAGTGTCAAAGGTTTCTATTTACAACGTGTTGATTTCTTGAAGCAGTGGCCAATCAGAGGTGCTTAAGTTAGAATCCACTCACCGCTCACAGCACCAGAGTTTATATCCAGTGCTGAGTTCAATTCTCGCAAATCCTCTCATTATAACAAACAAACATTTATCATGCTTGACCAGCGGCCATGTACGCGTTGCAAAGTCTTGGGACTGACATCTGTTAAATTCATGTATTTATTATTGTCTTGTAGGCCTATGCATAATTTTTTTCTCCTTTCGCACAAGTTTTGCTGTACATAAGGTATTTCCACAGAGCGCTGTACTATTTATGTGAAAGAAAAATTGTGTGACATTAACTTTTTATTCCTCTCCTTAATCTTTTTCTTTTTTCCCTTCTTCAACCCCTGTGTGTCTTTCCTCCTCTCAAATCCTCATGGATCTCTCATTTCTATACTGTTTTCTCGCTCTCTTGTTTTGTTCTTTTGGTTTCTTTAGTCATTTTCTGTAGAGGATGTTTAATTTGAAGTATTGTTCTCTAATTATTTTGTGCTGTTTACATTTAAAGGAATAGCTCCCACAAAAAATTTAAATCACTCAACCTTATGCGGTTTCAAACTTCATTTCTTTCGTGGAACAATAGGCGTAGTTTTAGAATATTCTGAAAAGAATGGCCAATATTACGAAACCGAATAGAGGTACATGAAATTGGCCATTTATAAGTCTTTGTAAACTAATCTTTCTTTTGATGTAGATCTCGTTGAATCCTTTGACCGGTATGTTCTTCAAACCTTTTTCTTTTGTGTTCTATGGAAGAATGTAAGTCATGCAGGTTTAGAACAAATGATGACATAACTTTATTGGGTGAACAATCTGTTTTGACCTTGTTTTGATCTGACCTCTCCACAGATCAATTCTTCTTTTGAATTCCTAATTTTTTTCTAGTTTGTTTTTAAAGTTCATGTTTGCTTTTTGGGGTTTGTAGCAGTGTAATGTGAATTGATTATTATGCTTGATTTGTCAGTATAATCGTTGGTAAGCGTTTCTAGCTGAGGGGGAGAATGTTCAGCTTGTGGATGTACAGTTTATTTCCCATTGAAATGTGCTGTAAGAGTTTGTTTTAAAAGTTCCCAGAAAGGAATAGCTCTATTTTGTATAAATTCTGTGTCTCTATCTCACTTTGTTTCTCCAGGTGACCCCCTCGTCTAAGATTGTGGGTGATCTGGCTCAGTTTATGGTGCAGAACTCTCTCTCTCGGGCTGATGTGGAAGAGAGAGCAGACGAGCTCTCCTTCCCTCTGTCTGTTCTGGAGTTTCTGCAAGGACACATTGGAATACCACACGGAGGATTCCCTGAGCCCTTCAGGTCAAAGGTCAGATCACACTGTTTAATGAAAACTGATGTAAAAGTTCAACAATATTTCTCATAGAAATGTTCCTTGGAGAATTCAGTTTTTTTTTTTTTTTTTTTTTTTCATTACATTCAGTCATTTAGCAGACAACTTTTATCCAAGGCACCTACAAATGTGGACAAACACAAGCAGGGTTTTTTTTTTTTTTTTTTTTGAGAGTGCGGTGACAGTGGCTTTGTTTTTGAATAATCTCTAGACACACATAGAGAGAAAGAGTGTGAGCGAGAAGAAAATGAAAAGGTGAGAGGGTGCTATAAAGTGAGAGGCAGTTAATAAAATCAAGAGAATAGCTTTGTGTGAATTCATCACAAAGTTTGTGTATATGTGTGACAGACAGGATAAGAGACTAAAGGTTTAAGGCTGAATAAAACTTGTCACTTGCAGGCTTTGTCACAAGTGTGTGTGGCGTTTCCTCCTCCTTGTGCTGAAAGACTTGCTGAGAAAAGAAAGCAGATTGATCCACTATAATGCACAAACACACACATCTACAGTCATATGGTCACAGGAGAGACTTTTGCTTTATTTTTTAAATGGAGTTGTTACTGAGGAGTGAGGACAGACATCCTGCTTTTGCGGTCGAGGGCAAATTAACTTTGATTTCCTATTTCTCTGGCACACACAGAGACAGACAGACAAACCCTTTTGAAGCACTCTGAAGTCCAAAAATGAAAGATCAAAAGCTGTTTATCAGCACTGGCAGCATTTCCCTGTAATAGAGCTCAACGTGTGGTCTCACTGTAACAGAGAAAAACAGACAGAAAAAGACTTTTAGAAAGATTTTACCATTTCATATAGCGACTTTAATTATGTGTCTTAGTAGGACAGATAAAAATATAATAAAGTCTGAATGAAGTCAATTAAACTTTGTAAGTGTGACTGACATTTGCAGACTGCTTTAATGAACCTTTTCTCACACAGAACCATGAGGTCACTTACTTTAGCTGATATTGACTTACTTACAAAAATATGACTTACTTCTCCACCAGGCAACAATGATATTTCTGATATTGGTGTCTAAAAGTGTGATCACTGACATAAATGTTCCAGTAATTACAATAAATCCAACGCATACAGTATACTTTGTGCCTTGCTCAAGTTGCTTAGTAACATCTCGGTTACGTATCATCATAAATGCATTTAATTAAATAAAATGTAGTAATATCACAATAAATTCATTTAATTAAATACTAGCCTACTATTTTTCACAGTCATCTTTTTACTTTAACCATCTGGGGTCTGAGGTGTTTTCTGGGTCCTGGAGGTGTTCTGACATGCTCTGACATTTGTGCTTTTTTCTGATACTTGTGACATGTTCATGGCTAAAGTCTGTTTACACTGTATTCAGCACAGACTCTGCTACAGTAATATGTCAGCAGCATGTATGTCAAAGTTTTTAGTTTTGAGATAATGACGTTTATGTGTGGTTTGTGAAAAAACTAAAAAACATTGTCACTGAAATAAGGTCATGAAACCCATACTAATTATTTCTTCACAAGACTTTTGAAAATTGTATCACGTAGCCTAGAATATTTGCTTCAAAACTATGTGAAAATCATCCTGACTACTAATTCAGATTAGACAATATATATTTTGATTTAAAATTTGTAAGACATGTTTTGTGTAAGAAAGCTTTATGCGGGGAGGCGTTAACCATCCATTAATATTTAGTGTTTCACACCTGAGAAAGACAAAGACCCTCCCCTAATGGCCCTATTAGGTGATATCATTATGAGGAGCCTTGCACAAAGAATGAGGAGAGACTTAAAAAAGAATGGCTTTTAGATTGTTTGGATTTATTTACAACACAACATAATCCAAAGATACACAACAAATGACAAAAAAGCACATTAGTAAACACACTGATCTAAAGACAGAGACAGAGACACACAAAGGTGTGTCAGTCACACACCTTTGTGCCATTCCTAAAACATAGTAGGCTACATACCTGTCATCTCCAAGGTGTTTGATTTTTCACTTTACCGTGTTCATGTACCGAGACTCATGTGAATGTTTAAGTCAGCAGGACTCATCAGTGGCATCTGGTCCCTTAAAAAATATTTTTTTAGAAAAAAAAAACAAACACCTGTGAACATGCTGATATCAAGAGAAACTATGGGGCTGCACGATTTTGGGAAAACATTTTAGATTTTTCTGGTTAAAATGATGAAATGTACTAAATACATACACTATATATATATATATATATATATATATATATATATATATATATATATATATATATATATATATATATATATATATATATACACATGTATATATGAACACCAAGTTTGTTGTGCCTTGTTGGCATATATATGTAGGGCTATTTAAAATATTTACAATAAATCGTTAAAAAGGAACACTTCAGTTGCATTACACTAGAGAAAAATATATGGATTATCATGTTACTTCAAACGTTTCCATACTTTACAACGTTATGAAATGAGATTGGAGTAAAAACATGAAGCCTAATGTTTGGTGCGTTTTGCTTTTCAAACCCACAGCGCGAGTGACTCAAACTCACAGCGCGTACAGAGGACATTTGCTGAAGCGATCGAGCCGCTCCAAACTATGAAACATTATACTTACCATATTATACATATCTACGTGTGAGCAGATATCCACAAACACAGTATTTAACAGTAAACACAGGTCTAAACATTATAATATTCACCATGAATAAACACTCATACGAGCCTACTGTTATATTGTGCTGTGTTTAATTATCGAACATAAAAACATTCTTGTGTCATACATATAGGCCTATATACATTTAGCATTAGGCTTCATGTTTTTACTCCAATCACATTTCATAACATACATTTTAGTCTGGCACCAGTTTAACTAGTAGCTACAATGTAAAGTTTATGCAACAATAACATGCTACTATTAGTGTCTTACCTTAAAAATCGTTCTCATAATCAAACCGTGTTCTTCTAATTCTTCTGAGGTAAATCCAAGGTAAACAGCACAGCACAAACAACTCAATGAAAAGCAGAGCAGTACTGTAGTCGCTGATTCTTTGTTTTGAGGTGATGAGGGCGGTAACAGCTCTGCATTCCTCCGCGTGGATCATTTGCATGTGAACAGCTCTTGCCCACGTGTGGGCGTGGTCACATTAGCGCTAATCAGCTTGTGCTGGAGAAACTATACATGTCGTTGCTTTCATACGAATTACTTAAACAGAGAATATTTGATTTTGATATGATTTACATCATTTAAAAATGGAGACTTCAAGCTTCGTAAAGACATATGTTGCATGTCACAGTGACAAGCCTTCGCTGAGTTATAGATTCATAAGTTATTCATTCAAGATTGCCATGATCTTGAAAAAAATGGCACAACAATCTGCATTAAAAACATAAGAAATTAGTTGGTGATGTATGTCAAGTTTGCTCTCCGAATTGAATCCATCTAAAAGAAATAAGCACTGATTACTTGAATGTGCACTTCATCAATGGCCATTCCAATCAGGTGCTTCCGGCAATCATGTTGAAGCATGTTTCTTCAATTTTTAGTTTCCTACAAGCAACAAGCAAAGTGCCCTTCTGTAAATCCAGCAAATATCAGCCGATCAGATTTAGACTTTCTACTTTACGAAAGTGTTTCCAGTTTAATGTGCCATACGCATCAGACATTTAGCAAGCAGAGTGTAAGCGTGACAACATATAAAAATTTTTGACAGGAATGAAGAATTACATTAGCCTGGGTTTCCCCATACTGCCTTGCCACAGCGCAATTTTATTCACGCTGCTAGGTAGTCTGGATTCCATGGACCAAATTTTCGCCTCATTTAGGGAACCGATCACAGAACGGGGAGGGAGCAGCAAGACGATGACAACGTCTATGCGACACACCGAAGCAGTTTGTTTATACCTATGGATCCAACATGGCAGCAGACGCGAAGTTACCTTTCGATGCAGCCTTGCGGCCGTTTCACAACGCAAGTGTGAGCGGCACTTGAGCAGCTCGTCAGCGTAACTACATCGTCACTGCAGATGCGCGAGAGTATTCACACTGGAAACGTACAGTGTCACAGCAGCGGCTCCAAAGCTACATATATAATCGAGCAATTCTTTACAAAGACAACTATACATTTGTTTTTAGAAGTTGGTCATTTATAACATTGATAGTCTTGAAAGTTTGTAATGGGGAGGTGTACAACATTCGCATATACATGTTAAACAATAAAACAACCCAGAAAATGTCTCCAATCTATTAGTTTCAGTCATACTTTCGATATGTTTACAAGACTGCAACTCTCCTGATAAAAAACAAAACACACAAAAAACAACACACTCGGGTTTGAATTGGGTTGTGCTAGCCTATGTAGCTGCCTGTGTTACATAACCTAAAAGAACGTTTATATATCATATTTTCTGGCTAGTTTACTTTAGTTTTTATATATTTATATAATACACAACTTTCACCCAAACTCAATAATTAAAAACAAGTTTTTACCGGGTAGCCTAAATCTTCTATAAATATTTTTGAGTCTTTATTTTCTTTAATTTGCCTACTCAAGTTCTTGTTAAAACTCACTAGACATGCTTATTCTGTGCATTTTGGGCACTTTTTCTGTGAAATCATATTTATTTTTGTCCGTCAAAAGTGTGCTTTCACTTTAATTTAGCGTGAGCAGTGCAGCAAAAACAGATTCGACGCCGAAACCCCCGCTTCACTGCTGCTCATGCGCCGCACCTGCTCGACGCTCACGCTCTCCTCCTGCTCCCGGGGTGAATGCACTCATTGATTAACATGCACGCCGAAAAAAATACGCATCGCTCACGCATGCGATGTGAAACGGCCGTTAGATACACGCCATTGTGTACACATAAATCTCTGACCCATCGTCTTATTCCTCGTCTAATTTCTGTCACTCTATATACGTCATCTGGTATAATTGAAACGATTGGCTATGAGCTACGTACAGGCGCATTTGATAGACATTCTTAGCACCCAATAAACGGCTCTGGGCATTCGTAAACCACACCTCAAATACGAGAAAATGAACATGTGGTTCCCAGACCCAAGTCTCAATGAGACTTGGGTCTGACGTTAACCAGGCTAGAATTACATTGCATGCAATGGATTATTTAGCTGACAAACGTCTTTCCTTTCAGTAGACAAAAACTCGAAATAGTTTTGAAAAGTTGTGAATTTTGAAAATGACATGATCTAGGACCTTTATACAGTGCGTGTCATTGTAAAGATGGAAAGTCCCTCAAAGCCTTGTGTTCATCCGTATTAAATTCAACATAGCGTCTAACGTGACTAAGGTCTTTTGCACATGGTTAGGGCACTTTCTCATGTTTTATTACTTAATTACAATAGACAACAATGTTATATAGTTATATTCTGCATTGCTGCTTCATCTCTAAACATTACGCTAAATAAAAATTATCCTCAGGGTGCCATTGTTGTTCTGTCACCTCCAGATACTAAATACAAGAAGACAGAAATAGCTTCCTAACACTAACTTGGGGCGTTACCCATAATGCACTTTAAGATGGCTAACGATACTATGTCCTCTGACCTGGGTATCCATACACCACCACAGCCCCAGGCATGGTCAACATATGTGTCTCTGGGTGTGTTTGAGATACATTCATCATAATTGGTTGGAAAGGTTTGTGCTGCAGGGCCTGCAGTGACTCTCACACATCAGTGGCTCTATCTCTGCCAATCAGCTCATCCAGATAAACTCAGGTACATTACACACCACTGGACAAACACTGATAAGAATGAGCAATCATCTCCCACAGCCGTACACACGAAACACACACTTTTACTCGCGCAAACAGGTTGAAATGGAAGAAATACAACCACAGTCTTAATGATATGATCAAAACATGTCATGCGCCGTCATGCCGAGCAGTCTGTGCTTTTGCAATCATTTTAGATGGGAAAACACAACACAGGCACAACACAAACATCCATCCTATCTTTCTAAATATTTAAAGTGTGTATTTATGTCTATATAGTCAGTAAGAAGCAGCTTGAGGGAATAAAAATCTTTCCCTATACGCATTCGGTTTTAGTGACGTTAGTAGACACTTCAATTAAACATTGCTCCAGTCTCAATCCTAAGGGCAATTAACCATTCTATCTTTAGAAACCCTTCCTACCACACACTTACACACATATTCCAGGCTTATAAATGGCCTGAAAAGCTGTCAAATTAATGAAGAGTGACTGAATGAAGCGTGGAGCATCTTTGAACTGCAGCCACTGTGACTAATAGAATTGGTGAGCTCTCTTTTGTGTCTCATGCCTCCGCCAAGGGAAAAGCCTCTAAACCCTTTCCCGGCAATCCTCGGGGAGCTCCTTCATACACTAATCAACATGTTTTATGTATTATTTAAAATGCATTAGCTTGGCTGAATGTGCTAATAACTGGCTCATCTAGTGCAGAGACACTTCCGCACTTAATAGAAGGAGCAGGGCGACCATGGTAGGGTATGTCATATTTAAGATGCGCAATTTAAGGTGCGTAGAAAGATCTGGAAAGCACTGGCACGACATGCTAATGACATGAGACGCTCATAAGACATGATTGTACTTTATATGATGTAGACAGTGATGCCGGAAAGAGCTTTAGAGTGGGTGGGTTATGATGTCACTATATAAAACGACTGAGCTCATTAATATTAACGGAGTGTCTATTTACAACAAGTGCAAATAGCCCGCCTTGTTGATAGAAGCTATTTACACTAACCCTGCCCACCAATGTCTGGTTTGGCCAGACAAAACTACAAAAAATGCCTGAAAGTTCGAACCAGAGTTTGAATCAGCCTTTTGCTGAGCTCGTTCTGCTCCCTTTTCCCGTCAGATTGGAAAGGCATTTATTTTCAATAAATATGAAGAAAATATGTGAAAAGTGGAATTAAAGTGCCTAACGGTTATTTAATATTAAAGTGTTTATCGGGTAGGGTTAGGGGTAAACCAAAAAGTTAAATTTTGACATTGTATCATCAAAGTACGATTAAAAATAACATAGTTTTAACAATTAAAACAGTCGAAGACTGTTCTAATTCTATTCTGATTCTAATTACGTCCTATTCTAGACCAGAGAAATAGCGCACTTATTGGATATTTGTCAACAAAAATGTAAATTTGTTCTCCCAAAATCCCCCTGAATTTTTTTTTTTTTTTAACGCAGTTCAAAAGCTTTCAGTTCCTGTTTCTCACCTTAATGGCGCTTTTCCATTACCAGTACCAGCTCGACTCGACTCGACTCGCCTTGGCTCGCCTCGACTCGGCTCGCTTTTCGCTCCGTTTTCCATTGCAGAAAGTACCGCCACAAATAGTACCCGGTCGTCATAGCGACGCCTTTCGTTCCTCGTTGCCCCATCAAGCTCTCGCTGGATCCTCTCTTCGGCAACCAAACAAAGGAAAGTCTGCACCTCCTCGTTTGACCACAGCGTATTCTTCCGAGTTGCCATAATAATAGTAGTAAGTTTAGTAACTCTGGCCAAACTATTTAAAAATGGCGGGGTTATTTATTCTGGATACTCCATCTGGCGCGTGCAATGATGACGCAGATTCTCTGTGACCAATCAGCAGTCGGCATTGTTTTCACGTCACATTTTAGTATCGCCTTAGCTCGCTTAGAACCTCGCCGGAGGTGGTACGAAAAAAAGTACCCGAAAGCAGGTACAGGTACAACTTTTACACAGTGGAAAAGCAAACAAAGGCGAGTCGAGTCGAGCCGAGCCGAGCCGAGGCGAGCTGGTACTGTGTAGTGGAAAAGCGCCATTAGATCAAGACTAGTAGGTGTGTCACAAATGATATATCTGTCAGACTTTAAGGATAAACAACCACATGGACTCTCTACTATCATATTATCAGTCTTCTTTATCAGTCTAGACTGATCATACTCATCTGCAGACTTCAGATGATTGACTGATTGGTTGACTGGCTGAGACAGGGTTTCAGAGGATGTGTGAATGACAGCACACTCCTTTACATCCCTTGCAACTCGCTGAGTCTGCCAGACCATTACTGTCAAAGCCTATAGGCTCAGTCCTAGTGTCATGCATGTTCACTTCCCCTATAGAAACCTGTCAGGATTTCACCTCTACTGCAGTGTTGGGGAATACAAACTAAAAGTAGCAATGCTAGTAACTTTAACTAAATTTTTCATTAGCATCACAGTTGTTCAGCTATTTTTGAAGTAATGAGCTTATTTTACCAACAGGTAAAAATGCTACATCAGTGTTTTGACTAAAATTTCCTCTCTCATGCTTTATAAAGCGTTTGGAATTCTAATTAATTTAGCTGAATAGTTCGAATTTAATGAATTTAAATTAAATTCTTACTGATTCACATATTAATTTGAGCCACAAAATGGCAATACAACATTTTAATATTTTTAATAATTTGACAAAAGAATATACATGACTGCTTAAAAGTGTCTGCTTAAAGGATTAAGTAATGCTTTTTTTTAAAGAAGTTAAAACTTTTATTCACCAATCATTCATTAAATTAATAATAAAAAATGTCATTATATCACTATACAAAAGATTTTATTTTAAAAGGAATGCTGTTCTTTTAAATTTCTATTCATCAATAAATCCTGAAAAACATGTCACGGTTTACACAAAAGTTATAAGCAGCACAACCGTTTTCAGCTTTGATAATAAGAAATGTTTCTTAATTTCCAAATCAGCATTATAGAAAATGATTTCTGAACGATCATGTGACACTGAATACTGGAGTAATGATGCTGAAAGTTCAGCTTTGCCATCACAGAAATAAATTACAATTTAAAATGGAAAACAGTTTTAAGTTAGTAAGTAAAAATATTTCAATGAATTTGTCAAATAATTGCAGCCCTTGTAAGAAAAGAAACATTTTTTATCTTCAAAAAACATTTCTTGTAAAATATCTTACCAACCCCAAAGTTTTGAATAGTAGTGTACTTCATTATTATTCTTATTAGTTAAATGTTGTTCATCATTGTTTTTGTTATTTAAATTTTGGTGCTCAATAGTTCTCTTTCATAGGTTCACTCAAGGCTGCGTAGCTTAAAGACGCAGTGGGAACGCCCTCTGGGTGTGCCGATTGTCCGAAGCCCTTATAGAATCATCCCAATTCATTGGCTGATGGCGCGGGCGCCGCCCCGACTCTCTTACGTCGTAACATGATATACGCACGTGCGCCATCTGCTCCTCAGATTTCTCTGCCTTCACGAAGCGGCCATTTCATGCCCTTCGCTTTCGGTTTTTCTGAGCCCGAAAAACTTCGGATTACAACTGCTTTGTCGTCTTCTGCACTTCAGTGACTGGATTAAGTGGAACTCTGTTCTCCTTACAGTGAAGTGAAATGGAATATCGTCGTTGCTCTCCGCCATGCGCTCGCTTCATTGCGAGCGACGACCCTCACAGTAAGTGCGTTAAGTGTTTGGGGTTTTCGCATGCGCGTGAGGCTGTTTTAGGATCGTCTAAATGCAAATTCTGTGACAATCTGCTTCTCAAAACCCTCCGTTTTAGGCTTGCGGTTTTTGAGAAGGAGTCATTCGTTCACCACCGTCGCGATCACGAGAGCGCCGAGGCCTCTCGAGGATCCGCGACCTGGAGTTCGGATGTAGAGCTCGAGGATTTGAAGTATGAGCAGACGGGCCTTGCCCTTTCTCTCCCTCCCTCTCCCGAGCGCGCACGTGGCATGCGAGTCGAGTTTGTGCATGATTATTTATGCCCCAGCCCGGGAGCAGGCGAGACAGTTTCTTTCGGGCTAGAAGACGTAATTTATACTGCAGCTTCCGACTCCGAGGATTTCGGGCCTGCTTCAATCGACGACGTTATCCCGCCTAGCGGCCAGGAAACGCAGCCTACTGCAGCTTACACGGAACTTATAGACGTACTTTCACGCTCTGCGGAAAAGCTCGCTATCAACTGGCCTGACGAGCCCCGCGAGTCACAGTCGTCTAAACTCAACGAGAGATTTCTTAGTGGCCCTAATTCTAGGCCAGAGCGAAGAAAGCTGCCCTTTTTCAGTGATCTGCATCACAAGATTTCCAGATCCTGGAAGCAGCCTTTCCCTGCTCGTCTGACTAATACGGCAGCCGCTGACTTCACCAACCTTGTGGGTTCTCTGGAGCAGGGTTATTCCGCCATTCCAGCGGTCGAGGACACGTTAGCTAATCACCTCGCTCCGTCGTCTGCGCCATCTTGGAAGTCGCATCCCCTCCTTCCTTCTAAAGCGTGTAGGACTTCTTCCTCCCTTATTGGGAAATCCTACATGGCAGCTGGTCAGGCAGGTATGGCCTTACACACTATGGCCATTCTTCAGGCCTACCAGGCGGACATCCTGAAGGAAATGGACGAGGGAAATGCAGTGATTCCTGAAGCTGTCAAACAGCTTCGTAAAGCCACCGATCTGGCCCTAAGAGCCACCAAGCACACCGCACATGCTGTAGGTCGTTCTATGGTAGGTGCGGTTGCCGCGGAGCGCCATTTATGGCTCAATCTCACGGAGATCCGCGACAAGGAGAAAGTTTTTCTCCTAGACGCCCCCTATTTCACAGTCTGGCCTGTTTGGAGATGTGGTCAACACGGTGGTTGAGAAATTCCGAGCTGCTAAGTCTCAGTCGGCTGCGTTTAAGCAGTTTATGCCTAGGAGGGTTAGGGAATCTTCCAACCCCTCCCCTTCTCAACCCAGAGAACACCCCTCTCATAGAGCGGAGTTCCCTACTAGGAGGAGTGACCCGGCTCATCCCCCGTTTGGGGAGCCCGTGGCCGCCCATTTCCCCTCCAGCGACCTCACAGGCATCTTCAGTTGAAGCGGTCCAACAGCTTCATCGAGCCGTTCCTGACCCTCTGGTCAGAAAAAGGAGAGCTCTACTCCATCTAAGAGGTTGGGACAGACCGCACAAGCGTTTCTGCCCGCCTCTATCCCGCTCTCCTTTTCCTACCCTGTCACCTTCGTCACCCAGCGTGTTTCGAAGTGGAGTCCCTATTTTCCCCTTTTCACTCAGTCCTGCGCGGGAGGAAGGAGACGCATTTTGCTCTCTCCCCTCACCCATGACCCACTCTATACCTGTTCCTTTGGGGGAAATCGAACAGGGCTTCTACAGCCGTTATTTACTAGTCCCGAAGAAGGGTGGCGGCCTGCGACCCATACTAGACCTCCTCCGACTAAATTTCTCCCTTTACAAAGGAAAATTTAAGATGCTGACGCTGAAAGCTATCATATCTCTTTGTCAGGGATCTGGACTGGCGAGACCCTCTCTTGGCACATAAACAGCTTGGAGCTGAGAGCCGTCTTCCTGGCTCTGCATCACTTTCTCCCTTTTCTCAAAGGACACCATGTCATAGTGGTAACAGACAATATGGCGGTAATGTCCCATGTAAACCGGCAGGGGGGGTTCACGGTCACGCACCCTGAACAGGCATGCGCGTAACCTCTTCCTGTGGTCCCAGAACAAGTTCCTCTCTCTGAGGGCAGTTCGTGTTCCAGGGATTCTGAACCTCACAGCAGATTTCCTGTCGAGGCAGAAGCTCATGTCAGGGGAATGGATGTTGAACCGTTAGACGGTGGCCCTGATCTGGGAGGTGTTCTGGGAAGCGGAAGTGGACTTCCACCAGCTCCGCTGGGGATAGATTCATTCGCCCACCCGTGGCCGATGCGGAAACTCTATGCCTTCCCGCCCATCAAGTTGATCCAGGCGGTTCTGTCCAGAGTGAGGGCGAGCAGAGTCCGCCTCCTTCTTATAGCCCCATTCTGGCCGTCCCAGCCGTGGTTTTCGGAGCTCATTCCTCTGCTGGAATCCTCCCCCTGGGAGATCCCGGTCAGGGAGGATCTACTTTCCCAACTTCAGGGCAGGATATGGCATCCTCGCCTCGACATTTGGAAGCTGTACGTTTGGCCCATCAGAGACCGCTAGCTTTAAACTTTGGTCTCCCAGCTGATGTTCAGGAAACCATCGCAAGTGCAAGAACCCCTTCTTCGAGAAAGCTGTATTCCTCCAAGTGGAGGGTGTTTGAGTCATGGTGCTCAGCACATGCTAAGAACCCAGTTAGCTGCCCAGTTGGCTCAGTGCTGGAATTCCTGCAAGAGAAGTTTCCTTCTGGTGCGGCCGCTACCACTCTCAGAGTATACGTCGCGGCTATTTCCGCTCATAGAGAGTCGGACGAGATTCCCCTGGGTAAACTTAGGCTAGTTTCGGCATTTATGCGTGGGGCGAGGTGCCTAAAACTGGCACGCTCCCCTGGAGTTCCCTCGTGGTACCTGTCAGTCATCTTGGAGGGCTTGACAGAGGCTCCCTTCGAGCCCTTGGAGTCAGTCCCTGAGCGGATTCTGACTCTTAAGGTTGCTCTTTTGTTAGCTTTAACATTGTTGAAGCGGATAGGGGACTTACAGGCTCTCTCTATTAGCGAGTCATGCTTGGACTTAGCTCCTGGTCTGGTCAAGGTTACCTTAACCCTCTGAGGTCGGCTATCGCGCCGGCGCGATAGTCTCGCTTTTTTCTTATCAGTGCAAAAGAAACTCAAAATACTCTGTTGATTTTGATCTAACATATTAAGTGTTGTACATCATTAGATCCTGATAAGTGTCTATTTTTTTTGTGGATACTCACAATAAAAACAAAGTGTTGTGCTTTTCGCCAAATAAAGAAAAACAAACATGATGCGCGTTCTGCCTTCTCTCTGTCAGTGAAGTCCATTCTGAAACGCGTCCTAAGATTATTTTTAATTCCGCGAATACTTGTCATACAGGCACGAGTGTTTTTCCATAATGAAGCTTGAACTCTCTTCTTTTAAATGAATGAATTTATATAAAAAAACAAATATTCTCAGCTTATGTAATCTGTATGAAAAGAGAGAGATGTCAGTATTTTTCTTTCCAGCTCATTACACCTAATTACGCGTTAATGTGCCACGCCCACGGAGAGCGCGCGCTATTCAAACGCAAATGATCTAAGACGAGCCGTTCAAACATGCCAACGCCCACCAGCTGGATTATAAAACACATCGTGTTTAGTAAGTATCTTGTACAGCTGTGGACACAGCGTATCCTTTCGCTGTGAGGAATAATACTATCTAATCCTGGAAAATGTACCAGAAGTGCTGGTAGTTTCATTTCGAGGAGCAACGGATCCAGCTGATGTAGTAAGTCATTTATTCTAGTGCTTTGTTCTAATCGTGATATTGAATTTGTCGGACTGTAAACCGCAAAAAGACTGTTTAAATATGAATTGCGTGTCTGTGTGTAGGCTAAATGATGAGTGAACGGCATAGGCGCGCGTGCTTTGTTTACTACAGTTATACAGCGCGTGTCTGTGCCGTTCATTCACTCTCGCACCTACATTAGTAAACGTTATGTTTACATGAACAACACATACAAACTATATTGCTATAGCCTACTAAGATGAGTAAAAATAGATTAAAATATGTTGAAATAAAATGTCTGAATAAGCAACAAGCTGCAAATTCACATGTATATACTAATATATCATACACAATATATTACAGACTAAATATGAATATTTAGACACGATTTTGTGATTAGTTTTGGATAGATTATAAAGTTTTGACTGTAAAAAAAAAGACTACTGTCACATTAAATAGGTACGCTTTTGTTCACCAATTTCTGCTCATAGTTAAATATACTATAGTATGATGTTTTGTCAAAAATAAAGTAGGTATATTGAATTATCAACTAAGATGTTATTATAGTGTTTGTTCCAATATTCAAACTAATGAATCCTTACCCTTTTTTAATACGTATGATAAAATGTATAGTTTTTACAAAGAAATACACTTGAAATATTGTTAAAATTGTAATTATTGTTGTAATTGTAACCTATTTGTAATTGGTTACAATTTCTAATTGTAAAATATGTATAGGCTATATAGATCATTTCTTTTGTCCTTGCATTCTTTGGGATCCTGTGACACACCTGTGTGAAAGGGCTAATTAATATGCAGCTCATTATGCGGCACATTATCCGGCCTTTGTCTTCTCAGGTGTGAACACGCCTCCACGCATATTGCCTTTCCAAACCAAAGGTCTCTAATAAAATTTAAATCAGTGTATGTGTTTGTGTAAATGATTAGGCAGGATGATTTTCAGATCATTTTGAAGCAAAAATTCTAGGCAACAACACTGATTAGTCAAAAGTCTTGTGGACACATATTTAGTATGTGTTTTGTGGCCTTATTTCAGACACTTTAAGTTTTAGTTTTATCAATAACCATGCATAAGCAATATTCTCTCAAAAATACAAACATGTTTCATAATTGTTGCTGAGAAATTCCGGTAGCCCCGTTTGTGCTATATTGAGTGAATTTACACCTTTGCCATTAACATGTTTATAAATAACTGAAAAAAGCACAAATGTCAGAGCATGTCAGAACACCTCAAGGACCCCAAAAATCCTTAGACCTCAGAGGGTTAACCCTTTAGGCGCCAGAGGTTTTTTCCATAAAAGTTCGATTTTGACATCTTAATTTCACAAGGCTATATCCTAAAAGTGAAAAAAGATAGAGACTTTCTGTAAATTAGAGTAATATTAAGGATGACCCAAAGTTTATTTAGGGATTACATTTTTCCATCTAATTTGCATATTATGACGTCATATGGTGGCAGAAATCTTGGATTATAGAAGTTTCATGAAAAGTCACATGTTTAAATGATAAAATGCAGCATATCTTTCCCCCCAAAATGTCCATCACCTTCTGTATGCTATATTGCACAATACTGAATGCTCAGGTATATAGGAAGTAGTAAACAAACTGTGTAAATAATTACTAATAAATGGTAGAACAAACCGTATGCATGTAGTGGTTGGCCTTTTGCTGTAAAGATTTTCCATTTACTACATACAGTAAGCACTCTGATTCCATGTATGGGGCACATATATATTATTCATATGACACACAAACACAAGTAGACAAGACCTGTTTAGTTCAAAAGATCACTCGCGACGGCAAGGCATCATGAGTGAGATGATACGAGCAGCGCGAGCGCGGCCAGATCTGCCTCGCGCGCGCGCCGAGTATGCACATTCATTGCGACTCCCCACCCTGCCTTCACGTTGCCCCCTAACTGTACTATGAATACTTCGACCTCGTCTAACATACCCAGTGATAACAGACAAAGTCTCCACCACAATACTGTCGCCGCGATTACGGAGAGGCTCTGATAAAATGCCTCACTCGCACACTAGCTCCGCTTTTGATCGCACTGATTCAATGCACTCTAACTCGAACATTTTGTACAGAAGCATGACTTTTTTTTTGAGTCTGAGATGAAGTATGATATGTCTGCCATCCAGTGGAGGGGAGGTCGAACGAAATTTGACACCCAATTTGGCAAAATCGGCCGTTTTATTCAGTGCCGCATCTTGTCGAGTAAACTCGACCGTGGCGCCTAGAGGGTTAAGGCTGAGACCAGGGTATGTACCCAAGGTTCTGTCCACAACGTTCCGCTCTCAGGTTATTAACCTTTACGCTTTCCATCCTCCTCCTTTTGCCTCTGAGGAGGATAGGAAACTTAACTTGCTCTACCCGGTTCGAGCTTTGAAGTTCCATGTGGACCGCTCGGGCGGTTGGAGGAAATCGAACTCTTGGTATGCCGCCGCGGGCTTGCCGCATCAAAGCAGAGGATTTCCCGCTGGGTTACGGAAGCTATTTTACTGGCTTATAAGGTGCGTGGCCTGCCTTCACCTCTTAGCATCAGAGCACATTCCACCAGAAGTGTGGCTTCCTCTCAAGCTCTTTTTAGAGGGGCCCTCTTGGAAGATATTTGTGTGGCGGCAGGCTGGTCCTCTCTGCACACTTTGTCAGATTTGTCAGATTATATAGTTTGGATCTTGACATGACTCCAAGTTTCCAAGTTTTATCTGCTTGAACCGGTCGTGTAAAAATTTCTGGTCTTGTACTAGCTATGGCAGCGCTTTAGCTTGGTGAGGTATTTCGTTCCCACTGCGTCTTAAAGCTACGCAGCGTTGAGTGAACCTATGAAAGAGAACGTCTCTGGTTACTTATGTAAACTATGTTCTCTGAATAGGGAACGAGACGCTGCGTTCACTGCCAAGCTCCTTGCACTGCGGACAAGTTTTCTTTTTCGGCAGAGAAATCTGAGGAGCAGATGGCGCGCGTGCGTATATTACGTTATAAGAGCTTTGGGGCTGTGCCCGCGCCATCAGCCAATGAATTGGCGTGATTCTATAAGGGCTTCAGACAATCGGCAAACCAAGAGGGCGTTCCCACTGCGTCTTAAAGCTACGCAGCGTTGAGTGAACCTATTCAGAGAACATAGGTTACGTAAGTAACCAGAGACGTTTTATTTAATAGTATTTAGTGTAAACTAATTTGTTGAAATGTGTATCATAAGTAATTTTCTGTTTTGTTAAGAATCTTGGTAGAACTTTATTTTACAGTTCTGTTCTGCATGTACATACTATGTACGTATTATAGCAATTACAATAACTGAGTTATAACTAGGTACTAACCCTGAACCTACCCCTAAACCTAACGTTAACCCATGTAGTTACCTTATATTACCAGTACTTTCTTGGGTAAGTACACTGTAAGTACACGTACTGTAAAATAAAGTGTAACCAGAATCTCAATCTCTGACCAAGTCCAGTTTTTCAAGTACAAATCAAGTATCTTCCCCGTTCACTGTTCTACAAGATATTAAACGGTGTTCACTCTGGGTCAGAGAGGATAGAAAGGCAGTGTAGTCAAACACATGCATGCATGCGCATTAATGCTAACACAGTCACACACATACACAGACAAACACCTGCCTCGGCTGTGATTTTCCTTCATGTTACTATGTATGATCTGGCAGTTAACTGTGTAAACATACTTACAGTTGGGACAATTACACAGCTCCCTCAGAGGCTCGACCACAGGAAGATGCGTTCAGGTCAGAGAGCGAGAAGCTTCTCACTGTTTTATGGCTACATGAGTTCCCATTACAGCCCACCGCTTTGTAGTCTTCTCTCCTGTGAATCCTGTGAGGAAAGCAATGGACCATCACGCCTGACGAATTTGATTTGGGCCAGTGAAATGAGTCTCTTTGTCAGCTAAAGTGCATGAGAGCACTCGCAGACAGATGGAGAGCAGAAAAAATCCTAGTGGATTTTCAGACATATAATTAAATGCGATCCCTTTATGCCCGTTTCAATGGAAATTTAGGAGGATTTTTTGTGTGAGACTATTCCTTAAAAGTAAAAATCAAGAAGTCAGGGGCATATAAATGTAGATTGCTTGTTAATTGATGTATTCAGTAAAGCACAGAGAATAACTTAATCAGTTTAGCTCTTCATAAGTCACTTAATGTCTTTTAAAATGTAATAAAACATTCTTCTCTTTGTACTGACACACAGATGTCTGATGATTAATGGAGAGCGGTAATATTTCGGTGGCACCTTTTTTTATCCAGGCTTATTGATTTTTCCAGGAGGATTGTTTAGCATGACATCACCCCAGTGATATTTCCAGCCCGGCTGTGACAGTACAGAATGACAAACAGCCTAAATGCACACACTGGGATGGGGACAGATGATTCAGGGGAAAAAAAGAGCAAATCTCATCTCCTTTCAATCTGTGTCAACAATGTCAAATATCCCCTTTCACCCAGCACAGAAAGCAATGTGAAGAAAACAGAAGCTCTCCTAAGCAACTTCTCCTGCCTTAGACATCTGATATTGTACCTGCTGTTTTCTGAGTTATGAAATTATATAACCTCTGACAATAGTCTATAAACAGTTTCTCTGCAAACCACCTAGTAATCCATGTAGCATAGTTTTCGAAACCTTATAGCAGAGAGTCTGAGTGCAGAAGCCAGCAGTCTTAGAAAGTGTCTTTCTCCACAGTATGTGTAGTAGCACAATTGCTCTTGCAGTAGTTTATGGTAATGACAGGGCGGATAAGGAATACATAATGCTATGCTTTAACTTACTATGAAATAAATGCAGTTCAAGTTTTCTCCTTAAGCTCCTTACCTTACCTCAGGCTTGGAAAACTAGCTTTGTAGTTTTCTCACTGCTCTGGCACAGCTTTACCTTCTTCTTTTGTTATAGGTTTTGTGCTTAATGTTTCCACATAGGGACTATGTACATTTCCTCGAACAAGATGCTAAATGTGGAGAAGAGATAGAGACCTTTCATAATACTTAAAGGGATAATTCACCTAAAAATGAAAGTTCTGTCATAATTTACTCACCCTCATGTCGCTCCAAACATGAATGACTTTTTTTCTGCTGTACATACAATAAAAATCTGTTGTCCAGCTTTATTTCTGGACCCCATTGACTTTCATTATATGGACAAAGAAACCTTCTTCAGAATTTCTTCTTTTGTGTTCGCGTTAGAAAGAAAGTCATCCAGGTTTTCAGAAACATGAGAGTGAGTAAATTATGACAATTATCATTTTTGGGTGAACTAATCCTTTTTATGATTAGCCGTGGACGAGTTTGTTTGAAAAAGACTATACTTGTACATCCCATGTGTAATGAATAAAACCTTTACAATATAAGAATGTTTCCAAATGCAATGATGTCCTACCTGCCTGTCAACATATGTATTTCCATACCTCCGTGCTCCCATCACACGTCATCAGCGCGTTGTAGACATTGTCACTGGGTGCTTTAAACAAACAGCAGTCTTATTTTACAGTTCCTCCTGAACCAAAACAAAGAGCTTATGGTGCGTTAACGCCATGTCATAACCGTAATTACAACATGGCAACTCATGATTACTCAGTTCACATCCTCAGACTCGGATTTATGCGTTTACTATCAACACCGAAATGAATGTCCAGAAGTCAGGTGGGACAAGTAAGAGCTCTGTAAGTTGTTTACATTCATTATTAATGTTATGTGCTTTGAGACATGAGGTAATTTAATGTGCAAACTCTGCTGTGTGCGTTTATGTGTTTTAAAGGAGCCGTGGCTTTGGAGAGCAGGATCTAAAGATAGCTTACTATTGCTAGCCGCTCTGCTCCTACCCTACCTTTAAGAATGAATTTGCGATGCCTGCAACTGACACATTCAGAGAGGAATCTTGAGACGCGTTACTCTATTGCTAAAAACAAACAGCGTCTCAGTTCTGATGTATTGAGATCTGATGTATATTGAGACTAATGTCCCTATGGAATCTCAAGTGATGGAGTGATGAGGGAAAAAAAAGATTAGAACATGTGAGCTTTCGTACCCCACAGCTAGCCTGGGCAAATAAACTTGCATACAAATATTCAGATGGCATAACTGAGTAACAAAACTACTAAAATAAACCTATATCAAACAAAAGCGAGCCCATACGGCCTGAAATTATGACTCAACTGCTATTAAGTGGCAATTTATTCAAAAGTTAGGTGGGTTGGGACTACAGGCAGCCTTTTCTACTATTTTATCTGAATAACAAAATGGGCTGCTGAGCGTTTTATGAGCTGATCTGTTTTGTTTTTCCTCTCTTTCCTCCACAAGCCCTTTTGTGTAGTCTATTCACTTTGCCCCCGTTAGAAACCAGGCTTCTTCTCAGTGCAAATCCAAGGACCATTTTTCAATTCATTCTTACTGCTGTGAAACAAAAAAGGAGAAAATAGTGTCACTTGGCTGGTTGGTTGCCTTGCCAACACCAAAAAATCAGCAAATTTTTGTACATAATGAATTGAGTCATTTTAATGTCATGTTGGTGGTGTAGCTTCTCCTTTGCAATTGACCTATTTGTCAAAGTGTTTGTGCTTTTGTTCATTAACGCCCACTCTGACAGTACTAATGATGTATTTAGTATGTTTGAGCTTGCAAAGTCATTCAATTGCCAGAGGACAAAGACATTGTAAGATAGTGAATGGTACTGTTGATTCATTTGTTAAATATTTATGCTTTTTAGTGACCTGAAGACTGACTCACATCACTCTATAGCTGTCTTGTTTTTGAGCTGTCAACATCTGAAACCTGGATTGGTTGTCATGAGGAGGACATTTCACTCAAGACAAATTCTTCTTGGCAATTCTCCAGTTTTATTAAAGGAATAGTTCTCTCAAAAAATAAAATTTTCATTGTTTACTTCATGAAGATTCTGTCCGTCACCTGTGTCTCATCACCCACATGCACTATAAAGCACTCACCTTCACTGCAGTCACTTGTCTGGTCTCGTCGATACATGACTCACAGACTCTCCTGCAACCAACCTGCAACCAACCTGCAACCAACCTGCAACCAACCTGCTACCAACCTGCAACCAACCTGCTACCAACCTGCTACCAACCTGCTACCAACCTGCTACCAACCTGCTACCAACCATCTCCAGTGTGACTGCTTCCTACCCATCTGCAAGAGAGAAAAGGACATTATCATTCAGCTTAGCCTGTTTAATGTTTCAAAGTCATTTGATCCTTACCTGTTATCTCCGACTGAGTATCCATCTGCACAAATAAACGTTAAATACTTACCATCGAGTCTGTTCCTTCTGTGAGCCCTGACAGATTCATTTGTGTAAAATGTACTGACTACTTTTTTCCATATAATGAAAGTGAATCAGGACAGTGACTGTCAACCTCTAAATAAAATTTAAAAAACACCACAGAATCATAAAAGGGGTTCAAATGACTCAGCTGTTACTGTATATTCTAAATTTTCAGAAGTCATCATTCTTGTGAGAAAGACCGCAATATAAGCCATTATTCACTTATAATCTTCTGCACCAATTGGCTGATAACCACTGCAACTGGATCATTGAGTTGAACTTGGAAACTGAATCAGTCCGATTCGTGACCGAGTCATTCAAGTAATTTTTGTGAATTGTACCAGCAGATTCATTGAAAAGATATGATTGAAAAGAACGATTGGTCCACAAATCAGACATCGCTTCTTCTTTAAGAAACTCTTATGAACATGTCAGGGAAATCTAGGGAGAGTTTCTATAATGACAAACTTAATAATCAACAATTGAATTGACTTGACTGCACTGACGCTATTGGATGAGAACTGAACTGAGCTGGATGATGACATTACTGTTTTCTGCAGAACTGCTTTATAGTTTAAATGAACTAATAATTGATGATCTTTACAATGGAACTGAATCAAAACTGAACTGACTTCAGCTGAACAATGACACATTTTTCTTTTACAGCTGCTGTACAGCCGAAATGAACTGTTTGCATCATTGAATAATTTTCCTGTTATCACTGTAAAGCTGCTTTGAAACAATCTGTATTGTAAAAAGTGCTGCTTGACTTGACTTAATGACAGAGCTTTAGAATGACAGAACATACATTTTTTGTTTTTAGTTCAGTTGTGCTCAGCTGGTACTCTGATTGTTGCACCATAGTATATGCCCATAACAAGTTAAACTTTTGATGTTTCTCAAAGGTTCTCAAGTCGTTGCCTAGAATCGAAGGTCGTCCTGGGGCTTCACTTCCACCGATGGACTTTGAGGCTCTTGAGTCTGGTCTACGATCGGCATATGGTGATGAAATCACCCCTGAAGATGTGATGTCAGCAGCCATGTACCCCAAAGTTTTCCAGGAATTTAAAGAGTTCACATCAAACTTCGGCCCGGTGGACTGCCTTAACACTCGCCTGTTTCTGGACGGCCCCAAAATCGCAGAGGAGTTTCAGGTACATTTCTATTACACTGTGATATGTGAGGACATGCTGCGACTCACAACATCGATTGACTTAATTTCCTTATCACTGTGCCCTAATTTCTTCTTACTAATTTCTCAACTATATTTTACTCTGTTCAATTTATAACACCATGGGATGTGGGTGTGACCTTCTAAACTTTACCATGACTCTCCCTGAGAGATTTGCAAAATTAGATTTCCTTCTGTCCTCAACTAGCCTCCACGTTCACAAAGTTTATTAGCACACTTTATTGCAAGAGTGGTTGTAAAATTGATTCGCATAGTAAGATTGAATTGAACTTTTGTGTTCAAAATATATTGCTTTGAACATCTATGCTCTCTTTGTTAAGGTGCTGTGAAGTCAGATAAACCATAAATGATATTTTACACCTCTAATTTAACTGAGAGTTTGACTTTGTAAAGTTCAATGAGTGCAAGTTTTTTTAGCTTAATCCATGCTAGCTCCTAAATAATCTCAAACTGGTACAGCTGTATCTCTTATCTAGATGAGCCCTGGGGTGTTTCCAAATGTGTTGATTGGAGCTTAGCCGTGTGTTTGGCTTCTAAAACCCCATTATGAGTTAAGTGGGTGTTACCTGGCAGCCATAAATGTGTCTCGGAGTCCTACTGCAGGCGCCACGAGAACTGAGAGCACCAGATGCACGACTCGCATAGCTGATCATGCTCCGAGACAGAGCGAGAGCCAGCCAGGGATCAAACTCACCTACAAAGTCGGTTTACTTTGAAAAAAACACCAAATCTGTTAGATTGCTTACATGTCTTAATCATCTGCTGGCCTGATTCTTCAAACCAGGTCTCTCTGCACTCTTTCAAAACGAACCAGATTTTCCTCGGTTGTTATGCGTAATCATAAATTTCTCAGGGACTGAAGTTATTTGGCGGCGTGTTTCTCCACCCAGTCGAGCTGTCCAAATGGGATGTTAGTCGTGGCTGATTAGCGTAGATTAGCATGAGCTATATTAAGCTGTCACTGAGGCAAATGCAAGCACACCCCAAAATAGCATCCCCTCCACAGCCAAACAGCACATGGTACAGACCTAATGCATCCCAGAGGCCTGAGCTAATCACTCATCCCTTAATCTACCTTAATTCTACCCAAGGTTTTTTTTTTCAGCCTATTGTGCCCCAATCTGGTTTTGTTGTTTGTTTGTTTTTGTTTAGGTTTTTTTTTTTTTAAGCTCGATCGCAGCTTTTCATTTCTCATGCCTAGCTCTTCATTGTGTCTTAATATGTTTCTGACTTTTTCCTCTCACAGGTTGAGTTAGAGAGAGGGAAAACGCTGCACATCAAAGCCTTGGCCTTGGGTGACTTGAACAAGTCTGGTCAGAGAGAAGTGTTTTTTGAACTCAACGGCCAGCTGCGTTCAGTCTTGGTCAAGGATACGGCAGCAATGAAGGTAACTGTTTGCTGTTTATTTTATTCCCTGGATTGGTTTGTTTCATCACTGAAAAGCAATTATCCTGATGCAAACAGTACACTCAATCATTCAGACATGTTTTGCGAATGTTCCATTTTCTCTCTCTCGAGGTGTGAATAATTTCTGTCATAAGCTAAAAATGATCTTGCTCTTGCTGTCAAAGGCGTTTATCACTTCGAGGCAAAAGGTGTTTAAAACATCTTTTAAATTATTAGGGCGTGCAATGTATAGCTGCGTTCCATTCGACAGGGTCCCTACACAGTGTTCACGGCTCCCTACTCCCTGAACACGGTGTATCAGTTGAAGTGGACTTCGCTGACAATAATCGCTCATGCAAACGTCATCAAAGAAAGTTAACGGCGGGGGTCGCGCAGATTATGATAAAACATAAATAGTAGGGGTGTGACGAGATCTCGTGCCACGAGATCTCGCGAGACTAAAACATGACGAGATTTCCCGTCGAGTGAAAAGCTGTCTCGCGATATCGCCATGACTGAGCGTGAGGGTGAGATTACCATAGAATATTCCACCGCGACACTCATATTCGCCTAAACTACCGTTTTGCTGTTTTTATAAAAAAATTAAAACCATAAACTAATGTAAAAGTCTGCTCTGCTCACCCACGAGTTGCCGTTGCAATCAGTGCAGCACGAATCACAGTTCACTGATCGCGTGACGATGGCGGAGGATTCGTTGCGCAACATAGACTAAACATCTGATAAATGTCTTATCTTGTAGAATGCACGCTCAGCACCGCTGCTCCCTATACACAGAGTACGCGCGATCACGAAAGTGAAAGTAAAACAAAAGCTCCCTGATGTGCATTGCGCACAAATTAGGCCGCATACATACAATAGTCCGTCTCCCAATACCCATCTCTGGACTGTTTATTTGCGGCTATGGTCTCTGTTTGCACTTCGAATATTGAGAGAGTACTGTAATAATGTCTTAAGGACAACAGACAAGGAAGGCTCTGTTTCTGAACTTATAATCGGAACGCAAGAACAACTGTAGAGACAAACACACCAGCCACCAGCCTCGTTTCTCTCTACCCGGCCTTTTCCGAACTCACCGCATTAACCCTATAACTGCCGGTGCAAAATAAAACAGCAATTTCAAAACAATTATAAAGAGTCTGTGTGCTAACTTTGATTATGGTTGCACTTGCACTTATTGTTTGCACTTAAGACTTCAAGGAGTTCAGTTAGGAGGTTACACACAGCCTCAATCAAAGTTCTGAAAGCGCGTAATGTACAGTAAGGGCTGAAGAGACTAATTTGAAATCATACAGGAGAAAAGCCAGTCAATAAAAACCTTTTACAGTGCTTGTATATTGTTTTATTTTAATGCATTTGATCATTCATACTCATAAAGTAGACCTGAAATGACATGCATTAGAAGATTATTAGTTAAACATTGCAAAATGCACCTGCATACTATTTTTCCAGTCATGAATTTTGTCATTGAGGATTTCTGATAAATTGTGCAAAAATCTCGTCTCGTCTCGTTCTCGTGAACCTAATCTCGTGTCTCCTCTCGTCTCGTGAGATAAGCGTCTCGTCACACCCCTAATAAATAGATATTATAAATTACTTTCGAATTTAAAATATATAAAATACATATACAAAAATATACAATACATATACAAAACACACATTATGTATTGTTTCGGCAAATTGCACGTTACCTCGCATTCCCTCATTAGTACCAGGTGAAGCCAATCTGAAATCAGTTGTGCGTGCCCAGGCCGGATAAAGCAGTGCACTGTTGCTTTTGTTTGTGTGCACTGGGAGCTGACGCTACGGCAGACAGCAGCGCTGGCTCGAGTGTTTGGGCTTGATGTCTGTTTGAACATTGTGCGGGATCGGGTACTCACCAAAAAACTCTGAAGTGACAGCCGGTAAGCTTGAAGCTCTGCTGGTTGAGAAACGTTGAACTTTGTTATGTTTGTTAGTTCCTGTATGTTTGAGATATTTAACAGCTGTTTAAATCATATGGAATATTGGTTTTAAACCCATTTGATATAAATAGAAATAAGTGCTTGACTATATTGTTGTATATAGTTTGGTAAACGGTTAAGATAGCAATTAAGTTATAAATATGGTTAAAAGCATTGGACTTTAACCATAAAGACCATGAAATGATCTGTCAATTTAAATCATGCAAATGTGTAAAGGTATTAAAGCATTTATTTTGTGCTTTGGAATGTGGATTAGATTACGGATGTAAATTATTGGTATTGAACTGTATAATACTTAGCCTACCACCTTTAATTGAATGTGTAATATTTACCAATTCAGATATATGTGAAATATATTTTAGGTTTGGTGAAATGTTCTTGTTTAAATGGTTAACTAACTCGGGGTAATGATGTGTTTGTAGTGCTGCTCGAGTAAAATTAAGTCATGTTAAACCTGCCAATTTATGCACTTTATTGGGTTTTCCTGTGATTAACACTGTATGTATGTTTGTTTAAAGGTTTTTTACCTACATGAATTCTGAAAATGGATGGAAACAATTCAAAAGGCCAAATCATTGAGTGGAATCCAGTTTATAACTTCAATAGTTAGAATCTCTTTCAAGTGTGGGGAAACGCACAGTCACACAAAACGCTTGACATGTATTTTATGTAATATAATCAAAACTTAGGATACATGTTTAAATAGCCTTCTTGAATGACTTGCGGCAATTAATAGACTATTAACAGATTTGAAGCAGAACTGTAATGCTATATGAAAATAAATTATGATTTGATTAACTATGTGTAAATGTGTTCTTAATCCATGGTTTGGGTCTTATCTCGTGCGCTTTGCCCGGTTTCTTTTCCACGCACAACCGCATAGTTAACATTCCTGACTTAAATTAAGTAAAATAAAAAATGACCGAGCCTCATCCGCTTCTCAACACTTTTACTTTGTCATGCCTATTCATACAATAAAATATGCCAACGTAACATTCATCGCCATAACCATTCATAAATACTCTAGTTTGTATAATAATAACAAAATGTATAAATAGACTACTTAAAACGCATACGTAAATTCCTCCATCGCAGAGCCGTTAAAAACTCTTTCAACGGCTCTGCTCAATACTTAGTTCTGACTGGTGATGCGATACACAAAGACAGTTGGGTGATTTTCGCTTTCCAATTCGTGTGAAGTGATGTATCGATGTTCCCTTATTCCCTATGCCGTTCGCAGTTCCCTTCGAACTGAACATGTTCGCTCCCTTCGGATTGGAATCTCACTTAAGATGGCGAAATACCCTGTGAAGTCCACTTCGCAGTCCACTTACGGTCGAATGGAACGCACCTTATGTTTTCATTACAAGTCAATAGTGCTGTGTGGAAACTTTATGTCAGCCGTGGACACAGCAATTTTAACCGCATCACACTGCTCGTAGAAATATAATTTGGCGGATTATAGCATGATTTGACTAAACTGAAGTTCTCACTTTCATTGGCCACACATAAAACACATCATGTTTAAGATGATTCATTACAAAAAAAAAAAAAAAAAAAAAAATTCATATAGTCTGTCCTACTCTGGAAGATGGTTTCCACCCTCTGTAAATACTCTTGATTTGTTATTGTCTTGTTTGGCAGACAGAGGATGGTCCAAACACATTTAGTGTCTTCAGTCACAGATAAGTCAGAGTGATGACATTTGCTCAGCATATGCTCAATAGAGCTCACCTTCTGCCTAAACACAATTAGCAAGAGCATTTCTCCTCATGTCACATGAAGTTAATTTTTGCAGGTCCAACATTTTTCTTCTGCTGTCTGAATGTTTTATGCCTTTGAAATTAAAAATGTAATCTGATTTATCTCTAGGCTATTTGTTAAACGTTTAACATGAATGACAGATACTAACTCTGTCGCTGGTTTCTGCCTTATTCATCATAGGTGTGAAGTTAGGGGAACAATAGTTATGTGACACCAGTTGTGAAATAAAATTGCATCACTTAAATATACTGTACTATTTATTTCTAATGAACATATAATCAATTTCTAATGATATTTGTGGTTTTGTGTATATACTGTGTAGGGGCTTTCGCACCGGAGGAACCTTTTCATAGTTCCTAGAACTATTGGCGGATGTACCCGTTTTTTGTTGTGTTTGCACTGCAGGAACTAGGAACGATTTTAGTCACAAAGTCACAACAACAAGCGCGGCTGGTGGTGCGAATGCAACCAGGAAAATGTTCCTAGGGGAACCACCCTGGTGGCTAAGTTCCTAGAACTATACGGTGCGAAAGCCCCTTATATGTATAAATTAAATAACATTAGAAATAGTATATATATAGTATAGTATATATTGTGTGTATATATAATATATATATATATAATGTGTGTGTGTGTTATTTATTTTATTTACCATTCCAGAGTTTGAGGTCGTTAAGTCTCTCTTGATCAACAAGGCTGCACAGTTTAATTAGTAGTCTATAAAAAAAAATATATATATATTTTTTTTTTTTTATAGACTACTAATTAAACTGTGCAGCCTTGTTGATCAAGAGAGACTTAACGACCTCAAACTCTGGAATGGTAAATAAAATAAATAACACACACACACACACACACACACACACACATATATATATATATATTACTAAAGCAGAAACATTATATGTTTGAGGAGTGCACAAATTCATTATGATCTTTCTCATTGTTAACATTTTAACAGTCCATTTAATCATGTTTCTCATAGCAGAAGATGACTGGCAGTTTGGAAATAGTTGTGAAGCAAAATGTGTCAAATATTTCATTGCCTCTGGTCTCTCCTGTAATCGTCTCATTCTGTTTTCTGCTTCGCCAGGAGATGCACTTTCACCCTAAAGCCTTGAAAGACGTGCGGGGACAGGTTGGAGCTCCCATGCCCGGTAAAGTGGTGGAAGTAAAGGTGAAGCCAGGCCAGAAGGTGGAGAAAGGTCAGCCTCTCTGCGTACTCAGCGCCATGAAAATGGAGACCGTCGTCAACTCGCCAATCTCAGGCATAATATCCAAGGTGCATGTCAATCCCGACAGCAGCCTGGAAGGGGATGACCTCATCCTGGAAATAACCGAATAAAATGTAAAAGCTACAGAGGTTAAAGGTTGCTTTTTTCTAGAATTCATTTTTTGACTGATCTTGTAATTTGGTGGATTGGTGGTATTGTGATTGCTGATGATTCTAACGTGGTGTAAAACTCTCCTGAGCTTTCAGAGTTCGAAAAAATGTTTGGCTGTTGTTTGATTCAAAATAGAAGCATTTGGATGAAGCATTTATAGCCTGTAACCAGAAACCACAGAAGCCATTTTGTGATTCACTTTTTGGTATTCAGCTATCGCTCTGTTAATACACTGAGGACACTGAATTTACTTACAGCCTTGAGGAAAGGACACATAACACTGACATTACAGACAGATCATTCCAGTTTTATTATTTTTTAAGTCAATTAAAATGAACATGATTCATCATAAATCCAGATGACAATAACATAGGTGAATTTAAATGCGTGCGTGTATGTGTGTGTGAGAGAGAGAGAGAGAGAGAGAGAGAGAAACACTGCAAGTTGTAAGTTTGAAGAGGAACAGCAGTTTCATATTAATGTCATGTTAGTGGAGCATAAAATCCATTTTAAAATGTCTGAAATATTAATACCAGCAACTATTCTAGATGCACATTAAGCACAGTGTCGTCATGATAACATCATACTGCAGATCTTGCCAAAAGCTATAAAGTTGATTAATCATGAACACATAAGATATTCAGATGTATGTAATAATCAACAATAATTGAAGATTCAAAACCAGCCATTATTTTGGACTAGCTCATTATGAGGAATGTGAGTGTAGCTAATGTACTGTGGTAAATGTGTTATAATGCTTTTGAAAGTTAGTGCACAACAAATTCTTTCTGCTCTCCTCCTCTTTTTAATCACTCTATCACCTTGCACCACGGGAGCTCTCAGGTATGCGCTTCCACTGTAAGTGAACAGCAAGTCATTACATAAGCAATAATGAAGTAAACAAATGCAAAACATATGTCTGTGGGCTTCACAGAAGCTTCATTTTACAAATACTCCTACAAAATGTTTTGTAAATGTAATTGTGTAATATGTTTACATAAATCCCACTTAAAAGCTCAATGTGTTTTTCTCATTCAGCAGAATGCGTTTTAAAACGTTCCCTATTTGAATGCTGTAGAAAAAGAGACCTTTAATAATGGAAAAGTCTTCAGTCTGTTATTAATGATATGCTGCACATTATAGTTCATACTTGACCTTGAAATAAGCCTTGATTGTAGTTTCATATAGAAATCTAACTGTGACATTTCAAGGTGGATACATACTGAAAATGGGATTCACAAAAGAAAATCTGTATTTTTTTTTTACAGCAATATAGGGGCCCAATACAAGGTTCAAACTGATTGAAAAGTTGATGTAGTCTGAAGAGATCAGAGGACGAGGGTGATTGTTTATTGAGCTTTTGGATGCATTCAGTTTTTCTGATTGAATCTGGCTTGCTTATCAACGGCAGAGAGGTTCCACAATTTCACAATAAATCATGTGACTTGCACATGGTTCTCACACATGTTGAGCTTAAATTATTAGCTTTTGTGTGATAGAGAGGAAGTGTGTGACTGAGCCTGTGCATAAAGTGTTCATATGTTTTCGTGTGTATAAAAGCCAGAGATGCATACAGACACCCACGTGTTACCAGGGATACCAAAAGATACATGAAACCGAAAAATGAACTAATGTTCATTAAGGCTGTTCAATTAAACACGAAAACTGGGGTGTTTTGTTTTTTTAATGCCGCTGTTTTACAGTTTCTGCCATGTTCTTATATTTACAAAAGAAATGCTCAACCAATAAGTACCTGTAAGGTTCTTTTTGGAATCAACATCTTGTGGGTTTGATGTAGAATGTTTCTGTTGAACTAACAGGACTACAATTATTACTTATACAAAGCAAACTTCGTAATTATATTCCATCATCACTACAACTATTGCCTTTTGTTTTTGTTCTATTGAGATAATTACTGTTAAATTTGTAATTCATAGTAAACTCAAATTCTGTCTGTGGGCCGAGAACTGAGGACATTAGCAATTCAGTCCTCAAGTCTTTCAGTTGAGGATTTCTTTATTGAAGCTGAAGAATTAAAGCTCCATACATATTGGTTTAATCATTTAATTTGTTGTAAAATGGAATGTTGATGCAGTTCAGTTGAAATCATACATTGTATTTACATGATTATAAGAATGTTTATTTTGTCATTTTGTTTCATTTTCCTCCATTTTAAACTTTGTCTATGGTTGTTGTTTTGTAGTAATCATATTAGAGATATGTTCAACAAAGACTGAAAATAAATCAAACAAAGAATTACAACAAGATAAATATCTCACATGTGATCTCTTTACTCACAAATGCACTGAATGAAATGAACTGCGCTTCTAATAAATTGTGATGTGTTAGTGAATTTAATGACCTAGTGTACTCACTGTACTGTAGGCCATTGTACAAAGACTATGTCAAAGGTTTTTTCACAACACATTATTTTTAGGTACATCATTGAATATATCATTGAATATGTTAAAGGGTAGGGTAGGCAACTTCAGAGAGGCTAGCAATAGCAAGTTAGCTTTGAAAGCATGAGATCCCACCCTCCCTTCAGAGCGTCTCAAAAGCCGCGGCTCCTCCAATAGAGCCAGAGCAGAGTCTTCAAAGCGTCACGATATGAGAGACGGCGTTAAATTACCTCATGTCTCAAAGCAAACATTACAATAATACCAGGGCTGCCAACTCTCAAGCATTCAGCATGAGACTCACGCAATTGACACTTTTCACCCGCTCTCACGCCACACATCCATTTTCTCATGCAGAGAAAAAATAAAACAGCTGGAGATCGAACAATATGTCACATAACGTTACATTTACCTCAGAAAAGCCATTTAATGAAGAGGGGAGTATTTTGCTAAATATGTGCACTATTACATATTTATTATATTTTTATTTATATCATTAAAATATAACGTTATTATAATAAAAACCGCATTATATTTCATTTAAGTTGAGTTTTAACCTTTAAAAATAATACTAGCTGACGACTCTCTGTATGTTTAAAGCATTAGGTGAGTGTTTTTTTTTTCTTGAGAAAATTTTACATGTATCGTCTGTACTTAGGCTAATATTTATCCAAATTAATCGATATTGAATCAAGATCGGAATCAAATCACAAGAATTGAATTGTGACATTTGTGTCGAGCAACAATAAAAAGGTAGCCTGTCATTGTACCATGTAAACATTGTAACATGTTGTCATTAAACTTAATAAAATTCTGTTTAGTTACCAAATGTTTTGACAATCACAATACACTTATTATAATGCAGGGTTTTGTTTTTACTTCTGATACAGCTGATGTAGGTGCTGTCTGCGCAAGCAAGATGCATGGAGGTATGGAAAGACAGGTTGACAGGCAGTTAGGACATCCTGTTGGACAAACCTTTTTTTTTTTTTGGTCCAGAGACTTCCACAGAAGTTATATGTACAATTTTTTTTTAATATGTAGACCACTTCTATTATTGATTTTTTTCAGGACGTGAAGAGATTTACAATCAGTAGGCTATAACAAAAAAGTGTTTATGAAAAACATTTCCTACCCTACCTTTAATCCAAGGAGAAATGAAGGTGATGATATACAGTATTTACTCTGTATGAAACTTCTGCAGGGTAAATATAGTATTTAATATCTAATAAATACTTAACTGTGATATGTGTATCACTGATCCATCACTGATTGCATAATGATTATAGCCACAACCTGTCATCCGCTTTCCCTTAACAGTTTTTATTCATCTCAAAGGCAGATGCTTTGTTGTTAACGGACCCTTCAGGGGTACGTGACCTGGAGGCTGCCATGTTTGTTTCGGGTACATTTGTCATGTGACAGATCACTCGTCAAATGCAGCAGACAGGGGAAAAACAAGTCAATTTCATGCTTTTAAGAGCCCTCCAGATTGAATCTGCAACTGCTAAAACATTTACTATAACAATACCTTGTTTTTTTGTTTCTTGAAAAAAGAAACATATTTTTGTCAGAATATACAGATTTTGTGTCTGTCAACTGTTTCGAAACTGAAACAAGAAAAAATTTTATGTTAAAGAAAAACAAAGTTTTCCTTAATAATACACTCTAAAAGTCAATAAAAAGGGCACAATGTACTTTGTTAATAGTCAAGTCAAGTCACCTTCATTTATATAGCGCTTTTAATAATAAAGACTGCCTCAAAGCAGCTCCCCAGTGAAAACAGGAAATTACAGCAACAGAGATTGTTTTGGCTTTACAGCAGCTCTAGAAAAAAAGTATTGTCCAGCTAAAGTTAGTTTTGATTGATTGATTCACTTCCGTTGCAAAGATCATTAGTTATTAACTTAGGGGTCGCTTACAAGACACCTTTCAAACTGAAAACACTCAACGCGCTCCGGCCCGCTCATCCGCACAAAACAGTGTCTGGTGGCTCAAGAACGCAAACCCTGAAATAGATTCTAAGGTGCAAGCCTTGAAAAATTTTGGGGGAAAAAAGGTTATTTATGCGCAAAGCTCAAAAACGCAAACCCGCGAAAACGCTGACGGCGTGCACATGCGCATCACGTGTTTAGTCTACAGGTATGCACGTTTGAATATGTGCGCAGGCGTGTAGTCATTCTTTACAAACCAACCCTCAACAAACTACTTGTCTGGCCTTAAGAATTTATAATAAAGAATTATTCATTGCTTCTGCGTAGCCATGTGAACCGGAATTATCCCAACAACGTTTTATCTGTACAGACGTAAAGGGAAGGAGGCCTTCAAAGGGGAGAGACTAGTTGACACTTCAGGACTGCGTTGTTGTCGTGTCCAGGCGCAGGTCCTTCATCAGATCTGGATACGGCTTGGATCCAGCGGACTGCGGTAAATCTCGGGATAAACAGAGAGACTAATATTAGCATAGACGCCATCCTTCTTATGATGTAACAAGTACATCAGGATTTATGGGAAGTGTTCCCGGTTCCGGCTGACCTAATCTATGCTGCCTAACATTGCATTATAGAAGTCTATAATGTGTTATGTGTATGCTAGGTCAAAGAGATGTGTTTTTAGCCTAGATTTGAACTGACAGAGTGTGTCTGCTTCCCGGACTGTTCCAGAGTTTTGGTGCTAAATAGGAAAAGGATCTAACGCCAGCAGTCGATTTTGATATTCTAGGTATTACCAACTGGCCGGAATTTTGAGATTGCAATAGACGTGAAGGACTATAATGCTCGCTCAAGTACTTGGGAGCTAAACCATTTAGTGCTTTGTAAGTAACCAACAATATTTTAAAATGTATACAATGTTTAATAGGGAGCCTGTCACGATACGTGGTGGTAGGAAGGATGAGAAGACGAGGATGATCAGGAAAACAGGATTTATTTAACCAAACTCAGGAACCACAACACACACTATACATTAACGAGAACGGACAAGGAATAGGAAGAAACAGAGGGCTTAAATAACACAGGGAGACAAAGGAACATAATTGGGGCACAGGTGACACAGATGAAGATAATTAACTAGACACAGGTGAATTAACTGAGGGATGATGAGGAGCGGGAAAACTGAACAGGACTAAACCAAAATACTAAGAAAAGGGGGAAACAAAGAGTCAAACTGTTACAGTGCCAATGCAGTGTTGACAGAACCGGGCTGATATGGTCATACTTCCTGGTCCTGGTAAGTACTCAATCTGCAGCATTTTGGACCAGCTGTAGTTTTTTTATCAGGCGTACTGGGCAACCACCCATAATAGCATTACAATAATCTAGCCTTGATGTCATTAATGCATGAACTAATTGTTCCGCATTTGTCATTGAAAGCATATGATGTAATTTAGATACATTTTTAAGAAGGAAAATTGCGGATGCAGATACTAGAATGCCGATATTAGACATGCTGATACTAGACACGTGACTTTCAAATGAAAGATTGGTAGCACACCCAGGTTCCTAACCGACGACGAGGACTTGACAGAGCAGCCATCAAGTGTTAGACAGTATTCTAGGTTATTACGTGAGGACGTTTTTTGTCCAATAATTAGAATCTCTGTTTTTTCAGAATTAAGTAGGAAATTACTACAGTTATCCAGTTCTTTATATCGGCTATGCATTCCGTTAATTTTGTAATTGGTAAGTTTCGTCAGGGCGTGAAGATATATAGAGCTGAGTATTAACTAATGCCATGCTTCCTAATGATATCTGCTAATGGTAGCATGTACAGAGTGAACAGCAACGGTCCTAGCACTGAGCCTTGTGGTACTCCATACTGAACTTTTGATCGATAAGACATCTCTTCATTTACTGCTACAAACTGATAACAGTCAGATAAGTATGATTTAAACCATACTAATGCAATTCCACTAATGCCAACATAATTTTTGAGTCTATTTAAAAGAATGTTGTGGTCGATGGTATCAAATAAAGCACTAAGATCGAGTAACACCAATAGCAAGATACAACAGCCACGATCGGATGATAAGAGCAAATCATTTGTGACTCTAATTAGAGCTGTCTCGGTACTATGGTACGGTCTAAATCCTGACGGAAAATCCTCGCAAGTACCATTTCTTTCTAAAAAGTAACATAGTTGTTTGGGAACATAGTTATTTGAAAGAAAAGGTAGATTCATGATCGGCCTGTAATTGACTAATTCTGTAGGATCAAGTTGCTGTTTTTAACAAGTGGTTTAATCATAGCCAGCTTAAAAGTTTTTGGTACGTATCCAAATGACAAAGATGAATTAATGATATTAAGAAGAGGATCTATGACCTCTGGAAGCATCTCTTTCAATAGCTTAGTCGGTATAGGGTCTAACATGTTGTCGATTTAGATTATTTAACAAGTTTAGAAAAGTCTTCCTCTCCTATAGCAATGAATGAATCAAATTTTTCCTCAAGGAGACTACAATGCATTCCCTGATGCGATACTGTAATAGATGGTAATGAAGACATTTTTCCTTATTGCTTTTTCACAGGTGTTTCACCCTTATTTTAAATTATGCTTTGCGTGTTGCATTTTAGGGTTAAAGCAAATGTCTGTAAACTTCACGGATAATGCCATTGCCTTTTCTGTTTTTCTTCTTACTTTTTTTTTTCTTTCAGTGTAATTATGTATATGGTATTTACAGCAAATTAATGTATAAATCAAGTAATTGAAGTGTGACTTGCTGGCAACAGCTGCACATATGTTACTGTAAAAAGCTCTGAAAAGTGTAAAGCCCTTTCACACGACTCATCCACATCCCCCAGTGTTCTATGGATTAAAGCATCGTGCTACACAGTGTCACTCCCGGCACAGCACTATTTCGCTACATTGAGGCATGCGTCCCATATACTCTTGAATCTTTCCCTTCACTGAAAAAAAGAAAAATGGCAGTAACGCTTCATCCTTGTTACAAATGTTACAGGTTTTATTAATAATAGTAAATTATGCACAATTACATGCAACTAACCCTGAACCAAACCCTGTTCCCAACCCTATAGTAAGTACATAGTTAATTAATATTACTCAGTAGTACTTAAATGTATTATTACACTGTAAAAAAAAACACACCTTAAAATACCCAAAAGGACATTTTTGGTTTTACTTAAATTTACAGTCCAAAAAAATATATATATATATATTTCAGTAACTGATATACTATTAATATTTCAATTGAATAAAATACTGATAATTCATGACTCACTGAAGAAGCTGATTGCCGAAAAGTTGTAATCGTGCTTTGTTGCATAAAAAAATAACAATAATGTATTAAGAAGACACAAGCGAGTACAGATCTTTTGTTTTTCTTTTGAAAAAACTTATTACAAAAAATATGTAATGTACTATATCTACATAATATTCTTATAATTTTTTAAGGTGTGTTATGATTAATTATTTGGACGATCGTTGCTTCTATGTTTTATGTTTATGCTATATGTTATATGTTTTTTTTTTATGTCTGCAACTTTGCTATTTGTGCTGCTGCCTGTCTTGGCCAGGACACTCTTGGAAAAGAGATTTTTAATCTCAACGAGTTTTCTTCTGGTTAAATAAAGGTATATATAATTACCATGATACTGGTGGTAAAAGAGACACATTATGATCACAAATAACTTTTCCACAATCTGAGGTAAATACTAACATATAGAAGGTGCACAGGGTTAAATACAGCACACCATCTGTAACGATGAGGCAGAGATGGGGACTCGAGTTTGAGACTCGGACTCGAGTGCGACTTAAGTCGCACACACAGTGACTTCAGACTTGACTTGAGACTCGTCCTCGAAAGACTTCAGACTCGACTCGGACTCGAGCTGCGGGACTCGTGAACAATGTTTATTTTTAGGAAACGTCTGATGAGCTCGCTGTTATTCCCCTCCCTCCGTTACCTATAACCTGCCTACGTAACACGTACTACGTATCGGCTGCGCGCGCGCGACCACACATAAGAGGACAACAAACAAACATGTCAACTGCACCGGCCGCTGCTGTGCCATTCATTGTAAGCTTTGGGTTTAAAAACTTCAAACAAGACGGCCCAAACAAAAGAAGCGCTCAATGCTAAATATGCGGTATCAGGATAAAAGATTCTGGCTCAACCACATCTAATTTCATCAGGCATCTGAAACACACCCTGAGGTCAGTAAACATGTTTAGCTCAGTATTGACCATCTACCGTTAGCTTGCTTCTTGCTTTAGCTACAACCTAACGTTACGGGAAGTTAACTCCGACTGTCTTCCTTATGAAATATTAATGAGCGTTTGTTTAATTGCCAAACTTGTGGTGGTCGATTAACGTAATAATTTACGTGCCGCTGGCTTTCATTACGTTAATCATTAACGTTGTCTGCAAACAGGTTACAGGATTATTGTTGTTTCATTAAGTTATAACGTTACACTGGTTTGAGAGTCTGGGATGTGTTGCTGACTTACAGTAGTTTATATCTATGATTAGTTGCGTAGGCAGTGCACATTAGGTCTACATGGATCTGCAAGTGATGGCGGGGGCGTGGAAATCACGAGCCACACGCGGCTGAGAGATCGCACACATTTTTTCACGGCAAAATACAGATATTAACATAAAAGTAAAGCATTCTTGGTGTTTTTGTCATGTTGCAATAGCCTTTTTACACTGATTATATACCAAAATCAAAGCTGATACTTTATGCTAATAGATAAAGGAGTCATTATAACATATTACATGCTTTGAATTCCTTATATATATAGCTATGCAGTGTTCTATGCAGCCTGGATGGGTCGCTGTACGTGATACAACACTTATTATAACCACAAGAGACTTCAGACTTGACTTGGACTCTAGCACAGAGACTTGAGACTTGACTTGGACTCTAGGTCAAAGACTTGAGACTTGACTTGGACTCTAGCTCAGAGACTTGAGACTTGACTTGGACTCTAGCTCAGAGACTTGCGACTTGACTTGGACTCTAGCTCAGAGACTTGAGACTTGACTTGGACTCTAGCTCAGAGACTTGTGAGCATCTCTGCTATGAGGCAAGGATGAGCGGAGAGACAATCCAACTGCAAGCACTATTTTAATAAAGTAAACATCCAAATAAAGTAAACATCCAGGGCAAACAAAGGAACACGGAACTCAAGACAGGAACATCGAGACAGCTACAAGCAACAACAACCGACAACCAACAACTGAAGCATAGGAGTTAAAATCTAAAACCACTAGAACTAAAATCCACACAAGACAAGAAAAACACAAGACAGGAATCGTGACATAGCCCCCCACTTAAGGAGCGGATTCCAGACACTCCTCATGAAAACAGTCCTAGAGGGAGGTGGATCGGAGGTGGACCCAGGTGTGGGATGGAGGGCCAGGCCCATGGAGCAGAAGAGGGCCTGGAGACTGCGGCAGGATGGAGGACCTGGGTGGAGCGGGCTGCTCAGGCGACCAGGGCGGAGCGGGCTGTGCAGGTGGCCACGGCGGATAAGACCCCTCGGGCGGCCACGGCGGAGAAGACCCCTCGGGCGGCCAGGGCGGAGAAGACACTGCGGGCGACACCGGCTCGGGAACAGCAGACACTGGCTCGGGAACAGCAGACACTAGAACAGTAACGGCCACAAGGACAGACACAAACACAGGAACAGACGCTGGCTCGGGCTCGGGAACAGACAACGCTGGCTCGGGCTCGGGAACAGACAACGCTGGCTCGGGCTCGGGAACAGACAACACACACACTAGCTCGGGAACAGACAACACACACACTGGCTCGGGAACAGACAACACACACACTGGCTCGGGAACAGACAACACACACACACTGGCTCGGGAACAGGAACAGACTCTGGCTCGGGAACAGGAACAGACACTGGCTCGGAGGCAGCCATCTTGTCCGTAGACACTGGCTCGGAAGAAGTGACGTGAACAGTCTCTGAATCGGCCATCTTGTCCGTAGACACTGGCTCTGTAGAAGTTACGTGAAGCGTCTCTGGCTCAGCAGAAGTGACGTGAAGCGTCTTTGGCTCGGCAGAAGAGACGTGAACAGACTCTGGACCGGCAGAAGTAACGTGAACAGACTCTGGATCGGCCATCTTGTCCGTAGACACTGGCTCTGTAGAAGTGACGTGAAGCGTCTCTGGCTCGGCAGAAGTGACGTGAACAGACTTTGGACCGGCAGAAGTAACGTGAACAGACTCTGGATCGGCCATCTTGTCCGTAGACACTGGCTCTGTAGAAGTGACGTGAAGCGTCTCTGGCTTGGCAGAAGTGACGTGAAGCGTCTCTGGCTCGGCAGAAGTGACGTGAACAGACTCTGGACCGGCAGAAGTAACGTGAACAGTCTGACTTGGCCATCTTGTCCGTAGACACTGGCTCGGAGGAAGTGACGTGAATAGTCTCTGGATCGGCCATCTTGTCCGTAGACACTGGCTCTGTAGAAGTGACGTGAAGCGTCTCTGGCTCGGCAAAAGTGATGTGAAGCGTCTCTGGCTCGGCAGAAGTGACGAGAACAGTCTCTGGCTGGGCAGACGTGACGAGAACAGTCTCTGGCTGGGCAGCCGTGATGAGGACAGTCTCTGGCTGGGCAGACGTGACGAGAACAGTCTCTGGCTGGGCAGACGTGACGAGAACAGTCTCTGGCTGGGCAGCCGGGACGAGAACAGTCTCTGGCTGGGCAGACGGGACGAGAACAGTCTCTGGCTGGGCAGCCGTGACGAGAACAGTCTCTGGCTGGGCAGCCGTGACGAGAACAGTCTCTGGCTGGGCAGCCGTGACGAGAACAGTCTCTGGCTGGGCAGCCGTGACGAGAACAGTGGGCGGACGTGACGAGAACAGTCTCTGGCTGGGCAGACGTGACGAAAACAGTCTCTGGCTGGGCAGACGTGACGAGAACAGTCTCTGGCTGGGCAGACGTGACGAGAACAGTCTCTGGCTGGGCAGACGTGACGAGAACAGTCTCTGGCTGGGCAGACGTGACGAGAACAGTCTCTGGCTGGGCAGACGTGACGAGAACAGTCTCTGGCTGGGCAGACGTGACGAGAACAGTCTCTGGCTGGGCAGACGTGACGAGAACAGTCTCTGGCTGGGCAGACGTGACGAGAACAGTCTCTGGCTGGGCAGACGTGACGAGAACAGTCTCTGGCTGGGCAGAAGTGACGTGAACAGTCTCTGGCTGGGCAGAAGTGACGTGAACAGTCTCTGGCTGGGCAGAAGTGACGTGAACAGTCTTTGGATCGGCAGACGTGACGCGCAGGCTCGGCAGGGCTGACGTGGAGCGCAGGCTTGGCAGGGCTGACGTCAGGGCCGGCCCGAGGCATAAGCGAACTAAGCGACTGCTTGGGGCCCCTTGGCCACCAGGGGGCCCCCCAATCGAGTCAAAAACTCGAAAAAAATTTTTAGATGACTTAAACAAGTGACATAAATAAATGAATTCATATGAATGAATGAATGAATAATTACAGACAAGAAAATTCTGATTTCATGATCAATATACCTGCCTACAATTGCTGCTGTGTCTGCCAGCGTTTAAGTCATGCGCATAATCTAGACACCACGCGCGTGCATAGACAATTCGCGCGTGCATAGTCACGGTAATGTTAAGCCATGTCACAAAAAAAGGACGTATCCCTCTGGTGCCGAAAATAGAAATAAGAAAATGACAGAGGAGGAGAAAAAAAGAGCAAGATAAATGTATGTTTGTATAATTATTTACGGTATGTTTTGTGCAGCAATTGACCCATTCCTATCTACGGCAAGCCCCGAGGGGAAAAATACATTGCATACACACATATACAACGAGCGCCAGTACATCATTACCGGTATTATAGTAACAGACTTTGTTGGATTCTGTCATGTACAATCCAAGAAAGTCTGTTACAATAATAAGAATAAAAAAAATAAAAAGATTTTGAGGACAGTTACACTGTATTGAAACAGTTGAGAAATAATAATATTTTTTACAGTTTTCAACAATAATTGTCATTGTTGAACCCTTGCTCTTATTATGTTTCTGATTTCTCAGTTTTGACAATTATTTTAGCAAATAATTTATTTGATATGTTTTGAGACAGTTTGTTTTAAGAAGTTTCAGAGAGTTAGAGTAAAGTAAAAGTTAAACTTTTTTATTTAAGTAGGCTATCTATTTTTGATTAAGTATTTATTTTGTATTAATACATAACCTCACTGTATTAATTTATAATGTATCATTATTGCGTGATATTTGTGTCAATAATCGTCAAGCACAGATGGCTCCGCGTAATGGGAGGTGGCCCCCAAATCAAATTCTGCTTAGGGCCCCCAAAAGGCTTGGGCCGGCTCTGGCTGACGTGGACCGCAGGCTCGGCAGGGCTGACGTGGACACCCACAGTGAATTCAGAGCCACTCAGCTGTAATGCTGTTTATATAACACTCAAGAGTCCAGCTAGGGTCATGCAATGGCATAATGTAGCTGAGTGGCTCAGACAGTCCTCCGCGGAAAAATATCATCAAACATACCTCATCCATAAAAGTCAGGTGAGCCAGCTCTAAAAAGTCCATCACGAAGTCCCCAATGGGTCGATCTCCTTGACGGAGGCGTATCAATTGTGCTGCTGTATTCATTTTGGTGGTCGGTCGTTCTGTAACGATAGGGATGGCTGATGCGAAACAGAAGTTCCGAAGCCTTGCGAGATCCCGAGGCGCAGATGTTTCGGAACACTGATCTGAAGCGTGATTCAAAACACCCACGTCACGTGCCTACGGCTAAATTAAGCTTCCGAGTGTTTCAACAGGTGGCATGGTCCGCCGAGGGTTTGAGGGTTTGATTGACAGGGTCGGGAACAGATCACACAATCGCACAGTATAAAAGTGAAGTCAACGCATTTTCACATCGTGGGTTTTTGTGAGAGGAGTTTGGTTTTGAGATAGCGGATTTTTGGCGATATAGTGACATTTATAGTGCGATTTGTTTAGTTATATTTAGGCTTCCATTTAAATTTACACATTGACTGAGAAACAGACAGAGTAGCCTACATATAGTGACACATTAATAGATGCATATATATAAAATATATATATATATATATATATATATATATATATATATATATATATATATATATATATATATATATACCGTATTTCCTCACTATAAGGCGCACCAGATTATAAGGCGCACCTTCAATGAATGACCTATTTTAGAACATTTTTCATAAATAGGGCGCACCGGATTATAAGGCGCATAAGATACTGCAGTCAAACGTTTGACTGGGTTTGCGTTTTGCATCCACTAGATGTGCTAAAGGGAATGTCAACAAAACATTCAGATAAAGTCAAACTTTATTAAGCGTTCTGACAACTCCGTTCACTCCCATGGTAACGTTGTTCAAACGTTAGAGAACTCCGGTCAATTTTAACATTGAGCTAATTTTTTTTTTAATTTGGAGTGCTGTCAGTACAGATAACAACGACAAAAACCGGTGTTGACTACACCGTGTTATCCTCTTTTTAAAATTTGCACCCTGTTGACTTAAACGGGGCAAGTTTTAAACCTGCTTTTAGCCTCTTAACAACCTTAATGTGTCATTACAAGTGCACAGCCATTTGAGTGAACACGGTGAATCTGACTGCAGTAAATGTGAAAGATATGAATAAAAATGATGTTTATTCAGCCAGCTCACATACCCGTGATGTTTATTCAGCCAGCTCACATACCCGTGAGCTATTTTCTTCCTGTTTTCGGTCGAAATCTACAATTGTCGAGTGCGCGCGCGCGATCATTGGTAACTACCAGGTAACTACGCAACAGTGGAGACTCAGACTGTCAGCTGTCAGGCGATGACAGTGCTGTGTGGTGTTCTGAGAATATCAGCTCAAACGGATAGTTCATCCGAATCAGATGTTGAACACACGAGGAGGTTTGATCGCGCGCGCAAACTCGACAATCAACTACTGTGGACTTCGACCGAAAACAGGAAGTAAATACGGGTATGTGAGCTGGCTGAATAAAGAGATTATTCCTGCCTTTGTGAAAGCTCGGATCACAGTTGAGACTGATATATCAGCCCAGGCATCCACGATCCATTGGCAGATAATGGCGTAAGTCGCCCGGCACTGTCTCCCCGTCTTGGTGAACGTGTGTTCACCATCCATATATAAGGCGCTCCGGATTATAAGGCGCACTGTCGTTTTTTGAGAAAATTAAAGGCTTTTAAGTGCGCCTTATAGTGCGGAAAATACGGTATATATTAGGTTCAAGGTTAAAAAATGTGGCATTTGGAAAATCCTGCCAAAGCCCAGGACGCTGAAAAGGACATCACACTGGAGTGTGCTTCACTGATGCGTTTAAACACAACTCCTGGTGAGCAGTTTCAGTCTATGTTATGTTATGTAATCTGATTCGTGGAATTTATACTTCATATATGCCGTCAGTTTAGGATTTGTTACTAATTGCTGTTTTCATTTTCATTCAGAGCCACAAATGTCAACATCAGGCCCATCATCATAATCATCATCATCATCATCAACACCAGTAGAAACACAGGACAGTTTATAGGAACATTTTGATAATCGTATCCGTGAAACCCAGATGATACACAATGCTACAGCTGATGCCACAGTGGAAGTGAAAAAATACCTCAATGATGCGTTTTTGCCCAGAACTCATGATCCCCTAACTTGCTGGAAAGAGAGAGCAGTAATCTTTCCTCATTTGTATGTCCTTGCTAAAAAATATCTTTGCATGCCAGCAACAAGTGTCCCTTGTGAGAGAATTTTTTCAAAGGCTGGAGAAATTATCTGTAAAAAAAGTAGTAGTAGCTAAGTCCTTCGACAGCAGAGAAATTAATATTTTTGAATAAAAATCTATTAGAAAGTGAGACATTGTGGCTTTATTTCTTTTATTAATATTCATTTTTCATTACCAAAATAACATTCTGCACCGTGAAGAGCCTACAGGTTACAAGCTTCACATATTAGAAAAATACAATAATAAAAAAAAAAACATTTTTAATGGCTCATTGTCAATGTTGTTTCAAATCAACACCTGCAAGTGACCACTAGGTGTCACCGTGAAGACGGGTGTCGGATTGATTCGAAGCCTCGAAACAATATGGCACATGTGCTTCAACTGTTTCATTGCTTCACGAAGCCTCGATCTGCCCACCACTACGGGGAGACAACCCAACTGCAAGCACTACTTTAATAAAGTAAACATCCAAATTAAGTAAACATCCAAATTAAGTAAACATCCAGGGCAAACAAAGGAACACGGAACTCAAGACAGGACCATGGAGACAGCTACAAGCAACAACGACCGACAACCAACAACTGAAGCATAGGGCTTTAAATACACAGACAAACAAGCTAAACGAGATAACAAGGGGGCTGGGCCAATTAGAAACACCTGGGGAGACTCATCAACAAGAAAAACTACAAAGGACTACAAAACATGGCACGGAACAGGAAATAACTAAAATCCACACAAGACAAGAAAAACACAAGACAGGAATCGTGACACCATCATGGTAACAAACATTATACTAAAATAATGCAATACACATTAATTAAACATTAAAGGGGTGGTATAATGCCCTTTTCACAAGATGTAAAATAAGTCTTTGATGTCCCCAGAGTGTGTATGTGAAGTTTTAGCTTAAAATACCCCACAGATATTTCTAGGCTATAGCATGTTAAAATTGTCACTTTTTGAGGGTGACCGTTTTTAATGTGAGGGTGACCGTTTTTGTGTCTGTCCCTTTAAATGCAAATGAGCTGCTGCTCCCAGCACAGGGGGCGGAGCTACAACAGTTTGTGTCCTTTTACCTCACACAGACATGATAATTATATAATTTTATAATTTTATAATTGTATAATTTTCAAGTGATCCTAAAGACCTTAATTGGTTGCTTCAGGTGTGTTTGATTAGGGTTGGAGATGAACTGTGCAGGACAGTCGATCGCCAGGAGCAGGATTGGGCACCCCTGCTGTAGGGTATGGACTGTGTTCGTTGACTCAAGAAACTTTACTGCCGTACCATGAGTGTAGCAGGCGCAATGATATGACGCAGCGCCTGAAAAATAGTCCCCAGCTCGGTAACTTCCAACGTGACCGGGACTAAGTGCCTGCGCCTGCTGCACTCATGGTACGGCAGTAAAGTTTCTTGATTATTACGCAGGAATGAGAGTATAGTTCCTAGCCATATCAGCCTAGAAAATCGCAACTTTACATTTTCCGTCGGTCTTAGTGCACGATGTAACTACAGAAGAGTCAAGTTTTAAATAGGAAAAATATCGAAACACTTTGGTAATTTTTTTTTGAGAAATGCTAATGGTCTGGTCCACTTCAATGATGTATGCTAAGCTTTGATAAAAGTGGTACCGCCAGAACCGGAGATCGGCTGAATGGATTCAAAAACGGTAAAACTCAACAGTTTAACTCTGGGGGAGTTGTAAAATGAGCCTATTTCCAAAAAAAGTGGAGTATCCCTTTAATCCTTCATTTGAAGCACGCACTTCAAACCCACAGCAAACCACGTGACGCTCCAACGGAACACACAGGACACGCAGCTCACTCACGCAGCCGTGTCAGCAACATAAGGACCATGCAAGTATACTCGTTTAGCGAGTTCTCAGAACATTAAGATGGTGTTTTTCCGTGGTGTCTCCCAACGGTTTTAAAGTCTGTAATTTGCCACTGATACCTCCAGTCTCTCTCCCTCTCTCTCTCATTCACTCTCTCCCTGTTCCTTTCACTCTCAGATCCTTTAAGTGTTTTGTTCATTGTCGTTGTGTTATTGTCTGTATATACATTTTATTCCTGTAACGTTAGTAACCGTATACGTAGTGTACTGCAATTATTAAATTCACTATATTCATTCATTGATTCTGTCCTGTTTCGCTCATATCCAAGTCCCTTTAATGTATCGATCAAAAGCTACGAGCTTTACAAATTAAAGATACTTTAAATAGTATTTTGTTTATAGAACCGGAAAGTTAATCCTAGTGGCCAGAGGATAACTTCTCTTGAAAGTCTATAAAGTAGGATAATTTTGTGAGGTTGTTGGAGATCGAATGTTCAGGCCTGCGGGACAGGCCAGGATGATTCGATCATAAATTAATCCCCTCAAATATTATATATTATATAAATGCTTTCAAGTGTGGATTCGCAAGCTTTCCAAGTTTATTTGGATCAGCTTTCTCCCCCGAATCACAACCTGTAAGTATTATTAATAATTGTTGCTTTTAGGGGTTTTGTAGCATGCTCAATAAGTATATGTGTGTGTGTGTTGTGTAAGTTACGCCAAAGTCCTTTTAGGCAAGTCCTGCCACTCGGCCGCCATCTTGGCAGCGCCTCCGGGCAGCTATTTCGGACTAACAAGACCAGGCTCCTATCTAAATGATTGGGCAGAGAGTCAGAACTGCACTTTCACTGGTCACCGGGACATAAAAACTGCTTGTATAGAAACAGCAGTAAAATGTGACAAAAATCGCTGAAAAAGTTTGATGATTTTGCCCCAAAATAAGGTTTAAAAGGTCTTTTCCCCCACAGGTTATACGTTCACTACGCATGCGCAAGGGTTCTCGTCTCCGCTGTCGCAAACCTCAACTGTGCGCATGCGTCAGTGGAACCAGACGATAGGCTTACATGTTTCCCGGCTTGACTGTTAAAAGCAGACGATTGGCTTTCCAGCGGGAGGGACGGGGCATGTGCATACAACCGCCATCTTTGGCGTTACGGGTTTTCCCTATATAGTTGTATTGAGGATTGAGGAAGTGGCATGTCTCTATATAAATTGTCTCTGGTTACGCTCAGCGCAGCTTCTAGGTCTCCAATGTCATTTTTTTTAAATATGTGAAATGTTTGTCGTTGTTATTGGTGTTGTCATAAAGAATAGAGCATATTGTAGTACTGCAGAGCTTTATCAATATGTTTATGCGTTGGGCTAAAAACGCAAACAATAACTGACTGGGTCATCTGGCCAATCACCGCAGATTAGCCTCACGCAAAGGAGGGGTTTGGAAAAATGAGTCGTTGAACGAATCATTTGGGAGTCGGTGAGCAAATCAGGTAAAAATAAATGCATAATATAAGACAGCAAAAGTGTTTCCTTTCGGTCAGTAACTACAACGAAGGTCAGACTGACCAATAGGAATCTCGCTAGAGAGGCCAATCTACTTCGAGTGAAACTAAAACAAGCCAATGCAAATTGTCGTGCAATCATTTGCATCAGCTGTGCAGCCTCGCAGCGCGGGTATTTAACAAGCAGCTGTTGTGATTGCACACTAGCTTTTTGCTTCGGAGCCAAACGCTTCATGCTTAATCTACAGAGTGTGACTCTACGAGCCTCTTCATTGGATCTCTCGGGTGCGGGCGTTACAGTACGGCAGCGCGAGCAGTCTTGTCCTCTCTCTTCTGTCTTTGTCTTTTTGATTTGTGTTTTTTTTTTTTGCAAATTCAAAAAGCTGTTTTAACAGCTGGTAAGGTGCGCAGTTCAGCAGTCTTGTCCTCTCTCTTCTGTCTTTGTCTTTTTGATTTGTGTTTTTTTTTAGCAAATTCAAAAAGCTGTTTTAACAGCTGGTAAGGTGCGCAGTTCAGCGCTCAAAGGCTGTTCTCACAGCCAGTAAGACCTGCCAGCGAGAGAGAGAGACGGCGCACAGACAGGTGCACATTCCCGTCTGTGTTCGCGGTGACTGTTCCCCTGCGTGCTTCAGCACTAGTGAGAGTAGTCCCTAAAACAGCAAATACTGATAGAGAGCGTCTTTTTAAAGATGACTTTCTATCTGTGTGTTTCTGGATGCGGTCGTTACCTGGGCTCACAGGATGGTCACAAGCGCTGCCTCGTGTGTCTGGGCATTGAACACGCTGAGGCAGCGTTTGTGGATGAGTCATGTACCCATTGTGGGAAGATGACCATCGTGGAGCTACGGTCAAGACTCCTGTTCCTGCAAAGGGGCGGAGTCCCCGTGCCTCTGCCTCGATCCAATCCTCCTCAGAGGGTTGCTTCGGACGGTGGCGCGGGTGACCTGAGGATTACGGTGAGCGCGTCTCCTTCAGGGAACCAGCCCCCTAGGAGCCCTCACCCCTCTCATGCTCCGCAGCCAGGAGTTCCCATTGGAGAGAGCTGGACCATCCTCGAGGTGTGTACCGGTTGTCTCCTTTGGGGCTCCCAGTGAAGACCAGATGTCGATCGCTGCATCGGAGGGTGGGTCAGACCTCTCTGCGGATGACGACTCGGCACCGCTGCCTCCTTCGGGTGTGCCAGCGGTGCCTGAGAAGGACCCGGAGATGATGGCCATGCTTTCCCGGGCCGCCAACAGGGTCGGGCTCGTGTGGAATCCTCCACCGTGTCCCGAACCCTCGAGGTTGGACGATTGGTATCTCGGGGTGGCGCGCGCTGGTTCTCAGCAACCCACCCCAGTGCCTTTCTTCCCGGAAGTGCATGATGAGCTTACGGGGACGTGGACGGCACCTTTTACTGCCAGAAACCATCCCGTTGGCTCCTCCTCCCTTACCACCCTTGATGGCGGGGCGGCTAAGGGATACAAGCGCATCCCGCCAGTGGAATGGGCCATTGCTATGCAACTGTGCCCTAACTCCACTTGGCGTGGAGAACCGTGTCTCCCTTCCCAGGCCTGTAAGTACTCGTCGGATTTAACCGGCAAGGCTTACAAGGCCTGTGGGGAAGCTGCCTCTGCCATGCACGCCATGGCGTTGCTGCAGGTCCATCAGGCCAAGGCACTGAAGGACCTGCACGAGGGTGGTCACAATCCCCAAGTTCTTCAGGAACTTCGTATCGCGACGGACCTCGCGCTTCGTGCGACGAAGGTGACCGCGCGGTCGGTGGGTCGTGCGATGTCCACCCTGGTGGTCCAGGAACGCCATCTCTGGCTGTGTCTGGCTGACATGAGGGAGTCTGACAAGCTCCGGTTTCTCATCTCCCCTGTGTCCCAGACCGGCCTCTTCGGCGATGCGGTTGAGAACTTCGCCCAGCAGTTCTCGGCTGTACAAAAGCAGACGGAGGCCATCAGACACATCCTGCCGCGGCGGCCAGCTGCTGCCTCCACCCCACCGCCTGCGGCACCTCAGTCTGCTCGCCGCCGAGGGCGTCCTCCTGCGTCTGCCCCTGCTCCCGCACCGCAGCAGCAGCCTCCACCTAAGCGGCACCGTGGAGCCAGTTGCAGGCAGGGCGCCCCGCCCGTCCAGGCCCCGGCCCCGGCCAAGAGGGGCGGCAAAGCCAGGGGTAAGCGGCCCTAGGACGGGCGACCCGGAGATGGAAGGGACTGCTCTCCAGGAGACGATGACCGCATCGCTCCCTCCCCCGGAAGAGGGCCGGGTGGAAAATCTTGTGTTTCGTTTTGTTTGTGTTCCGCCGCTGGCCTTAAAACCAGCGGCACCCAAATTTTCAATAAAAGAGCAGTTTATACCATCTCTGGGTCCGAAGGGGACCCGGAGAGCAGTGGGGGGACAGTATTCTCACCACTCTCATCCGCATTCTCTATCGCCAGTGAGCAGCAGTGTGCAGTTCGAGAACGCCACCGAGCCGCCTCCTGCACCTCCTGCCCCGTGGAGCCAGGTAAGTGCTGCACAGCACACACAGACCCCGCTACGGGCCGCCTCCCAGAGAGAGCCTCCCGAGCCGCGTCCCTGTGTTCCACCTCGCTGCCCCACTCCGGGTACACCTACGGTCCCTTTGGTCCCACTTGCACGGTCTCTGAGAGCCTGGTTAGCGCTCCCCAGTCCGTCTCGCTGGCTCATTCGGACCAGGCTCGGCTATGATTCAGTTCGCCCGGCGTCCCCCCAAGTTTCGGGTCATCCACTCCACTACAGTGAGAGCAGCCGATGCCCATGTCTTGCGTGCGGAGATCGCAGTCCTACTGGCGAAGGACGCGATAGAGCCGGTCCCTCCAGCCGATATGAGGTCAGGGCACTACAGTCCCTACTTCATTGTACCCAAGAAAGGTGGTGGATTACGACCGAAAGATTGGTTTGCAGCAATCGACCTGAAGAACACGTACTTTCATGTCTCGATTCTTCCTCGAAACAGGTTGTTTCTGCGCTTTGCGTTCGAGGGTTGAGCATATCAGTACAAGGCCCTGCCCTTCGGGCTGTCCCTGTCTCCCCGTGTCTTCACGAAAGTCACGGAGGGGGCCCTTGTTCCCATGATAGAACAGGGCGTTCGCCTCCTCAACTATCTCGACGACTGGCTCATACTAGCACACTCTCCAGATCAGTTATGCGAACACAGGGACCTCGTGCTCATGCACCTCAGCCAGTTGGGCCTTCAGGTCAACTGGGAAAAGAGCAAACTCGCCCCTGTGCAGAGGATCTCTTTTCACGGTATGCAGTTGGATTCGGTCGCACAGACAGCGCGCCTCACAGAGCAGCGCGCTCAGTCTGTGCTGAACTGCTTGAACACGTTCAAAGGCAGGACGGCGGTCCCACTGAAATTTTTTCAGAGGCTCCTGGGGCATATGGCAGCGGCAGCAGCGGTAAACCCGCTCGGCTTGCTTCATATGAGACCGCTTCAGCACTGGCTTCACACCGGCCTGCCGCCAGACCTTCAGTCCGTGATCAGACCTCTCGTTCCTTCGGGCAGGAGTCCCCTTGCAACAGGTTTCCAGTCATGCTGTGGTATTCACAGATGCCTCCGCCACCGGCTGGGGTGCCACGTACAACGGGCATGCAGTGTCAGGGGTGTGGACGGCTCCCCAACTGCATTGGCATATCAATTGCCTCGAGTTGCTAGCAGTACATCTTGCTCTGAGCCGCTTGAAAAGGCCGCTACAGGGCAGGGACGTACTGGTCTGTACGGACAACACAGCGACCGTTGCGTACTTCAACCGACAAGGTGGTCTACGCTCCCGTCGCATGTCGCAACTCGCCCGCCATCTCCTCCTCTGGAGTCAGAAGCGTCTGAGGTCGCTTCGAGCCATGTATGTCCCTGGTGTGCTCAACCGTGTGGCCGACAAGCTATCACGAGCTGTGCTTCCGGGAGAATGGCGACTCCACCCCCAGGTGGTTCAGCTGATCTGGAGAGAGCTCGGAGAGGCCCAGGTAGACCTGTTTGCCTCCTCAGAGACCTCCCACTGCCAGCTGTTTTACTCCCTGACCGAGGGAACACTCGACACGAACGCACTGGCACACAGCTGGCCCCGGGGCCTCCACAAATATGCATTTCCCCCAGTGAGCCTACTTGCACAGACACTGTGCAAAGTCAGGGAGGACGAGGAGCAGGTCCTTCTGGTGGCTCCCTATTGGCCCACCCGGACTTGGTTCCCAGAACTCATGCTCCTTGTGACAGTCCCTCCCTGGCCCATTCCTCTGAGGAAGGATCTTCTGACTCAGAGACGGGGCACCCTATGGCACCCGCGTCCAGACCTCTGGAAACTCCATGTCTGGTCCCTAGACGGGACGCGGAGGTTCTAGGTGACTTACCCCCTGAGGTACTTAACACCATCACTTCAGCACGGGCGCCGTCCACGAGACGTGTTTACGCCCTGAAGTGGAACCTGTTCGTCGAGTGGTGTTCTTCTCGCCGAGAAGACCCCCGAAGATGTTCGATAGGGTCTGTGCTTTCCTTCTTGCAGCAAGGGTTGGAGCGAAGGCTGTCTCCCTCCACCCTCAAAGTACATGCTGCCGCTATTTCAGCTTATCACGACCACATTGATGGCAAAACAGTGGGGAAGCACGCCTCTGTCAAGAGGGTAGGAGACCTGCACGCATTTTCGGTCGACGAATCGTGCCTAGAGTTCGGACGGGGTGACAACCATGTGGTACTAAGACCCCGGCCTGGCTATGTGCCCAAGGTTCCTACCATTCCCTTCAAAAACCAGGTAGTGAACCTGCAAGCGCTGCCTTTGGAGGAGGCAGACCCAGCCCTGGCTTTGCTCTGTCCCGTTCGCGCTCTGCGTATGTACGTGGACAGAACTCAAAGCGTCAGGACCTCAGACCAGCTCTTTGTCTGTTACGGAGGCCAGCAGAGGGGAAAGGCTGTCTCCAAGCAGAGGATGGCCCACTGGATAGTGGATGCCATCGCCTTGGCTTACCAAGCACAAGGCGTGCCCAGCCCGCTCAGGTTGCATGCACACTCCACGAGAGGCGTTGCATCCTCCTGGGCGCTGGCACGTGGCTCCTCGCTAACAGATATCTGTAGAGCTGCGGGCTGGGCAATACCTAACACGTTCGCTAGATATTATAGGGACGTCCCGCGTGACGTCACGCCATTTGGAGCAGCCATCTTGACGGAATAGAAAATGCTAAGCCGCCGGTGATAATACAGCTCGTCGCGAAATATTCCTATCATGCCTGAGCGATGCTGTGCATTTGGATGCGATCAGATACGTGATCATACAAAAGGAATATCTTTATACTGTATCCCAAAAGAAACAAAACGGAGAAAAGTGGTTGGCGGCAATAAACAGGCAAAACGCATCCATGCATTCCTAGATCAGTTAATTCGTTAGGCGTATTATCACATTACTTTCTTTCGTTTTCAAATACCAAAAGCTGATCTTGTATTTTATTTGACACTTCTTATAAATCGTTAGAAACACAGGTTGAGACAGTCTCAATGACAGTTTATCACAGTGACGGTCAGTGATAGGTATAAAAAAGTATATAAGCTATTTCGTTTTTCTTGGATCAAACTAGATTAAACAAATTCATTAAAGATACACTTAATCTTGTTGGTGATTTTGTTTAATGTGTTTTTCCCTGTAAACTTAATTATTACAGGTAGGCCTACAGGCCTACTATAATTTGGTGATAAAAATACATTGACCAACCTTTGCGATGATGATTGAAAAATAATTTTCTTTTAATGAAATGTGTAGCGTGATGGGAAGTGAATAAGGTAGCTGTAATGTCACCGAACTGAATGTCAGGAAGTTTTTCTACACATTTAATGCCTGTAAAAAGAACTTGTGGTGCTTCATGGATATATGATTCCTAATTCCTTTATCTTCCTCTTGCATATTTATTTTTGTGATACTAATAATAAGTGCGATGACATGACGTGGTGGGGGAAAAAACGATTTTGTTCAGTGTTCAGTATCAAGATATTTTGCACCATGATTTTGCGCATGCAATTATATAAATACTGTAGCGCAAAATATTGCAATATTTAGGCTAATTATACTAATAATTATATTATTAGTATAATATACTAATAATATATATTACCCACGGCAATGGATCTATGAGTAGCCGAGGGATGTATTCCGTCAAAATGGCTGACACGCGGCTAGGGGTCACGTGACTGAGAGATCCCTATAGCCTACGTGTAGAGCCGGTCTCCTCCCGTGTTCTCACCCTAAACGGGTAGAAGCACCGAGAGGCCCGGCTCTGTCGGCTTGCTGCACCCTACTGTGCACCCTTATTGCTCCAGAATGAAAAACCTGTCGAGTCCTCCAAAACCCCTCGGCCCGGACATGGCGGAGCGTCTGGTGCCAGGCCTTTATCCGCTGAATCCTTGAGAGCCGGATCTGGGCTGGGTTCCATATGTGTGACTCTACGGGGATCCCATATGTGTATATTCTCCACGGCTGCTCCTAAGACGGAAGCCCGTGTCTTTTCCTTGGGCTAAGTCTCCCATTATTCATATGCAGTACAACCTTTGGGTTAGTCCATATGTATTTTCCACATAACTCTTTGAAGAAGTGGCTTCCGCAGCGTTCTCCTTCCTAAATAGAAAGGGCACGCTTTCCCAGTGTAATCCAATAATCTCACTGTATGGGTTATTACGGAACAACAGTGACAGATACACTCTGTGAAAAGCCTCCTCCTATCGTCCTTTCAGGCAAGAAGGTGTAGAGGCTTGCACGGGGCGCTGGATGGGGTGCAGCAGCTGTGGCGCTTTGGTGGGGATTCCTATTGGTCAGTCTGTCCTACGTTGTAGTGACTGACCGATAGGGAACGTCTCGGTTACATATGGTAACCCTCGTTCCCTGAGGGAGGGAACGGAGACGTAGGTCCCGTCGCCACATCTGCTGCCGCCCGCTGGGGCGGCCAGCTTTTTCAGGTTTGGCTCCTCAGCAAAAAACTAGTGTGCAATCACAACAGCTGCTCGTTAAATACCCGCGCTGCGAGGCTGCACAGCTGATGCAAATGATTGCACGCCAATGTGCATTGGCTTGTTTTAGTTTCACTCGAAGTAGATTGGCCTCTCTAGCGAGATTCCTATTGGTCAGTCTGACCTACGTCTCCGTTCCCTCCCTCAGGGAACGAGGGTTACCATATGTAACCGAGACGTTTTTTTGTCATTGCATGCATGTAAAACTGTTGTTGGGGACTCCCAGAACAATATTAGGAACATTTTAAATGCCATAGGTGCCCTTTAAAAAACTATTCCTTTAAAAGAAAATATCTCCCTTTGCTTTGAACTTTGAGCGTCGTAACTTTGCAGATGTTGTTTATGCTCAAACAGCAACATTAGGTTACACACTAACTAAAGTTAGAAAAGTGAAATCATAATCAAACACCCCTTTAAACATCATTAAACATAAGATATAACAATGAACCTGTACATAGCTAATATAAAAAACCAAGAAGAAACATAATTATATGAATAAAACACCATCCAATGTAAAGTGTCACACAGGCAATTGTCCTTGTGTCAGTTAACGATTTTTCACTGTAAATTGAAGGATTACTGTTCTTTTTCACCTCTTAAAACTGTAAAAATCCCATTGATCTATTACAGTTTTTCACTGGATAGTAAGGGAACTTACAAATATAGCAGGTTTTCACCATAGCATTTTTAATCGTTTACTGTTAAAATCACAAAGGTTAGCATAGCCCTGTTAGCCCCTGTACACCATCTTTTGCACACACACACACACACACACACACACACAACTTTCTTTCTTCAGTTATTTTATAGAGGTCTTTGAGGTCAGCCAATGATGAAATCCTCTCGGGCCGTTATCTCTCATCAAACTCTCCTGCCTTTTTCCCCCCACGTCTCTTGCGTTCTCCAGATTCCTTGAGCTCTTCCATCTTGTTTGGCAACAATATCCAGAGCGGGAAAATGATGGAGAGCCGCAGGCTTTACAAAGACAGAGAGAGAGAACAGAGCAGAGGTGAGAGGAAGGCTGGATTAAAGGACCTGGGAAACAGATCTCGCCCGCAGGTCCCGCTCTGTCTCGCTCTGACACTTTGCTTCATTTATCCAGAAAGAAGAGATGGACGGTTTTTCTTTTCCTTCCCATAAAAGGTTAAGTTCTCTTTACCTTTCCTCATTGTCTGAGACAGCCTGTCCTCTCCCAGACTTCCTCTCATTATTCTTCTCTTTCCTTTTCCAGTGGCTTTCATTTACATACTGTCTCTCAGCTTGCAGTGTGATTTGTATATCATATACAAGAAAAACTATATATTGCATGCAGCCTCTCTTCCATCTTTACACATATACACACGCTTGCATTCAGACAAACACATAATATTTTGTTCCTTAGCACTGATCTTCGGAAACACAAAGCTACACTCAGTCATACTGACATACACAAAGCAACATAGCCAGGGTGGGGATGAGAAAACAATACTGAAGAAAATAAAGATCAAAGGAATGACCAAAAGAAAGGATTTTACAAAGGTATCATATGTCAATGGATGGATGGATGGATGGATGGATAGATGGGATATTTGAATGTAACAAGATTGGGTATGTAGAATAATGTAGATATGTAGAAGAATAATAATTGCATGTATGATTTATCCAAGTTAACTTAAAGCTGCAATTCGTAACTTTTTTGGTTTAAAATGATCCTTGATCAATTATGGATTCCCTGATATGATTGTAAAGCGCTTTGGGTGTACAGTTGTAGTAGTTGTAACAAGTGCCTCATTCATTAATTCATTGAGCAAGTACAAATCAGTGTTCTCCTTACCTTAGGTAAGCTTGTAATAGACTGCGTCCGAAAACTGATAAACGCTGCCTTCGGAGGACGCATTCCAAGGTCGGAAGGTCCAATGTTAGTTTCACTTCCTGTCTCATGCATACCTTCATCTGATCGATTTTTGAAGGCAGCATAGATTAATTCTTCGCTGCTTTCGATATCCCACAATCCTGTGCTTTCCATTATGTGTCAGTTGAGCTAAAATAACAACATGGCATCATGACTTTTGCGTAAACATATACGCCACTTTCAAGTCAAGTGGCGTGTTATCTATACGCATTTTGAGCTATCCGCGTGTATGTGTGTATGTCTACGCCGTTAAATGTCCGAGCGAAACGAAACAAAATGTAGATCTACATCTGGGGAGCAATATTTTTTTTCCTAGGATGGTAGGGGAAGACTCATAAATGGTATTAACCCCAGTGACGGGTAGGTTTAGGGACGGGGTTGGGGTAGGTCATATATTTATATATACAGTAATGTAACGTTAAGTCAACGGCGTTCATAAACACGCTGAAAAGCGATTATGCATGTTGATAGCACGCCAAAAATGGAAATATGAATTGGCGTGTCATACATACGCCATTTCATGAGATCAGTCTGAAAGTAAAGATGGCATCTGAAATTTGCGGCTGGTCGTCAGTTCGTGTGTGTAAATGTAGATTTGTGATCAATGTTTTCCACTTATGATCCCAGATAGCATGGTGACATTGATACAATGTTGAGCTTTGATCCAAACCATCATTTTGGATGAGATTTTCAGTGTTTAAAGTGTGTTGGATAAGCATTGACAGTTTGATGAAAGCCAACCGCACAAATGGGTGGAGACAGTGACATTGAACTAACAGTGATTTGTAGTTGATGAGCACAAGATCATTCAGGCATGGATCTCTGCAGAACACTAGTGGATGTTTCTCAATTAGTGGGGCGTTTTCAAACCACAATGGGCATTTTTAACCGCTTTGCCCGATTTGCTCTAATCCACGGGTGGCTTGGGCCTTCATGATTTTAGCAAGTCTGTTGAAAAATGGTCGAAAAACATTTATTGTAGTTTGAAATTGGCCACTGATTGGTAAACGGCGACACCTGTGGCGAGCAGGACGAGGCCCGAGGGACGTGAGAGAACGGCGTGAGGCCGGTGGCGTGAGTGATAACCTCGCGCCGTTCTCTCACGTCCCTCGGCCTCGTCCTGCTCGCCACAACGCCCATTTTGGTTTTGCATGTGCACTTCTCAGTAGTCTAATGCTTCCTCATTAGAGAGAAAACATAGGTGCATCCTATAGACCTCTTGTTTGTTGAAGCACCTGACATACTTACATGACTTCTCTAGCACAGTTTCAAACAATGGTCCATCTACCTTGTTTCTCTGTTCCTTTGTTTTGCGTGCTTATTTGCGTTTGATTTGCATTGTTACTCACTGTAATTAGATGAATTAAAAAGTTATTAAACTGTTTGAATAAAGCATCTATTTTTCTACATTCTTAAAAAATGCATCTTGCTTTAGTAAAGTTTATTAGGAATTTCCTGAATAAAGTTCTAATGGCATTTAACGGATTCCTTGAAGTGCAGGAGATATGAACATGAGGAAGAATGTTACACTGCAAACATAGCCCATGTCTTGCATCCGTCAATGCTTGCATGCAGAGCCCAATGCTCCTTTAGTAGAAGTGAAGGCAGATGAAGATAGGCAATTAAAAAAAAAAAAAAAGCACCCTCCTGATAATGCTGATATTGATTAAACACTAAGGCCACATTTACACATAGCCGGGTATAGATAAACTAATCCCCCTCCCCCCCTCCCATTTTTAAAGGTTGAAATTATTTTGTCCTATTTCTCCCCCTTTCTTTTATAAAGAATTATATTTTAATATATTTTTGTCATTGATTGATTGACTAAAATATATTGACTAAACTGCTGGAAAGGTGTCATTTAAATTTTAAAAGGTTTTTGCCAAATTTTGAAATGGTCAGGAATTTGTTGACGCACCATTGATTTCCATTACACGAGAGTAGATGTTAAAACTTCATGCTGATTTGTACTCGGCTTTCGCCAAGATAAGCAACACTAAGACGTAGCTTTACAGTTAACTATGCTTCACCCATTTACGCTTCTTTCCATATGGTGGTGTGACTCCCCTTCTGTCCGGCGTTAACGACTGCAGTGTACTTGGCGCGTCAGCACACACGACGGCTGTAACTACAGTGTGGTCTCCCTAGTGGACCAGCACGACAACCGTCTGGATTGAGCCAAGTAGGGGACATCTCTAGGGTCTTCAAGTGGACACCTTCCGTCCTCAGTGTTTCGTCGACTAGCCCACGACACCTCAAGAGGGCTCGAGAGTGACTCTGGCATCCCAGAGTCACCCCCCTCCGTCCCCCACTCAACTCAGCCCAGCTTACTGACCTCTACATCCCTCCTGCTGCTGAGACCTAACCACAATCTCACAATCTCTCCGCAACCCAACCATACGCGCCAACCCATTTGACTAAGGCTGTCGAGCCCCACTGGTGCGTTAATATGCAGTTTCAGTGGCAACGGTTCCGTATGGCATACCACCTACCGCAAAAACACAATATCTGCCCAACCACCCGTCATTCACGCAATATACACAGAAATGTAATGACTGTAAATACTATACAACCTATACAAATAAACCAACAGACTCAAGTTTTCAAGAATTCTACGAAACCGTAGCGTGGCGGCCTGTACACAGCCAGCTAGAATCTTTCAACCGTTTCAACCACAGCCAGTTGCTGCTCCTTTCTGCTGCTTCAGATAAGTTCTTTACTGTGCGACGCAACTCTTGGCCACTGAATCCGACGTCTCTCAGGAACCGGGTTGTAGAGTGTGCCACAAAACCTCGACAACCCACTTCCACTGGATAAACCTGGACTCTCCATCCTCGCTGTTCTGCTTCAGCGGCCAGAGGAGCATACCGCAGTTTCTTCCTCTCATATGCCTCATCTACAGCCATCCTCCCATGGCACTGTTAACTCTATCAGTTGAACAATGCGTACTGATCCAGACCACAAAACAATATCTGGTCGTAGGTTAGTGGTGGCAATCTCAGGTGGAAAAATAAGCCGTTGATCAAGATTAGCCAGCATCTTCCAGTCCCTAGCAGCTTCCAGTTGTCCTGGGTGAGAATTGGTGTTAGCACCTTTTCTTGGTGGTTGCTCGCCTGAGCGGAGGAATATTGTCTTCTGCGTGTAATGTTTTGCTAGAACAGGCGGCAACTTATTGGTCATCCTACGCTTGCCTTCCAATGCTAAAGCCAAACATCGCAATACTCGGTCATGGCGCCAAGTAAACCGACCTTGGCTAAGAGCCACCTTACATCCTGTCAAAATGTGCCTTAATGTGGCAGGTGATGAACACAAAGGACAAGAGGGATCCTCTCAGGGCCGGATTGGGACTAATTTTCAGCCCTGGAGTTTCATGCCTTAGACCGGCCCACTTTAGTTCACGACTGACTATTAAAATGATGTTATTAAAACCTCTGAATATAAGTATGCAATAGCGGACAATTTTTTCAAAAATATCATATTTTCCAATGCAGTGCAAATACAGTAGCCTAAGTTTTGCTTCACAGTGAAGATTTATTAGAACAGTAAATAACAGGACAGAATCAGAATCTATTTTCTTTAAGAATTAGTTTTCATAAATATTCACACATTGAAATGAAGAAAAAAATCAAACAAAAACAAATATATAAAACAAAATAAAAAATAAAGATTAAAATAAAATGTATTGCAATTTCTAATGACTTTCTAATTGTTTAATCTCTTTATCCTCTGCGGTTTAGCTTCAAGGAAACATGGACAACCCTAAAACATTAATACACGCCTGAGCAGAGCACTGGTCTCTGCAACTTTATCTATCACAGTGTCATTGTCCAAAGACATGAGAATTTCTTTCTCAGTGCACATGAGCATGAATGCCTCAAGGTTCTTCTGGGTTAAAGTGCTCCTGAGCCTGTTTTTTATGAATTTCACTGTTGAGAAGCTTCTTTCACAGGCTACTTGTGTGATGGACAGTCTTAATAGCAACTTGTAGGCGAGTCCAATCACATGGTAGGCATCAGTTAGAAGATTGTACTGAGAGAGAATGAGATGAACACAAATGACACAGTTTTTACAGGAGGAACAAGTTTTGCTCTCTAGTTCAACATCCTGCTGTTCCATGGAAGGATCCTCATCACCTCCTTGTGGGATTTCACTAGCTGTCCTGACAATGTAACCCTCCAGAGGGGACATCTTTAGTCTGTCCCACTGAGATACAAGGCTGTACAGTTCACCACATAATGTGCCAACTGTAGCCCTGTCATCAAACTTAAGCAGACATTTGCTTATTTCTTCCAGAGCTGAGCTGGGGAGTCCATTTTCCCTCACATGAGCAAAGTTTCTAGGGTCTAAACAGGCAAAATCTGAGCAAAGCTTTGCATTAGCAGAAAACCTCCTTTGGATACTGCCTGTTACTGTGTCTACAATGACATTGTGTACTTTTACCTCAAAGTCAGTATCAGCTGATGCTAGCTGCTCATCTTCTGCAAGCTCTCCTGGCATTCTTTTTTTTCTTCTGATCCTTCTCTCAGAAAAGGCAGCCTGCACTACAAGCTCACACTCTTCCTCCTCTTGCAACTTTCCATTAGCCCACTTCACAAACTCATCAGCTGCACTCTTAACTCCTTCAAAGTCCCTAGCACACTTCCTGAGGCCCTCCTCTGTCCCCTCAACCAGACGTTGAGCTGTGATGATATCCATTCCCTTTGTCTGTAAGTATTTTGAAAGGGGAGATGTAAGCTCAAAAATGCGAAGGAAGAGTTGAGCAGTGACCACTGTCTCATACTTCAAAAAGCTTTCTATGAATCCCTTTGCCTTGGCCCTCACAGTTGGCTTTTGTGTACTGTCATCTATAATGGTGTCTAAAGTCATAAGCACTTCAAAAAACAAGCCTCCCTGAGGATTCCCGAAGCACCCAAACACTTTACTTAGTGCCTGATCCTTAGCCCACCACCTAGTTGGCCCTATTGGGCACAGTCGTCTGTGATGCTTGTCCTGACTCTTCTCCTCCCACTTCTGCATGCGCTTGTATGACTCTCTTAAAAAAACTGCTAAATCGTTAAGCAGTGAAAACAGAGACGCACTTTCCACAACACTGCCTGTTGTTTCTGCCAGAACAAGATTCAAAAGATGTGCATAACACCAAATATGAACCTGATTGGGGGAATGCTCAGAGAGGAGTGTAGAAAACCCCCTAAACTGACCCTGCATATTAGCTGCACCATCTGTTGAGTTGCCCACACATGTGCCAATGTCAATATTAAGGTTCATTAGCACTTTTTTCAGAAGCTCAACAAAATTCTGGCCAGTAGATGATTCACAGTCCACCATAGCAATCAGTCTTTCGTGAATGACATCTGTTACATATCGAACTATGATTGAACACTGGTCTTTGGAGGTGATATCTTGGGTTGTGTCAATTTGAACTGAAAACATGCCAGCTTGTCTCACTTCTTCAGCTATAGTCACCTTTATCAGTTGGCTAATGACATCCACAACTTTATTTATTGTCTCTTTTGACAGCAGAGTAACTAGAGCGCCTCTGCCTTTTGCACCAGTTTCATGCTGCTTTTTGCTGTTTTCAATGCAAGTGTTAACATGCTGTTGGAGGCAAATGTCATATCTACTCAATAGTAGAATCAACTCCAGGACGTTACCATGATTAACAGCAATGTTTTCTAAGCTATAACCTGCCTCTTCTTTATCTCCCCTGTAGCTAAGGCCACATTTGCCTATGACTTTAACAACGTCCACTATACGCTCCATCACCTGCCGTTTCTTTTTCACTTGCTCAGCACGTAATGACATTTGGTTGCCAGTCAACAGGCTTTTCACATCTGCCTTTTGTATTTTCAGAAAGTAAGCATCTGCACTATCTCTGTGTGTCTTACTTTTTTCATGTTCCACTATCCTTTGGTGGATGTGTTTCCAGTCTTTCATGCCTCCCTTTATGAAAGGGCCATCACTTACTAAAGGTGCAAATGCCAAACAAACTGAACAGTACAGAGATTGTTTTTTTTCACAGTAAGTTAGCCACTTGCGGTTTGTTCCATCTTTGCTATTGAAAACCTTTGGTATAGGAACATTTGGGATTTGTTGAGGATGATAAGAAAAAAATGTATGTATATCCTGCGACTGAGGTCGAGCAAAGTAATCAAAACTATCAACAGAATAATCTTTATCTGCCTTGTTCCTAACTTGTGGTTCTGGGTTCTGCTGCTGAGTTGCCTCTGCTATCTGTCCCTGATTCGACTCTGCTCTCCCTTTCACACTTTCTTCTGTATCCCTAGATTTGAGTGCACCTGTATTTAATCACAATAAAAGCATATTGTAATCTTTAACATATTTGACATGGAAAGCACAATCAAATTAAATTAAAAAGAAAATAAACATTTCCAAATGGCAAAATATGCAGGCTTAATTCTTATGACTTTTATCCTATTCCCTTTCAATCGTGGGCAGCCTTTGTATCATTATCGTTTGATTAAAAACATAATTGGTCACTAGTAAAACTTTGGCATTGAAAGTTGTTATATTGTAACTAATGTGATCACTGCAAAATAATGCTTTTGTTACTTACTATTTTTGTCTCGTTTCCAGTCCAAATATCTAAAAAAAATCTTCCATCAAGATGCATTTACTAAACAAGTATGAAAAAGCACCTCAAAATTAAGTGATTTTTTTTTTTTTGCTTAAAACAAGCTACATTATCTAAGAAAAATAATTGTTTTAGATTGAGCTTTTTTTAAGCAAATGTAAAAAAAAAATATTAAAAAATCACTTAATTTTTAGGTGTTTTATCAGAAACAATATATAATTTCTTATGCCATTTCACTTGTCTAGTAAATGTATCTTACAGTAAGAATATTTAGATATTTGAACTGGGAACAAGACAAAAATACTAAGTAAGAAAAGCATTTTTTTGCAGTGATAATGTTTGCTTATTCACTCACTGTGGTACAACAGCTTACCTGTGTCTTTCACAGTGAGAGCATTAGTCTCTTCACAACTGGGTCCTCCTGGCTCTGTTTCTGACACTAAATTAAATTTTTAACATTTATTTCTCACCACAAATATCCTCTTTTTACAAAGCTTTCAAATCAAGTCAGTTTCATTAATGTATTTCTGAATCAATCATCAGGTATCATTAATTATCTCAGGGCATTTTTCATTGAGCAGGGCTCCTCATTACTATTAGTTCTTCTGAAATTACAATCCTACCTGCCCATTCTGATGTGTTGGGCTCATGACTGGAGCTTGGTAACGTTACTGGGCCTGGCTCTTCACTGTTAGCAGCAAACTGGACAAGATGCGGCTGCTGCTGAAGAGCTACAAGAAAAAGTTTGCTACATGAACGGTGGTTTGCACGGTCGCTAGCATCTTGCACTGCTCCTTAGTCCTTACTACGTTAGCTTACCGGCCGTCTCGTCGTCTTTTGTTTTGAGAAAAAATGTGCTCAGCTTCGAACACTTGGCCGCGTCAGTTTCCAAGGCTTTCTTTTTTTTAATTCTGGCCTTTTCAGCGCCGCCTTTGCGCTTTCTGTTATCCATTTTTATCTGTCGGACGTTTTTTTTTTTTTGAGTAACTTGCAAGGTGCCGCTGTCGGGGGCGGGGCCAGGGAGTCAAAAGATGCATGTCATCACTAACCTGAAGGCTGCACTCTGAGAGTGGGGCTGCGCTGCGAGAAAATATAAAATAAAAAAGAGTGGGACTGCAGTAAAATAATAAATAAAAAGAGTGGGGCTGCTGTGAGTGCAGGCAGCCTAGGGACAGCATCCATATTTCAACCCAGTGACATGACAACAACGGCCCTCGCGGCCAAAAAAACAGACCGGCCCACCGGGAATTCTCCCGGTGCTACCGATTAGCCAATCCGGGCCTGGATCCTCTCCTACCCAGAGGTTTAGGTTCTGTGGTGATGGGAGAACATCATATGTTGACCTAATAAGGAAACTGATCCTACTCTCTTCCATTGACCAAAGGTCTTGCCAGCCCATTTTGCGTTGTTCCACACTCTCCCATCTCATCCACTCTCCCTGCTTGGCCTGGGAAATGGCCTTTATACACCTCATCCTCTCCTCCTGCTTTCGCACCTCGTTGACTACCAGCTTCCTCCTTTGAGCTGGGCCTGCCTTGTGCCATTTAGTAGGAGCTAAACTGAGCCCAAAACCCCCTCTTCCATGCTGTACCTGTCCCACGATATCCCCAATTTGAAGGTCAGCCTTTGCCTCTACTACATATTTCTTTGCTGAACTTCTCCCACTCGAACTGTGTCCTTTAGATCCCCATCGCACCATCTCCCAAGACTTCACTGGCTTCTCAGAAACTGTTGGTATTGCCTCACCATTAATGAAGAATGTTTTATCTACTACCTTTCCTTTAATTATCAAGATGCTTCTTGATTTAGAGGGCTTAAATTGCATTCGTGCCCATTCAATATTATCTGTTAACTTCCCCAATAACCGATTAGTGCAGGCTACTGTTGTAGTCATGGTTGTCATGTCATCCATGTATGCTCTGATTGGTGGTAGTCGCATCCCAGAAGCCAAGCGCTCTCCTCCTACTACCCATCTTGATGCCCTAATGATTACTTCCATTGCCATGGCAAAAGCCAGTGGAGAAATGGTGCATCCTGCCATTATTCCAACCTCTAAGCATTGCCATGCGGTGCTGAATTTTGGAGTTGAGAAACTAAACTGCAAATCCCCAAAATAGGCTTTCACTAAATTTGTTATTGACATTGGTACTCTGAAAAAAATCAAATGCTGCCCAAAGAAGCTCATGTGGCACTGAACCACATGCATTAGCCAAATCCAGGAATGTCACATGGAGCTACTTCCTCTCCTTTTTAGCTGACTGAATTCGTTGCCAGATAACATTGTTGTGTTCTAAGCATCCTGAGAACCCTGGAATGCCCGCTTTTTGAACTGAAGTGTCAATGAAGCCATTCTTTAACCCTCTGGGGTCGGCGGTATCGCCGGCGATACCAGCTCACTTTTTTCCTTATCAGTGCAAAAGAGACTCAAATTACTCTGTTGATTTTGATTTTACATATAAGTTCTGTACATCATTAGATCCTGTTAAGTGTCTATTTTTTTGTGGGTACTCACAATAAAAACAAAGTGTTGTGCTTTTCGTCAAATAAAGAAAAATAAACATGATGCGCGTTTTGCCTTCTCTCTGTCAGTGAGGTCCATTATGAAACGCGTCCGAAAAATGAACTGTAACTCTGTCAATACTTGTCACAGAGATACGAGAGATTTGTCTTTATGAAGCTGAAATTCTCTTCTTTTTAATTAAGTAATTTACTAAAAAAAATAATATTTCCAGTTTATGTAATCTGTTTGAAACCAAGGAGAGGTACAGTTTTTTAGTTCTCCCTTCATTATCTTTAATGAGCTGAGGCCACCACGCCCCCAGAGCTTTTCACATGGTAAATAGGCGATCTAACGTTATGCATCGCACACGCCCAGCAGCGATCAATGGCATAAAAAAAACGTTTCTTCATCAGATTCACTGATAGTTCATCGCGTTTTGAGAATGGCACGCTACTCCTTCAGATGATTCTGGACAGCGAGGAAGGATTAATTCTACGTGGTATTGATTCAACAAGGTGCTGAAAGCATTCTTTAGAAATGTTGGCCCATATTGATAGGATAGCATCTTGCAGTTGATGGAGATTTGTGGGATGCACATCCAGGGCACGAAGCTCCTGTTCCACCACATCCCAAAGATGCTCTATTGGGTTGAGATCTGGTGACTGTGGGGGCCATTTTAGCACAGACAACTCATTGTCATGTTCAAGAAACCAATTTGAAATGATTCGAGCTTTGTGACATGGTGCATTATCCTGCTGGAAGTAGCCATCAGAGGATGGGTACATGGTGGCCATAAAGGGATGGACATGGTCAGAAACAATGCTCAGGTAGGCCGTGGCATTTTAACGATGCCCAACGGGCACTAAGGGGCCTAAAGTGTGCCAAGAAAATATCCCCCACACCATTACACCACCACCAGCAGCCTGCACAGTGGTAACAAGGCATGATGGATCCATGTTTTCATTATGTTTACGTCAAATTCTGACTCTACCATCTGATTGTCTCAGAAATCAAGACTCATCAGACCAGGCAACATTTTTCCAGTCTTCAACTGTCCAATTTTGGTGAGCTCTTGCAAATTGTAGCCTCTTTTTCCTATTTGTAGTGGAGATGAGTGGTACCCGGTGGGGTCTTCTGCTGTTGTAGCCCATCCGCCTCAAGGTTGTGCGTGTTGTGGCTTCACAAATGCTTTGCTGCATACCTTGGTTGTAACGAGTGGTTATTTCAGTCAAAGTTGCTCTTCTATCAGCTTGAATCAGTCGGCCCATTCTCCTCTGACCTCTAGCATCAACAAGGCATTTTCACCCACAGGACTGCTGCATACTTGATGTTTTTCCCTTTTCACACCATTCTTTGTAAACCCTAGAAATGTTTGTGCGTGAAAATCCCAGTAACTGAGCAGATTGTGAAATACTCAGACCGGCCCGTCTGTCACCAACAACCATGCCACGCTCAAAATTGCTTAAATCACTTTTCTTTCCCATTCTGACATTCAGTTTGGAGTTCAGGAGTTTGTCTTGACCAGGACCACACCCCTAAATGCATTGAAGCAACTGCCATGTGATTGGTTGATTAGATAATTGCATTAATGAGAAATTGAACAGGTGTTCCTAATAATCCTTTAGGTGAGTGTACGTGTAAACTTTTTAAATGTGATATTAGCCTACTACATATATTTCACTCAGTTTTGATATTAGTTTATGACACTGATTATCATGCTAAAATACTGCCTTATGTGTAATTTATTTTGTTTGCGAATAACTGTGGTGTGACTCCCCTTCTGTCCGGCGTTAACGACTGCAGTGTACTTGGCGCGTCAGCACACACGACGGCTGCAACTACAGTGGTCTCCCTAGTGGACTAGCACGACAACCGTTTGGATTGAGCCAAGTAGGGGACATCTCTAGGGTCTTCAAGTGGCCACCTTCCTTCCTCAGTGTTTCGTCGACTAGCCCACGACACCTCAAGAGGGCTCGACAGTGACTCTGGCGTCCCAGAGTCCCCCCCCCCCCCCCCCCTCCCCCCTCCATCCCCCACTCAACTCAGCACCAGCTGACTGACCTCTACATCCCTCCTGCTGCTGAGGCCTAACCACAATCTCACAATCTCTCCGCAACCCAACCATACGCGCCAACCCTTTTGACTAAGGTTTCACTGAAGTGGGGCTCGAAATATTATATTATATTGAAGTGTAGTTGAAATATTAATGTTTCAACTTGGTACATCAGATGGCAACATTGTTTGACATTCCTTTTCAGTTGTATTTTCAGTGTTACAGCAAAATATATTTAGAATCATCACATTGTAACATTGATCAAACCATATTACCAAAGATTATTTTTTGTTAATCTCAGTGTTGATTCAACAGCAGTGATTTAGATTAATTGATTCAACAATATTACCATTGATTATTTTTGTTAATTTCAATATTGATTTAGCATCAGTGATGTAGAATAAATCATAGTAAATCAAAAATCATAAATCAAATGTATGAGAGAGCACTTGGGATGGCGCCTGTGTTCGGCTATGCATCGTTCACTCTGCTCTCTCATACATTTGAAATCCTTCTTGTGATTTTCCTTGTGTCAACCCTATCAACTACTAGTTATGTCTCTGCAATCATACAGTACGATCGGGCTGCGTTGCTCCGCATTAAGGCACATATGCAGGACTTTTGTATTTCCCGGGAAAGATTTTCGGAGTTTTTCCCTCCAAAGCTGGAGTGCCACGCGTCATCGCCTGAATACCTGTTGTGTATACGGCGCCGCGGTAGGAGAAGGAAGCAAGGATCCAGGGCAGGGATCCAAGTCTGGAGGAGAAAGTGGCGATCCCGTGGATTTCCATCTGGACCGAATGGTTTCAGAGCTCCCAGGAGTGAGCGGTGCCTGAGGCCGGTTCCGGTCTGTGAGTCAGATCGGGACGCGGTCTGTCTGTCATCGCCTGTGTGGAGCACCTCCGACCGGATCTTTTCCACCCGGTCTGTTTGCTGTCGTCCGCCCCGCCAGCGTGTTCTGTGCCTGGATATCTGTCGGACGGATCATGTCATCCAGCCTGTCCCAGGTCAGTCACACGCGCGCTCTACCAGGATTGCACTTCTCAATGCGCGCTCCATTGCAAGCAAGGCTTTTACCCTGAACGACCATTTCACTAAGGAGAACTTGGATTTTCTATTCATTACGGAGACGTGGCAGCGTGAGAACGAACACCTTCATCTTAAAGAATTATGCCCCCCGGACTGCTCCGTGTTTGGGACCCCTCGGCTTGCACGTCGTGGAGGCGGACTTGCGTTGGTCTTTTGGGATTCTTTCTGCTGCAGTTTGATGGACACCGCTTCGTCCGACTCCTTTGAGCTGCAGATGTGTAAGGTTGGGAAAATACACCCCTTTTACTGTGTTTTAGTTTACCGACCTCCTGGTTCTGCACGTACATTTCTTGATGATTTTTCCGAGTTTTTAACGTCTATCATCAAACTAGATCGCGTTTTAGTCCTCGGGGACTTTAATTTACATATTGACGATCCCTATTGTTCAAATGCAGTTGAACTGTCGACAATTATGGATTCTTTCAACTTTGTACAGCATGTTTCTGGCCCCACGCATAAAAGTTGGACTTGGTTTTTTCTTGTGGCCTAAACATTGATAAACTGAGTGTTGAAGATTTTCAGATTAGTGACCATTGTTGTGTTTCTTTTAATCTGACACTTACTACAATGCCTGCTGTCTGTAATGTTGTAACACAAAAACGCATCATTAGTGAGACAACACCTAGTAATTTCTCTGCCTCTTTTGACTCTCGCTCCTTTATTGAATGTGATGATGTTGATTCACTTGTGCAAAGTTTTAACAACCACTGTTTGTCGGTCTTGGATATGGTTGCACCTGTTAAAAAGATTTCAGGATCACAGAAGAAGGCCCTTCCATGGATAAATGATAATATTTGTAGTTTTAGGAGAAAATGTCGGAAGACAGAGCGTCTGTGGAAAGCCACTAAATTAGAGGTACACAGACTACACTTAAAAGACATGATGCTTGATCTTAATGAATTGATAAAGCAGGCTCGCTCAGCTTATTTTTCTAATCTTTTGTCAGGAAATAAGAAAAATCCAAAAGTCTTATTTGACACCATTGAAAATCTTACCTCTGCGCCTCTTGCTCCTCTTGTGCCTGTGCACACACATGAGGACTGTAACAACTTTTTGACCTTTTTTTTTTAACAAAGTACATGACATTAGGGCCAGTGTAAATCCTCCACTCATTCGTGGTTGTTTTATTGAGTTTTCACAGGTGCCGTCTGGGTCGTCCTTCACTCCTGTCAGCCTACAGGATGTGAAGACCATAACAAGAATTATGAAACCGTCTTCGAGCCCCGCTGACATTGTCCCAACAAATCTATTTTTGAAAATATTTGATATTGTCGGCCCTTGTGTGGTAAAAATAATTAATCTGTCACTTAGATCTGGCTCAGTCCCTAACTACTTCAAACACGCTGTGGTAAATCCGATCCTTAAAAAACCCAATCTTGACCCTTCAGAACCTAAAAACTATAGGCCCATATCGAAACTTCCATCTATCTCCAAAATTTTGGAAAAAGTAGTGGCATGCCAGCTGACCTCCTTTATGGAGCAGCACAATCTGTTTGATACATTTCAATCTGGCTTTCGAAAATTACATTCCACTGAAACAGCCCTTATTAAAGTCTCTAGTGATGTGATGATGGCAGCAGACTCTGGCCGCTACACTGTACTTGTACTTCTTGATTTGACTTCTGCTTTTGACACTGTGGATCACGGTATACTGATAAATCGGCTTCAAAATGAGATGGGACTATCAGGATCTGTCCTTCAGTGGTTCTCTTCCTATATTCATGACAGAACCTTTAATGTTGCTGTAAACAATGTACAGTCTGATGTGACCAATTTGTCCTGTGGAGTGGCACAAGGTTCAATTTTGGGTCCTATTATGTTTTTACTGTACATTTTGCCACTTGGTCAAATTATTGGTTGTTTCAAGGATGTATCATACCATTTCTATGCTGATGATGTCCAGTTGTATTGTTCTTTTAACGAGTCTGAGTTTCATCGTTTGACTCTGTTTCTAGAGTGTGTGTCCTCCATCAAAGACTGGCTAGCCACAAACTATTTGCAGATAAATTCAAACAAGACTGAAACGCTGATTTTCGCCCCAGACCATAAGATCCCGCTGATCAAACAGCACCTTGGTTATCTGGGCCTCTCTGTCAAATCCAGCCTCAGAAACCTGGGGGTTGTGTTTGACCAGGCCATGTCTTTGGAGACACACTCTAAACAGCTAGTCCGAAATTGCTTTTATCATCTTAGGAACATCTCTAAAATTCGCAAAATGTTGTCAAAGAAGGATCTGGAAATGATAATTCATGCTTTCATATCCACAAGACTTGACTACTGCAATTCTGTTTTTATCTGTATGAATAAGTCTGCTTTGAACAAATTGCAAATTGTTCAAAATTCTGCTGCTAGACTTTTAACAGGTGCCCCTCGAAGGTCTCATATCACACCAGTCTTATTAGATTTCCATTGGCTCCCTGTAAAATTCAGGATTGATTTTAAGATTTAACGGAGTACAAATACTTCGTTACTGTACTTAAGTAGAAATTTCACGTATCTGTACTTAACTTCGCTATTTAAATTTATGTCAACTTTCACTTTTACTCCACTACATTTTCTAGGTAAAATGCATACTTTTACTCCGTTATATTTCCACGAAGAATCTTCGTTACTCGTTACTACAAAATAAAATCAGAAGAAATGTGTGCGACTGCAATAAGGGAGGTTTGGCGAATCACTGCTCCTAGATTTCATTACGCACGCTCTGCACGCTCTATTTCAGCGTAATGCTTGTTTGTTGCCAAAGGAGGAGGAAGCACAACTGAAACCGCCATGGAAGCACCTACTGGAGGACCGGGGGGAAACTCCTTTTCCTTGATTTACTGAAGCCTATGTGTAAAACGCATTTGCAGCTGCGCAGCTAGCACATTGAGCGTCTAGCTCGCTCATCGGCTGTGCTGCGGCAACTGCATATCCAATGGCGCGGGCGTCATTACACGTCAGAGCCTGCCAAGGGGGCGTGGTCTTAGCCTATAATAGTCCCCTGAATTCGCCATTACAGCAGGTTTAACCTATAGGTTTAACGACTGAAGCGACAACTCGCCAGGGGCCTCATGTATCAACACTGCGTACGCACAAAAACACGGCGTACGTCAGCTTTCACGTTCACGGCCAGATGTACTAACAGTGAAATTAACGTAAGAATGTGCGTTCCTCCAAGTAAACTTCATGTCTGGCGTAAGTATATTTGTCGTGATTTTTGTCCGTTGGCGACTCATAGAGGCAATAAAGTGAAGTGGCAAACATTACACTACGAATTGTTCTATCGCACCACCAGCTGTCAGATATTGCTTATAATTTGTAATTGATAAATTATTTGACATATTGTCACACGAGTTTTATGAAAATATTATATTATGCAATTAAGTAAGAACATAGGCTATATAAAGCATGTCCAAATTGATACAACCCATCTAGCAATGGCAGCGTTGGCTTAACTAGGAATAAAAAATAAACTTCATTAATTCGGTCAGTAAAGATAAAAAAATAAAAGTAATATTTTTATTCAGCAAGGACACATTGAATTTGTTTAAAAGTGAGAGTAAATGCATTTATAATGTTACAAAAGATTATAAGATTTCTATATCTGTTTGAATAAAATTTTTATTCATTAAAGAATCCTGAAAATACTATATCACGATTTCCACGAAAATATGAAGCAGAAGCACACCGGTTTTCAACACTGATAATACTCAAAAATGTTTCTTGATCATCAAATCATCACATTAGAATGATTTCTGAAGGATCATGTGACACTGAAGACTGGAGAAATGATGCTGAAAATTCAGCTTTGATCACAGGAATAAATTACACTTTACTATATATTCACATAGAAGACATTTTCAGTGAAATTTCGTTTCTTGCTTGCTTTAGCCATGTTCTTGCAGGTTTCTTTTGCCAAATTGGACTAATTACCATATTTAAATTAATTTAATTGGGGGAGGAGACTGGGTGGGGCGTTGTGCTCGTGCATGTGCGCTCAATTTTACGTTAATTGGGATGTACAAAGAGAATATGCGTGGGATCCTTCGTACGCAGAGATTCATACATCTGCTTTTTTTGTGCGTACGCACATTTACAGCTTTGTCCGTACGCAATGTTTTAGTATGAATTCAACGCAAGTCTTTGTACATGAGGCCCCAGGTTACTATAGTGCGGCCGGCTACGCAATACTCGTTCCCTCTCTCCTTTCGAACGGCCACAATAAAGTTCACAATCAAAAAAAAGTAAAAACTTTTTACTTTTACTTCAAATACTTAAGTACATTACATATCAGAAAATTACTTTTGATACTTAAGTACAGTATATATCAGATACTTTAAAACTTTTACTTAAGTAATATTCTAAAAGGTAACTTTCACTTCTACCAAAGTCTTTTTCTAGGACGATACTTGTACTTTTACTCAAGTATTGCTTTCTAATACTTTATACAACACTGGATTTTAGTGTTGACTTTCAGAGCCTTAAATGGTCAGGCCCCACATTACATCCTGGACCTTTTGAAGCCGTATTCCTCTGACCGCACTCTCCGGTCCTCTGGCCAGAACTTGCTTACAGTCCCTAGAACTCGTTTTAAGACCCGAGGGGATATGTCATTTCAGTCTGTTGCTCCCAAACTGTGGAACGCGTCTACCCCTGTCCATACGTCTGGCAGACACTGTTGTCTCTTTTAAAAAGGCTGTGAAAACATGTTTGTTTAGGAAGGCTTTTGGTTGATGGGGTTTTCACTAGTGTCACTTTAATTTTACATATGTACATACATTTTATATTGTTTGTTTTAATTATCCTTTTGTACAGCACTTTGTGATTTTATCTGTGAAAAGCGCTTTATAAATTTTTTTACTTACTTACTTACTATAGTGTAATGTTGATTCAATAGCATTACCACTGATTTTTTGTTCAACATAGTTTAAACATTAACTGAGGGTGCAAAAGTGATGTTGATAAAATATCACTTTGTGATGCTGAATCAATACTATTATCGCTGATTTTTGGTTGAAAATCTCAACATTGCTTCACCATTAACTGAGGTGAGAGTGATACTAAAGCAACATCACTTTGTAACGTTAATTCAATGCAATTTGCGTTGACGCATCAACAGTGAGTCAACATTGTTTCATTAATTGCATGCTATCTGTGATGTCATTTCTAGTGAGAAATTACTATTGTAGTCATTAAATATTCACATAGTTTAATATTCACTGCCTGCTAAGTGGCTGAATTGAAGAAATGGCTTTTTTTCTGCTGGACAGGTAAGACATTTAAATGGTTCATTGGGTAATTACCCAATTCGTTTAAAAGGGTTGGTTTACTGTTTTTTTTCTTTGCATGATTGTGTTTATGGGGTGCAATATAACATATCTTCGTGTGTTTGTTTTTTTTAAAGACTTATTTTTCATAAAATTCACCTTTATTGTAGGCTAAGCCGCTTTCTCCTCTGTCACTTGAACGACCGGTTGACTTCCTGATTTTATGAAACCACTCCCTCAGAAACAGGCAATGGGCTCAGATTGGTTAGTTGGGCCGGTGTGTTGTAATTGGCTAAACTGTGTAGTGCACGTTGTCCGGAAACTTCACGCCCATTACCTTTACGGGCGAAAGTGGCATGTGCTCTGGTCAAATGTAAATAATCAATACTGCCATATCAGTTTTAGCCAGAATCAGACCCAGAAAGCGGCGATGAAGAGAGTCAAGCAGAACCTCCCCAAACACGGCTCTTTCAAAACGTTTCTGAATGGTCAATTTTTTTTATTATTAGTATTCTATTCTATTCTACTATTATTATATAAGAATTTCGATATGCTGCTACTTGAAAATGCTACTGCTGCTTGTTAGCTTTTGAGATACGGTTTTCTCCTGATTAAACATTTAATATAACTGAATATATGACTGAGTAATACCGTTTTTTAAAGTTATTGTTTTATCGATATTATAATGAACAACCGTTTATCTATTCACAAAACTTAGTTCACTCAGTGTATCGTTTTCTTTAGGTTCACATGTGACATCTGTGTTAAAATGCCAACAGAATGTGAAAACATCTGTTGCAAAGAAATACAAAATGTATTGTAGGCCTAAAAATACAACTTTATACACGTTTGTCTTATACACACAAAGCATCAAACTAACTGGCTACTATAAACAAACAGTGTTGGCATTGGTTTACATTCTTGATCAAATCGAAAAATTACGTCATAAAGTATACATGGAAAATACATTTACAAAATTAGTACATAATTACAATTTCAGGTCCAAAATGTTTGTACGCGTTTGTCATAGACACGAAATAACATAAGTAAGTGGCTAAAGTCAGCGCTGACAATGTTTACGTCCTTGATAAAACTAAAACATTATGTCTAAGATTATACATGCAAATACATTTAAAATGATTAAGTCTTACTTACAGGTTGTGGCCCAACAGGTTGTTTTGTGCTAGCTATAAGAGAGAGCAATTCACCTTTGTGGTCATTAGATTTAATCACCATTGGTAGCGTGATTTAAAGGTGCAGTGTGTGATTTTTAGCGACATCTAGCGGTTCGGTTGCGAGTTTGCACTAAGGGCTCAGCCCACTGCTCACCCCTCCCTTTCGAAGAAGCTACGGTGGCTAAAACGGGACAAACATATCGTTGTCTGAGACAGCAGAGAATAGCCAGAGTAAGCCAAAGGTGTGTAACATTTTCACTGTTTCTGTACCACAGTCCATTATAAACCACATAATGGATAACGTTTTCAAAGCCATAGTCAGGTGAGGATCAAGGGTCTATATAATAATAGTAATCAGCTGATTGTCTAAACCCATAATACAGCGAGGGAGAAGAACCACATTAAACTAGGCAACTATACATTTTTCTAACAGGGTAGCTGCTAGTAAAAGTTTAGCTGGCTAATATGAGCTGTTACTGTGGCCGAGCTGGTTAAAGCGTAAAGCCTTGTTTATACTCGATGCGTCCGCATGAGCGCAAAGGTGCGCGCGGCAAAAATGACATGATTATAACAGCGCGCGCGCCTCCGCATCCCCAAGACATCATTTACTATACACAATAGGCTTTTTTTCTCTGATTTTGAAAACTCTTCACGATCGACTTAAAATGCTTCCAAGATCGACGGGTTGGTGATTCCTGTAACGTTACTGTTTTATGGTCAATGACAAGAGTACTAATCAGCTGTCTCACTAACATAACCAGCACATGTATCCCCACATAGCAAAGCCATAACACAGCGAGGGAGAACTAAGTTACATGAAACAATCCAACTACATATTTTACACCACTGACAAGTCACTACTCACAGTGTTTATGGCTAGCTTCTAGGTTTCTGCGGCTTCTCTTTCAAGGTATGAACGAAACGCGCTCTGTAGCGCTGTTTGTGCGCGTTCGGCTACGGTAGAAATATGACGTCACAATATGTCGACCTTCATAGAAGGGAATTCCCGCGCCTATTTAGAAATGCCTCATCCTAAGGTAATAAAAACATTACAGCAGCATTACGGTCAGAACAAAAATGGGAGACATGTTACTTGTTCAGATGACATTTTCCGGTTAAACTTCTTATTTTGAATACATATCCAAGACACAGTAACTGTAATTCCAATGTACAGTGAAGATCAAAACTGATCCGTTGACAGACACATAGGCTACACCGCAAAACATTAACGTTAGATTAATCCGTGCCGACGCACAACCCACATATAAAACTATAGCGTGCTCACGAGAGTTTTCAACTCTCTCGATAGATAGAAATAATAGATACGTTTCTTGTGCCGTGCGCACGTGGAAGTCTGTATATTTTTATTTTTGCAAAGGTCCCTTTAGGGGCTCCGTATGTTTCCGCCACAGAATAAAACATTTAAAAAGATAATTGCGACTTTTTTTTATCAGAATTGCGATTGCAATTACAAGTTATAAAGTCAGAATTGCGCAATTCTGACATTTTTGTGAGTTGAGACTTTTTTGAGTTCATATCGCAAATCTGACTTCTTTTCAGATATAAACTTGGACTTATGAGTTATAAAGTCCAAATTTGAGAGGAAAAAATCACCTTTTTTCTCAGAATTGCAAGTTTATATCTCACAAGTCTGACTTTATGACTCACAATTACATGTTACACGACTTTTTATTTCGAAATTCTGAGAAAAGTCGCAGTTAACTTTTTTCTTTTTTATTCTGTGGCAGAAGCAAGCTTCCATACCAAAAATAAATGGTGAAAAACAGGCAAAACTTGCACACTACTGCTTTAAGAAATAAGACAATTAATCGAAAAGCCTGATGTATATGAATTGTGAGTTATATTTCAAAGTCTTGAAGTCATACAGCAGCTTTGTGTGACCACTTTTATGACATTTTAGGTGTTTTTGCATTCTTTTTGAAGCTTTTTAAAACCTCAGTCCGCTTTCATTGTAATTGCAGTAGGGGACGACCAATACAATTCTTCAAAATAGTCCTATTGTGTTCCACAGAAGAAAGGAACTCATACGGGTTTTGGAACGACATGAGGCTGAGTCCAGACTGATCTCATAAAATTGCGTGTGTATGACACGCCAATTCGTATTTCCATTTTTGGCGTGCTATCAACACGCACAATCGCTTTTCAGCGTGTTTATGAACGCAGTTGACTTAACGTTATTACTGTATATATAAATATATGACCTACCTCCACCCCGTCCCTAAACCTACCCGTCACTGGGGTTAATAGCATTTATGAGTCTTCCCCTGCCATCCTAGGGGAAAAAAATATCGCTCCCCAGATGTAGATCTACATTTTGCTTCGTTTCGCTCGGAAATTTAATGGCGTGTACATATACGCGGAATCACTTGGACATTAATGGCGTAGACATACACGCATACACGCGGATATCTCAAAATGCGTATAGATAACACGCCACTTGACTTGAAAGTGGCGTGTCTGTTTACGCAAAAGTCATGATGTCATGTTGCTGAGTCAATGATGGGACTTGGGTGAACTCCTCATTTAAATCTTTTCAATTTTTCTTCACACCCATGTACTGTCACTTAGTAGTATTGCATCATTCTCTTTCTGTTGCAGGTCTGCAGAATCCATCTCATCCACACTGCTGCTCTTGTGTCCGATCGCCCCCTTCGTTTGTCTTTTTCCATCTTTCTCTCTCTTTTTTTTATCTGGGTGAATTCATCCCAGAGGCTGTGTAGACGAAAGGACAGGTGGTCTGGCTGTGTGTGTCAGCGAGTGCGTTGTGCAGATGACAGGTAAGTGTGTCTGTCGGTGTATGTGCGTACAGTCACGTGTGTGTGTGTGTGTGTGTGTGTCATCTCAGTGGTGGGTCCTGAGGTTCTCACAGTGCCCTTTCATCTCCAGGAATGTTCTGTCATTCTGTGTTTGTGTCAACGGCCCCCCTCGCGCTGTCACGACAGGGGGGAGGAGAAGGGGATGGAGAGAGAGAGGCAAGGTGAGGTGAACGGAATAAGGAAATTGCTTCCTAAATTATTATTTTTTTTCCTATTTCCAGCCCCCTACTGAGCACAGTAAACCAAACTTCCTATGATTGAACCGTTTCAAGATTTGACTGCCCCTGGATGTCAAACACACCTAAATCTTTTTATAACAATACTGAGAAAGAGAGAAAGGGAGAAAGATGGAGAAGGGAGGCCCTTTGTGAGTCATAGATGCTTATTTTACTGTCTCCGCCTCCATGCTGGTGTGTGTAAATGCATTAGCCCCCTTGTACAGAGCACGTGACTCACTTTCCATAAACATCACACATAATGTGTGCATCAGCTCTGACTCACACACACACACACACACACAGGCTCTGGTTTGTTCATCCGTTAAACAAACACTCATCCGGTTGCATCCTGTCTGGTCAGAAACATTTTAATATTACAGCGGTAATTTGTGTGTGCTGTGTGTGGGGGTGTATTTGCCGTTGGCTTGTCTAAAATGATAATATGACCTCTACAAATGTCTAAGTGTGATTAACATGAGAGACACTCTTCAGATTTTTCTTCTTTAAAATGTCAACCTAACACGTTTTTAAGAAAAGGATATGGACTGAATTTATATTTTAAATCAAGTGAACTTGTTTGGAGCCCTCACATCCGACTCCTGCCCTACATATTCATTTAATCATTTGACTCCATGGTGGTCTGCTATTATTATTAATAGTCACTTTTCCTGTCCATTAGTCATCAAATCCTCTGTAAACACAGCGGCTGTCATCATTAAAGGAGCTGTAGCATTATTTTAACTGAGCTGAGTGCTCACTAAAACCATTAATACCAAGCATTTTAGATTCATTTTAAGCTCATTTTGATTCGAACAAGACTGAAAATGATGATAATGTGCAAGTTTGCGAGTTGTTTACTCTGTTATTAATTAGTACAACCTATTGCAAGCATCAGAGTTTGGCATTATCCCATTTAGATTTATTACACCTCCTTTCCTTATATCAGAATGTCATTGTTATGAGCCAATCACAGCGCAATAAGAAACATTGCCTGCCTCTAAGAAAAAGGAGCAATTATACTGTCTATCTGTAGAAAAAAATATATATAATTTTGTATAACTAATCATAAAAGAAGCAAATCTGTCTGTGTGTCTTATTCTGCCATAACACCTGGAGTTTGATTTTGTCTTATCTTGAATAAAGTGTCTTCTATATCCATTAAAACCTGAGGTGGGATTTGTCATACCCTAAAAAGGCTGTCTAGTTTGTCTAGCTGGGGTTAGACAGCCTGACAGCCTTCGTGTCCACTCTCTCTCTTATTCTTTGGCTGTGTGTTTCCCCCGAGACTTAACATGGGTGCTTGGATTGCCAATGAGAGCTTGAGGCTCTGATTCTTATTTCAGGTGTTGCTTTGAGGTGATGTGTGTGAGTTTCTGTTATTACAGGGGATTAGCTGGTGAGCTTGTGTGTTCGAGACTCACCAGTGTATGTGTGTTTGAAAACTCAGGACCATTTCCTGGTGTCATACGACAAAATATTTCTAGATGAAACATGAATGTATGCAGTGCTGTATGATGAATGAGTCACACAACATATCAAGTGTTAGATTAGAGGACCATCAAGATTATGAAGGAAGATAGCATAAAATAGAAAGACTGGTATAGAAAAAGAGATCTTTCCCAGCTATCTTTAAAGATAAACTTCTGTTCTTACTCAAGGACAATCACTGGAGGATGATAATAACAGATGTGCATCAGTGTGGCAATGTACGTGCGCCTGAGTTAAGAACTATACTGTATCACTCTCTTGTATGCTGCTTAGGGACGAATAACCTCTCTCTTTCTCTACCCTCCGGTAAAGTTTCATCTCATTTAGTTAATTACTATCATCTCCTGCTTTGTTAGAGCTTTTGTACAACACACAAGCACATTTCACACACAAGCACACCCACACTGCATGCGTACTAATGCTTTTAGCACACACACCAACACACATGCACGCTATATCAAATATTAAATAATCAGGGCTTGACATTAACTTTTTTTGCTCACCAGCCACTGTGGCTAGTGATTTTCAAATGGTACTAGCCAATTTTGACATCGATACCAGGGGGGGAAAACTGCCATATAGATATTTTGAAGATTATTATCTTATAATTTGGCAGCAGGTATATTAGGCTGCTGTCACTGATGCATGGATCCATTTTTCTTTTCTAAGCTATCTGGTATGCCAAGCAGTAGAAACTGATCAGGAAGATTATTTATAAGCCAATATTTAGTGTTAGAAGTGATAGTTCTACCATATTTGTAACAGGGCGTTTGTTTTGCAGCCTTGGCTAAATTAAGTACGAGACTAGATAATGATTTGAGATGTCATTGTAGAATTGAAAATAATCCAAGGTATTTGAAATGAACAAAGACATTCTCTTTCCCCAATAACCATTTGGAGTTGAGGGGCTGATGGTGATCAAGGTATGTAAGCCAAGATGTGTGTAATTCACGGGTCTATGAATTGTCACACCTTTAGTACAATGGGGTAAGTTGTAATTATCTGATTGGTCAGTTTGAACTTCTCACATTTGGGTCAAAGTCACATGGTCAGGGAAAAGATAAGACAATTTTGCTCTGCCCCTTTTATTCTCTGGGTCCCATTCTTGGGGTTCTCTCTTTACCTCCTCTCCTCTCTCTCTCTCAGGTAACATTTTACATATGCTGGGTACAATTAATTGTATACAATATTATCATCTCATACATCTATTTTGTAACTTAAGTGTAATCATAACCATATTTGATGCAATCTGGGAAAACCCACCACATGGTGAAATTTGAAATATTACAGGTTTCGAGACCATATTAAAGCTGGGTTCAAGCCCTTTCCAAATCTGTTTTTATTTCTTTTATCGTTTGTCTGTAACAAAAGTTGTGGTTATCTGAAGTCGGCTGATCGCTATGATTTTCAGAAACGGAATTTTGAGAAAAACAGGTAGGCCTAATTACTGTCACGTCCTGCTAGCAGGACGACTGGCGCTCTTTTTCTATTAGCCTAACTTTTTTTCATATCACATATTTTAGTAGCCTAATAATCATAGATTATGTATCATTCGAAAGCTTACGAACTCAAAATTCATCCTGTGAAAACCGTTTTGAAATTGGAAGATTGAGAAGCGAGCGAGGTCTTTTAAGCGAGCAGCTTCCGACTCTGTTGTTCTCTTGTGCTCCGCATCACACCACACGATAACGTTGGATAAAAATAAAATAAATTAAAACTTGCGAGCCGTTGTAGTTTACACAGGACTGGCGGGACCTTTATTCTGTTATGTGGTTTATTTTGATAGGCGAAACTGTCTTTGTAGGGTTAAGAGAAGGAGAGCTAAATGGGCGATTTTGTTTTTTTGCCCCTCTGCTCCACCGTGCATGTACTTTTAAGAGCAAGACAGTGTTTTCAGCTTGCCTATATAAATCGCTATTTTTCTGTACTAAACTAGTGAATTTTCCCAAGATATATTCAGAGATGATAAACAAGATGTTATAGAATAATAATTTATTGAAAACCCAATTTTGACAAAAAACTGACATTCGATCTATTTTTAGACCTTGTAGGAATGTACCAGCGGGACATCCGACGGGTTTTCCCAGATCGCATCACATATTGTCATTAAACCCTTTCAATTACAAATGATGTGCTAACTAGTTTTGATTTGCTATTGACTTTGAAGTGCTACTGTACCTATTGCAATACAATATTGTCACTCTCTAGCAACGCTCAGATATTAAGCTATTGTAACTGCGCTTATTTCCGTCGTTGGTATAAGTAGCAGTGGGTGGTAATAGACAATAAATGTACAGTTTTCTCCCATCTTGCTGACGTTTCTTTAGTCATTCGGCAGTGTTGCAGCCTGAACCCCTGCAGGAAATCCACCTTTACATCATCGCTCTGCTGCAGAATTTCAATGGCACCAAAATTATTCCATGTGACAATATTATAGATCTAAAGTATGATTACGACAATGAGAGAAGTAATCAAAACCCCTTCCATAATTATAATTCCTTTGGGAAACTTAATAATAGCACCTCATAATTCTGTTTTAAATGTGTTAAGGTGTCACCAAATTAACATAGTCTGAAACCCTAGGGAGTGGCATAATACAATTATTCACACGGAACTGAAGTTTCTCTTACACGTATTTCATCATATTTTCCCCATGAGTCTCAGTATTTCAACACTCTTATAGAACAAAACTGTATAATATGTTTTTTGTTTTAGTTTTTTTGCACAAAGCACAGGAATACTGCTTGTGAATAATGTTGTTATACAATGATATTCACTAGCTTAGAGTAATGTATATGCTGATCCATTCATACAACAATAGATTTATTCTATATAAAATAAGATTTTGAAAGGTCAGCAGTAACCTTTCTTAAATGAAATGGTAAATAAATAAATAAATTTCAGTAACAAATGGCCAACATGGCATCATGACTTTTGCGTAAACATACACGCCACTTTTAAGTCAAGTGGCGTGTTATCTATACGCATTTTGAGCTATCCGCGTGTATGCGTGTATGTCTACGCCGTTAAATGTCCGAGTGATTCCGCGTGAATGTACACGCCGGTCAAGGTCCGAGCGAAACGAAGCAAAATGTAGATCTACATCTGGGGAGCGATATTTTTTTTCCTAGGATGGTAGGGGAAGACTCATAAATGGTATTAACCCCAGTGAGGGGTAGGTTTAGGGACGGGGTTGGGGTAGGTCATATATTTATATATACAGTAATGTAACGTTAAGTCAACGGCATTCATAAACACGCTGAAAAGCGATTATGCGTGTTGATAGCATGCCAAAAATGGAAATACGAATTGGATGAGATCAGTCTGAAATGGCCCCGTTTCCTGAAAATGATCCTGATTTGGTTTGGTGGTCTTGGATGCAGCATTTGACAAAATATTTCAATTAAACAGGTACATTTACTCACCTGAGAGATTTATTGAAACACCCTTATAAGGCTATAGACTATACAGTATATAGACAATAAGACAACCCGCTCTGATGAAATGAGTTTATTTAAGGCCAATCACAGCACCATGTACAAGGGGAGGCGTATGAGCAGGGGCGCTGCTAAGGATTCATTCAGGATCCATGAATGATCCCATGAAAAGAATTTTGACAGGGCCCCCAACACAGCTGAGACTTTTTTCATATTAATTTACATAAAATCATGCGCTTTTATGGTATTTTGACTATCATTCTCATATATTTAAGTCAATCCGACAATTGAACTCCATCCCATGTCCACACCCGTAATTTGTCCTCTGTAATACAAAGCCGTGTACCTGCTGCACCCTGCTCTATCGAAACGTGCTAACTTGTCAAAAAATGCTACCATAGAGACCTGGGGCCTCATGTACAAAGCATGCGTATGCCATAGCTGTCAACATTGAACATTGAAAATAAGGGAGATTTCCCAGAATCCATCCCCAAAATAAGGGATTTTTTTTTTCCACGATTCTTAACCACAAACTTTAAAAATAAAGCACTAATCATTAACGCCTGGTTTCACAGACAAGCCTTAAAGGGTTAGTTCACCCAAAAATGAAAATTAAGTCATTAATTACTCACCCCCATGCTGTACCAACCCCGTAAGGCCTTCGTTCGTCTTCGGAACACAAACAGCGGCGGCGCCAGGGGGGGTCTTGGGGGGTCTCAAGACCCTCCCAAAAAATGCTTTGACCCCCCATTTGACCCCCCACCCCCTTCCTGATTAAAAAATATATATCCGGGATAAATATTTAAAAATGTTTATCTTCAAACTACGCAGAACAATAATAATTAATAATTTATTCGACATACAAAATATATAAACATAAGAATCACGTTCCCTCTAAGCTGCGCGCGTGCGCGGTCGTGCACTTCTGATGCCGCGGCCGCGCAGAAAAGAATAATATGCCACGCAGAGGACTGACGCGAAATATGTGGGGAAATCCATTTGATTGTAGGCCTATGTGAGAAATAATTGCAGTGCTCAAACTGGTGAGTCCAGTTTACAGGTCTCATAGAAAGAGAACGATGTGACACGTGTGTTTGGCAATGAGTGTGTGTGCGGACCAAATCGCTCAATACGAGAGGCAACGAGAAACGCATAGACATGTGAAATAAAATCACATCATAATGTTTTAACGAAGAGTGGTTTGATTTAAAGTGGTGGAAATAACGGATGATGGACACAGAACGGTAACAATTACACACACACCCGCGTGCAAGCTCAAAATACATCATTAGTTTACATAGATTTAAATAGTTTCAGGCATGGTTAGATTAGGCTACTATAAAAGAGTTCACATTCACTTTTCTTGAAAATATTTAGCTATTAGATCTAGCTATTTGCAGTAAATGCTTCAGTTTTGTTTTCATATTATAATAATATAATATGAAAACAAATTGAAGCATTTAAACTGATATATTATATCACTTCAAATACTCCCAATTCATTTTTTTATATTATATTTGGCATATATTTTATTATATTATAAGCCTAAATAAAGAATCTCACAAGGGTATTGTTTAGGGCTCATTGCCATGAAAAAGTTTGAAACCCCCTGCTAAAGAAAATATAGGCTAGGAAATTCATAAGCTATAAACAAACATTTAACTTTGATGGTTTAATGTTGCCTGTACAATTAATTGACTGTACAAAAACACTTTATGGTTTTCCTAAACCATCTCAGTGTAACAGCTTAATTTTCTTGCATAATATATTATATTATTGTAAAGAATTGAACTGTCCTGCAGAAGATTTTGTAAATAATTTTTCATAGGATTTCTTAGTAAAGACTGAAACAGAGGACACCGAGGAATTGGAGGATGAGGAGGATACTATTTTGTAAATATGTTTTCTGTGTGGCTATGGCAATTAAAGTTCGAGCATATTGTTTGCAAACTGCAATTGATTAATTAATTAAAAACAAAGTAGTTGATATGCTGTGTTGTTTTTGTTGTTAAGTAGCAGCAATATGCAGTTATTAGCCGTGTCCACTGTATTTTTTGTTGGTTTTCATGAGACCCCCCTTGAAATAACCAGGACCCCCCATTGCCCCCCCAATCAAAATTGTCTGGAGCCGCCACTGAACACAAATGAAGATATTTTTGATTAAATGTGACAGCTGGATCACTCCTCCATAGGCTGCCTAAGGGATTGAAACCTGACGGCCCAGAAAGTCAATGAAGAAAATGTTTAAATATTCCATGTCACAACAGTGGCTCAACTATAAGTTTATCAAGCGACGAGAATACTTTTTGTGCGAAAAAACAAACAAAAATAACGACTTTATTCGACTATTCCTTTTCTTCCTTGTAGGCCTGAAACGAGACTTCAAGAGATTTCCACGACGCGCACGCGCGAGAACTTAACTGAAGTAGTTGAAGGAGATCGCAATTCTCGCGCATGCGTCGTGGAAATCTCTTGAAGTCTCGTTTCAGGCCTACAAGGAAGAAATTTAAATACTATCAGCTTACGAGGGAAACGGAGGCGAAGTTAGTTGGTGCTTCGTTCGAAGGCTGAGTGCTGGAGATGATTGGGAGAGGTCCGTGCACCTTTACCAAAGTCCTTTTAGGCAAGTCATGCCACTCGGCCGCCATCTTGGCAACGACTCCGGGCAGGTATTTCGGACTAACAAGACCAGGCTCCTATCTAAATAAATGGGCAGAGACTCAGAACTACACTTTCACTGGTCACCGGGACATAAAAACTGCATGTATACAAACAGTAATAAAATATGATACAAAAATCGCTGAAAAAGTTCGATGACTTTGCCCCAAAATAAGGTTTAAAACGCCTTTTTCCCCACAGGTTATACTTTTACTGCGCATGCGCAAGGGTTCTCTCGCTCTCTGTCATGCGCGCGCTACTGCTCGCTCGCTCTAGATTCCGGGAGATTTGAACTAATTTGCGGTCATTAGAGTGCCGCTATCAATCTGCGGGAGACTCCCGGAACTTCCGGGAGACTTGGGATGTCTGATATTTACACAACTAACACATATCAAATCTGCCGCCTTTTCAAACAGTAACATATTTTCCTCTGTCGCAAACCTCAACTGTGCGCATGCGTCAGTGGAACCAGACGATAGGCTTAAATGTTTTCCGGCTTGACTGTTAAAAGCAGACGATTGGCTTTCCAGCGGGAGGGGCGGGGCATGTGCATACAACCGCCATCTTTGGCGTTACGGGTTTTCCCTATATAGTTGTATTAAGGATTGAGGAAGTGGCATGTCTCTATATAAATAGTCTCTGACCTTTACCGATCAGAGCGCGCTATTCTCGACGCGTCGCACGAGCGCGGCAAAAGTGACAAGTTCGGTGCGCAAGACCGGCAAGACCTCATTTCGCTTGGCTGTGTGCACAGCTTTTTTGTAACAGCGCGCGTGGCACCGAATCTGTCAGAGTGTGTACGTCTCACACAATCAGAGCGTAAAAATACGTTGCCTGGGCGGACTGAACCATTTTATGATAATCGAGAGGGGGAGGGGGGCCCACGGACGTATGTGTTTCCTAAACAAATAATTTTTTTGACACCAGGAAACAGCAAATAGAATCATTTAAAGTTAATAATTTTTACTATCAAATATATTTTATTAGCACCACAATTTTATTGGGGGCTTCTCTGGCCCCCCTCTTAGTCATGGGCCCCGAGAATCGTCATCGTCCCCCCCAACCCCCCCCCCCCCCCCCCCCCCCCCCCCCCCTTTACAGCGCCCCTGCGTATGAGAGTGAGTTGGAATCAATGAAAAGAAATACAGATGAAAACACACTGACTTTTGCAAGCATGTTTTTGACTCTAATGATTCACTTCTGCTGTCTTGGCCAACTGGGACAGACTGTCTATGACACAGACACACACACACACACGCACACGCTACTTCAACACCTGCCTGGATTAGAGAGTAGCCTACACTTCTCTCTGTTTGTAAATCCCGGCTGGATCATAGTGCTCCAATCTGTATGAATGTTCTGCTTCTCTCTCAATCAAAACACGTTCTTTCGCACTGTGTAGATTATAATTAAATTGTTTACCTGAAACACCCTCATAAGGCTATAGATTATACAGTATAGACAATGAGACAGATCATCCGGGGACTTTTTGCCTACTTTGTCTCCCATGCACTTTGTGTGTGTATGCGCTGTTAATATCGTGCACAGATCTGCAAATCATTTAGAAATAATAATTTAGGATAACACCTGCATGTTTTTACAGTTTTCCATTTCAGATAACTTGCTGTCTTGGAAGCCTGCGTATGTATCTCAGTAGGTTCTTGAATAGAGTTCACTAGGTGTCGCTCTCTTTCCGTCTTTCTCAAATACATTTCTCTCTCTCTCTCTCTCTCTCTCTTTCTTTTTGTCTGTCTCCTACTCTTCACACCCACAAGCTGGGATAATAGCGCTGCGTCTGCAGCTTGGCAAGATGGAGAGTGTGCAGAGGAAAAGAGGAAATGCTGAGAGATCGAGAGAGAGGGAGGGAGAGCAAGTGAGAGCATCTCTAGCGACATGATATTTAGCACAGCCAAAGCTATCAGAGAGAAGAGGTCACAGAACTGGATATGGTAATGAGAAGAGGAGGCCTGGAGCTCCATTTCATGAACGCTTCTGAAAAGACCAGCATATCTAGTCACCAGCATGTGTTGTGTTTTGGATGCTGGTGTCTGGTGTCCTCACCAGGCTTCCCAACAAGCTTAAAGGGTTAGTTCACCCAAAAATGAAAATCAAGTCATTAATTACTCACCCCCCATGCTGTACCAACCCCGTAAGACCTTCGTTCGTCTTCGGAACACAAATGAAGATATTTTTGATTAAATTTGAGAGGTGGATGACTGCTACATAGGCTGCCTAAGGGAATGAATCCTGAATGAATGATCCAAAAATGATCCAAAGCGACGAGAATACTTTTTGTGCGGAAATAAAACAAAAATAACGACTTTATTCGACTATTCCTTGTTTTCTTCCCTGTAGGCCTGAAACGAGACTTCAAGAGATTTCCACGACGCACGCGCGAGAACTTAACTGAAGTTCTCGCGCGTGCGTCGTGGAAATCTCTTGAAGTCTCGTTTCAGGCCTACAAGGAAGAAAAGGAATAGTCGAATAAAGTCGTTATTTTTGTTTGTTTTTTTCGCACAAAAAGTATTCTCGTCGCTTGATAAACTTATAGTTGCGCCACTGTTGTCACATGGAATATTTAAACATTTTCTTCATTGACTTTCTGGGCCGTCAAGTTTCATTCCCTTAGGGAGCCTATGTAGCAGTCATTCACCTCTCAAATTTAATCAAAAATATCTTCATTTGTGTTCCGAAGACAAACGAAGGTCTTACGGGGTTGGTACAGCATGGGGGTGAGTAATTAATGACTTAATTTTCATTTTTGGGTGAACTAACCCTTTAACTAATAAGGGGGTTAGTTAACCTATAAATGAAAATTGAGCACGGAATGTGGGCCGAACCCAGAGTACTCCCCCCATATCCCTGGCTGGGATAAGAACAGATAAGAGTGAGGAGTTGGGGTGGAGGTGGGATGCTGGAAAACTGTCATGGGACAGAGGTGAGTTATATGTGTGTGTATATATATTTATATATCCCCTTCGCGCTGATTGGGTAGTTTATCTGAACGTGCTTCTCTCGAACTTTGACATCATTAAGTTTATGTCTAAGTGGATGTCAAAATGTGCCCAAATAAAAAGCATGATTAAAACAAAGGCTATTAATAAAAATAGAACTAGAACTAGATCAGGGGTGTCCCATCAGGACAGAGGGTCACTGTCCTGCAGAGTTTACACAGGTCAACACACCTGCCTGGAAGTTTTTAGTATGCGTAGTAAGACCTATAAAAGCTGGTATAGGTTTATAATATTTAGGTACAGTGTTTAAATTGGGTTGGAGCTAAACTCTAAAGGACAGTGGCCCTCTAGGAGCAGAAGTGGACACCCCTGTCCTAGATACTAGAAAAAGCATCAACTCCTCTCTATAAACAATTGCGGCTGTAGTTAACCAGACTCAAGTGAAACCCCTAATAAACATTACAAAATGGACACAACACATAAAATCTTCATGAACACAGTAAAATACATTGATGGAAGGCTGCTCCACAGTCTCTCCATCATAAAGACATTTTGAAGAATGTTTCATCTCAGTTTTTGCCGGTACAATGAAAGTCAAAACAACACTGAACACCATTAACTTTCATTGTAAAAAAAAAAAAAAAAAAAAAAAACGTTTGTGTTCCAAGGAAGAAAATAATGGAAAAGTGAAGTCGAATGGAATGATATTGAGGGTGAGATGATAGAATTTAAATTTTGGAATTTAACTGTGACAGTTGTGATTTCCAAGGACACCAGTAATATCCATCAGGTAGTAAAGACAAAAAATAAATGCTTACAGAACCAGACAACAATATCTTCTATATATATCGAATTATACTTTCACCAAACCAATATAAACCAGCTTTGCTGATCTGAGAATTTCTTTACAGCAGGCCATTTAGTGCAGCCAAAGAAGCTGGGAAAGAAAAACACATGGCGAGAGCAGAATGGATGAACAGAAACTGCTCAAATAGGAGTGAAGGAGTGAGATGAAAACTGTGGAGGACAGAGAACAAACATAGTGAGAAAGGAGCGCTAATAAACACAGACTCTGATTGACTCAAGTGTTTTTAACGGGATGCTGCCCACGTCCGGTAGCGTCACCCAGGCTTTGTTTTCACTCCGTCAAGCCTGCTCTCCTCCGCTCCCCTTGCTGGAGTGTCTCTGTACGTTCTGCTCTGCCTCTCCACCCCAGCGCTCATATGAATGATGGGGAGCTCAGAACCTGTAACTAGGCTAAAAAAAATGGAGGATCAACAAAGGGACAAATTATTTTTAAGAATTTCCCTTTTTTCCCTCTTGTCTGTTCAGGAATGAAACGGGTCATGTGCATGAGAGCAGGTGTGTAAATGTGTCAATACAAAGATGTTAGCAGCATATCCTCCTCAAGTCCAATAGACCAACACTACTTTTGCGTCATCGAAGGGTAACACCCCTTTTTGGGGGAAAACAAACGGATTCCTTTGAGAATAGAACTCGCTCTAGATCTGCAAAGTTTCTTGATAGCAAAAATGGCACAAACATACACACTCTCTTTGCCGGCCGAGGACCGTGAGCGGTATTTAAAGAAGCTACTGGATAAGGGGTTACAGAGGTGTCCCTTTGAAATGGTTGAAAACTGGATTAATGACCCCACGCAGTGGCCAAATATGGACTATTCAGACATCTACCACTATCTCGTGGAATCACCAAGTAGCCTATTTTTTTGTCATCAACACTCACAGTATGACAAACTAGACGAGGAGGCCATGTCACTTGGATCATATTTAACTTGATTTAAACTATTGACATAGTTTTGTTGTCGACTAGCTATACTAGTTAGAAAGACGAAGCTGCTAGCAGCTACGAGATTAGCTCTCACTAGGCACGCTACCTTGGCTGTTAACTGATTTTACTGTTGAAATAGTGGCAAGCTAGGACTAAAGTGGACTTGGCTGGTTTCTGCTTGTGTCTAGAAAGTGCTAGGACTTTGAAAGTTGTAATAAGGTTTACAGTGTACGGCAAAATATGTAGCGTTGGTCTATATGATCCTAACAAATTATATCTCTATTCTGCGTTCACTTGCAAAACTTTTGAATTGCCCGAGAAAGTTTTATTCGGTCATAAAATATTTACGAAAAATTTCCCCAGAGAAACTTTGGAGAATGAAATAAAGACCTGGGAGGAAATATATAGCCTATATCAACACAAAAGTTATGCAAGTAAAAGCAAAAACTATTATAGCCTAATCTATCCTGGCATCTCATCTTTTCCCATCACTTTAGGTTTGGTTAACACCTTTAATATATCATTTCACAAGCTATCTTGAACGAACAGAGGCATGGTCTGAGATAATAGTGTATTTACCGGTGTTGAATTCTCGGAAGATGAAGAAAATATCCTCCAGATAAAAAAAAAAAAGTAATTTCTTCACCAAAATACAAACCGCCACAATGGAACATCCCTCATGGCCTCATCGTCTAGTTTGTCATACTGTGAGTGTGTTAATGACAAAAAAAAATAGGCTACTTACTTGGTGATTCCACGAGATAGTGGTAGATGTCTGAATAGTCCGGCAAAGAGAGTGTGTATGTTTGTGCCATTTTTGCTATCAAGAAACTTTGCAGATCTAGAGCGAGTTCTGTTCTCAGAGGAATCCGTTTGTTTTCCCCCAAAAAGGGGCGTTACCCTTCGATGACGCAAAAGTAGCGTTGGTCTATAGGTAGCGAGGTGAAGCCACCATGGATCAAAGTTGTTGGTCCAGCACATCCCACAGATGCTCAATTGAGAATTTGGAGGCCAGGGCAAAACCTTCAACTCTTCATCATGTTCCTCAAACCATTCCTGAACAATGAGTGCAGCGTAGCAGGGTGCATTATTCTGCTAAAAGACGCCACTTCCAACAGCGAACACCATTGTCATGAAGGGGTGTACCTGGTCTGCAACAGTGTTTAGGTAGGTGGCACATGTAAAATGTATGTCCACCTGAATGGCCTGACCCAGGGTTTCCCAGAAGAACATTACCCAGAGCATTACACTCTTTTGCATCCTTTTGGCATCACTTCCCCAGGTAAACGGCGCACACGTACGCGGCCGAACATATGTCCATATGATGTTAAAAGAACCAGGCGACTTTCTTCCACTGCTCCATGGTTCAGTTCAGACGTTTGCATGGCCATTGTGGGTGCTTTTGACGGTGGACAGGGTCATCATAGGCCCTCTGATTGGTTTGTAGATTTGCAGCAGAGTGTGATGCACTGTGTGTGGTGACACATTCCTCCCATAACCATCATTATAATTTTGTGTGACTTGAGCAACAGTAAACCTTCTTTTGGAAAAGATGGGATAGCCTTCGTTGCCCTCGTGCATCAATAAGCCTTGGGTACCCAACACCATGTCACTGGTTTGTGGTTTGTCTCTCCTCAGACCACTGTTGATGGATTCTCACCAGTGCTGACCGGGAGCAACCCGCAAGCCTTTCCATTACAATTTGGCCCTTATCAACGTCAGATCTTTATTCCTGCCCATTTCTCCTGCATCCAACATGTAGATTACTAAAAATGATTGTTTGCTTGCCATCTAATCTACCCAGACCTTTATATGTGGCCTTGTTAGAAGATGATCAACAATTTGCTTCACCTTTGACTGCTCATGTTTTGGCTCATCAGTGTATACACTGATCAACACACACACACACACACACACACACACACACACACATACAGCAAACATCATCATTTGGATTTGAAACACATGAAGGCGAGAAAATTATGACTTTTTTTTTGTGTGTGTGTAGCCTACTATCCCTTTAAATGTGCTGTAAGCAGTTTTGTCCCTTCCTGACAGATATCACTGGTTTCCTGGGAAATCACACCTGGCAATGTGACAGCGCCAAGCTCTAGCCAATCAGAAACACTCTCTGCCAGAGAATCATTTTGCATAAGAAGTTGACATGCCTTTAGAAGTGTAGAGTGAGCGGTTGTGTGGTAAAATTTACAAAATGGCAGGAAGCACCTTAAAGTATAAAAAGCATGAGTTGTAGTCCAGGATACGGACAGCCTACTGTAAATTATGCATCCCAGCAGTGCTATAATACATGACTGCAACAATCAAGGTGCCGAGGTTTAGCTTGTTTGTATGGACAGTTGCTGTTAGTTAGATGCTATTCATCTTATTCCACTGACGGCCATTTCAAATCAGATGTGTGTTCTACTGAAATTAAAATGAACAAGAATTTAATTTTAATGTATTCTCCACTTCATACTCTCTGGTAAAAGCTAATGTACGACACGAAACATACAGTAGGCTCACCATGCTTCTGTGTATATTTATGTGAAAAACCCACAGCTTAACCTAGCTTATCTATCAGGGACTATATCTTCATGTGCAAGTACTTGATTAGGAACAGGTTTTCGTTGTTTTGTTGATTAAAATGTCTTATAAAGCAAATGAATTAAGTACTTAATTCATTTGCTTTATAAGACATTTTAATCAACAAAACAACGAAAACCTGTTCCTAATCAAGTTTGTCCTATAGGCCTATTGGGAATATAATAAGTCTCTCGTCGTTTTTTATTACTTAAATAATGTGTATTTATGGGTCTCATAGTGTATTCATTCATACCAACCTATTTCTATGCAACTCTTTAATGTCTGTCCACCTTAAAGCCTCGATATTTTACCTCTTCCTCACGAGTCTGCTGCACAGCTTCACCTCTTCAATCTCTACAAATCACGAATCACTCAGAGACTCTTGAATCGTTAGATTCATTAAATCTCAACGACCCAATGCTTGAAAGCAGAAGAGTCGGTACTTGATGTACGCAGGGCTTGAGATTTTCATTTTCAAATGCATAAATTAATACTAGAAGTTCTGGAGTTTTCTATCCCCCGTTGACTATATATTTTTTGTTTTCCCTTAAGTGCGTCTGTTCATGTTACTTTAAGTGTTGGCCCCATCTAGTGGCAAAAAGCGAAATGTATAGCTCATTTAGCACTAATGGAAATGCAGTTACACTACAGCGTCCCCTAGATGCCACAGGCGATACATGTTTAAAATAAAAACCTCCAGTCTCTGCCAGTCCTGCACGATGTTATAATTAACGAGTCATTAAACAGCAAAAGTAATAAAAGTTTAGATTTTAATAATGCTTCTTCTTATAAATACATGGTTATCTTGAACACTTAATAAATAAGTCTTAAAAAACACCCTCTGTTTCAGATCACTTTACAGATGTCTATAAATAATACAATGCATTACAACAACAGTCTTTCAAAATGTACTGGGAAAAAATCTGTTACATCTCTTGTTTTTCTGAGTGCAATAAAAGATTGTGTTTTCGTGCGTTCTGGGAACAGACAGCGCTTTTCACTGAGACCTGATCCTTCTTCCTTCTAAAATACAAATCTTTAGCTATTAAAAACAGATCCAAGATCAGCTTAAAGAAGCAGTTTTCGATAGAAAAGATTTGATGTGAGTGCAGTCCTTTTCGCCCCTGTGGTGTTTTTAATGTACATAATTAACCTTTATAATCATTTTAAATGGCAAGGACTGATAATGATCAGAGTTTGTATCAGACTTCATATATGGTCAGCATTATGAATCTATTCAGTGCGAGGAACTCAAAAGTATTAGGGTACAGAAAGGCTTTATATGGTCTATTAGCATTTGGTCAACAGGTTTTGAATGTCCATGTTGTGTTTTTATTACTTAATAAACATAAGCTGCTCCAGAAATTGATCTGGGACCAGATCTGCCTTATTATTAATATAGTCATTATGAAATATGTATTTGAAAGGCCAAACTTGATCTGGGATCAGATCAATCAGGAGTCACTACACATAATAAACAGCATCTGTTCTGATTAATATCAGTGCATAGCATTTGATTGGATTTAATAAGCTGTTCTAAAGGTGTGTTATTTGGTAATTATTAAAGGGAAGGTTCACACACTCTCTGAGCATATTATAATATTCTTTAAGCTTTCCGTATGGCGTGTTTGCCTTTCTGAAGTTGGGAGACGTAGATTTTGGTTTTGGTGCCATCTGTGCGCTTGAACCAGACCTCTCCCGCGCTGATCCCTGTTATTACCACCCTAAGAGAAACACACAAGAAAACAGGGAGACCGTTTCAATTGAAATGTTTTTGCAAACAAAGCCAAAGCGAAGACAGATGCGGTCTTAAGTCTCATGCTCTACTGACTGTGCTGGGCTGTTGTCATTGACTTCTAGCACAACGCTGCTGCCTTTGGAGAATCTCTCTCCATCATAGAAGAGAGCCCCATCTTCACATCGCACGGACACCTGCCTGTCTGAGAGACAAACAGACACGCTCACCATCTTCAGCATGTTACGCTTTAATAGCTCAGAATGCTCTAACCCTCTATTGTTGAGTCGTTTTATCACTATATAGGGCTGTCTAGAAACTGCTGTCATTAAATTGGTTCACAGATGTAACATGATAAAGTTGGCACGAGAAGTGGTAAAGGCATAAATAAACAAATAAAAACTTATGGAAATAATATATGTTAGGAATATACTTAAGTGTGAACTAAATGTCATGTTTTCAGACACTTCACTGCATTTTAATTCAAATGAAATGACCTTAAATTGTTAAATTGTTAAAAGCGTTATATAAATAAAGATGACTTGACTTGACTTGACTTAAATTGTATAATAGTTGCATTTATATTATTTATATTTTCTCAATTGCTAACACAATTCATGAAACGATTCACCATTTTCTCACAACTATAAAGACAGTCTCAGAACTACATTCCTCAAACTGTCACGTCAAAATACATTAAAATACATTTTGTCAAAAACATATTCTCTTTCATCAGAATCAAACTTTGGCCTCAGATGACACACAGAACCTAACAAATTCACAGATTAATTTCCAGATCAATTCATAACACTGTAACAGAACCTCTTATTGGGATTCAGGAATAATTTTGCAGCTCAATGTCTATTACAGTATTCAACATAAATGAAAGAGTGCAGATACAGTAAAATACAACAATGAGCTTAGGAAAATGACAGTAATAAAAAAAAAAAAATACTGAAAAATGACCGCCACTTGAATCAGTTTTAGTGTGTTAACAATTGAGAAAAACTGTACATGCAATTAGCTGAACTTTAAGAACATCTTTATGTCATTTCATAATTACTATGTCTGAAATATGGTTAAAGTGTGCTGCCGAATGTACTGACGAGCATTTACGGTGAACTGAAATGCCATTTCCACTGAAACTTGTTTCATGTATTTAAATATTTCTAATTACAAATTGGTAATGATGAAGTTGTAATTCAGTACATTTACAATATATATAGTTTAAATGTTTGAACACACTACAGTTAAAATGATCAGTATCAAGCACCTTGCTTTAGTAGGTTTGTCAACATCAAAATAAGTGAATTTCTTTAAAGAATGGCAAAATATTATTGAAACAATGCTTTAAAATGTAAAACTTTTAATTCAAAGTGCACTTTTTAACAGTGAGCTTTATAGTGTGTTAGGAAAGTGTGCTCTCTCTAAAGTAAACTTAACTGGTCTTTTATTTAATTCATATTATATTGTCTAATATTATATTAAGTACAATTTTGAAAAAATATATTTACTTTTCAAAGTTGAAGTACACCACAACCGCATTCAATACAATTAAGCACACTTTTTTACAAAGGCAGCATTAGTAACAGTGGTGTATTTGGTTGTAATTTATGCCTATTATGCCAACGAGGACAGCAAAGGAATGGAGGGATGAAAGTGAGAGCAAGAGTGAGATGTGAGGAGAAATAAAAAGACAAAATGAGAGTGGAATCAAATGTTACACGTCATTTTTCTTCCACAAAAATAGAACAAGACTCTAAATGTGACATTAAAACCAAAGTACTTTGAGTCGATCAGTCTGGAGTGACAGAACAAGGGAAATGGCACTATAAATCAAATGTCAGTCTCTCACTTAATCAGAGGCCAGACAGATAGAGCTTGTGAGTGAGGGTCAGGGCTAATGGAAGAAACTGGGACGGCAATGGAGAACATGCTTAAGCCTTTGACGCCATTTAAGCTAGAGACAGACTGTAACACCGTACATACTGTGTGTTTATCTATGAGTGTGTGAGTATCCCTGAAGGCATGTTTACTAGGAAGTCTTTTACCAGATAAAGACCCCATTATTTGAAAACACACAGCAACACACTTTTTAAAGTCCTCAAAAAATAAAAAGAATTAAATATGGTTTGAATTATACAGTCACATTTTTAGAGAGAGAAAGAGAGAGTCCAATTTTGCACTATAAAATCTATTCCGAGCCTGTCGGGAAAAATAAATCATTGGTTACATATATTTAGCCTAAGCCAAGGACCCTGATGGTCAGCGCATGTGATTTCCTTCAATAATTATACAATGAGTTCATTCTTGGAGGCAGTCAGTTTTGTCAAATTTTAATGAAGTTCACCTGACTACCATGAGGTCATTGACCTCCCAGTGTAGCTGCCTGATAGAGACCAACAGGGAAGCTTGAATGAAGTACCGGTACTTAAATGAACCCAGTTCCATTTAATAATTGACTTACTGTCTGCTTTCTTTTTCAGAGGTATCAGTGCCGCTTTTGCCTGAAAGACAGAAAGATAAAAGTCACAATCCGTCACATAGCTTCACTGTGATTGAAGGGCTGATCACTCAACATGAATACCTTCTTGATGGCTGTCCAGTCCTCCAGTATATCAATGTCTCTTAGCATATACACTATGTATGGCCCTAAAAAAAACAGACAGACATGTTGAGCAAGCAGGAGAGGAAGGAAGACAACTTCTTTAAACAGAGTTTGGATAAAAGGTGTTGTCTGATGGTTAATGATCTAGCTTTGTGATTTTTGGATGACTGTACCAGGCTTCTAAACTAGCTTAGCACATTTTCAAATAGCTTCTTAAGAAAGACCATGCTGGTTGAGCAAAACTAGCATAAATCAGCTTGGACCAATATGGGAAGTCTCATGAGGTCTAGTCTCAATTTCCTTCTCAGAAAAGGTCCAAACAATAAGACATGCTGTATGAATGTTAAGGCCGTTATTTAATGAAATGAAATAAGCCATGTGTGATTCTTGTATAATCACACTTTCTTATCTGGACTACAAACTGTTAATTGGTGGCCTTTGGTGAATTGACCTTTCGCCGGCCCCTCCCCCAAAACGGCCATTGTCCAATCACACATCATAGCAACCGTTACTATGTGAGCAGGTCCTTCAAACATTGACTCCAAGCAAGATGGTGAAGCTGTGCGCCCACGGCGTTAGTAAATCGGACACTAGGTACCCCGAGAGATTGTCTGGAGGAGTTGTGTTCTTTCCGTTTCCAAAGCCGAAAACACAAAGTGAGCGGTGCCTACAATGGATCAAACAGTGTGGACGGCCCCACTCCCAGTTAAATGTGTCAAACATGGTTAACTCGCGTGCAGCGTGCGTGAGACTGAGACACTGAGATTAGTCAAAGAAACATGGAGAAAGCAGATCAAGAGGATCCACAAAGGAATTACGTTTTCTTAAGGGTTGTTGTTAACATGATATTCTCGGGGGAAAATGAGCAGCAGTCAACTAGCAGTGCAGCACCTGTAGACTACAGTTTAGAGGAGTGCACGTTCGCAACGGGAAAAGCATCAAGCTTACTTGACAACATCAGTTCATATATCAATGTTGTAACGAATAGAAATAACCTTAAATAATGTATGGTTATTTGCATCTTTCCGTCTCTTATGTATACTTACATTTTAAACACGAAAATCGCATTGAGCATGACACGCAAGCAGTTGCCATGGTAATGAACAACCTGCTTGTTAAAGCGAATGTATAATGCTGTATCTGAGGCAAAATTACTAAATATGCAGCGCGAGTTATATATTTCTAACTCCAAACAATTAGCCACTGAACCAGCTTATAAAATCTTCTTCAAGGCTGTGGTGGTTGCATTTGATGTACAGGTCATGGGGTTTCTCCGATTTCGCTTGAGACTGGTAAGCATTAGCCTCGATAGTAGTCGTGTCTCCTTCATTCCGTATTTTTATATGTTGAATATATCCCTCCACTGCGTACTGTAACCCCTTTTGCCTCGATCTGGAGGATATCGCGGAGGTATTTGCCCAAAAAAGGTCACTGACACGCACGGGTACACCTCTTCCCGTCATGGCAATCTGTCGCGCTGGTCGTGTTTGACCATTTGTTTGTCGGACGTAGCAACAGTAACTAAGGGGGGCAGGGCTCGGCGAAAGGCTAATTGTATAAATGTACTGTAAGACCTTTTGGATAAAAGTGTAGGATAAATCGCTAATTAGTAACTGTTGGTACTGGAACAGGATTTAATCTGGAAGGCAAGTGGTGACTGAGCAAGAGAAGAAGAGATGGATCTGAATCTAAAGAGAACACTTCATTACCTGACACAAGAGCCGCCTTCTTTTTCCTGTCTGGGCGAATCAAGTGACGACTTCTCTTACACTTCTTTATCTTCTCGTCATCATTCCACCATTCTGATTGATAAAGACCAAGTTTGTGTGTTTAAGAATCTGGTGAGTATTTGTGTGTGTTTCTAACAACTAGTAGCAACTCATGGAGGACAAATATGCTTAAAAATGTCCCCCCAAGTAGGACAAAACCTCCTCTTTAAAAAGTGTTTCATAAATAAAGTGAATAATGTTTTTGTTATTATAAAAAAAGTAATATTCTATATGTACCTAATTTTTATAAATAAAAATATACAACAATATTTTTTTTAAATTTAGGGACACTGTTTAGAGATTTGCATAAACTTGAGAGACTGTGTGACCCGAACAATCGCTTCCTCTCTCAGCTCTGACATAGCAGAAGAGAGTGTTTAATGGTAACACTATAGGAGGCTTTACTGTATCATATTTGATATGCACATTTCTAAAGTGCCTAAATTATCAACATGATCAAAACTGATCTTTTTTTTTTAAAGAGTAAAAGTAAAAGGACTTTTAGTATCATTCTAAAAATACCCCCCTTCAGGTCATGGCCCATGTGTGTTTTTGCTGTGAAATCTTTACTGATTTGTATAAGCAAACGAAAAAATAACGTTTTATTGTTAGTAATATTACACATATTACAATATTACACAATGTTAAAAAACACATACTGCACTGGCGCAATTTAGGTTTACTTCATTATCGATATACTGTATGTATATATAGAAATATTAGAAAAATTGGTCTTTTGCATTGCATTATGTTTTTTGTCCCACAATAAAAACTGCATAGCTTTGATCATAAAACCAAGCATTTGAATATCATCTTACTTATGATAAGTATATGCATTTAATTCAAGTAGTTTGCTATGCTGTTATACAGATATCATTGATATAAGATAACAGGGGCCGTATTCACAAAACCACTAAGACTTCTCCTAAATAGCAGTAACAGTTCTTAGGTAAGAGTTTCCTCTTAAAACCTATTCACAAAGCAGCTGAGACCAAGTTGTGGCATGTGTGATTTTCTGTATTTCACACTTTCTGATCTCGACTGCAAACTGTTAATTGGTGAATTGTATACATGTACTGTAAGACCTTTTGGATAAAAGTGTCAGATAAATGACTAATTAGTAACTGGAACAGGATTTAATCTGTGGTGACACAAGTAGTGGCAGAAGTGGTGACGGAACAAGAGAAAAAATGTAGGAGTCCTAAAATTAGGACTGACGTGCCCATTCTGTTTAAGAGTTTCTTCTTTTAGCCTTAAGATGCTTTGTGAATACGGCCCGAGATTTTAGTCAGGTAGCACACCTGTAGTACGCTTAGGAATTGGGATGCTACATCCCTGTTCAGATAGCCAGAAAAATGTGTGTGTGTGTGTGTGTGTGTGTGTACCTGAACTCTGTTTGTCATCCTCCAGTCTGCGGATCTTCTCCATCAGTTCTGTTTTCATGGCATCAAGCAAGAGTGTCCTCTCACTCTAGAGAAATGAGCATCTCATTACATATACACACATCGACTCGATACGATTCATGCACTGTCAACAAACAAACAAACAAACAAACGCAACTGTTTTGGCAGAGACATGCACGTATTTATTTGCAGCAGTGTTTTTTTCACTGTGGTGTGTTATGTGTGATACTGCATCTATGATAAATGTGGTGTGTGCATGTTTGTTCGTGTATGAATATGTGTATTGAAATGTATTATGACTACTAGGCATGTAAGTTTGTCGAATCATGAAATGACCTGCAGCAATACCATGTAAATTATATTCTATGTGCATGATAATTAAGTACCATGGTACCACACAATAAGCGTTTTGAGTCACAGATATTAGGTGTCTTTAACTACTATGTTCCTAAATAAAAAAAAGTTAGGTACAACTTATTGTGTACCAGTACATGTTTTATTGCAAAACAGTTTTGCTGCTATTGTGGTGGGATGTGGGTAAGGTTAGTGACAGGTTTAGTTGTATGGTTAGGTTTAAGGGTGGGTTAATGTGTAAGTGAAGGTTCAACGGTGCAATTAATAGAAATTAATTACAGCTCTAATTACAAGCAGGTATTTCTAATAAAGTACAGGGTTACACTTTATTTTAAGGTGTCATTGTTACAGTGTAATTATATATTTAAGTACTGAGTAATAATGATTAACAACATGTAGTTACTATAGGGTTATTAGGTATTGGTTGAGGGTTAGTTGCATGTAATCATATTACTATGGTAAGTACATGTAACATATGTAACAATGACACTGTAAAACTGTGACCAAGTACAGTGTAAAAACATGTATGTACACAAGAATTGCACAGTATCAATTGAATAATTGAAATGTTAGTACATAGTAGTTAAACAAATTTTAATGTATGACGTAGAGGCAAAGAACCACCCGACGAGAAGCCGATACCATGGTAATTTTCCACCATTGGCAACTTAAAGCTGTTATTGATGTTTGCAGCGAAATATTTGACTGGAAGGGTAAAAATTTGCTTTTCTTTGAGTTTAATTAGTTCAAAACCAGCGATGTTACCCTATCGTTGATGATAAATAGAATGTAACGATTCATTAGCGAAGCTATTTTAATTAATAAAAGTCGTGGGGCAGCATTGATAAGTCTCTGTGCTCCTGAATGTTTCTGTGTGTGCGCAGCAATCTCCGATCTCTGTGTGCGAGTGACGTCTCTGTGTGTGTGTGTGTGCTTCAATGAAACGAGCGCATTAATATAGAACGGTGATTAAACTGACTTGGAACTACCTGTGCATTAAACAGCTTTATTGCACTCTTTCCAGCCAATCAGAATCGAGTATTCAGACAGACTATGGTATAAAGACACTTAATATAAAGTTAGACTGCTTTTTGTAAACAATGTCTAGATATGTGGGTCTGATGAGCCGCTTTACCTCTAAATGTTGTTTTGCCCCCTGCACTTCACATTCATGTTTGTGTTTGACCACTTGCAGACACAGTTCTCTGTACACACCTACAGTAGATGGGGCGAAAGGGAGATCAGTGAATAAACAAATAACAGTTGATCCAAGACCTGCGGTTAAGATGTAAGAGAGACATCAGACCTCAGATGTAAGAGAGAGTAGAGGTCGACCAATATTGGATTTTGCCAATACTGATAACTAAGTTGGGCAGTACCTGCCGAAAGCCGATTAATGAACCGATAGTTTTGTTTTTTTAATTATTATGAATCAAAACATAACAGTCAAAGTAAAATAGTGCTGGACTTTAAGCAGTATTGACTGATGCATGAAAATGTAATGGAACTTTTAAATTAAATTTTTACTGTTAAAAAACATTATTTTACTGTTATCTCTGTAAAGCTGCTTTGAAACAATCTGTATTATAAAAAGCACTATATGAATAAAGGACACTTGACTTTACTAAAACATGGTCAAGTGTGTGTGTGTGTGTGTGTGTGTGTGTGTGTGTGTGTGCGTGTGTGTGTGTGTGTGTGTGTGTGTGTGTGTGTGTGTGTGTGTGTGTGGCGTGTGTGTGTGTGTTTAGCTATAATCTAGAAACATGTCATGTAAATTTCATAAGTAACACTTAACAATAAGGTACCATTTGTTAACATTAGTTAATGCATTAGCTTTCATGAACAATATATTTTACAGCGTTTATTAGTATTTGTAAAAACTATTTTTCATTGATGTTAGTTACTAAAGTGCATTAACTAAACTTACGTTTTATAAATGTATTTGTAGTAAATTATTGAAATTAACTTGAACAAAATAAAGAGTAACACTTTACTTGAAGGGGTGTGCATAAGACTGACATGACACCTTCATAATCATGACATGACACATGTCATGAATATGAAGGAGGTTTTATGCATGTTTATGACAACTGTTATTAAGAGTCATTCACTCAATTATGACATTTTTAATGCAAACATGACATTGTTTGAGATGTCTTTGTTATTATGACAACTTGACATAAACCAATACATCATAACCTGTCCGTGTCTTGGTAATGACAACGTGACATTACCAAGACAACATAAATGGTCATAAATATGTTATAAACATGACATAGCAGATTAATTATCAAACTTAAGAAACCACTTAGCTTTATGGGTTAACATTACATTAAACTGTCAGGTGGTTGGTTTTGACATTGGCTGTCATGAGGCCATTAACTGTGTCATGAATATTTTTCTTGACCTCAACTACAGTGGTACAAATTGAATTTGTCATTAAAATGTTATAATGGCCTCATGGCAGCCAATGTCAAAACCAACCACCTGACAGTTTAATGAATGTTAACCCATAAAGCTAAGTGGTTTCTTAAGTTTGATCATTAATCTGCTATGTCATGTTTATGACATATTTATGACAGGTCGTGTTGTCTTAGTAATGTCAAGTTGTCATGACAAAGTCACAGACAGGTTATGATGTATTGGTTTATGTCAAGTTGTCATGAAAAAGACACTGACAGGTTATGATATATTGGTTTATGTCAAGTTGTCATTACCAAGACACTGACAGGTTATGATGTATTGGTTTATGTCAAGTTGTCATAACAAAGACATCTCAAACAATGTCATGTTTGCATTAAAAATGTCATCATTGAGCGAATGACACTTAATGACAGTTGTCATAAACATGCATAAAACCTCCTTCATATTCATGACATGTGTCATGTCATGATTATGAAGGTGTCATGTCAGTCTTATGCACACCCCTTCAAGTAAAGTGTTACACAATATAAGATCATGCCTGGTTCCAGAATCAAATCACAGAGGATGATTCTAATAAAGCGCAGGTGTAGCGTGTAAACAGCCGTTTAAATAGTAGGCACCCTTACACGTTAACCTAGATAAATGTGCGCTATTATTAGGAGCATATAATTATGAGCATATAGTGTTTGTGTAGAGCGTGGAAGCTGAAGTATAGCGCGCTTACTGCATGACATGGGCCCTGTCCCAAATGGCACCCTAAACACTCGAGGTCTTCCTACGAGTCTGTACTTTCGTGACATAACGCCGCTTTGACTGACGGGTAAAAGTCTGCTGTGGAGCTCACTTCAGTGTAGGCTCAGCAAAAGTGCGCATCGAGGTGCACATATCGACCGAGCGCTCGTGAGCACCCTTCTGAAACCTAAAATGACAAATGGGACACATGGACTTAACGGACACGTGCACGCGGCAGCCATTGTAAGTCTACAAGCCCGAAAGTGCACATGAAGTGTGCCATTTGGGACAGGGCCATAGAGGCGCTGGTGCAATCACTTGCATTTTTTCTGTAAACATTGGAAATAACTTACAATACTTCATTTTTGGTCATACAGATAAGAGTAATGCATTATTCGAAACAGTAAATTTATTTGTGTACACTCACAATAACAAACCATTTTTGTAAAATAAAGAAAACAAACAGGATAGGCTTTCTGCCATCTCGATCTCCGTGAACTGGAGCGCAGCCTGAAAATAAATTGAAACTTAGTGTACACTTGCCTCACATAAATGAAAAATATAACTAAAGGGAGCTTGAAATGCCTACTTTTAAACTAAACAATTCAAATCGAAAACAAATATTCTCTGATTATCTAATTAGTTTGAAACGTGGATATAGGCGCATCCACTTCCACGGAGATGTAACTTAGCTGGTTAACGAATTAATAAACGCCCAAGCTGGATATAAACTAATGAAAATAGGCCGTAACAATCATGACATTTAAACATTTATTCTGGATTTGTCACATTGTTCTTATCACTTGATAATGTCATCTCAGCCTTGTCGACAAACATACTGCTGTTCTCTAATAATGCAGCATCTAGTCAACAAATTGATTATTTTTAAATATGACAACGTGACCTGTAGTGTACATAAATCATAAATTCACATCAGCATCTGATTCCGATCCGTTTCAAGCCAAAACACCACGAGCATTGATGCGTTTTTATTTTTTATGTAATGACAGCGGAGCCTTTTCAGCCGCTCACCCAATGGACGCAACCGGGAGAAATTATCATTGTGGATTATTACCGATAACGATAGTTCCAGAAATCAGCTATCGGTGCCGATGAATCGGCAAAACCAATAAATCGGTGGACCTCTAATCATAAGGCAGATATGTGTGTCACCTGCCACTTGTGTCCTCTGTTGTAGGTTCTGCTGCAGTGTTGCCAGAGGTTCTTTGTACTCTCCTGCCTTTCCTGTCAACACCTCATCCAGCTTCATTTTAACCTGGTGCAGACGTTCTTGGAAAAGCCTGAAATCGATGAAAAAGTAATCTATAGAGCTCCAGAATTTGGTTGTAGCCACAATGTAGAGTCAATGTTCTTCAAACAATACAATTTGTTTGAACAATACAATACAGAATATGGATTTTTATTGGTAGGCTTCCCTTTTAAGCGCATCCATCCCAGATGATGGCCCTTTTTTTTTAACTAAAAAAAAGGAAATGCCACCTAGCCCCAACCTATAAGAAAGAAGTACCGGTATTCTTACTTGTCTTTTAACTCCAGGAATTGTTTTTCTAGGTCAGACATTTCATCCAGGCACTGTGATCGTCTTCTCTCACAATCTTCATCATCCATTTCTGAAAGAGAGATCCAATCCAGGTCATTCTCTTTTCCTTTCAAATCCAGTCAGACTTTACTAAACTGCATTTTATATATCACTATATGATCAATTTTGGCTTGCAGTTCAGGGATTTGACAATGAATTGTCATGCACAAATTAAAAGAACATTTAAAAAATGTACAACCCTCAGTTAATGGCCCTAAAAATAAAGGTTTCATTTTCTTTATGAAAAATATAATTTCATTTTATGGTGAAATATCACTCTCGCAATGCAAATTTATCAGCAGCTGCAACAATACACTGAGAAAAGTATAAATCATTGAATCTGATATAAACAGACCTGAACTCTCTTCCTCTTCTTCCTCTTCCTCCTCTCCCTCACTGTCCTCCAGGTCGCTGTCCCGATCCTCTCCACTCTCCTCCATTGTCTCCTCTGCCTCTCCTCCATCTCTCTCTCGCTCCTCCTCCGCCTCACCGTTAGTTTGAGGAAGCTCAGAGTCGGCCTCCGTCTCCATCTCCTCCTCTGGCTCTCTGGAAGCGGGCTGAGCTGGCATGACTGCTTACAGCACTGTATTAAACGGTGTAATAACAACGGTAGGATCTCATGGAGTACAATTATATGGTGTCTGATGCAGTGAATAAACAACCCACACTAATTAATATAATATAAAATTACATAAATTATGGAAATACATTTATTAAATGAATATAAATAAATAATATTTAATTATACTAAATAATAAAATAACACTGCAAATTTTCTCATCTACTCTCCCAATTTTCATTTTGATATTTTCTCATCAGAAAATGTTTATAATAAATTGCATAAGTGATTGACCCATTATATATATATATATATATATATATATATATATATATATATATATATATATATATATATATATATATCAAATATGAGTATACTGTACATACAGTACCTGTCAAAAGTTTGGAAAGTCTCTTATGCTCACTAAGAGTGTATTTATTTAAACAAAAATACAGTAAAATCAGTAATATTTGTGGCATATTATTACAAATTTTAATTAATTATTTTCTACTCTCTAGATTTAAAAATATATTTTTAGCATAATTACTGTCTTTATATATTCAAATATAATAAAATATATGTTTATACACCATCCAGTCTTCAGTGTCATGTGATCCTTTCAAATTCATTCTGATTTGCTGTTTTTGCTTATTAACACTTTTGTGGAAACAATGATACCAACCAACATTTGTGATACGATTAAAAAAAGAGAGAAATTAATACTTTTATTCATCAGGGATGCATTAAATTGATCAAAAGTGACAATGAAGACATTTATAATGTTACAAGAGATTTATATTAAATAAATTATTTAATAAATAAATTCAATAAATGCAAATAAATGCTGTTCGTTGAACTTTCTATTCATCAACGAATAAAAAAATATATGTATCACTATTTCCATAAAAATGTTCAGCAGCAACTGATTTCAACATTGATAATAATAAGAAGAAATGCTGCTACCTGAGCAGCAAATCAGCATCTGAAAATTTAGCTTTGCCATCACAGGAATAGTACATTAAATATATTCAGAATATATTTTAGAAACAGAAAACAGTTATTTTAATTTGTAACAAATTATAGTTGTTTCCTGTATTTTATATTAAATAAATGCAGCCTTGGCGAGCATAAGAGACTTATTTCACAAACATAAAATTGTAATGTTTCCAAAGTTTGATGTGCATGTCAAGACAAATGACCAAACTAAAGATCTCTAGAGGACACTGGCAGCTAAAAGCACTTACCCAGAGACGGCAGGAGATATTTAACACCCTATTAACCACTTTATGTTAAATTAGAAAGAGGAAACTTCTGAAATAGTTCGTAGTGTGATGAATTATGACTCTTGAGTGGGATTTATATGATTACGAGCGCGTTCACAGTCTCGACGTGTACGTTATCATGTCCATCCTCTAAAGGCCGCACAGCACTGACTTACCATTACAAGCTCATTACTCATTCTCCACATCTATAGCCCAGCCCCAGATATGATCATCAGTGAGATACATTAATAGTTACAGTCTCGTGCTGTTCACATACAATTGTGGATTTAGGTTAGTTATAAAAACTCGTTTTCCAATTGAACAACTCCGCAGTTCATTCAGAGACACGAAGTGTCCGGTTTAACGCGGTACAGAGATGTTAATGCACGAGAGTGAAATATTAAACGCCTATTATGTTATTAGCCCATTAAACGTCTCAATTACAATGTAGTAATTGATCATCTTACTTCGTAACGTTGTATTGGATCTCTTGATCGCTCCATGAATGTTCTCCGCAAATGATCCGATGCAAGGCACGGGATATACACAAGGATCTTACAAACAAACTCTTAAGTGCATAATACACAACAAAACAGCTTACCTTCTTGTCGATTATTGTTTAAGTCATGAAAAATATTACATATTGTCGAGATAATTTGCATATCAGGGCAAGTTGACATCGGACAAGTCTACTTCCTCAGCGTTTAGACGTTTGTAACACACTACCGCTTTGAGGCGCTAGCCAATCAATGCAAACCTCGCTACTTCTAAGAACCAATAGAAGCTCGGAGTTGAAGAATCGATGTCTCGTCCATTTGAGTACGGTGATCAAACAGACCAATGGCACTTCGAGCTGCTTAATCAACTGACAAGTTTCTCTAAAAGACTTGCTTGAAATATAGTAGATAAGCAGAAGAGACACATATTTTACTACAATGCTTATTCTTGAAACAGGCACACACACACACACACACAAAATGTTATTTACCATATTTTTATTAAAGTTGCATAAAAGTGTAACAAAATTGGGCAAAAAACAACAGTTTAGTATTGCTACAAGATACTTTTTTCTCAAAAGGTATGACCTTGATCACATCAGCTTACATTTATCCTAATTCAAATAATTGAGTCCAGTTGATTCTTTCAGTTCGCTGTCCAATTGGACATGGAAAAGACAAGGTCCACGTAATGATAAAAACCGATGATTTCATGTTATGTTAATAGATGTTAATGCTTGTAAAAAAAATGCTCTTTATATAGTTAACTTCCTTTCCTAGAAAACAGAATCACTGAAAGTACAAGAACCTTTTTATCCTAAAACTTCAAAAAGATTTTCACTTTTACATTTTTATTTTTCATGTATATTCCTCAGACATGATTAAATTCATTTGGTTGTCATAACATAAATTTAACCTAAGGCAACATCTGAAAGTAGGAAGAGTGACTCATGTAAAATGAAATGCTGAGGAGCAAGCGAAAAAAAGAAAATGAAAATGGGGGGCTCAAAGAAAAACAATAAGTGGGCAAAAAAAAGGGAGAAAACAGTTGAGTCTTGAACAGTTGCCATTGTACCTGACTTTATGTGCTACACAAGTGAGTGGGATGGGATGTGAAGGAGCTTCAGTGTATGATTAATATGTGTAAGTATGTGCTGGGAAAAGCTCTCCTAAAACACCTGCTGGAAATGTTGGAACTGGTGGATTTCAAGAGCACTGAGTGAGACTATTAGCCCTCTTATTATAATATTTGATTGGCTGAGGCAAAAAGAGCAGATGGCTTCCTGGGAGGGATGATTTAGAAGAGTCATGTGAGAGGATTCATTCTAAACGTACGCTTGGCAGTGACCATGTTGCACTGCAGCTTGACTAGCCTGCTCTCATCCAATCAGTTTCTGGAAGAGTCAGTGTGCACATCTGTGGATGTGTGTGAGTCCCAAGAGCCACAGCTGTGGTTGTGTGTGGTCATTTCTCCTGATTCCCGAGGGTGGTGATGCCCGTGAATTTCAGAGAGTGTATGTGTGTGTGTGGCATGTGTAAGACAGGAAAAAAAAAAAAAAAAAATCAAAGCCCCATATTTTCCTACACATAGTTCCCTCCCCTGTTAATACCACAAATCCAAAATAACTCCCTCGCTTTATAACAGCTTTAATCACTCTCTTTATTAGTTTTTCTTTAATTAAAAATGTTCCTGCACTTATTCAAGGAAGAGGATAAAAAAATAGAGAGAGAGAAAAATCCACAAGGCCACTTCTGTTTGATCTCCTTTGACGTCATTTTAAACCAAGGATCGTCACAGTTTCACAGAGGGTTTCAGTGCATGTATTCATTGTGAGAGCAGGAAGCTTTGAAACCATATTGAAACAAAATTCTAATAAAAATCCAAGTTTATAAAATAAAACCATTCTATTCATAAAGACTAATGAAAAAAAAAACAAAAAAAAAACAACAACAACCATGAAAATATGTTTAATAACATTTCAAAACAATGAAATCTTCCCCCCTTTACAAAAAAATTGAAATAGAATAAAATAACAAATAAAATCAACAAAATAAGAAAAATAAGCCCTGCTTATAAGGATCTGATTGAATCTCCCATAACTTTGCCTCCACCTCCTCCCCAACGGATGCAAAGGAGCAACGGGACTGGATGAGCACCTGCTCAGGGGTGAATAGTCACACCCCTAAAATTGGAAAAGGAGGGATGGGATTGGATTACGAGTGGTGGAGGTGGGAGGAGCTTCACTTCTTCTGAGGAGTACTGAGCTTCTGCATGCCACGGATCTTGTCCAGCAATTCAGATACAAACACCTACAAAAGGAGCACAATTTTTAACAAATTTAGCAGAGTTGGGTAGTTGATTATGATTCTGCAGATTTCCCCAAATTTGAACAGCCATAAGTCCTAGAACTGTACATATTTATCCCCATTATAAATAGAATTCATGTCGTTCGAATAAGTAACATATTTGTCTAAATTAATTCTGCTTGCAGCTGCCGATGTGTATAGTGCTCTCAGCTCTGTACATATTACCATATTCATACCCATTTCTCATAATTTCACCATCTGCTCACAGAATCAGGATATAAAAAAAAAAAAAAGAGTATAAATATCTGTTATTTCAGTTTCATTCAGATACTGTTATAGTTTGTATTCATATTTTGAATTAGTTTTTATCTTTATATTTTCTGTTTTTTGTTTTAAAAGTCATTTATATACTGTTTATGTAGGTTTTATCCATTTTTATACATTGTTATTTTAGTAAATCAAGTTACACTAAAGAAAATGAGAAATGTTGCCGTGGCAAACTTATTTTATTTCAGTTCATTTTTATTTTATTTAAAGGTACAATGGTTTTAGCTTTCATTTTAGTTAACTATAATAACCGTGCGTGCTATTAGATACGAGACAATTTACTCACCTCAGTAGGTTTATAACAGTCTACCAGCAGGTCCTGTTGGGCAATAAGAGAAAGAAAATGTCATACAAATGTAAAGCCTGTTAAACATTTAAGATAAAATCTGACATTTCTGAGACGGATACCTTGACTCGTGCAGCACGGTCTACGTCGTTCTCCATGTCCAACAGCTCATCCACGTCAATCTCCAGCTCTGGAATCGCCTCTTCCTGTGACAGATATAAGCATATGCATCATGAAGCCGAAGGAAATGATCTGTTTGGATCAAGGATATGTCTATATTCAAATACCCCCAAGAAGTACCAGCTAATTCGAAATTACACAACTATACTTTCCCTATAGCTCCAGGAAATTATGCAGTATTCCCAGAGGGCTAAGAAACACAGTGGAGAAAGAGTAGCAAGGCAGAGACAATGGAAACAGTGCACAGATGACTCTGGAATGTTTGTGTATGTAAGTGAGTCTCAGACTGGAGATCGGTCTTTAAGGTAGTTATACACAAGTAGCCGTTTATCGTTACGTCTCCACCAGGGCTGATGAAGGTCAGTGTAATACTGCCTCTTCACCACTAGAGGTATCTCTTGTGTCACACAAACAGTTAAAGGGATAGTTCACCCAAAAATAAAAAATCTGACATCATTTACGTAATACTCACTCTCAAGTTTTTCCAAACATGTATGAATTTCTTTCTTCTGAGTTTGTTTGTCTTCTGAAGATAGTTTGAAGAATGTAGGTAACCAAATGGCTTCTGGTCCCCATTGACTTCCATAGGTTTTTTCTTTCCATACTATGGAAGTCAATGGGCCTCATCAACTGTTTGGTTACCTACATTCTTTAAAATATCTTCTTTTGTGTTCAGCAGAAGAAAGAGACTCATGCAGGTTTGGAACAACTTGAGGGAGAGTAATTGATGAAAGAATTTTAATTTTTGGGTGAACATAATACAAAATAAAGTTCTCCAGTTAGTAGGTAGATCAGCACAGAGAGAAGACACTTTTAAGGTAGTTTCTCAGGGGTGAAGCAACTGGAAATGTACTTGAATCAAACTATCTTAGCCACTTTAGTGGAATGTATTCATCTATTTAGAGCAATGATGGTTGTGTTACTCACCGATGTGTATTGAGATCAGTGACTACTTGCCTTGGAGTAAAAATGTCTAGCTAGTGTACATTAAGTACTGAGTAGTATTAGTTTTCTACATGTACTTATTATAAGGTTAGGCTTGCTTTAGGGTTAGCTGCATGTAATTAAGCATTATTTATATTTATTTATAGTAACTACATGTAACTTGTGTAGCAAGGACACTGTAAAATGTAAAATAACATTTTACACTGTAAAATGAAGTGTTACCCTATTTTCGATATCAACATGCCATTGCATGCTGTGTATTTACATATAGTCTGATTTCACTATTAAAGCCTGTCCATCTCAAATATGTCTATTGTTTGATGAGAAAGACATTAATGGGCAGTTTTATATGTTAAAGATGTGATGATTCACCGAGGCTGGCAAATTCCAACATCATCCAACCATGACTAAGACCGAAAGAGAAGTTGAACACATACAGCAGCAAAACATTTGGGACCAAATGTGATTGTTCGCAGATTCAGATAAGCATGTTTGTTTTGAGAAATACTGCAGTATTTGGCTATTTTTATCAGTCCAGTTCACATATTTGGCCTTGGGTTGTTGGAAAGGCTCTGGCCATGAAACAGATCTGTCTGCTTTTCTTTCCATACTGTTAGTCTGTCATCAGACACCTTTGGCTTTCAACATGTTCCCTAATAACTCTAATTCAAATCAAAACCTTGATTCAAATTCAAACGCTCTTTATATCCCTATGTTTTAGTTTTAGCTCTGTTTTTAAAGAGTAAAAACCCAACAGTGCCAGTGGAGACTCCAAACCTCAATTATACGCTGCAGTATTTTTCCCCGTCTCGTCCCTTTAATCTGCCAATTTGGTTTCTTTCTATAAAGTTGTCTCTTTCAGTAAAGAAGACTAGTGAATACGTCTCTCTCCCCGCAAGCTATAAATGGTTTTCACAAGACTCGCAAACCCCCCTCACACGTTTCCATTCTCCCTGTTCTGCAAACATTTGCTCCTTCAGAGCCTTTCCAAAAACACACTTCACCTTCCACTTCCAGACACACACATACACACGTGTCTTATGAACACGCATAAGCTCATTGTGGTTCTGGAGCAGTGACTCATATGGCATATTAAAATATCGTCTGTCTAGAGAAACAAGCACTAAAGCGAGGAACATTAAAACTGCCCATTGCTTCACAGTGGAAAATCAAAAGGCACATGCAAGAACGGGTCTATTTCTAGAGCTGATCCTTTTTTTTTATCTCTCTCGTTTTCGATGCTACTATCAGTACTTCGTCTTTTGACCGCTCTCTTCCTCCCCCTCGGTTTAAGCAGCCCAGACCAGCTGTCATTGCACCTGCTTGACTACCCCTTGCCCAAATCTCTCTCTCTCTCACCAACACAAGCACACACACTACAGCTCATTCAGGCACACTGATATCGCCATGGCACCGTCACATGTCAATGGAAGCTGTAATTGCTCTGTTGAATTAAGAAACCTTCAATTTGTGTCTATGACTGCCGAGTAGTGCACATATAACTAAAGGGTGCACGAGTACACTGGAGAGAATGAGCTGTAAAAACCACTTGGCTGCTAGGGACTGGTGGGTGGGTGTGTGTGTGTGTGGACAGAAGACAAAGAATGTAAGGCACAACATGTGGGCACCATGTGCTACTACTAATCACTCAGAGACAAGGAAAAAGATAAAAAAAAGAGCTAAATAAAGCCGAGCAAAAGACAGGAAATACAAATATAACCAAAAAGCCTCTCACAATCACCTAGAGGTTCATTAAATCCACAGAGCTGGTCATTCACACCAAGTTTAATAACCAATGGTCATTTAGCTGGTGCTTTTATCAAAAGCGACTTACAGTAGACTTATTAGAAGCACAGACACCTGGGAAAAAGGGTTAAGTACCTTGCTAGAGATGTTTTATGTCCAATACAGATTATTTTTTAATGTTTATGAGTCCGATAACATTTAGCAAATTAGCGGAGATACTTTTATCCAAAGCTGCATTTGAGGAACATCACAAGCAATAATAAGTGCCTATGATAGTCAACAATAGTCAAGAGTAAGCTAGAATAGTACAGAAAATATAGCAGAAGTTAAAATAGAGAACAAGATTATATATGATTTATTTATAGGAAGTGACTTTGATTGTGGTATAAATTTAAAGTCTGTGAAAGAAGTCTTCCGCTACTAATTATAATGATTGTTATTAAAGGTTACAATAAAAATAATTATGCCATTGTATTCATATTGCAAATTTATTTTCATGTGTAATTGTTAAGCTAAATATTTCTTCTAGGGAACGAGTACTGCGTATCTTTGCTGTGCCTGCAACACGCTCTGGTTCGCTTCGGCGATGAAAAAACATATCAGCCCATAGAGCTGTATAGGCCCAGGCCACGCTCGTCTCGGAAGGACATGACGTAGTGGGTGTGAAGTGCCCCCATTGGATCTGACATCACCAAAGGCCTCTCTCGATAAGCTGCTGCATTTGCCGCAGGACAGCCAATAGGCACGCGAGCCGTCTTGCCTACGTCTGCATGCTGCCGCAACGGGTTTAACTTTAATTCAAAATGAAGGATAATTTTGGCTTCAATATCTTGTGGAAAAGAGGTTTTCCCCTAGCGTAAGATATTACACAGTACTTGTTCCCTCTTCTAGAGAGAACCGAGGTTACGTTAGTAACCGAGTACGTTCTCTTACGAGAGGTTCTCTCATACTGCGTAATATCTTGCGCTAGGGGAACACAGTGTAAAATGCCGTGTGTGCTGGGATCCAACAACAAAGTCCCAAGGGCTTACTTTTGCCCATGGAATATTTTTATCGATCAGCGAGCGGTGCTCAAGCGGTTGTAGTATTCTGAGCCGAAGCAACGGGGCAGACAATACTGATTTTTAGACCGAAAGTAGTTTAGCCTGTAAGGCGGGAACCTCTAGATTATAAAACCTTATAAATGTAGACGGGGAGGCCCAGCCTGCCGCCATACAGATATCCTGCAAGGTAATCCCGCTAGACCAAGCCCACGACGAGGCCATGCCTCTTGTGGAGTGCGCTCTAACACCTAAAGGACACCTAAAGGACACCTAAAGGACACCTAAAGGACACCTAAAGGACACCTAAAGGACACCTAAAGGACACACACTATGGCATCAACTATCCATGTGGATAGGCTCTGTTTCGATGCGGCTAGTCCCTTAGCACGCCCGCTGAACGAAACGAAGAGCTGCTCAGTCTGTCAGAAAACAGACGAGCAAGACACATAAGCTCTTAATGCCCTAATTGGGCAAAGGAAGCTCGCGTCCTTTTCCTCGTTGTAAACCGGCAGGGCAGACAGGGAAATAACCTAAGCCCTGAATGGTGTGTTGAGGGATTTAGGCACGTATCCGTGTCTTGGTTTGAGTATGACTTTCGAGTCATTTGGCACAAATTCCATACACGTCGCGCTTACTGAGAGCGCTTGTAAATCCCCTATGCGCTTCACTGAAGCAAGAGCCATAAAAAACAGTGTCTTGAACGACAGATGTTTCATGTCTGACAAATGGATTGGCTCGAACGGGGCACCTTTCATGGCTTCCAAACAGGGATAGAAATTAGCACCCGCCACCAGCCAAATGCGGGTGATTTTGTGTTGTGGCGGGTAAACTCGCTTCACCTACCGGCCACCGTGGCGGGTAAATAAAAATAGCATACTGTTTCACCCGGATGGCGGACACTTTGAGGAGGTACACCTTCAACACCCGCGCGCTTCTTCCATCGAGGCTCGACGATCGAGGGAAGAAAACGTGGGAGCGCTAGAGGCGATTTCCCGTCCAAAGGGAGAACTAGTTAGCCGCAAGCGCATGGTGTATTTTTAGGGCGGGGTAGCTCTCGTGTCGTAAAGAGCTAGCCGCGCGAACATCTACCCGCGCGCTTCTTCCGTCGAAGCTTGAGCGCGAGAGGTGGGAGCTAGCCGCGAGCGCATGATGTAAATATGACAGAACAGACATACCGTAAAACTTCAAATAATAGCCTGGGCTTTTATTTTCCCAAATCGTCGAACTGCATCGGCTTGTATTTGAGACGGGCCTTTATAATTTAGTGTTGAGATGTTGTTCCTAGAGTCTCTAATCACTAAAAATCCCCAAATGCTCCACGTGAAACTGCGGTCTTCCGACCTTTTACTATCGTGTCCATTGATTTTGATTAATATGCGCGAGGGAGAGAGAGCAAGACAGCGCTCGTGTTGTTTGAAGACGTGAGAGTGCGCGCGCGGTCGGGTCTGTCTCTGTCTCTCTCTCTCACCCTGTCAAGCACAGCAGTCATTCTATTCTACATCACTCACCAATCAAAAAAGGCTTTGGCGGTGCCAAAAAGCGGATGATCTGACAGGTTTTAGAAGATTAAATACAACCCGAAACTAAAAAAGCCTTTATTTACCCAAACCTGTCGCTAGACCAGGCGTGTAAAAGAGACAGGCGTCTATTTGGGACTTGGCTATTGTTTGAAGTTTTACGGTACTCTCGCAGAGAGAGCAACCTCCAGCATAGAGTGCGGTTTAGCGTTGGTTCAGTTTTTTGTTTAATCTGCCCTACTCATTTAGCAAAATGTATACCAGTTCATGGTTTGTGTGTGTATAAGAGAGAAAGAGAAAATGAGATTAAATAAACTGGTTAAGTATTGTAGATCTTGTAGTATAAATTCCCACATGCAGTTACACATTGTCGGTTAAAAACAAGAAAGTGGCTGGTAAAAACATTGAGTGGCTGGTAGATTTTGAAATCCACCAGCCACAGTGGCCGGTGGACAAAAAAGTTAATTTCCATCCCTGCTTCCAAAACCGTAGAAAGGTCCCACATGGGGACTGAGGGGGGTCTGGGAGGATTCAGCCTCTTAGCTCCCTTAAGGAAGTGGATGACCAGATCGTTCTGTATCAGGTTTTGTAAACGTTGCTATGGCCGCCACATAAACTTTGAGCGTGGATGGGGTTCTGCCCTTATCCAGTAGCTCTCGAAGGAAGGAGAGAACTTCTGTAACCCCGCAGTCTAGGGGTGAAAAGCCTTGAGCTTTGCACAAGCCAGAAAACACAGACCATTTTGAGGAATAGAGTCATCTAGTAGACGGCGCTCTAGCCTGCGTGATCGTGTTTAACACTCCCTCCGGGAGGTTTGCGGGTACCCATTGATGGCCCATGCGTGCAGGGACCACAGCTCCGGGCGAGGATGCCAAATCGAGCCCTTGGCCTGAGAGAGGAGCTCTTTTCTCATTGGTATTGGCCATGGGGCAGTGCTTGTCAGCTGCATCAGAACTGGAAACCAAGCCTGGTTTTTCCAGAGCAGTGCCACAAGTAGCACTGAGCATCCGTTTTCCCTGATTCGTTCCAATACCTGAGGCAGGAGCGAAACTGGGGGAAAAGCATAGAGCGGGCAGCGGGGCCAGACGTGGGCCAGCGCATCCCTGCTCTTGGAGAAAAACTTCGGACAGTGAGCGTTTTCTTGGGACGCAAACAGGTCTACCTGCGCTCTCCCGAATGTCTCCCACAGCAGTAGGACCGACTGCGGGTGCAGAGACCATTCTCCTGCTGGAACATTGTTTCTGGACAGTCTGTCTGGTCCCAAATTCAGGTGACCAGGCATATGTGCTGCTCTCAACGAGCGCAGATTGTGCTGAGCCCAGACCAGGAGGTCGGGCTAACCTATGACGTCTTCTGAATCTCAGCGAATCTATCCGCGAAATCTTTGACGGATGATCCAAAGAGGCCAGCTGGGGAGATGGGCGCGTCGAGGAACGCGGAGTGCTCCGAGTCAAGAATCTCAGATAACGTCAGCCATAGGTGTCTCTCAGTAACGGTGAGAGAAGCCATGTTCCGCCCAATGGCCTGTGCAGTGGATTTTGCGGCGCGAAGAGCCAGGTCCGTAGCGCTCCTCAAATCCGGCACACTGATAGCTTCTGGTCCTTCCTCATCCAGTTTTCGGAGAAGGTCGGCTTGGAAGATCTGCAATACGGCCATCGAGTGTAATGCCGATACAGCCTGCCCAGCGTCGTATAAGCGCGGCTTCTGCACAGCAGAAGTAGTGCGGCAAGCTTTATAAGGTAGTGCCGTCTTAGCTCTCTGTCCAGCAGAGGGCGGGCAAAGATGGGCCGCTACAGCTTCTTCTACTGGAGGAAGAGAGTGGTATCCTCTGTCTTTAGCACCGTCCACCATGGAGAATGCTGCTGGGACAGAGGAACGCACTCTGGCTGAGAAGGGGGCATTCCAAGACTTCGCGACTTCTTCATGAAGTTCAGGAAGAAAAGGCGCGGGCCTAGAAGACGGTGGAGCGCGGCCCGTTTGCAGGAAACATCCATCCAGTCGGTCGCGTGCGGGCTGCGCGGGCGCCGCCCACTCAAGGCCGAGGCCTGTGAGAGCAGACGTATCAGCTCGGATTCGATGCTGTCCCGTTTCCCTGACGACTCGCGGGCAGAGGGGGGGAGGTCCACAGACAGAGCTCGCCCAATCCTCACTGTCCGACGCCAGGATAGAGCAGCTGGCCTCCTCTACAGATGCAGCTATCTCGTCGTCATTAATGGCGGAAGCGGCGGCGGACGGCGGCCGTTGTCTGTTGGTGAGCGACTCGAGTGAAGCTGGCGGGCGAACCGGCGAGCTTTCACGGGCTGGAGAAGGCTCGGGGACCCACTGAGTATGCCGCTTTTTACGGCACGGCACTATAGCGGGCGGAAGTGCAGACTCGGAGAAAAATGCCAGTCACCATGGGCAATAGCTCGCAATGATGGCAGCCTCCATCAGCGAGCACGAGAGCTGCATGATCCTTACCCAAGCAGGAAACGCAGATGAAATGGCGGTCCCCGTCGCTGAGTGCGGCTCGGTACGAGCCACAGGAACGAGGCATCTTTAAAGGGGTCTTATAATGCCATTTTTGTACAAGCTAATATGATTCTTTAGGGTCTAAATTAAAAGTTTGTAATATACTTTAATTAAAAATTCTCATTAGTATTGTAAGAAAACACTTATTTTACCTGGTCAAAAACAGCTCTGTTTTCAGCACGCCGTTTCAGTGCATATGACTTTAAATGATAATGAGCTTTGCTCACCCCGCCTCTCTGTTCTGTGCGTAGGCTACACCGTTTGTAACACAATAACACAATAACCATAACGCGTTGTTCAGTATAAACGTGGGATTACGAATTATATTGAGAACGTCATACATAAAACATGCCGTAATGTACCCTTGAGTGTAAACCTTAGACGCATTCATTGTGAAGCGTGCAGCTAGCGATTTGCAAAGATTAATATAAAGTTTAATAAAACGTTACACTCACTTCAGTTCTTCTGGAGGTTCAGCAGGAACACGAATATCTGGTACCGATCCTTTTTTCATGAGCAGCTTCTTAGCAAAACCAGCTTTATACTGATCCTCGTTTATAAAGCAGTCTGGTGTGTGAAATGATTCGCGCAAACATGAGAGCATTGACTTTGCTCGTGGGGAATATTCCCTTCGAAAACAAACTCAGCCACTGCGTCTTCAGCGGTTCGTGTTTAGGAACATCAAAATGACTGCTGTGTTCGTTATTACACCCAAGAACAGGACACCACAATCGCTTAGACGCCATTCTGCGCATAGACAGTGCTCCAGCATATCAACAATGACCGCGCCGGTCTGCTGCTGTAAATCAACAATCGTGGGAGGGGCGTCCGATTTAGTGACGTCACAAAATCGAACGGCTCAATTTGAGGCAGGGGAAAACATATAAGGAGATTAAAACAAAAACACTGGATAGATTTTTTTTCATTAGATGATGGTCGTGTACAGACACTGCCAACACACATTTCAGTACAATCAACTTGTAAAAGTGCATATACCATTATATGACCCCTTTAAAAAGACGCTGCTCTTTTAGATAGAGAGAGTGTGAGTCGCAGCGGCAAACACACACTCGGCAGAGTAAAAGGAAACACCGGAAAGCGTAGCAGGTACGGCGACTGAAGGCAGTGAGATGAAGGCCAGCGCAGAAAGCTTTTCTCAGACGGCGTGGCTTCTTCACTCCGGATCCAGCGATGCGTGAGCTTCGCTGAAGAGATGAAAAATCTGATTATATCAGCCCATCGAGCTATATTTATAGGCACAGGCCACGCCCGCTTTGGCGGGAGGTGACGTAGTGGAAGCGAAGCGCCCCCATTGGATCTGACGTCACCAAGGGCCTCTTCTCGATAGGCTGCTGCAGTTGCCGCAGGACAGCCAATAGGCACGCGAGCGTCTTGCCTATGTCTGCATGCTGCCGCAACGTGTTTTACATTAATACAAAATTAAGGATAATTTTTGGCTTCAATATCTCGTGGAAAAGAGGTGTTCCCCTAGCGTAAGATATTACGCAGTACGAGAGAACCTCTCGTAAGATAACTGACTAAATTGTTAACTAAAAAAACTGTAAAATCTATTCAAAGAATACTGAAAAACATGTAATAACGAAACACGGTTTCCACATAATAGTAGATAGATAGATTGTTTTATTTAATACCATGTCAGCATCTAAGGCTATTTTCATGGCAAAAATTAAATTACAAAAATACAAATATCATATAAATACAATAAAACCAAACAAACAAACACAAGTCATATAATAATTTTTTTTTAATTCCACATAATAGTAAGCAGCACAGGAGCTGTTGTCAACAATGATAATATAAAAAATGTTTCTTGAGCAGCAAATCAGAATATTAGAATGATTTCTGAAGGATAATGTGACACTGAAGACTGGAGTAATGATGCTGAAAATTCAGCTTTGCATCACAGGAATAAATTCAATTTAAAATACATTCAATTTGAAAGCATATCAAAATAGAAAACAGCTAGCCTAGTTAAAATGACAATAATATTTCAGAATATTACTTTTGTTTACTGTATTTTTGTTCAAATAAACGTGGTGATACGAGACTTTCCAACATATATATATATATATATATATATATATATACACACTCACCTAAAGGATTATTAGGAACACCTGTTCAATTTCTCATTAATGCAATTATCTAATCAACCAATCACATGGCAGTTGCTTCAATGCATTTAGGGGTGTGGTCCTGGTCAAGGCAATCTCCTGAACTCCAAACTGAATGTCAGAATGGGAAAGAAAGGTGATTTAAGCTATTTTGAGCGTGGCATGGTTGTTGGTGCCAGACGGACCGGTCTGAGTATTTCACAATCTGCTCAGTTACTGGGATTTTCACGCACAACCATTTCTAGGGGTTACAAAGAATGGTGTGAAAAGGGAAAAACATCCAGTATGCGGCAGTCCTGTAGGCGAAAATGCCTTGTTTATGCTAGAGGTCAGAGGAGAATGGGCCGACTGATTCAAGCTGATAGAAGAGCAACTTTGACTGAAATAACCACTCGTTACAACCGAGGTTTGCAGCAAAGCATTTGTGAAGCCACAACACGCACAACCTTGAGGCGGATGGGCTACAACAGCAGAGGACCCCACCGGGTACCACTCATCTCCACTACAAATAGGAAAAAGAGGCTACAATTTGCAAGAGCTCACCAAAATTGGACAGTTGAAGACTGGAAAAATGTTGCCTGGTCTGATGAGTCTCAATTTCTGTTGAGACATTCAGATGGTAGAGTCAGAATTCGGCGTAAACAGAATGAGAACATGGATCCATCATGCCTTGTTACCACTGTGCAGGCTGGTGGTGGTGGTGTAATGGTGTGGGGGATGTTTTCTTGGCACACTTTAGGCCCCTTAGTGCCAATTGGGCATCGTTTAAATGCCACAGCCTACCCGAGCATTGTTTCTGACCATGTCCATCCCTTTATGGCCACCATGTACCGATCCTCTGATGGCTACTTCCATCAGGATAATGCGCCATGTTGCAAAGCTCAAATCATTTCAAATTGGTTTCTTGAACATGACAATGAGTTCACTGTAGTAAAATGGCCCCCACAGTCACCAGATCTCAACCCAATAGAGCATCTTTGGGATGTGGTGGAACGGGAGCGTCGTGCCCTGGATGTGCATCCCACAAATCTCCATCAACTGCAAGATGCTATCCTATCAATATGGGCCAACATTTCTAAAGAATGCTTTCAGCACCTTGTTGAATCAATGCCACGTAGAATTAAGGCAGTTCTGAAGGCGAAGGGGGGTCAAACACAGTATTGGTATGGTGTTCCTAATAATCCTTTAGGTGAGTGTATATATATATATATTTCAGCGGTATCTTTGTTTCCAGCCAATCAGATTGGAACTGGCGATTTCAGGCATCTCTTGTAATATTCATCAGACAGTCAGTGAACGGACAACGTCTGAGACTGAGACTAAGTGCTTTGTGTCCATGTGAGTCAACGTGTTGGTCAACTTGCAGGTGTGTTGAGTTACTTTAGTCACGGAAAATATGTCTACCCAGGATTTATGGATGACTGGATTCATGTCTGGATATGTGTGCCTGTGTGTAACCTTTATAATTCAGCATGTGTATGAGCATCTACAGCACTATAGGTCTCTTCCGGTTATGGTGAATCTGATGTGACATGAAAGCAGGGGCTTCAGACTTGGCGCTAATTTGACCTACATTACAAAGCGGTCTTCATCACCAAGAATGAGAATAGTGGCAATATGGACTCACTGGCAGGGCCATTGAGGTGCCAGACATTACTTGAACTTAGCCAAAAGGCTTTCAATTCCTAAGCGACATTGTCCAAAACAATAACATATTTCCAAAGCATATGATGTTGTATCCTCCATATTCTCAATATCCTCAGAGTGTGAGTGATGTTCAAGTTAAATCAGCCAATATTTCAGGTTCAATACAAGCTAAGCTCTATCAAATGGAAAAAAAATTAAATTGACAAATATATGGAAAAACTTCACAGCTGAAACACTAACAAAGGAAGTACACAAGACCAGTGTTCCAGAGGGTTTAAAAGCCAAAATGTGAAGGGTGTATTTGTGTTAAATCGCTATTTGGTCTGAAGAGCAAATGGATGAACTGTGGAATTGTGGGATTTTTAAATGGATGAACTTCTAGTTATGAGGTTCCAATGTAACTTCCATGGTATTTTCACCATGTAAACAGTGCTTTACAGATAGTTACGTCACAAGCTGTTATGGTATATCATTGAATGTCTAGCACAGCACAAAAGTTACCTGGTTACATCATCATGATAGTGAAGTTAAAAGACTGGATAGAACTTTACATAAACAAGGTCAGTAAACGAATCATATCATATTAAGGCCCGTTTACACCAAGAACATACAATAGTGCCCAACGCTCTGTTTATTAAGAGCACTGCAGTTGTTTGCCGCTTTGGGTTAGTTCACCCAAAAAATTTTACTCACCCTCATGTTCATCCAAACTTGTATGAACTTCTTTCCCCTGCTAAACACAAAAGAAGATATTTTGAAGAATATGGGCAACCAAACAGGCCAAAGACCCCATTGAATTCCATAGTAAAAAATAAATACTATGGAAGTCAGTGGGGTCAATCAACTATTTGGTTACCGTTTGGTTATTCTTTAAAATATCTTCTTTTGTGTTTAGCAGAAGAAAGACATTCATAGAGGTTTGGAACAACTTGAGAGTGAGTAAATGATGAAAGAGTTTTATTTCTTTTTTCATTTTATCCCTTTAATTCTTGAGCTCTTAAAAGTTGGGTGGATTCTGGCTGTTAATGTTTTTATCGTTCATCAGCTGGAGAACTAATTCTAACAACGTTGTTCTGTCATTAACGTTATAGTTGTGGTGTAAACTTCACTATTCTCTTAACTTAGAGAAATTGTTAACTTGTAACAATTAATATTATATATATATATATATATATATATATATATATATATATATATATATATATATATATATATTAATGTAATAATTAATTTAATAAAATAAGTCCCTAATTAATTTGATGTAAATGTATTTACTTTCTGTGGTAATTAACATTAAACCACAGATGTTATTGACAGAACCTGTATTGAACCCAGAACATCCTCTGAGCTTCAGATGATAACACGAGAAGGACAGAGATTGACGTCATGACATTATCAAGGGCAAAACAGATCAACATCATTCAACAGCCAGCGATCACAGGGAAATTTACACCTCAGTTATCAAGCAGATGTTGACAGAAAATCCCTATTTTTGTTAATTGCCTGGATAAACATGCGGTTAAACAAAAAGACAAATAATATTCAGTCAAATGTATTAATGAAACTAATCAAATGAGGTTGCTGAATAATTGAACAATGACACTAAATTGCTGAGAGCTGCTTTATAGTTAAATTTAATGTTGCAATTAATTATAATTTAAATGACTGATTCTCGAAATTGAATAATTTCCTTTCTCTATTTCCTGTGTATTACTGTAAAGCTGCTTAGAAGCAATCTGTTCTATGCAAGTAAACCTGACTTGACAAGCTTTTATCATAAAAATGCATACATGTCCTCATGGTAATTTTACAATCACATGATGAGCCCTTTCTAATAGGGTATATCTCTAAATATAATCAATGGTATGTTATATGGTAAATACATGACAAAAATTAAGCACAATTTGCTAAATTAAGGGGGTGACTGTGACGCAGCATACTATCAGACACTGGTGTCAAAAATCACTTCCATTGGTTTGAATTTATCAATAAATCTAAGAGCCTTTACACCCACATAATCTGTCACAAATTTACACATAATCTTTCTCTCACGCCTTTACTGTGAGCATATGCAAACAGTCGCTTAATATTACCCATGAGACAAATCACATTTAAGTCCAGGTGTGCACATTCAACAGCTCTCATCATTGCACAACAACATCCAACATTACTGGAGGAAGTAATTCAGACATTTCCTTTACATATTTTAGCTGTTGGTAAAAACCGACATCCTGGGGCAATATACAGGAAAAAATTATTACCTAATTTCATGATAGTGAGAAAAGTTGTTTTTTAAATAAATACACCAGCTCTTAAATATTCGGATGACTTACTCATTAAGAATTGGTCTATAGGCCTATTTGGACGGGACTAGTTTTCTAGTTTTCAGATACAATTCTTATCACTCAACGTCTGTGATTTCATACCGATTCGGAAAGGATTAACATCTCTGTGTTTATTACAGAGGTGCGAGTGTGTGTTTTCTAAACATGGGAGTTACAGAAGGTCATCTGTTGTGTCTTTTAATTTATTATTTGTTAATATGATTTTAATTTATTATAAAAAAAAACATTTAAGTAAACTTCACGGGTTTATAGCAGTGGCAGTTTATAATAAACTTGCATAAGCGAGCAGAAAAATCGAAGTATCTTACTCTTACCTGACACTGATATTAAAATGGGCAGTCTTCACAGTTTCCGCGATTTTTATTTAATTACATTTTTAATGATATTTTGTCATGATGATAGATTATTGGATACCATCCATATTGCAATGAAATGAACATGTCGAAGACTGGTATGCAGATGGTAGCTCAGGTAGGTCAAAAAACACACGAAGAGCAGCGTTAAAATAATACAACATCAGCAATCACAGACATTTGCGTTCGGACTAGCGATGCAAATTATCGATTAATTCATTAATCATTAGTTGATCAACCTTATCGATCGATTAACGATTAACTGATAAGCGGCTATTTTCCTGAGAATGTAAATTTCTCACTGTATCAATTTAACATAAAAAGCAAAATATTGCTATACTGAATAAAAATGCATGTTATATTGCTCATTTGATGTTTTATTGTAACAGTTGGGATACGTTACAGATTATGGCATTTATGTAGTTATAATATGTAAAAAATTATGCACAGAAAATTAAAATACATAAAAAATAATTGTGCACTGGCTCACCTGTTGCATGTGAAACATTAAGCAACATAAAATACATTTTAAATAAAAATCTATATGGGTAGGCTTAGCCTACACTAAGCCTATATATAATAATCTATCTGGTAAACTACTTATATATATAAAAAACTTGAAACATTAGCAGCAACACTTATAATATAGGCTGATGGAGTAAAATTTACAACTTGTAACGAAATAAGGTGTGGCCCCTTTAAGAGCTGCGCGCTGTGCGCCTCCGCCTCGAACACCCCTTAAGGCCGGATTCACATATAGCGCCTAAAAACACGTAGAAAACGCTGGGCGCGCCGCATTCTCCTTTTTCCAAAGCGCTAGGGCGGTTGCGCTCCGGTTGGTTCTTGTCACGTGACCCACTGTGCGCTTATGGTGCGCTTGCGGCATTCTGAAAAGTTGAGATGTTTTTATCTCGATGCTGCGCGGACGCGCTTGGAAAAAACGAGCGCGTCGCACCGCGACCGCGTCGCTTCCATTATGAGCGCGCATACCGCGCGCCTACATTTGAAATATTGAACTTGAGCGCGCAAAAGATGCGATATGTGAATCGGGCCTTTTACTGTCTATGCGAACACCCCATGTATGCGGGTAATTTCTGTTTGATGCTAATTTTATCTTATTTTGTTTATTAAGTAACAGTTAGTTAGACTAGACAGACAGTTAGACTAGTTTCCTGGAAAAAAATAAAACCGGGAGGGCTCCGGGAGATAGGGCTAAAAAACTGGAGAAACCCGGGAAAAACGGGAGTGTTGACAGGTATGAGCCAAGTTATTGTTAGAATACAGCTGGATTTTCGATGTTAGCACGCTGCATAGCTGGTAGTCAATATCGATGCACTCCACTCCGTTTTGACCGCCTCATGTTTGGTTTCTTTTTTGCCGCCTCAAGTTTATGTCGGCTCTCTCGCGTGAGAATCTCGTGTCACATTCGCAATGTTCAATTAGCCGACAATTAATTTAATTTAATCGAGTAAAAATTATTGTCGACAATTAATCGATTAACCGTTTGCATCCCTAGTTCGGACGGGATTAGATTTCTCAGAGGAGAGCAGAATAAGCTTTTTCCTTTTGAGTTGGGAGAAAGTAAGTTAAAAATATGTTAAAATCCCTAAAAGGATACTGAATTTACCAGCATACGTTTAATAGGGAAACCAGGGACCGGTATGTGGACAAAACTGGCACTTTTAGCGGTTTGGATCCATTTGAAATTTAAAACAAAGAGTGGGAGCACAGTAACTTAATCCGGACAAAGGTAAACTGTTACTAAACTAGCAGCTAGGTGGAGTGCAGTTATAGTGCTAACAACCATTCACACATGTAACGTACTTTTAACTATGTGTTTCAAAAGTGTAGTTAGTAGCTGTTTTAAGAAAAACGACTCGGTTACTAACGTAACCTCGGTTCCCTGAGAGGAGGGAACGAGTATTGCGTAAGTAGCTTACGCTGTGGGAAAACTCCTTTTCTCGAGAAATATTGAAGTCTTTATGTAAAACGCATTGCAGCTGCACAGCATACAGCAGTGAGCGAGGCAGCTCGGTCATTGGCTGTGCTGCGGCAACTGCACGAACCTATGATGGGGCGACTCTGAACACGCTTCCAATGAGCGTGCTTCGCGACCGAGCGCGTCAGAGCCCGCCAAGATGGGGGTGGCCAAGGGCTATATATTGGGCGCCCCGTCGTCTGAGTTCTTTAGGTTCAATCGACTGAAGCGAACTGACCAAGCACAAGCACGGCAGCTTACGCAATACTCGTTCCCTCCTCTCAGGGAACCGAGGTTACGTTAGTAACCGAGCCGTTCCCTTTCGAGAGGTCTCTCCTATTGGGTAAGTAGCTTACGCTATGGGAACAGCATGTAAAACGCCGTGCGTGCTGACTTCGCTCTATTATAGCCAGAGGCAGATGCCTGAGCCTTTAAGCAAAGTAATTATCCAACGAGCCGGCCGAAGGCGGGCTTTATAAGGGACAATGTAGCATATACACACTCCAGGCTATACATAGTTAGACCGACAGTATGTTGGAATGCAATGAGGGGACCTGTAGGTTATAAAACCTGATAAATGTTGACGGTGAGGCCCAGCCTGCTGCCGCACAAATATCCTGAATGGGTATCCCACTCGACCACGCCCACGAGGAGGCCATGCCTCTCGTAGAGTGAGCTCTGATGCCCAAGGGGCACTGAAGGCCCTTGGCTTCATTAGCCAGCGCTATAGCATCAACTATCCAGCGCAATATTCTCTGCTTTGAAACAGCGAGACCTTTGGTGCGGGCGCCAAAGCATACAAATAATTGCTCTGTCTGTCTGAACAGGGCAGAACGTTCCAAATATACTCTGAGCGCCCTGACTGGGCAGAGTAAATTAGCGTCGCTTTCGTCTGCTGGAGGCGATAGCGCGGCCAGAGATATCACCTGTGCTCTGAAGGGTGTCGAGAGCACCTTAGGAATATACCCATGTTTTGGCCTAAGGACAACTCTGCTGTCGTTAGGTCCAAATTCCAGGCAGGTAGCGCTTGATGACAGCGCGTGCAGGGCGCCCACTCTTTTGACTGAGGCGAGAGCCAGCAAGAGAGCGGTTTTGAGTGAGAGCTGTTTAAGGTGCACAGTTCGTAGAGGTTCGAACGGGGCACTTTTGAGTGCGTCCAGGACCGTGGCCAGGTCCCAGATCGGCACTGAGGGGGGGGCGTGGGGGATTCATCCTCCTGGCGCCTCTCAGGAAACGAACAACTAGGTAGTTTTTCCCTAGTGTGCGTCCTTCCACAGGATCGTGTGACACCGCTATGGCGGCCACATATACTTTGAGCGTGGAGGGGGATAACCACTGAATCGTCAGGGGGTGGAGAGACCATTCTCCTGGGAGAACTTTGTCTCTGGACAGCATGTCCGCTCCCTGGTTCAGGACACCCAGCACATGCGCTGCTCTCAGCGAGCGCAGGTTGCACTGGGACCATAGGATGAGTTCCCTGGCCATCGAGTGCAGGGAGCTCGACCTGAGTCCACCTTGGCGATTTATATATGAGACTACCGTCATGTTGTCCGTTCGGACCAGGACGTGCTCGTCTTTCAGGTACGGAAGCAGGGCTCCGAGAGCCAAAGCGACCGCTTTCAATTCCAGACAGTTTATGTAGGCGCTTCTCCGGGTTTGACCACAAGCCGGAGACAGGACTGCCCTCGTAAAGGGCCCCCCAACCTATTTTGGAGGCATCTGTCGTGATCATTTTTCTCCTTGTGTTCACGCCCAAACTCACACCGGACTGATACCAGTCGACAGCTTTCCAGGGCGTCAGGGCTTTTATGCAGCCGTGATTCGCTCTGATTAAAAAGTGTCCCGAGCGACACGCGTGAGTGGAGACACGGCTTTTGAGCCAGCGTTGGAGAGGACGCATGTGCAACAATCCTAGCTGGAGTACAGCTGATGCCGAGGCCATGAGACCGAGCATCCTTTGAAATCGCTTGACGGGGCGCACGCGCCCGCTCTGAACGATGTTGTGAGCGCGCATTCTGATGAGAGGCGCGCCGTCATCTGCACTGAGTCTAGCACTATTCCCAGAAAAGAAATATTCTGGCTGGGAGATAGCGTGCTCTTTGCAAAATTGATTCTTAGACCCAGGCATTCTAGATGGCTGGTAATCCAAGACCTGTGTGTCATTAACTGACTCTCTGATTGTGCTAGGACTAGCCAATCGTCGAGATAATTCAGTATTCGCACTCCCCGCTGTCTCAGGGGGGAAAGTGCTGCATTCATACATTTCGTGAATGTACGGGGTGCCAGTGATAGGCCGAATGGTAGTACTGTGTACTGGTATGACTGTCCCTCGAAAGCGAATCTCAGAAATGGCCTGTGATGAGGCGCTATCGGAATGTGAAAGTAAGCGTCTTTCAGATCCACTGATAGAAACCAATCCCCCGGGCAAACTTGCGCAAGGATATTTTTGGTTGTTAAAATTCTGAACGAGCGAATCATTAAAGCTTTATTCAGATGTCTGAGATCTAGGATGGGGCGGAGACCACCATCCTTCTTCGGGACGAGAAAATAGCGGCTGTAAAAACCCGCCTCGCTCATAGAGGGAGGAACAGTTTCTATAGCGCCCTTCTCTATCAGTTTGAGCACCTCGGTGCGTAGAACATGTGAAACATCTTTTCTCACTTTCGTCTCGACCACCGCTGAGAAGCGGGGTGGTCTGCGAGCGAATTGAAGCGAGTAACCGTGTTTTATTATGTTCAAAACCCATTTCGGCATGTCGGGGATATTTTCCCAAGCTTTCGCTCGGACAGATATGGGCTAAATGCTGGCTGGGGGCGTGTCGCAGTGACGTATGGCTCCCGCCGGCGAATCGCTCTGTGCTAACACTGAGCTTACAGCTCTCAGGACGCTTTCACACTTGGTTCAATTGCCTGTTTCGAACCAGAGTTCGATTGCTCCCCCCTCCCCCTGCCCCCGATGGACTGTGTTCACATTATATTATTTGTATCCCAACCGCGGTACGCTTGCGTCATCAAGCTGCAGCTGGCGCGTAATCATGTTGCTTGGTAACCGGCGCCGCTATGAATGAAAAGGTGTCAAAATGGATAGAATTGCTCGCTTCACATTTTTTCTTTTTTTTTAACCTTCGGTTTTGTTTTCAAAGAAAAGATACAGAAACACACTTGGGTATGTCTGCTGCAAAAGTACTAAAATCGTTCCAAAGACAGCTGGCTGTCAGCCGAAGACAATTTTTGCGGAGGCGAGCATAAATCATCTCTCTGCTTGCAGTGCGTCAATCCCGCTTTTCGTCAAGGTAAGTGTACACACACACACACACACACGCACTGACAACTGTCCTGTCGACCACATTACATTATACGTCATCAATAGCGGTTCACTTCCGCGGTTTGGTTCGATTGCGTTCATATCAGCAGCGAACCGTACTGGAGGTCACATGAACCGTACCCCAGACCACCTTTTTAAGTGGACCCGAGTACGGTTTGAGGGTACGCACCCGAGTTCAGAAGACAGTGTTCACATCATCCAAACGAACCGAACTCTGACATCATTCGAACCCGGGTGCGCACCAAAAGTGCTAGTGTGAAAGCCCCCTCAGAGGCGCGGGCGCGCGCTGAGCAGCTTTGTTGAGTGCCGAGTGCAGGGGTGCGTGTGAGATTACAGGCACGCTCGCCACATCTGTAATGCTCGCAGCGTGGGCTTGAGAAATGTTTAAGACTGTATGGACAGTGCTTATGGGTGGGGGTGCATAAACTGTGGTAGGCACGCGCGCCACTTTCATAAAACTTCCCGCTCGCGGCGGGAGGTTTTTGGCCATGTAAACAGTGTTTGTGAGTAGGGGTGCGTGCATTACAGCGGGCACACGCGCTACTTTGATAGGATTTCCCGCTTTTACTGGGGAAGTGTTTATAACTGTGGGAACAGTGCTTATGTGTAGTGGTGCAAACATGACAGTGGGCACACGATCTACATTTATGGGGCGTCCAGCCTGAGCTGGGGAAGCATTTGGCACTGCTTTGACAGTTTTGATATGTGGGAATGCGCACTTTAGTGTGGACACGTGACCCCTTAATGACACAGGCAGAAAATGACTCTTTATGTGATTTATGTGTGTCGCCGTTAAAACAGCGTTTGTTTGCAGGTGAGCGAGCTGTGCGGCTGGCCCATTGGCTGCTGTACAGACATTTCCAGCCGCCTGTAAGGGGACTGGGTAATGCTTTAAACGTTTTGGAGAGAGTGGTCCGGCTTTTGCGAGACACGCGCTCTCTCTTTTTCTCCCTATAGCTAGGAAGACTTACGAGGCTCCGGGTTCAGCACAATCTTGGGCCGAGGTCCCCGTCGCTCGGGCGGTTGCTTCCTGTTGGCGGAGCGCGAGCGGCGTCGGAAGTCAGTTTCAGGTCTGGGCTGAGAGACGGGAGGTGCCGTCTTGACTCGCTGCTGCTGAGGCGGCTTTTGGCGGCTCTGCGACGAGCTGGAGCGCTTGGGAAGGAAGTGACGCATAGCCTGCGAATCCTTCCGGGCTTCGGTGAAGCGCTCAGCGAACTCTCTTACCGGCGGTCCGAACAGGCCGCTTTGGGAGATAGGCGCATCAAGGAACGACGCCTTATCTGCATCCTTCATCTCTGTTAGCGTCAGCCACAGATGGCGCTCAAGGACAGTCAGGTTAGCCATAGCACGGCCGATGGATTGGGCGGTGGCTTTTGTGGCTCGCAGGGCTATGTCGGTGACGCTGCGCAGGTCCTTGAACGCCTCAGGATCAGGTCCACACTCGTCCATGGTGCGGAGAAGTTTGGCCTGATAAACTTGGAGGACAGCCATGGAGTGAAGCGCTGACGCAGCTTGGCCGGCGGCGGCGTATGCGCGACCGGCGAGAGCTGAGGTAGACCGGCAGGGCTTCGAGGGATGAGAAGCTTTGGCTTTCCATCCAGCGGTGGAGGGTGGGCACAGGTGGTTGGCCACAGCCTCCTCGAGGGGCGGAGTTCCCTCGTAGCCTCTTTCTTTCGCGCCGTCCACAGAGGAGAGCGACGAAGAGAAAGAAGGCTTCAGGCGAGCAGAGTGAGGGGCTTTCCACGACTTCGTGAGTTCGTCGTGAACTTCCGGGAAGAAAGGGGAGTGCCTTTGTCGAGGGGCCTGTCGCCGCCCCTGCAGGAACCACTCGTCCAGTCGGCTGCGGGCGGGTTCTTCCGGGGAAGACCAATCGAGCCCGAGGTCTTCCACGGCCTTGGACAGGATGCGGACGATCTCCGAGTCCATGTTGGAGCCCACACTCGTGCCCGCTAACGTCGATGGCGCGGGGTCGAAGGACGAGCCCGGCCAGTCGTCGGATGCAGCATTGAAGGAAAGGCTGTCATCCTTTTCGTCGTCATCCCCTGACGCTCCAAACGAGACGAGACCCATCGCTCTGCTGGAGGGGTGCTGGTCCGCCTGCGTGAACTGAAGTGGCGGCGGGGAGTCCTCGGGTGGCGGTGAAGCACGCGGGGATTGGCCCGGTGTGACATCACTACAATCCGCGTGCTCTGGCGGCCTCTGTGAGCGGCGCTTCTTCTTGCGCGGCTCAACTAGAGGGAACGGTAGCACGGTGGTGGCAGCGAGCACGGAGCTCGGTGAGGCCCAGGGAGTCACACTCGGGGTATCCGCCTCGAGTAAGGGCAGCCTCTGCGTGGTCCGGACCCAGGCAGCGAGAGCAGATAATGTGACGATCCCCGTCAGGAAGAAGGCCTCGACACGAGGCGCAGGAAGGCATTTGAAACAACGCCTTAATTTGCTCTTTTAGAAAAAGTGTCGCGGGGGCGAACACTTGAATTATAGCTTTTTGAAAAGGATATGAGGTGATGCGCGCCGGATGGCTTAGCAGAAGGCGTTCGAAGGCGGGTGAAGGCGCCGGCGTCCTCGTAGCAGTCCTGATGTAGGCTTGTCGACGGCGGCGGCGAAAAGACTCCAAAAATCCGGAGGATCCAGCGAAGAGAATGGTCTTTGCTGAAGGAGATTAAATCTAAAGAACTCAGACGACGGGGCGCCCAATATATAGCCCTTGGCCACGCCCATCTTGGCAGGCTCTGACGCGCGCAGGCGCGAAGCACGCTCATTGGAAGCGTGTTCAGAGTCGCCCCGTCATAGTTTCGTGCAGTTGCCGCAGCACAGCCAATGACCGAGCTGCCTCGCTCACTGCTGTATGCTCTGCAGCTGCAATGCGTTTTACATAAAGACTTCAATATTTCTCGAGAAAAGGAGTTTTCCCATAGCGTAAGCTACTTACGCAATAGGAGAGACCTCTCGAAAGGGAACTTAAGTTAGTAAGCTAAACGATGCTTAAAGCAAGGGGGTAGCAACAGGACAACAGTAAAGAGACTGACAGGTCCGATTGAAGGGCTAATGTTATGAGAATATTAAAATACGTGATATTTTACAGGAAAATACTAAAACGGGAAGACAGCGGGAAAAGAGCTCAAATACATGAGAAAGCCAGAAAAAACGGGAGGGTTGACAGCTAACGTTACTAACTACACGTTTGAAACACATAGTTAAACGTACATGTGAATGATTGTTAGCACTAACAGTTACTAAACTAGCAGCTAGGTGGAGCGCATCTTAAAGGGTTAGTTCACCCAAAAATGAAAATTAAGTCATTAATTACTCACCCCCATGCTGTACCAACCCCGTAAGGCCTTCGTTCGTCTTCGGAACACAAATGAAGATATTTATGATTAAATCTGAGAGGTTTATGACTGCTACATAGGCTCCCTAAGGGAATGACACCGGACGGCCCAGAAAGTCATTAAAGAAAATGTTTAAATATTCCATGTCACAACAGTGGCTCAACTATAAGCTTATCAAGCGACGAGAATACTTTTTGTGCGAAAAAACAAACAAAAATAACGACTTTATTTGACTATTCCTTTTCTTCCTTGTAGGCCTGAAACGAGACTTCAAGAGATTTCCACGACGCGCACGCGCGAGAACTTAACTGAAGTAGTTGAAGGAGATCGCAATTCTCGCACATGCGTCATGGAAATCTCTTGAAGTCTCGTTTCAGGCCTACAAGGAAGAAAAGGAATAGTAAAATAAAGTCATTATTTTTGTTTGTTTTTTCGCACAAAAAGTATTCTCGTCACTTGATAAACTTATAGTTGAGCCACTGTTGTGACATGGAATATTTAAACATTTTCTTTAATGACTTTCTGGGCCGTCCGGTGTCATTCCCTCAGGGAGCCTATGTAGCAGTCATAAACCTCTCAGATTTAATCATAAATATCTTCATTTGTGTTCCGAAGACGAACGAAGGCCTTACGGGGTTGGTACAGCATGGGGGTGAGTAATTAATGACTTAATTTTCATTTTTGGGTGAACTAACCCTTTAACGTTACCTTTGTCCGGATTACTGTGTTCCCACTGTTTGCCGACTCTTTGTTGGAAATTTCATATGGATCCAAACCGTTAAAAGTGCCGGTTTTGTCCACATACCGGTCTCTGGCTTCCCCATTTAACATATTCCGGTAAATTCCACATCCTTTTAGGGATTTTAACATCTTTTTTCTTTTCTTTATCCCAACTCTGCTGCTTCTCCTCGTTCGACTTGCTGTATGTTTACATGCGCGAAGCTGTCAACATGGCCGCCACGCCAGTAATGACGTCACGACGCCCAAGCCCTATTAACTGAACGGTAAAATGATTCTGTGACTTATACAGGCATATGAATATTTACCTATTTAATTGCCCATATTTTAGTTGAAGATAATGTCATAATAGCAACACTATGAATGCAAACTTAATAATTTCACTCAAATAACCTATAGGATTTAATGAAAGCAAAGATGGCTGAAATGTAAATATAATTAATGGAAATACTGAATAATAACCCCATTAATAACAATAATTAATAACACTAACAACATGCCACTTGGGGCCTTCTTCTATACCCCAAAGAGTCTAATTTCTATCTTCTTCAAAATAAAAACTATAACTTTTGGACCCATTAATGTTTAGACTGGTGGAGTAAAAGTCCCCCATTAACAAATAGACACAAAAAAACATTGATATTCAACATAATACAATGTCATAGACCACTATTTTCCAGAGACACAAAATTAGATCAATTAACCTCAAAACTGTTTCGACTGACTAAATATCCCAAATATATATTCAGATGAAATGACAAAAGGAAAAACAGCATTAGCCATTCATCAAAAGTGCAGATATGTGCTATAGACAGGAGAAAAAAAATCTTGCCCCAACCTACCCTAACAGTTTGCGATAATAAAGCAACATAACAGATTGTTTTTGCACAGCTAAAATAATAACTGACACTGGAAGCCTTGCACATTCAAGTCAAAAATGGACATGCCTGGTCTGACATTACACAGAAGCTGCTATAGGAAGACTGCAATGATTCAGTGATAAGACCAAACAGAAGCCCTTTGATATGCCTTGCCCAAGCTTCCTGTTTAAATAGAAAATGTTACAGGAAAGAAAGAAAATTGCCCTCAACAAGCTATTTCATGGGGTCTTTTTAATCACACTATTACAAATAGCCTATAATGACACCCAGATGAACTATAGAGGGGAGTGACAAGAGAGAAAGAGATCTCAAACCCTAAAACCTATACAGAAGTTTGTTCTCAATCACTCGCTCTCCACCTCATCCAGCTCACTTTACTAACCTCTAATCCATCTCATGTAAACACGCACACAGTGATGTACTATTGATTTCTTCTCAGTTGGCTGCAGTCTGACATTATGACAGACAGCAGTGGTGCTGACAGAGAGAAGAGGACGGGACACATGCCGCCTCAGGAGCGAGTCCTCTGTCTGGGCTGAAGTGGGCCAGTGAGGGGTGGAGGTGTCTCTCCACACACCCGCTGTCTCTATACACACACTGGGGGCTTATCAGTAGAGAGCACATTGACGAATAACAAAGCAACACACACACACAAACGAGTGAGCGAGACTTTTTCCCTACATTAAAACAAAAATTGACTTTTTACCTTCATCAAAACAACAGCAACACTGTAAAAGACAAAGGATTATATCTTTTGTTGGTCTTTCTTTTTTTTTTTTATATGCTTGTAAATGAAGTAGGCTAATAGTATCACATTTTACACAAGTAGCTGAAAATATAGTGTTAAATTACTTAAAAGAATGTCTAAGGTTAAAAGAAATTACTCTAGTCTAAACCAACAAAGTCACAGAGAGTCAGATGGGCTGTGTATTTTCATATTATGTAGCGAATGACCCAAGGGAGGGAGAGCATGCTTTATAAAAGAGACCAGCTCATATGGGAGCTGTTTCCATAGAAATACTGTTGCTGAACACAACACACACCCAGACACAAAACACCAAATCAACAGGTCACTACACATTTGACCTCCCACTTCCTTCTTGACAAAGAATGTAAAAACTAAAGCAGTAAGGATGTAAGAAAAAGAGAGCCACAAACGAGAGAAATCCATTAGAGCCATTAGAGAAAATCCAGATGTCTGTATACAAAAAGAAAAAGTAAGAACTCTTGTGATTGGATAGATTGCTGAGTCTGTGACAAGCAGAGAGGCCTAATTAAGAGAAACAATAAAGACCTCAACAAAATGAATCTGAAAGGAATGAAAGGAATCGCAATCAGTCCATAAGCTTAACCAACTGGTAAACCCACAGAATTGTTAGAGATTTGAGACTAATAGAAAGCGAGCAATATAGACTCAGTCTGACTTTACCTACCCTAACATTTTAGGTTTTACAGACGTAACTCAAAATGAAAAAAAACGTATCTCATTATCTGATATAATGTTAATTTACTGACCTATTGATGTACTAATATCTGTTTTGTACCATTGTAATACTCTGACAACCACCAATCACAGTGGTGATGAGTCACATGATGAATCAAAGCTCATCACAAGCAGCTTTTTTTACAAGTAAATAGTAATAAATAGAAGCTGCACATTGTCATTTTACTGTACGGTATTTTACTGTAAAATTACATTAAATGTACAGTTAGACATATCACAGTTATTCACCGTATATAGTATGGAAACTTTGTTGACCAATTAACAGTTTTTTTCCGTTTCCGGTCTTTTACCGTTAAAATCACGATTATTTTACAGTGAAAGGGGACCTATGCAAAATTCACTTTTATATTGTTTTTGAACATAATTATTTGTCCGCAGTGTGTGTACAAAACCATTAGGGCTATATTGTGGTACAAATTCATCCACTCTGTTTGTTATTTTCCCAGGAAATCTGAAAAAAGTAAATCTCTCTACACACTTTCAAAACATTTACAATTGCACCTTTAATAAAATTCAGTCATAACAATTATGTACCAACTACCTGTTCAACAGGAAATGAGTCAACACGGGACAGAAAGTGTTTTTCACGGGATATTTAAACAGAATTTCTATATTATTTAATAGTATGCTTTTTATATTTGTAAATAATTTGTTTTCCTGCATGTCATGTGGCCATTAACCAACCTCAGAGAACTATGCACATGCTATGAACATGCAGATTTGTTATTAAATTGTTAAAATACTAACTAGGTCAAAGGGGTTAGGCTGACAAAAAAAGTTTGGGAATCCCTGAATTAAGTGACAGGTTTAAAAAATCATTAGTGATGTTTGATATGGGATAGCCATTGCAAAACATCATGAGATCTTGTATCAATATACGGTGTATAATGTGTGCTGTAGTCTAAAGGGCTCTGTGGTCATTCTTTCTAAAGATAGAACAAGTTGGAGAGGAGAAGAGCGGAAAAAGCATAGGTGATAAAGAGAAACACAAATAGGGTAAGACCTGCAAGTCTCTCTCTCTCTCTCTCTCTCTCGTTTCTGGAGCGGAATAAAGCAGGCAAGCGTTCATCATATTCCCTAGATTAGAGCACTTTAGGATATTCAGTCTGGGCGCCTTCAAGTGTGTGCGCATGCATGTCTGTGCATGTGTATTTCTATTCGTACTTGATTGAAACCAAGTAACCCACAATTCCACTAATCCACCAAGTACCTTCAGAACAGGACAATCCAAAAAGGGTTTTTAATAACAGCAAATACATGGCTAAAATAACACTGAGAAGAAACAGCCTTTACATCAAGCTGGAAATCGAAGAGGAAAATGGGAAAATGTTACTGTGCTCCACTGCTCTAGTTTCTGTAATTACAGGTTTCTAGCGGTAATTATCACAAAGCCCTTTAGACTAATGAAAGTGTTTCTGCATCATTAAAGGACTGAAGCGTATATATTGCTGTGAGTACACCCTTTGACCTGATATATGACTGGTGATGATGTCACAGGTGGAGTTCAGGCCCTGCACATGCATTTTTGATGTGGAGATTGGAGTTTAAGACAGGATGAAAATTGATTTTTTGTTTTACGTCTTCATTTAGAGGTTCAATTTTAAGATAAAGGCAGTCTTGCATGTCCCCTCCGGCTCTCTAAACACATTTGTCACATTCACAAACACACAGCAGGTGACAACATTTAATTGTTTAAAAAAAAAAAAAAAAGCAGTAGGGATAGAACAGAATGCAGGAATTGCGTGTTTTTTCTTTGATAAGCCATCTTAAAAATTCAAAGATTGGGGATCACGTGATGCTTGCAACTAGATAGACGCACTTTTTTCGCTTCCCCACTGGGTCGACGTAAAATAACTATTTGAAGTAACAATTTTGCCGTGTGATTCACCGCAACTGCTGTAATAAGTGTCAAAATGTCCCTGGACAACTTTTTTGCACCGCCCGCATCGAGTAAGAAGAGAGACGGGCGAAAGAAAACTGCTAGCAAGACTAATGCTAATAGCACTGCTAACGTAGCATCTGCTGCTGCTAAACAAATCGACACTGAATACGAAGAGGCTGAGCGTGATACGGAGCAGGCGGCTACAGAATGTGAAGCGGAGCCGGAGGACGTTATCCTCCAAAGAGATGATATATTAGTTGAGAGAGTGACCACCAACATCGCGGAGATGCTAGACACCAAACTTGCTGCTGTTGTTAAACCAGTTACGGAACTGTCTCAGAAGTTGGACGGCATTTTGGAAAGAGTGACGGATATAGAAAAGCGCGTATCTGATCTTGAGGACGTGTCAACGGTGACTGAGCCGAGACTGGAATCTTTGGAAAACGCTCTCAAAAAAGCACTGGAACGCCTTGATAATTATGAGAATCAAAGTCGTCGCCAAAATATTAAGATCACAGGGCTTAAGGCTGGCTTTGAGGGTGAAGATCCAGTTATGCTCTTTGAGAAATGGATTCCTGAAGTTTTGGATATGCAGCAGGACAGGGTCAAGATTGAGAGAGCCCATCGCACGGGACCCGCGCTTGGAGGGGGAGAGAAAAGCGGCTCTCGAGCGGTCCTAGTGAGATTGCACAATTACGCCGATAAACAGAAGATCCTTAATGCAGCGAGAAACAAAGGCAGGTTGACAGTGGACGGTCAGGAGGTGTCCTTCTACCAAGATTTTTCAGCTGAAGTGATCAAGAAGAGGCAAGAATCGGCAAACGCGCGGCGAAGGTTACGGGAAGCGGGCATCAGATACGCTTTTGTGTACCCGGCCGTAATACGGATCTTTCAGCAGGATGGGTCTACGAAAGCACTTTCCAACATGAAAGACGTCAACAACTACATTAAAGAATTGACTGAGAGATTAGACACAGGTAAATAACTCAGACTGTGTTCCGCTAACAGCAACGTTTGGCTATTAATAAGCTCCGATGACAAATGACAGAACCTAAAAAGCGTTGAAATGAGTGCTTTGACAAATAATATTGGGCCTCATTTTCTGTTATTTTAGGTTGTGGGTTAAGACACTCAAGTTGTCTATATGTACGTTTTAATCTGTTATCATACGGCTTGTTACACTGACCAACGACTCAGCTGGGAAGGTTTTTTGTTTTCTTTTTTCTTTGCAACGTTTTTCTGGCTCGCAAGGACCCCAGCTGGATACTCCTTGATAAGAGTATGACGAAGTTTGGTTTTGGTTTTTGTATATCCCACCTTTTAACAGGTTTGTGGATACTTAGGTTATTGTTCGTTACTCCAAGCTGTGTGTTTTGTTTTTGCTTGGGATTTTTTTTTATTTATTTTTTTTATGTTGTTTTCTTTATCAGCACAGACAGAGTTAAAGGTTGGGATGGGATGGGACTAAATATAGTACTAATTTCTACTTTTTTGAATACAGCATTAAGTACATAAAGTATATAATAGGTAGTAATGAGTATTAGAATTTGTACTTGGAATGTTAAGGGATCCAATAATCCAGTAAAAAGGAAAGCTATCCTAAACAGCCTAAAAAAGGATAAAATCCAAATAGCCTTTTTACAGGAAACACATCTCAGCGACAATGAACATAAGAAATATCTCCGGGAGTGGGTCGGTCAGGTTTATTACTCATCCTTCTCAACAAGTAGGAGGGGGGTAATAATACTGATACATAAAAACTTGCCGTTTGTTGTTACAGACACATATAACGATACAGAGGGGAGAATCGTTTTAACCAAAGGAATACTTTATGGGGAAATTATTTTGCTGGGTAGCATCTATAGTCCTAACGTAAATGATGATGATTTTTCTGCCTTGCTTTTTGACCGGCTGGTTGAGATGGACTCCTCAAACATTTTGATAGGAGGTGATTTTAATTGCTCTCTTTGTCCTTTTTTGGACAGGAGTCCAGCTAGGAGCAGTCAGTCTAAGAGAGCAAGATCGCTTAAAAACGCACTAGAGGAAATCGGCCTGTTAGATATTTGGAGGCATTTAAACCCTTCAACACAAGGCTTTACATTTCACTCCTTACCTCATTCATCAATGTCCCGCATTGACTATATATTTATTTCGAGGCATTTGGCTCATCTAGTGGAGAAATCAGATATAGGAGTTATTGCCATTTCTGATCATGCTCCTGTTAGTTTAGAGATGCAACCGCCCAGACCACTAAAGCGAACTATTTATTGGAAGTTAAACAGGCTATTACTTTTTGATGACAATTTTATTAAACTATTAGAAGAACAGACTGATTTGTATCTAAACGTCAATGACAAAAAGGACGCTGACCCTAGAATTGTATGGGATGCTTATAAAGCCTATATGAGAGGGGTTATAATCTCATATACAAGCTGTAAAAAGAAGGAACGAATAATAATACAAAATGACCTTGAAATCAAAATTAAAAGACTGGAAAAAGAATATTATGCATCAAAATCAGATGAAGTCCTTAAGGAATTAAAGACATCCAGGGACATGTTAAGTGACTTAGTGACAAAGAAAGCTGAGAAGGATATGTTATTTGCACAACAAAGACTATTTGAATTTGGCAATAAACCAAACAAATTCTTGGCAAGGCTGGCAAACAATGCTCCTCCTAAATTCTTTATTACGGCAGTTAGGGATGAGAATGGTCAGCGTCATATGGATAATAAGCACATTAATGAATGTTTTAGACAATTTTATGAGGAACTATACAGTTCTGAGACTGACTGTGACAAATTAAAAGATTGCCACTTTCTAAACAGCTTGAATATACCACGACTAACCGAAGACCAGGCTAACTTACTGGAAGGTCCCATTACATTATTAGAAATTGATACAGCCATTTCATCACTCCAATCGGGCAAATGCCCTGGAGCTGACGGATATCCCGTTGAGTTTTTTAAGGTTATGAAAGGCAAGATTAATAAATTATTACAGAGAGTATTTAATGCATCCTTTGAACACTCAAGTCTCCCGGGAACTATGTATATTGCCAATATTACAGTAATACCAAAAAAAGATAAGGACCCAGAACTGCCTTCTTCCTATCGGCCGATAAGCTTGTTAGGAGTAGACATGAAAATATTGTCAAAGGTGTTGGCCAATAGATTAGAGCGGGTTGTATCAGACATAGTAAGCACAGACCAGACTGGATTTATTAAGGGTCGTCTGTCCTCAAATAATACAAGATGCTTGATTAATATTATCAATCATCTTAATTACCATCAAATACCCGGCGCCATTGTTTCAATGGACGCCGAAAAAGCTTTCGACCGTGTCGAATGGGATTACATGTTCGAAGTGCTAAGAAGATTTGGTTTTAAACCCACTTTTATAGACTGGGTGAAGATCTTGTACAAGATGCCTGCAGCCTCTGTCTTGACAAATGGTCTTTTGTCCGTACCATTTAAACTTAGACGCGGTACTGCTCAGGGCAGTCCTTTATCACCTTTGCTGTTCTCCCTGGCTATAGAGCCGCTTGCGATAGCCGTCAGACAGAATATAAATATAGGAGGAATTTTAATAGGAACAAAACAGCACAAAATTTTATTATATGCCGATGATATTCTTTTAACTTTAACAGATCCCGATAAATCAATTCCAGCACTGGTTGATTGTATTAAAGAATTTGGACAAATATCAGGGTATAAGGTAAATTTTGAAAAGTCAGAAATAATGCCCTTAACAAACAGTGGTCAGGTCGAGCCTGCTTATGTTAAACCTTTCCGCTGGGCACCTAAAGGATTTAAGTATCTAGGAATAAAAATCACACCCAAAATTGGTCAGCTTTATGCGGAAAACATCAATCCTTTAATTAGTCACATAAAAGAAAAAGTTACAAGTTGGAAAAAGCTTCCTTTATCATTGCTTGGTAGGATTAACCTTACTAAAATGGTACTACTTCCAAAAATTTCTTATCCAGTGTCAATGCTTTTTGTGTTTTTGAATTCAAATGATCTTAAGGACATTAATAAATTGATATCAGACTTTATCTGGGCAGGCAGAAAACCTAAGCTTAAAATAGATACCTTACAACTTCCAAAACAACAGGGTGGGTGGGGCTTACCAAAGATTGAGAACTATGTACTGTCTATTCATGCTAGAATTATTTCAGTGTGGGCAGCTGAACATGATGAGACACCTTGGCTTGAGATTGAAAAAGTAATTAGTCAACCCTTCTGTCTTATAAACTTATTAGATAAACGTGTAAGAGAACTGCCTCCTGCTGTTAAAGACAATTACCTAATTAATAATGTTATCAAGACATGGAGTATTTTGAAGAAAATATTTGGGAAGTCCAAGGCTCTTAACTTTCTTGCAATTCTGGTAGATACCCCAGATTTATCAGAAGCTGGTCTCAATCTCAAGTCATGGCAAGAAGCTGGTATTAGGAGAATGTATGATTTGTGGGACAAAGGTAAATTCAAGACATTTGAAGATATAAGATCTCAATATAATATACCTGCCAACGATTTCTACAAGTATCTCCAGATCAGGCATTACGTAAAATCAAAGACTGGATCTCTGGAGCTACCAACGAACTGTTACTTGCTTGAAAAAACTCTACTGGACTGTTGGAAACGTGGCCGTTTTGTGTCTAGATTCTATTCTGAGTTACAGAATCTAACGGTAGACAAGCTGAAACACTTACGAACAACTTGGAATATGCTGCTTAAAGTGTCAATTGACTCTGGGTCGTGGGAGGAAATAGTAATACTGCCCTCTAGAATATCAATCTGTAATAGATACAAAGAAATGCAGTTCAATATTCTACATAATGTTTACATATCACCTTATATATACAGTAAGTACACTCCAGGTGTTTCTCCGAATTGTCCTAAATGTAACTTAGCTAAAGGCACTAGATATCACTGTCTTTGGGAGTGCAAGAACATCAAGGTATTTTGGCAGGCAGTATGCAGTGAAATCAGTTTGGTGATAGGACAGACAGCCCCACTCAGCCCACTCATGTGCCTACTGGGGCTTATACCTGACCATCTGAGAGCTCACAAAGAGACTGTTCAGTTTCTCCTGATGCTGGCTCGAAAGGCTATAATGAACAAATGGGTTGGTAGCGACGCCCCCTCTACTCAGATGTGGAAGTCTCTGATATCTGAAGTTGTAACTCTAGAAAGATTGAGGTATTGTCTCAATGGTAAATTGCACCTGTTTAAAAAATGGGAGAATATTTTAAAGTGTCTGAAGATTAAAAGGTCGTAAACACAAAATGGATATAATGTATGTACAACCATGACGAGATGCTGTATGTAAAATGGAAATTGCCCACATGCCCATAGATATGGTTATTTATATCGTTTTCTGTGCTGTGTTCTTGTTTTAGTATGTTTTGTTTGAAATAACTAAAATGTTTAATAAAAAGAATATAAAAAAAAAAAAAAAAAAAAATTCAAAGATTATGGCAGATGCTAAAAAACACACCAAAGGATCTGCTGTAACAATCTTTGTATGGCTAATACCATCAGCAAGGCATGCAAAAGATATCAAAATTTCAACAAAAAAAGGGGAAAAACACAAATCGACTAATCTATTATTAGTCAACAATTGTGACCCTAATATCAAATAGCCTATATCAATAGTGCACTCCAATACTGTTATCTTAGGCTTCAACCTACAGTAACCTTCCGAAGCAACACAGAATTACTTAACTGGATTATATACAAGCTAAAGAGCCAGACAGTCTGTCTGTTTGGAGAAGTTAAGTTAGTTCACTTTGCTGAATCCTCTGCTCTTGAATTAGGCTGTGCACAAAAGGTTATTTCCAGCAGGATTAGAGCCCTTTTACATAAGGATCACTGAGTGACCAACAGAAAAGACAAGATCTGAAGACATCCTGCTTTGAAGCACGCTGAGATCAATAAGTCTCGGTCTATAAGGACCATTTCAAATGGTTTGTTGTTCACATTTGCGAACAGAACAGCATCATAAACCTTCACACAAGATGAAGTTGATTTAACAGGTTGCCAACTCTTAGGCTTACAGTGAGGAAAATAACTAGTCAATCAGCATTAGTGTGTATACTCATCTCTCCCTCTCTATAATCAGGATCTGTGATTAGCGGGTGTGTAAATACAGTTATGTAAACAGTAGAATGTTAGATGCTAAGCAAATTAAGACAATGGCTGCATCCAAATTCACACTTGTACTAAGAACTAAAATTATATAGGCCTACTTCGCTGGATACTTTTGAGAATGGGTCATTCTACTACATTATAACACTTTTTATCGACTGAAAAGTCTAAAAATAACAGTAAGTAAACAGTTTCTACTCTTTAGGATGTACATGTGAATTGGGACACGGTGCATGATATGATTATCCAGGAAGTGCAATTTGATGTTATATGGTATCAAAATTAAGTTAAAAAAACTAATCGAAATTAACAAATCAAGTGTTTTTGCTACACTAAAATTATGTCAAAACATGACAAATCATGAAGACATAAGGTTTGGGCTTATTCATGATCTCCAAATACCTGCCGGTAATACACTCACCTAAAGGATTATTAGGAACACCATACTAATAATGTGTTTAACCCCCTTTTGCCTTCAGAACTGCCTTAATTCTACGTGGCATTGATTCAACAAGGTGCTGAAAGCATTCTTTAGAAATGTTGGCCCATATTGAAAGGATAGCATCTTGCAGTTGATGGAGATTTGTGGGATGCACATCCAGGGCACGAAGCTCCCGTTCCACCACATCCCAAAGATTCTCTATTGGGTTGAGATCAGGGGCCTCATTTATAAAACTTTGCTTAGGATTTGCGTCAGAAGTGGCGTACGGATGAAACATAGGACGTGCGTACGCAAAACAAACAAAATCAAATGAACATAACAGAAATGGAAATTAACACATATTTGCAAAAATAAAAGTGAAATATGTTCTGCAATAATAATTATTGCATGTTATCCAATTCATCCTCATAACACATCTGTAGCTTGTCAGATGCAATCAAATGGATGGTAATAAAATGCCATGCCATCACAATGCGTAATGACGTAATGCAACCTTTTGCCACTCAAGTGCCTTTTTTGGCATTAATGCCCACACTGTGCCCTCCAAACAACATTTTACTCCTCTTTTCCACCTCGTCAATGATAATTTCTACTTCACATTGAGTGAAATTACGTTTCTTGGTTTTCCTCTCTGTGTTTGCCATGATTTCGCAATCGATGAATATTAACTTGTGGGCGTTTCACGGACTATTTATGGGCAAATATGGGCGTGACATTAAGCCGCAAAAGCTGCGCTACATTTAGAATTGATTGTGATTTATTAAGGGAAAACTGCGTAGGATGTGCGTGCTCACGGTTTTATAAATCTGAATATTTCTGTGCGTACGCACGTCCTGTTTCATTCGTACGCCACTTCTGACGCAAATCCTAAGCAAAGTTTTATAAATGAGGCCCCTGGTGACTGTGGGGGCCATTTTAGTACAGTGAACTCATTGTCATGTTCAAGAAACCAATTTGAAATGATTCCAGCATTGTGACATGGTGCATTATCCTGTTGGAAGTAGCCATCAGAGGATGGGTACATGGTGGCCATAAAGGGATGGACAGTCAGAAACAATGCTCTGGGGCCTCATTTATAAAACTTTTATTTGTGCAAATATGTGTTAATTTGCATTTCTGTTGTTTTCTTCGTTTGATTTTGTTTGTTTTACACTGCAGATCGATCAAATGGGTGTTCATGTAGGCTGTTAATTGTAAGACTTGCTTTGTGAAGTCTTCATGTTATTTATGAGAGCCAGTATTGCCATTTCTTTTACACAACGGTCTACAGTTTCACACACTTTCACATGTTTCTTCCTTCTGCCGACGATGTCGCCATTTCTCATTTCACTCGTTTTTGTGCGTACGCCTAGGTCAGAGCTTGCGTGAAGGAATGCACATTTTCCCGTCAAGTTTGCTTTTTATAAATACCAATTATTGCGTAGAGAGCGGCGTACGCCTTCTTTTGTGCATTTATAAATGAGGCCCCAGGTAGGTCGTGGCATTTAAACGATGCCCAATTGGCACTTAGGGGCCTAAAATGTGCCAAGAAAACATCCCCTACACCATTACACCACCACCACCAGCCTGCACAGTGGTAACAAGGCATGATGGATCCATGTTCTCATTCTGTTTACGCCAAATTCTGACTCTACCATCTGAATGTCTCAACAGAAATCGAGACTCATCAGACCAACATTTTTCCAGTCTTCAACTGTCCAATTTTGATGAGCTCTTGCAAATTGTAGCCTCTTTTTCCTATTTGTAGTGGAGATGAGTGGTACCCGGTGGGGTCTTCTGCTGTTGTAGCCATCCGCCTCAAGGTTGTGCGTGTTGTGGCTTCACAAATGCTTTGCTGCATACCTCGGTTGTAACGAGTGGTTATTTCAGTCAAAGTTGCTCTTCTATCAGCTTGAATCAGTCGGCCCATTCTCCTCTGACCTCTAGCATCAACAAGGCATTTTCGTCCACAGGACTGCCGCATACTGGATGTTTTTCCCTTTTCACACCATTCTTTGTAAACCCTAGAAATGGTTGTGCGTGAAAATCCCAGTAACTGAGCAGATTGTGAAATACTCAGACCGGCCCATCTGGCACCAACAACCATGCCACGCTCAAAATAGCTTAAATCACCTTTCTTTCCCATTCTGACATTCAGTTTGGAGTTCAGGAGATTGTCTTGACCAGGACCACACCCCTAAATGCATTGAAGCAACTGCCATGTGATTGGTTGATTAGATAATCGCATTAATGAGAAATTGAACAGGTGTTCCTAATAATCCTTTGGGTGAGTGTATGTGGCATTATTATTCAGCTGAATGATTCATCTTCATTTACAGATTCTGAGAAATTCTGTTTTTACTTAAAGGGAGTGTATTGACCTCAAAACTGTCAACAACAACTGAGAATCTTTTGAGACAAATGCAGAGACCCAACTCCCTGTATTATTACTCTAAATACATTACAGGTTAAAAGTCAGAAGATTTTTTTGAATGTTTCTGAAAGAAGTCTCTTTTGCTCACCAATACTGCTTTTATTTGATCATAAATACAATAAAAACAGAATTCTTTTGAAATATTATTACAATTTAAAATAACTTTTATATTTTATTTATTCCTGTGATGACGAAGCTGAATTTTCAGCATCTTCACTCCAATTTTCAGTCACATGATCCTTCAGAAATCATTTTATATGCTGATTTGAAACATTTCTTAAAAAAATTAAATGTTCATCAGTTGTGCTGCTGAAGCATTCATTTTTTTTTTTTTTTTTTTTTTTTTTTTTTTTTTTAAATCACACTGACCTCAAACTTTTGAACGGTAGTGTAGAATAAGTCGCATATAGTGTGTGTTTTTTGGGGGTTTGTTTGGTGCAAATCTCTAACAGACATGCAAAGCAGCTTTTTACATTCTGACTGTAGGACATGCCTGAACCTGTTCTTTCCCCTACACATGCATGCAGAAACACACAACACACACACACACACACACTTTCACACAGGTGGAGGGGGGATGCTTGACAGCAGCAGGTGAGGAACTGAAGCATTCAAATAAGGTCTGAGAGTGAGGAAGGAAGGAGATAAGAGAACAACAAAAAGCAAATAAAGAGCCAATATAAAGAGCGGCTCAACATCCTGACACGGTTCATCACTGCGCGGCACACACACACACAAAAGGACTACTCCAAAGCTGAGGTCACGGGACTGCTGTGACCTTTACTGCCTTCTTAAAACATCAGAGTCACAACATACACACACACACTTCCTGCAGTTTCGCCTGTCACTGGCATTTCCTTCGGTCATGACTCACGGCTCGACAGTCTCCATTATGCAGCATCAACCCGATGATCCGAAACTGCAATTATGCCTCTCCTTCTCCTCCTAAGCCTGTCAGAATATCCCACATCCCCTCTTTTTTTCATTTATTTGCCTTTCCCTTCTTGTACGCATATACAAATTTTGCTGATTCATTCCAAAGTGAACGAACTGGTAGCAAACATGAGTTGTGGACAAACTATTGCTCAACCATGTCACAGTGTACAGGTGTACACACATGACTCCTAGTTTAAATCAGATTTATTTTGCAATTTCATGTGACATCACTTGTTAAAACATGTAGTTGTATAGTCCAACACACTGTGTGAGTGTTAATGAGAGGAAGGAGGAAAAACACTCAACGCCACCCTTGTGTTCCTGGCCAAAGCCACAGCTGTCCCTCCCTATACCTCCCTCCCTCCAACTCTTTCACAGACCGTCTGTTAGTCTCCATCAATGACTGTCTGTTTACTTCTCCCTTGATTTTTGCATCCTCTTTTTTTAACTTCATGTAACACTGCCATTAGTTCTTGATTTCAAAGAGACTCCAATAAAGCGATGATGTCTCAGTCATTAGTCAATCATTCCCTGAAAACACACTTGCTGAGCTTGAAAAATGATTTTCTTCCCTCATGTTTTACCCTCCTCCTAAGTCAGTTTTCTCCTCCCTTTTATTATCCGCAGCACTTTTCCTGAACGCCAAGCCACATCTGTAGCATTGTTACTAAAGCATTGCTGTCTGGTCTTTTTAAAATACTACACACTCATCCAGGGAAACCAACCACTTGCTGTGCAGAAAGTGAGATTATAATGCCTTGATTGCTTCTCTCGATGGCAGTATGCCACGCTGGCTCCTTCCACAGCAAAATTGGTTATCTGGCTTCTGACAATTTTAGTCGTTTTAAATGAAAAGGATTAAGACTCTCAAGGGACCACCACGTCACACACTATTGTTTACTAAAAAGCTAGGAAAGTTGGCAAAGCGGATTTAACATTGGTTGGGTTTGGATAACGTGACGAAGCAAGTGCATGTTTGTGTCTGGCTGTGTGGTTATAGATTGGGGGAGGGTACATACAAGAGACATGAGGAATATGCAAAACCACACATGCATCTCTTTTGTTAAATTCCCTTCTAAGACTTATGATCAGTCTCAACACTCATTTTTGACTTCATGTACATTAAGACTATGTAAAACAAGCCTTTACAACCAGTTGACCTGTTTAAATGAATCTTTAGTGCATATTTGTTTTTTTATTTATTTACACTCAAGAGCCACAAGGCAAACGAAACGTTTGGGGAAAAAGGTCATGGGAGTTGAGAAGAAAATTGCATAAAAAACCCGTCTTTTCAAGTAAGATCAGGTGCCAGGAGAATTGTTCCTCATTGTTATTGTGAAATTATATTTTATAAGTAGCTACGTCACATGTCAAACTAAAGGTCAGAGGACATCACATAACGTTAGAGTGGAGGATTGTATTCATTTGTCGAATTCTAAAAGTATGGTAATTCTGATCCAACTAGATTCTCTGTGGATATAGCCTATGTACATTATCCAACCATCATTTGACTTCTGTTTTATGAATACTGCTGAAAGTACTGATTTATGCATAGTATGTAGGCTTATACTTGAACTTGAACTTATAGTAGGGCAAAGTACGCATAAATTTGGACGCGGGGGACACGCTTTCGACACATACAGGTATAACGATGTAGCTTGCAGAACAGGTAACTGAATAATTTTTTACTGAACGGAAACAAATCCCTATAATGAATCTCACTAATCAGAATGAAGCGACAGCACCCCCGAGACGGTATATAACGTTAGTCAATCTCATCAACACCGACATTTTCCATCCTTGATACGCTTTAATGTATAAATTGCGCGCCTTATAAAATCTTTAACTAGGCTATTACTCGTTTCATCAGGTTAACCTTCTCACCGACATTGTCGAACGCGAAGTACACGTGACGTCAGCGCGCGTTACGGGATAACGCGCAGGTAGAGTCGAAATAGCCCACACGTAGTAACTAATGCGCTTACTTAATACTTACTTTTTTGCACATTCGCTCGTATTCGTAATGATGTACGGTAGCTGCGTAGGATAACTTGATCTACTACTGCCGTTACAAAGAGCATTTATCTATGAATAAGCTCTTGAACTGGTGACTTTATAATTTCTTTTTGTTTAGTAAATAAACTAATCCGATACAATCACAAAATATAAATAGTTTATCTTACTTTTATTTAGTAAAGCTTTCACAAAGAGTCTTACCTCACAGTCGTAGAGATCCGTTAGCTGGTCAATAATCCACTCTTCCAAATTAAGTCTCTTTCTCAGTTCTTTCCGGTCGTATTTCACTGTGACCCGTCCTTGCTTGCGGGCCGGGGTCTCGGCTTCTTCGGTTGAACCGGTGGGCGTCTGGAAGTAAACGCGAGCTGGTTGGCTCGATTCTGGACTTGTTACCGCCGCCATAGTCCGCAAATATGCTGTGAATAACCGGCTGGTTAAGAAGATCGGGTTTTCTTCCCCGTGTTTGTTGAGCAGTGTGATTTAAAAGGCCACTAATAAAGCTATTTATTCCTTCTCGCGGAACTCAATGACATTTGGCAACTGCTTGATAATATTTCTAAAGTCATATGAAGTAACTATATATTTGATTGCTTGTTTCGCTTGGTCTTGTACCAATCTATAAAGCCGCTAAATACTTACAGGACTGCAAACCGCGTGTCTCCTTTTGCTTTAGAAAGTAATGCCAAAAACGCTCAAATCACTTCAAACTCCAGCGTCTTCCTCGTGGCCTACTGTTTTCCTTTAAATAAAAATGGAAGCCGTTTGCAATGATTTAACCGTGCATTTAAAGAGAAACGGCAGCGTTCCTTTTCTCTTATTCGAAGTAATAAAAACGAAAACAAACAGTGCAGTGTCCCCCTTCTTTTTGTCCTTCCTTTCCCCCTCCTCTCTTTTCCTATCTGCTTCTCTCACCCGAGTGATGTGTGTGTGTGTGTGTGTGTGTGTGTGTGTGTGTGCGCGCGCGCGCGCGCGTGTGTATGTAACCCCCTCTGAGCCACGGCTGTCCTTTCTCTCCCTCCCTCTCTGACAGCCTCTCTCTTCCTGTCTCTATTGCTGACTATTAAGTCAGTGACTAATAAGTTAACCAACCCTCACTTCAGGCTAAATACAACCAGATAATCCTGTTATTTCAAGTGAGTTGCTATAATAAGTGAGGAATAAAAAAAAGTTTTCTTTAATAGTGGCATCTACATGTGACACTTTTGAACTCTGTTAAGACTTGTCTGTTTGATTGTGTGTCTATCAGTAACTTATATTTTATAGATCAGGAAATTAAAGTCTATTAAAGGGAATAACATTTTTTTTCCTTACTCACCAGGGGCCTCATGTACAAAGACTTGCATTGAATTCATACTAAAACATTGCGTACGGACAAAGCTGTAAATGTGCGTACGCACAAAAAAAAGCAGATGTATGAATCTCTGCGTACGAAGGATCCCACGCATATTCTCTTTGTACATCGCAATTAACGTAAAATTGAGCGCACATGCACGAGCACAACGCCCCACCCAGTCTCCTCCTCCAATTAAATTAATTTAAATATGGTAATTGGTCCAATTTTGGCATAAGAAACCTGCAAGAACATGGCTAAAGCAAGCAAGAAACGAAATTTCACTGAAAATGTCTTCTATGTGAATATATAGTAAAGTGTAATTTATTCCTGTGATCAAAGCTGAATTTTCAGCATCATTTCTCCAGTCTTCAGTGTCACATGATCCTTCAGAAATCATTCTAATGTGATGATTTGATGATCAAGAAACATTTTTGAGTATTATCAGTGTTGAAAACCGGTGTGCTTCTGCTTCATATTTTCGTGGAAACCGTGATATAGTATTTTCAGGATTCTTTAATGAATAAAAATTGAATTCAAACAAATATAGAAATCTTATAATCTTTTGTAACATTATAAATGCATTTACTCTCACTTTTAAACAAATTCAATGTGTCCTTGCTGAATACAAATATTACTTTATTTATTTATCTTTACTGACCGAATAATGAAGTTTATTTTTTATTCCTAGTTAAGCCAAAGCTGCCATTGCTAGACGGGTTGTATCAATTTGGACATGCTTTATATAGCCTATGTTCTTACTTAATTGCATAATATAATATTTTAATAAAACTCGTGTGACAATATGTCAAATAATTTATAAATTACAAATTATAAGCAATATCTGACAGCTGGTGGTGCGATAGAACAATTCGTAGTGTAATGTTTGCCACTTCACTTTATTGGCGCCTCTATGAGTCGCCAACGAACAAAAATCACGACAAATATACGTACGCCAGACATGAAGTTTACTTGGAGGAACGCACATTCTTACGCTAATTTCACTGTTAGTACATCTGGCCGTGAACGTGAAAGCTGACGTACGCCGTGTTTTTGTGCGTACGCAGTGTTGATACATGAGGCCCCAGGGGCCTCATGTATAAACGTTGCGTACGCACAAAATGGGCATAGAAATATGCGTACGCATTTTTCCACTCACATATCGGGATTTATAAAAAAAAAAACTTGGCAAAAATAAGTGCGCACCGGATGTGATGCTTCTGAACACTTTTCCGCTGGCATGCTGTCTATGTTTTAATGTGTTAACTATGTAGAAAATTGCTTATCATGATGGCAGATTGTCTGAGAAAATGGTTTCGTGCAAATAGTGCACAACAAGGTCTATCTGTTTCCATTAAAAATATAAATCAATTAAAATACTATTTGGCCAGTGGAAAAGATTGAGAAAAACTTTCTCTGAAATGCAATTTGCACTATTTTATTTTATTTATTTAAAAAACAAGGGAAGGATGGGCTACTAAATGATTTTTATTAATGTAATATGACGGAACATCCGTATTTCATATTTTCCTAATGTCTTGTACCGTTAAACATGTTATCATGTGGATGAATAATCATATGCAAATGATATGCAGATGAGGATATGCATAGTAAAACTAGGCGTTATAATCTCCATATATGGTTATTTCGGGGTGGAGACGCATGTGCGCACAATCTTCCGCTGACTCGGATTTAAAAAAAGTGAATTCTGCGCAGGTTCTGGCGTACGCACGGTTTTATAAGTCTGAATATTTTTTTGCGTACGACATTTTTGGCTTTCAGGCGCACGTACACTTTTAGTAAGGATTCTACGCACAGTTTTATACATGAGGCCCCAGGCCTGTAACAGCAGGATCTAGCTAGCCAAACCAGAACTTTGTATTTGTGTTAAAGTCACCCTGAAATCAAAACTTACAAATCTTTTTTTTTTTTTTTTTTTTGGTTGTTGGAATATTGCAGTATTTATTCCAAGTGATTTATTATTATTCATCATTATTTTTTAAAATCCATGTGCCGTCATAATATTTAATTAAAATAACTTCCCCTCCCTCTTGCAGAGCCATTTCTTCTCTTCTCTGATGACTTGTTTACTGGCGGGAGGACGGGACAACCTGTCACTCACACGATATCCCAGCAATAGCAAACCACAATCAATATAGTGCAACAGTGCCCGTCCACTTTTTTTGAGGGGGCGTTGGTTCCGGAAGCATTTTTTTACATAGAGCTTTTAAAAAACAAAATCTTGAAAGTGTTATAAGCCATTAACCAAGCCAACCAGCAATGAGGTGAATCATAACATTACAAACTTTAATTTGAAACAAAAAAGTATTTGAAAATTAGACAAAAATACAAGACTGTGTACTTAACGGCTTTAGTGAGGGGAAAAAAATACAATCCCATGAAGCATTGCAAACAGCATAATCAAATAAAAAATGATGAAGAAATATAAAACTACACATTTTGAGAGTTACTCAATTACGTAATTTGCTGTGCTTCATGTGAGTGGGCGGGGCTAAGAGATCTTTTGGGTTTGCTTGTTTTCGACTCTCTGTTTGGTGGAATTTTATGTACAGCATCATGGATAATAGTTTTTCACCACAAATTCAGCTGTTAAACAATTATTTTAAACTACGTTGAAATAATGTAAGCTGACATCTTCAGAAGCAAATACTATAAATTAAACTCATATAGCTCACAGTAAAGGTTTATAAGTTATCGTTAAAAATCAATTTCCCTATGGAGAAAATGAATGGGGTTTTTAATTCTGGAATCCGACTGTTGCACTCAATTCCCGATGGACAAAATCAAGTCCCAGCCAAGCTGTTTCACTTATACACTATATTGTTAAAAGTGTTGGGACACCCCTCCAAATCATTGAATTCAGGTGTTCCAATCACTTTCATGGCCACAGTTGTATAAAATCAAGCACCAGGCATGCAGACTGCTTCTACAAACATTTGTGAAAGAATGGGTTGCTCATCCATTTCAGGAGCTCAGTGAATTCAAGCGTGGTACCGTGATTACCACCTGTGCAATAAGTCCATTCGTGAAATTTCCTCACAACAAAATATTCCATGGTCAACTGTTAGTGGTATTATAACAAAGTGGAAGCAATTGGGAACAACAGCAGCTCAGCCACAAAGTGGTAGCACGTAAAATCACAGAGCGGGGTCAGCGCATGCTGAGGTGTGCAATGTGCAGAAGTCACCAACTTTCTGCAGAGTCAATAGCTAAAGACCTCCAAATTCGTGTGGCCTTCAGATTAGCTTAAGAACAGTCCGTAGAGAGCTTCATGGAATGGGTTTCCATGGCCGAGCAGCTGCATCCAAGCCTTACATCACAAGTGTAATGCAAATGCAGTAAAGCACGCCGCCACTGGATTCTAGAGCAGAGACGTATTCTCTGGAGTGACAAATCACGCACATTCTCTGCCTGGCAAGTCTGGGTTTGGCGGTTGCCAGGAGAACTGTACTTGCCTGACTGCATTGTGCCAAGTGTAAAGTTTGGAGGAGGGGGTATTATAGTGTGGGGTTGTTTTTCAGGGGTTGGGCTTGGCCCCTTAGTTCCAGTGAAAGGAACTCTTAATGCTTCAACATATCAAGTCATTTTGGACAATTTCATGCTCCCAACTTTGTAGTAACACTTTGGGGATGGCCCCTTCCTGTTCCAACATGACTGCGCACCAGTGCACAAAGCAAGGTCCATAAAGACATGGATGAGTGGGTTTGATGTGGAGGAACTTGACTGGCCTGCACAGAGTCCTGACCTCAACCCGATAGAACACCTTTGGGATGAATTCGAGTGGAGAAGGCCAGGCCTCGTCCAACATCAGTGCCTGACCTCACAAATGCGCTTCTAGAAGAATGGTCAAAAATGTCCATAAATACACTCCTAAACCTTGTGGAAAGCCTTTCCAGAAGAGTTGAAGATAGCTTGCAAAAGGTGGGCCAACTCCATATTAAACTCTATGGATTAAGAATGGGATGTCATTAAAGTTCATGTGCATGTAAAGGCAGACGTCACAAAACTTTTGGCAATATAGTGTATGTCACAATAGGAAAGAAAAGACCATCGTCCGTTTCATGCCAACTTTAAAGGTAGCCTACACACAAACAATTTGCTAGCTACATCAGAACTTCAGAACATTTTTTTTATACAACTGATTAATGATAAAAAAAACATTAACAGCCAATCAGAATCCAAATGACATTCAAGGCAGCATTCAAAACATAATTGCAAAACATGCTCATAAATAATAAACAGAACTTTATCGCCTGTTGGTGTGGATGCTAGTTATCTTTATAGCCCTCCTATTATCTTTGGGGTCAATTTGACCCCATTCAATGTTTAACGTCTGTAGATTAATACATGATTTTTTTTTTTTTTTTTGCTTCAGATTTAATGACTTTTCCTAATTTAATGGGGACAACACTGTAAACATAAAATGAACCTGCTAATATTTTTTCAATGTCCTGTACACATTTTGTAGCATCGGTGTTCCTTGGGGTCAATTTGACCCCAGGCTCTTTTGGCTGTATAATAAAACAGAAGAAATATAAAAATTTCACACACATTTGTTTTGGTTGTTTTATTGAGGTCACTATAACATGTTATAATTTGAATTTATAATGTTCATTATAATTTTACATATTCAAGGTTTTTGATACACCGTCAGGTGCACCTGGACATATCGTCAGTGATGTAACCTAGGATTACGGGGGGTTTCGGGTCTTTCAACAATCAGACCCCCTCCCCTAGGCGACCCAGCCGGGGTGATCAAGTCCCAGCTTATGTCCAGGTAGCGCTACTACCCTACACGCCATGCCTCTCCTCTCCTGATCCACAGCCACCTTGATGCTACTTCTGCAGCATCAGTGGCCAACTTGATGGCCCTTCGCTGACTCGCCCCTGTGATGCCAAGCATTTTGTAGGCCCTGCAAAGGGAATGGCCCACAAACCCTCGACATCCCACTTCGACAGGTTGGCATATTGCCCGCCACCCATTGCTCCGGCAACCCTCCACAAGCTGGGAGTACTTTGCCCTCTTTCTTTCGTTGGCCTCCTCCATACGGTCCTCCCAAGGCACTGTTAACTCTAAGAGGATTACCTGCTTGGAGGCCTCTGAGGTGAGCACAATGTCAGGCCTTAATGTTGTTATGGCAACTGCTTCAGGAAACTTCAGCTGCTTGCCCAGATCAACTGCCAGCTCCCAGTCGCGCGCCGTTGCCAACAGGCCAGAGGAGGTGCCCCGGGCAGCTGGTGTTGACTTCTCCCCAGCTCTGACAAAGGCTGTGGTCTTCACTGGGCGAAGGCTCTTGCTGTGGCTAATTCCACTGCAGATAGAATCCGCTACGGCTTTTAGGACCTGGTCATGCCGCCAGCGGTAACGCCCTTCACCCAGGGCTTTTGGACAGCAGCTCAGGATGTGTTCCAACGTGGTTGGATGGACTTGGCAACACATCAATATTATATTAAAAAAACTTCCCTCTGTTTTAGGGCACTAACCTAACATAACCATATCTGTAGTATTCCGAGAACCACTAGTAGTTCACATGAAATGTGATATAATTCTCATCAGAACTACTAATTCTTTCCTGTGCCATGGGGAGTGGAAAACATCATTTTTGCGAGAACTTTGATGTTTCCCGTGCCATGGGGGAGGGGAAAACGTCATTTTTGCGAGATTGACCCCAAACATAACTCGTGTTACTATCCTTGATAAAATAAATAGTTTTTCTTTCCAAATGTTATAGATTACAAAAATCTATACTTAGAAATATTATAAAACAAATAAAACACCAAATAAATTTATAATTTTCCAATTTTAGGTCAATCAGTAAGATTTTATGGTGATTTGTAAATTTGTCCATAGTCGTGCAATGGGTATTCTGGATGTATAAGGGGTTAGGTGAGGTGAGGTGGGGTGGGGAGGGGGGTGGGGGGTGGTGGGTGGATGTCAACTTAAAAGTTTACTTAAGTAGTCAACAAAGACATAAATTACCTGAGACAAACCTTTGTAAAAAAAAAATCATATTGTGGAGGTTTAAATTACTGGGGTCAAATTGACCCCACTGGGTAAAAAATGTTATCAAATTTGAGGGTAACAGGAGGGATAGTCATCACTATTGGTATGACCGGGCCTTAAGAAAATCTTCTAGAAAAACCTGTTTATTTCTATTTGGAGTGGGTCGCCCCCTCATGGGTGCTGCCATATTAACTTCACATGACCAGCCATGTTGTCAAGTTATTGACTGAGTTACTAATAATGAACCGCCAACAACGTGCGACGATTGATTCTATACGTTCACACTGCAGGCTGAAACGACCCAATTCCGACATTTTTGCCCCTATGCGACCTGTATCTGATCTTTTTATGACAATCTGAACGACACAGATCCGATCTTTTTAAATGCGACCCAGGCCACTTTGGTATGTGGTCCAAATCCAATATGTATCCGATCTTTTGAAATGAGACTTCAATCTGAACGGCCAGGTCGCATGTATCCGACCCGCACGTCATTGATATGCGACAAACGTCATAATTCTGCGTTGAAGTAGGCAGGAATGAGAAGATAAACAATTAAGATTGTAAATGTGCTGGCTCTGTTGGGAAAATAACCTCAATATCACTAAACGAGCTCCACTGTTGACATCCATGTTTAGCTACTTCCACAAACAACAAGTGACGTCGTTGACCGTTGAGTACTCTTCTGCGCATGCGGGTCATTTCTGGGTCATGTCACGTTCACACAGGAGATCACAAAAGGTCGCATTTAATTGGAAATGTATACGGCCTTGCAAAAAAATCGAATTTTTTCAAAAAATCGGAATTGAGCATTAAGCCCCTGCAGTGTGAACGAGGCGAATGTCTATTATTTAATGTGTGGTATGACATGGAGAAAAACAAAAAAATAGGAACAAAAGATAAACCGCTTCACCGTGAAGAAGCAGCATTTAGTAAACAAATTCATGCATCCATTCCATCACACTGGTACATTTGGGACAAATAAGAGTAAGTTATTTGTTACACAAAAATAGCATACAACCGTTCACACCAATAACGATAACTATAAAGATATTTTTTTCTGTTTATTCTAAGCGCGCACTCCTATTTTGTCGTCTGCCGCTTTAAATGATTGAGCTCTTTTTAAATTATTATGAATTCTGATTGGCTGTCAATGCTTTTATCATTCATCAGCTGGGGAAAAATCGTTCTGAATTAGTTATTCTTTTATATTTAGAACAATATTTAGAACTATATCTAGTTATCAAATCTATCATCCTTGGTGTGAACAGGCTTTTACTATCATTTAGCCTATACTACGCGCTAACCTAGCGTTGCTTGAATCTGAATGGTTGACAAACTGTGTGTGCAATTATTTTCAGGGAAACGCACGGATAAAGTAGTTCCAGGCAGGTCTTGACCGCATTACAGTTCCATATAATTTTGCCAAATGATTTCAGTTTTTTTTTAAAGGTCCTTACAGCATACAGCAAAAGAACCAAAACCCACATTGACACTGACTAATTATGATAAAAACGACAAATTATTTCCATGTTTTTTTTGCCACAAAATGACATTTTATTATGTATACAATAGTAAAGTATACAATACGGACACGCACAGAAACGTTTTATCAGTGCTTCTCCAACAATTGTATCAGTAAAAAAGTTTAGCAACTTAAAAACTACATGACATTTCTGACTAGCGAGGTAATAACGGTGCTGTTCTTGAAGCAGATAAACTTACAGTTTTGCTATTAGTAGAGCTGTCGAACACTGTTGAGAGACGCACAAACTCAGGTAATTCAAACACAATTAATCTCTCTCTCTCTGTAATAACTGCATTAGTCTCAATGGCTCAAGCCTCTGTTACTAGCTTTACATTTAAATTTTGGAACGAAAGCTTGGGATAAGATGCATAAGAACTTTTTCCTAAATTCAAAAGCGTTTCAAAGACAAAAAAGACAAATGTCTTGAAATATAACATCTGAACAATGTTTTGATGTGTGGTAAACATATAGTATAAACGGAATAATTGACTCCGGTCCATTGAATTATTAGAAAATAATGCATACCCGAGGTGTAACGGCCACTCCGTTTTGCGTCGTGGCTGTATTACCACCTCAGGTGTGCATTATTTTCTAATAATTCAACACCCAGTCGTAAAATATAAAAAAAATATTCCTTATAGCTGACAAAAAGAAAGTGCCAGTAGACATTTTAGATTCAGCCGAAACTTGCTGAGTTTAAAAATGATTTTTTTTTTTTTTAAATAGTGGAAAGAGGAAGTGGAATGTTGTTAGAATGCTGTAGGCTGATTTCAGAGGTCACAGCACATTCCTACCTCTAACTGTTATGTTTTACAAGTGGCATGAAGACAATGAATTATTCAAAATGCTGTGTCTGGATCTTACAGTCCAGTAAACCCACTGCATGCTGTGACACAGTTTTTCTCATATATGCATCTGTACACTCAGACATATACAGATCAGGGCCGTGCACAGACCTTTTGAGGGGCATGTGCTGAAACGTACTAGGTTACTAACGTAACCTCAGTTCTCTCTAGAAGAGGGAACGAGTACTGCGTAATATCTTACGCTTGGGGAAAACCTCTTTTCCTCGAGATATTGAAGCCAAAAAATTTTCCTTAATTTTGAATTATTGCAAAACGCGCTGCAGCAGCATACAGACATAGCCAGGCGGCTCAGCGTGCCTATTGGCTATCCTGCGGCAACTGCAGCAACCTATCGAGAGCGGCCCTTTGGTGACGGTCCAATGGGGGCACTTCGCGCCCATTGTGTCACGCTCGTGCCCAAATGGGCGTGGTCTAGCCCTATAATGATAGCTCGATGGGCTGATTTCACTGGTTTTTCATCACCGAAGCGAACCAGCGCGTAGCAGGCACGGCAAGATACGCAGTACTCGTTCCCTCTTCTAGAGAGAACTGAGGTTACGTTAGTAACCGAGTACGTTCTCTTACGAGAGGTTCTCTCGTACTGCGTAATATCTTACGCTAGGGGAACACTATGCAAAACGCCGTGCAAGCGGGGATCCAACACCAAGGTCCCAAGGGCAGGTGCCCTGGGCTCATATAGTGCATAATCACCATGAACTCAGAGAGTCCGAGAAGAGAGGCTAGAGGCATCATTCTAAATAATTTAGCCATAAGAAGGGCTATTTATTATAATAGTGCTACACACAGTTAGGGTGAAGAGAACTTCAGCCTGTACTGAGTGATAGTATGGGCATTATTTTTCCTCGGGAAAAAACTCACAGCCCGTTGAGCAGTGCTCAAGCGAGTGCAGTACTCTGCGCCGAACGACGGGGCAGGTGGTGCTTGACTTTAAACCGACAGCAATTTAGCTTGTAAGGCGGGAACTTCTAGGTTATAAAACCTTATAAATGTAGACGGGGAGGCCCAGCCTGCCGCCATACAGATATCTTGTAAAGAGATCCCACTAGACCACGCCCACGATGAGGCCATGCCTCTGGTGGAATGTGCTCTAACACCCAAGGGGCGCTCCAGTCCCTTTGTAGTGTATGCCATTGCTATGGTATCAACTATCCATCTGGATAGGGTCTGTTTCGAGGCGGCTAGGCCCTTAGTGCAGCCGCCGAATGAAACGAAAAGCTGCACAGTCTGTCTGAAAACAGATGAGCGAGATACGTAGGCCTTTAATGCCCTAACTGGGCAAAGGAGGCCTGTGCTCTCCTCCTCATTATGAACCGGTAGGGCAGACAGGGAGATAACCTGGGCCCTAAACGGCGTGTTGAGGGATTTAGGTACGTATCCGTGTCTTGGTTTGAGTATGACTTTTGAGTCGTTAGGCCCAAATTCCAGGCACGTTGCGCTTATTGATAGCGCTTGTAGATCCCCTATGCGTTTTACTGACGCAAGAGCCAAGAGAAACACCGTCTTGAAAGACAAGTGTTTTATATCCGATGTCCGAATCGGCTCGAATGGGGCTCCTTTCAGGGCTTCTAGCACCATGGAAAGGTCCCACATGTGGATAGATGGGGTTCTGGGAGGATTCATCCTCTTAGCTCCTCTTAGGAAACTAATGACCAGATCATCTTTCCACAGTGACAGGCCAGACACAGGTTTCGTACACACTGCTATGGCCGCCACGTAGACTTTGAGCGTGGATGGGGACCTGCCCTTATCCAGTAGCTCTTGAAGGAAGGAAAATACTTCCGTTACCCCGCTGCTTGTAGGTGGAAAACCTCGGGTTTTGCACCAGTTAACAAACACTGACCACTTGGAGGCATAGAGGCGTCTGGTAGACGGTGCTCTGGCCTGCGTGATGGTGTTTAGCACTCCCTCGGGGAGGTTTACGGGTACCCGTTGATGGCCCATGCGTGCAGGGCCCACCGTTCCGGATGAGGATGCCAAATTGAGCCCCCGGCCTGAGAGAGGTCTTTCCTCATCGGTATTGGCCATGGGGCAGTGCTCTCCAGCTGCATCAGGACTGGAAACCACACTTGGTTTGTCAAGAGCGGGGCCACAAGAAGCACTGAGCATCCATTTTCCCTTATTCGTTCCAATACCTGAGGCAGGAGCGAGACGGGAGGAAAAGCATAGAGGGGGGCAGCGGGGCCAGACGTGGGCCAGTACATCCCTGCTCTTGGAGAAAAACTTTGGACAGTGAGCGTTCTCTTGGGACGCAAACAGGTCTACCTGCGCTCTGCCGAATGTCTCCCACAGCAGGAGGATCGTCTGCGGGTGCAGAGACCATTCTCCTGCTGGAACATTGTTCCTGGACAGTCTGTCTGGTCCCAAATTCAGGTGACCAGGCACATGTGCTGCTCTCAGAGAGCGCAGATTGTGCTGAGCCCAGACCAGGAGGCGTTCCGTCAGCCTGTAAAGGTTTCAGGATCTGACGCCGCCCTGGTGATTTATGTAGGCTACCACTGACATGTTGTCCGAGGAGACCAAGACGTGGTGACCTCTTATTCGGAGACAGAAGCGCCTCAGCGCATAATCGACTGCCATCATTTCTAGACAGTTGATGTGTAGGACCTTCTCTCGTTCTGACCATAGGCCGAAGAACAGTCTGCCTTCGTGCAGTGCTCCCCATCCCGAGGTGGAAGCGTCTGTGGACACCACCTTCACACTCAAGGAAGTTCCCAAGGTTTACACCTGACTGGTAACAGTCGGTCGCCTTCCAAGGTTTCAGAGCTGCGACGCATTTCTGATTGACCCTGAGGCGAAACAGACTGGAGGCCCAAGCTCGAGACGGCACTCGTGCTTTCAGCCACCACTGCAGTGGGCGCATGCGAAGCAGACCCAGCTGGAGTACTGATGGTGATGAGGCCATGAGGCCCAGCATTTTCTGAAATCTCTTGGGCGGGACTATAGTGCCGCAGCGAAAGGATTTTGTGAAGCGCTGAATGTTCAGTATGCGCTCTGGCGATAATCACGCTGTCCTTGACAGCGGGTTCAGCTCTGTGCCCAGAAAGGTTATTTCCTGGCTGGGTAACAGCGAGCTCTTCGCCAAATTGACTGTGAGACCAAGATTCTCAAGGTGTTCGAGTAATATGGTCCTGTGTTCTATGACCTCTGAATGAGATCGAGCTAGAATCAGCCAATCGTCCAAATAGTTCAAAACTTGCATGCCCTGAAGTTTCAGAGGCGCGAGAGCTGCGTCTATGCACATCGTAAATATACGGGGTGCCAGGGGCAGGCCGAGCGGTAGGACTGTGTATTGATATGCCTGGCCCTCGAAGGCGAATCTCAAAAATCGCCTGTGACGTGACGCTACTTGTATCTGGAAATAAGCGTCCTTCAGATCTATCGACATAAACCAGTCCCCTTGGCAAATCTGCGCGAGGATTTTGCTGGTTGTGAGCATTCTGAACTGGCGTTTCATAAGCGCTCTGTTCAGTTGTCTTAGATCTAAAATGGGTCTGAGACCCCCGTCTTTCTTTGGTGCCAGGAAATATCTGCTGTACAGACCCCCTTCGCTCTGAGCTTGAGATACGGGCTCTATCGCCCCTTTGCTCAATAGTGTCACTATTTCGGCTCGAAGTAGATGTGCTACTTCTGTTTTCACCGTGAATTCGAGGCACGCCGTGTAATGGCGGGGGCGTCGAGCGAACTGTAGCGAATCGCCTCTTTTTACAGTGTTCAGCACCCATTCTGATATCCCAGGAAGCTGTGCCCACGCATTCGCGTGAATAGCTAGAGGTAGAATGAGATCTGGGCTCTGGCCGTGACAGTGACGGCAAGGGAGCTCCGGCGTGCTGTAACGCAGACACTGTGTTTAGTGTGTGAGGCGGGGGGCGGTCCGAAAGCGGCGGGCAGCCTGGCCGCACTCAAATCCCTTATAGCAGTTTGCTGAAGGAGAGAGAGCGGGGCGAGCCCCGTGGGGCTTAACATGTCTGTGAGTGAATGCGGGCGCGGGACAGCGGGCACATTTCCTGCACTGGAAACACCGTCGGCCTGAGCTGACTGAATGTTTGTTGGTTTCGTTTTTACAGAAACCGTGGGACATGTCGTGTGTAGTGTTTGTGGGCACTGAGACGTGGGCACGTTCACTACATTTAGTGCACAATCGACATGAGGCGATTTTGTTTGTGCGAGCCCTGCATTTTTGCGGGCTGTGTTTGTGTGTAGAAATGAGCACTGGGTTGTGGGCATTTTTATTACACTCATAACACCATCGGCTGTGGCCGGAATACCAGAAAATACACTGCTTATGTGATTTATCTGGGTCACCATGGAAACGGCATTTGTGTGCAGGCAAGCGGGCCGTGGTACCGGCTTGCTTACTGCAAAATACACTGGAACAGTCGCATTTTCTGGAACTGAACGAGCAAAAAGTTTCGGTGGAAGTCTGGCCGTGGCGAGACTGAAACCCCGTCGGTTTCCTAGGAGGCTAGGAAGACTTGTGTTGGTTTCGTTTTACAGACACCGTGGTACATGCAGTGTGTAGTGTTTGTGGGCACTGGGTTGTGGGGCACATTCACTACATTTAATGCACAATTGACATGCGTCGATTTCATTTGTGCGAGCCCTGTACTGTGGCGGGCTGTGTTTGTGTGTAGAAATGAACACTGGGCTGTGGGCATTTTATTACACTCATAACACCATCGGCTGTGGCCGGAATACCAGAAAATACAATGCTTGTATGATTTTTCTGGGTCGCCGTGGAAACGACATTTGTGAGCAGGCAAGCGGGCCGTGGTACCGGCTTGTTTACTGCTAAATACACTGGAACAGTCGCATTTTCTGGAACTGAACGAGCGAAAAGTTTCGGTGGAAGTCTGGCCGCGGCGAGACGAAATTTTTATCTGCTGCGAGAGCCGGGATCGAACACGGGTCTCTCGCGCGTAGGCTATGTGTTCCGCCACTGAGCCACAGAGGGAAACAACATTAGCTTGTTATACAACAGGCTCATTGCTGCAATATTGACATTTTCAGCCGCTCAAACTAAGAGGAGCTGAGAAATGTTTGAGAAATGGAGTCCGGCCTCGGCGGGACTAAAACACACCCTTTCCTCATTTTGCCGGTGACGCACGCCCACGGGGGGCGGGGTAGCTTTCTTATAACGTAAAGAAAGCTAGCCGCGCGGTCTTGATGCTGGCCCAGCTTTCTTATAACGTAAAGAAAGCTAGCCGCGTGGTCTTGATGCTGGCCCGTTTCCCTGACGACTCGCGGACAGAAGGGGGAGAGGTCCACAGACCTCGCACAATCCTCACTGTCCGACGCCAGGATAGAGCAGCTGGCCTTCTCTACAGATGCAGCTATCTCGTCGTCATTTATGGCGGAAGCGGCGGCCGTTATCCGTCAGTGAGCGACTCGAGTGAAGCTGGCGGGCGAACCGGCGAGCTTTCACGGGCTGGAGAAGGCTCGGGGACCCGATGAGTACGGCGCGGCACTGTAGCGATGGAAGTGCAGTCTCGGAGAAGAATGCCAGGCGAGTCCTCAGAGTCACCATAGGCAATAGCTCGAAATGAGGGCAGCCGTCGTCGGCGAGCGCGAGAGCTGCATGATCCTCTCCCAGATAGGACACGCATATAACATGGCGGTCCCCGTCGCTGAGTGGGGCTCGGCACGAGCCACAGGAGGATGGCATCTTTAAAAAGACGCGGCTCTTTTAGATGATAGACGTGTGAGTCGCGGGGCGAACACACACACACACACACACAGACAGAGAGCAGAGTAAAGGATATATAGTACGCCGGATAGCGTAGCAAGAACGGCGGCTGACGGCGGCGAGTTGAAGGCCAGCGACTTCAGTGCAGAGGCTCGTCCCGCAGAAAGCTGTCTCGACGGCGCGGCTTCTTCACTCAGGATCCAGCGATGCAGAGCTTCTCTGAAGAGATGAAAAATCAGTGAAATCAGCCCATCGAGCTATCCTTATAGGGCTAGACCACGCTTTGGGCGCGAGCGTGACACAATGGGCGCGAAGTGCCCCCATTGGACCGCCACCAAAGGGCCGCTCTCGATAGGCTGCTGCAGTTGCCGCAGGATAGCCAATAGGCACGCTGAGCCGCCTGCCTATGTCTGTATCCTGCTGCAACGCGTTTTGCAATAATTCAAAATTAAGGATAATTTTTTGGCTTCAATATCTCGAGGAAAAGAGGTTTTCCCCAAGCATAAGATATTACGCAGTACGAGAGAACCTCTCGTAAGAGAACTGAAAAAGGGCACCCCCCTCCCTTTTTTTAGTAAGCCTACATAAAAGGAGGAAATGGTCACATCTTCATGACAAATTCAATAAATAAAAATAATAGTCTCAAAAGCTTTAGATTTATTCACTATTAATAACAACCATAATAATAATAATATAGATATACAGGGTTTCAGGGCTTCTTTAAACCTAATTTCAACAGCAACCTTCTGTGAGCCATGCTTGAAGGTGTTTATGACTTCACTGTGATCCACTGGGATGTCCCTCTTTATGGCTATGAGGAGAAGGTCTGAGAGTCTCTCCTCTGAGCAAAGGCTTTGGAGTTGGTTCTTAATTAACCTCATTTTGGAAAAGGATCTCTCCACAGTTGCAGTTGATGGCAAAAACCTGATACTGTGGAGGACCAATGTTGGTCTCTTGAAGGTCTCTTATTCACTACACTTCCCATAAAATAAGCCAGCAATGAAAACAATTATAAAATGGTGTGAAAAGTACGGTTGCAGTGAAAAGCTTTTCTGAAGGATCACGTGACACTGAAGAGTACTGACCTGGAGTAAAGATGCTGAAAATTCAGCTTTGACCACAGAAATAAATTACATTTTAAAATATATTCAAATAGAAAACAGTTATTTTAAATAGTAAAAATATTTCACAATATTACTGTTTTTGCTTATTTTGGATCAAATAAATTAAGCCTTGGAATGAATTAAATCATGCATTACATTCTGCATGATAAAAATATAAAGATTTCACAGTGATCTTCTGTAATGTTTTTTTTTAGTTACAACATTACTGTAGTAAAACCATGTTTTACTACATTTATACATGTGAGGACGACAGGAGAGTAGAATAGCCTATAGATTAAAAAATTAGATAGCGAATACGTTCATATTAACAGCCTTGAATTAACCATAATTTAATAGTATTACCATAACAAATAGCCTATAGATTAAAAAATTAGATAGCGAATACGTTCATATTAACAGCCTTGAATTAACCATAATTTAATAGTATTACCATAACATGATTAAATGTTAATAAATTAAGTGTATCAGCAATCATAAATCAAAGAACACATTTCTTAGAAATATATGTTACCTAGGTGACGAGGTTCACTCGCTTTGTGTAGTTCCAGTACGAACAGCGCGGGGGCGCGCACCTGTGCTTGTGATTTTCCGATGATGGAAACGGCGCTGGCGGCATCATTACATTTTCATCAACAGCTTACCAACTAGATTGTTATAGCGATATAGGCGCTCGGTTTTTCCTGTTGAAAAATACATTTGGTCAAAATCTATAAAAAATTAAAAATGAAATGCTAGGCTACTGTATGCACAGGCTATGTAAGTGTAGGCTATGTATTGGGCAAATGCTAGCATAGCCCTCTCTCTCAGGTCCCACATATCTTAGGCAGACATCAAATAAATAAAATATGAGCTTTTATAGACAACGTGTTATTCAAACAACAAGATCGTTGTTTACCCTTGCAAAACTTCGTTCAGCTGCTGTCTGAGTGTGCGGCTGCTGCGAAGCTGCACGTCTCTGCGGAACAACAAGAAGGCGTTTCCCAATTATTGGGCGTTTTCAAATCGTATCTATAGTATCCAATCAAAACCGTACGGATTCGGAAGCCCTTGCAGAAGCGGAATTGCGTTATTATTATTTCTCGGGGTTTATTTCTTGATTTTTACTATTATGTCTATATCGCGACAAAATTTGACAAAATAAAATACAGTCTACGGCTACCTATTTTCTTTAAAAAGGAAGCTTTCATAAACCAAATTTCCCGTTCTTATGTTATAAGATACAAATCCTGTAGCTTATATAGGCCTAAAAGCCTGTGAGTGTTATAATATTCTCTCCTACCTTCATGCAATTTGTCTCTAAATGTAAACCTTAAAAGGTAAAAGTATTAAAGATTACGTTACTCAACTATTTATAATTACATAGTTTTATTTTCGTTTTGTGTGTGTGTGTGTGTGAACAACACAACATAAATCCAGTTGTAACGGTGATTAACAAGGTAAATTAATAGCAATTTCCAATAAAGATATCAAATCCTACTGTAAAGCAAAGGTGAAAATGTTTACCATTAATGTTACTTTTGGTGCTAGTTTTGTGCAGTGCTTTGTAGTCAATTAACATCCATTGATTTAACGACGCAGATTCAGATCGCTTCATAAATGTAAATCCGTCTGTCCATGTAATTTTCAAACGATTTATGAATGACCAGGAAATTACCGCTCCACTTCACATTGTCCAATGAAATTTGAACTTGTTGTGCCTGATGACGATTGGTCGGTGTATTTTACATGACAAACAGGCTTCAATGAATTATGTAATATTTTAAAATATGTGATATGTTGATTTTTTATTGAATCGACACACTAAAGTTACCTTTAATTATTGGAAAAAAAAGGTAAAAAAAATTGCGGTCGAGCCATAAGGCCTAACGTTACTCACTGAAAGAACCATTTGGATTGAGAGCATCGGTACCCGAGCAGACTGTGGAATACCTAAAGCCTGGTTCACACGGGACGATTTTAAAATTGTCGGCCGATTTTCCAAACCTGAGAGACTCCACACACGGCGATAAAAAATCACGGGTCTAACAGTTTTGGTCGTACAGTGTGTGGTGCGCAGCCACACGGCAAAATCAACACATCACACACGAACCGATTTGACTCAAGAGCATTCCCAGGTCAGACGGAAAATCTCGCAAAATCCCTCGAGATCAAACGTGACTTCAGAGTAAACACTCATGGCGGACGAAGAGGATGCAGTGGCGATAGTGTGTAGTTTGTTTTTAACCGAAAAAAAAAACGTTATCAAAAAGAAAAGGCGATAGTCAAAGAAGTGGAAACAACGCGAGCATGGACGGCTGTTTTGATTTTGTTTCCAGGTGTTTCCTCTGCGCCTCGTCACCTCGCTTTCTGATTGGCTACACGCCACAGTCCACAGACTGCGTGCTCGTTTGTCCCCGGGGGACACCACACACGAGGAGAAATCGGGCCAAATAAATCCAACATGTTGGATATCCCCGATTTGAGATCGGAGCGGTCCCGACGTCCTTCCGAGCAGACGAGAGCACTCTTAACACACCACACACGGCAGGAATATCTGATCAGATTATTTTACGATAATCGGAGCATATTTAAGATTGTCGGAAGGGGTAAATCGGGGCTAAAATCGGCCTAATTATCCTGCCGTGTGAACCAGGCTTAATGCTGGGTACACACCTAAAGATAATCGTTCTGATTTCGGGCCGATTTTCCCCCTTCCGACAATCCTAGGTATATGTCCCGATTATCTTGATGGTTCTACAGATTATCTTATCAGATTCTCCCTTGATGTGAGGTGTGTTAAGAGTGTCCGAACCTGCTCGGAAGAACATCGGAGCCGCTCTGATCGCGAATCGTAAATATTCAACATGTTGAATATTTACAATCGTAAATATTCAACATGTTGAATATTTACGATCAGAAATCCTGATGTGTGGGGGGAACCCCGAGGACAAACGCGCGCACGCTCTGGAGATTATCACGTGAAACGAAACAATATCCAATCAGAAAGCGAGATGATGGAAGACGGAAGCATAACAAACGCAGTCATAGTGAAATTGATGTGGTCAGCAGAGATGGAGGATCAGCTTGTTGATTTGTGGCTCAGAAAATGTAATTAGCTCAGTATAAAAACCATTCCATATAAGGATAGGTGCATGTGTGTGTGTGTGAGAGAGAGAGAGAGAGAGAGAGAGAGAGAGAGAGAGAGAGAGATAGAGAGAGATGGAAAATTAACCATGGTTTTATTATAGGCGTATTGAACATTTGTATAACCAAATAAATACTATAGTTAGATTAGCGAAACTGTGGTTAATTTGTGGTTCCCTTTCAAGGCGGTCACTTCGACATTATGTCATACTGACGTATATGGGAACTCCTCCCTTCTCCATTTTCACTGAAATCTTATAGGATAACGCCAGCTGGAGACAGCTGGCCAATTGACGCAAAACATGCAAATGCTGACCGGTCCGCGGGCAGTATAAATAGCATGGACGCGACAATTACGTCAGAATCTCTTTCTTCACGCTAGAAGTCTTATCTGAAGTCATCGTGGAAGTTGCAATAGAGGTTACTCACCATGTTTCCTCCCCGCATCCGATGGCTGCTACATGCCAGATATGTGCGGTATTGACTCGCTCTACCCAAACAAGGATCTTCCGAGGCCGCACTCACGGACGACAGGCATGTGCCGGTCTACAAGTGCGCGCCCTCATAAACCCGGGCATCAGCTGGGATGAGGCCCACTGCCGCCAGCGGCCGCTGGTGGGCCCTCTCACGCTCAAAGAAGAGTTGAATAGCCCGGTCTCTAAAAACAACCAGGCTACTTCAAGAAAGATTCCGTCTTCACGACGTCCTATGGTAAGTCATGCGAAAGACGCATCCAGAGAGACGAGGCAAGGCCATGGATCTGTGTCTAAAGGCACGAAAGTGGGCATTTCCCCCTGTGGCTCAGTGGCGAAACCCAAAGCCGTCGCACGGGAGACCCGTGTTCGATCCCAGCTCTCGCAGCATATAAAATTTAGTCTCGCCGCGGCCAGACTTTACACCGAAACTTTTGATCTCTATACGGTCCAGCCTTCCTCGATGTCTCTCTTCGTCGGCACCTCGTCCCGCCTAATTCGGCTACAGCCGCCAAAACGGTTCGAACCCGAACGAACCGGATCTTCACCGTTGGTAGAGGGCGGGACCGGTAATGTGGCGACACAGGCCACGGAGAGCGCCGCGCCAGGACGCCCCGCTCTGGTAATGGAGGTGCACAGCTACAGCTTATGTCGTCAGGCTGCCCTGTATCCTTCAGTGCAACTGGCCATTCTGATTTAACCACGTATCCACAGTTGTTGTCGCTACGCCACTGACGCTGTGTTTATGTTCACACTGCTCACTGATATGTGCTATAATTTGTGCCGTTATATATTGTTATATCCTTATATATTGCCCTGTATCCCTCAGTGCAACTGGCCATTCTATTAACGACGTATTCACAGTTGTTGTCGCTATGCCACTGACGCTGTGTTTATGTACACACTGCACACTGATATGTGCTATGATTTAACTGTTATGCCCTTATATGTTGCCCTGTATCCCTCAGTGCAACTGGCCATTCTGATTTAACGACGTATTCACAGTTGTTGTCGCTATGCCACTGACGCTGTGTTTATGTACACACTGCACACTGATATGTGCTATGATTTAACTGTTATGCCCTTATATATTGCCCTGTATCCCTCGGTGCAACTGGCCATTCTGATTTAACCACGTATTCACAGTGTTGTCGCTACGCCACTGACGCTGTGTTTATGTTCACACTGCACACTGATATGTGCTAAGATTCGCGCCGTTATATGCTGCCCTGTTTCTTCAGTGCAAATGGCTATTCTGATTACCACGTATTCACAGTTGTTGTGCGATGAAATGACGCTGTGTTTACGTGCACTCTACAAACTGTTATGTGTTCATGATTCATGCCGCTATAAATTGCCCTGTATCCTTCAGTGCAACTATTCTGATTCACAGTTGTGCGATGCCACTGACGCTGTGTTTATGTACACTGATATGTGTGTGTGTTATGCTTATGCCACGATATTGCCCTGTACCCTTCAGTGCAACTGGCTATTCTGATTACTACGTATTCACAGTTGTTGCGATGCAACGGACGCTGTGTTACGTACACACTACGCACTGTTATGTGTATGATTTATGCCATTATATATTGCCCTGTTCCTATATCCTTCAGTGCAAATGGCTATTCCGATTACTACGTATTCACAGTCGTGCGATGCAACTGACGCTGTGTTACGTACACACGGTACACTGCGTTATGAATTTTGCCGTTGTTGTCCTGTATCCTTCAGTGCAAATGGCTATTCTGATTACTACATATTCACAGTTGTTGTGCGATGCAACTGGCGCTGTGTTACGTACATACTACACAGCGTTATGCGTTGGGATTTATGCCATTATATATTGCCCTGTAATTTTCAGTGCAAATGGCTATTCTGATTACTATGCAGTACGTATTCACAGTTGTTTTGGGATGCAGCTGACGCTGTGTTTATGTACACACTATGTGTTATGAATTTTGCCGTTGTATATTGCCCTGTATCCTTCAGTGCAAATAACTATTCTGATTACTACGTATTCACAGTGTGGCGCGATGCAACTGACACTGTGTTACGTACATACAACTCACTGTTATGTGTAATGGTTTATGCCATTATATATTGCCCTGTGTCCTTCAGTGCAAATGGCTATTCTGATTACTACGCAGTGCATATTCACAGTTGACGTGTGATGCAACTGACGCCGTGTCTATGTACACTCTACACACTGAATGTGTTATGATTTATGCCGTTATACATTGCCCTGTATCCTTCAGTGCAAATGGCTATTCTGATTGAGTACACAGTTGTTGTGCGGTGCAACTGACGCTGTGTACACGCTACGCACTGATGTGCTATGTTTACGCCGCTAAATATTGCCCTGTATCATCAGTGCAACCGGCTATTCTGACTTACTATGTATTCACAGTCGATGTCGCGATGCCTCTGACGCTGTGTTTTTGTACACACTAATGTGACTATGCTATCGCGTTGCCCTGTATCCTTCAGTGCACCTAGCTATCCTATCTAACTGTGCATAGTCACAGTTTGTCGCTACAGCGACTTGCGCTGCATCTGTGTCCACACTGAAGCGTTATGCAGTTATGTTGCTAACGTAACTGACCATTATGTGAACTGTGCATATTCATGCAGTTTCGGTCGCTTCGTCGACTTGCACCGCATTATACACTCAGATGTTTGAAATGTGCACACTGATGGGTAATGCTGTTATGTTGCCCTCTATCCTTCAGTGCAACATCCAGCTATCCTATCTAACTGCATATTCTGTTCTGTCGCTATGGCGACTACACGGCACGTACAAGGACGTGTTTTTGCTATTTTGTTGCCATGTTTCCTTCAGTGCAAAACTAGCTATCCTAATCTAACCGTGCAAATTCGCAGTTCTGGATGTATGTACGTAAACGGATGTGTTATGCTGTAATGCTGCCCTGTTTCCTTCAGTGCTGCTAGCCATCCTAATCTAACTATGCACCTTAGTTTCTGTCTCTACACAGGTTCTGTTGCTACAGCGACTTACGCTGCGTTATGTACATGCAAGGATGCGCTATTCCTTACTTACTTGTGTTATGCTGCCATGTTGCCCTGTATCTTCAGTGCAACTAGCTATCCCAGTCAAACTGTGCATATTCACAGTCTCCGTCGATACGGCGACATGCGCTGCATTTATTTACAAATGGATGTGTTCATGCAGCTGTGTTGCCCCGTATCCTTCAGTGCCTAAATACTGAGCTAACTGCGTGTATTAAGTTGGCGCTACAGCGACCTATGCTGTACGTGCATGTGCTACGCTGTTATATTGCCCCGTTCCTATCAGGGCAACTGGTTTTTCTGTGCTAACTCATATATTCACAGTTGTAGCTACAGTTACGACTGTGTTTGTGTGCTTACTGAGGTGCTATGCTATTATGGGGCTATTTTCTAACTTCGTATATTCACAGTTGTTGTCGCTACAGCCACTGGCACTGTGTTTATGTACATTCAGTTATGTGTTGATGTGCACTTCTGTACATTGGCTATAGAACATCGGCTATGTTCTACAAGGTGGCACCCCAGCCCCAAGCTGTGGAACCTTCTTGTGTGTCCGCTGCTGGGTCCTTAGTTGAGCAAGACACTTCACACTGACAAGTGCTGAGACGGAGCTCTCCCTGAGATGGCCTTACCACCGTCTCTCGCCCCAGCGAAGCACTTGGAGACTTGCACTCATTCTAGTGAATAGTGTCGCATTGTCTCGGACCTGATGACTGCAGCGTCACTCTCAGTCCGATACCAAGCTACGTTCCGAAGTCGCTTACACCGTTCAGAGCACAGGTTGATCCCTGCCCGCCTTATCTGCTGAGTTCAGCCTCGCATGATGCCGATGCTCAGAGTGATGTTGGCCCTGTAAGGGATTTGTGGATGTACGTGGATCACTAGGCAGCAGTCTACCAGCTGTTTGTGTGCTTGGTGGATGGTACTAGGGACGTGATGTTTTATACAGAGACTTTCTCTCTGAATTGGTTGCTTAATGCCTACGGGATTTAGGTATGCTGGCTGTCTGTATGCTGGAACACATTCGCCATGGTTCCAAGTTTGATGCACCACCTTAGCATCGTGGGTTCGGTGAGTTTTATCAATGTACTCATGAAACTGTTACCACCAGCTGTGCAGTAGTCTGTATTGCAGAGTTACCATTGCTGCTAACTCTGTGTTATGACTATAAGGTTACATAGCGGTTTCCACATTGCGCAGTAGTTTCCAATGTACTGTTAACTCTGTGTGTGGCTTAAGGTTATGCAGCTGTCACCGCTATGCCGTCGACACTGTGTTAGCTCTTGTGCTCGAGTGCTTATGGTGTTGTGCTGCCCTGTCCAGTGCAGCCTTCGCCTCATTGCAGTGGATGCGCAACTTGGTAAAGCCGGAGCAGACGTTGGTCTAGTTTCGCCTATCAGTTTTGAGTGCTCCTAGCGGCGCTGCTGGCTTAGAACTGTGTTTCCTGTGGGAGTGTAGCTTGACCCCGTTCAGGGCTTATCTTCACTGCGCTCACGGCGGGATTCTATACAGTTCCCATATACGTCAGTATGACGTAATGTCGAAGTGACCGCCTTGAAAGGGAACGTCTCCGGTTACTATCGTAACCTCGGTTCCCTGAGAGGCGGGAACGAGACATTACGTCAACCGCCGTGCTCGCCGTTTGATCAGCTGTGCTAGCGTTCAGTCTTGATTCTGACGTAATTGTCGCGTCCATGCTATTTATACTGCCCGCGGACCGGTCAGCATGTTTTGCGTCAATTGGCCAGCTGTCTCCAGCTGGCGTTATCCTATAAGATTTCAGTGAAAATGGAGAAGGGAGGAGTTCCCATATACGTCAGTATGACGTAATGTCTCATTCCCGCCTCTCAGGGAACCGAGGTTACAATAGTAACCGGAGACGTTATCATGGTTTAACTACAATATCCATGTTTTATTTTTTATTTGTAGTAAAACCATGGTAAATTTTCAAAAGGAGATAGAGACAGGGCCAGTGTGTGTGCATTACCACAACATTTATCAGAGAAGTTCACTAAATTCACGCCATCTCCACGACTTCACCCAAACCCTTTTCTTTTTTCCCCCGTGAATTTTCTGTGAAAATCATTCCAAACACTATCAAAGCAATTTATTCTTGCATTTTGTCGCCATGCTTATTCTGAAGTCTCGTTAGATTTTGCGAGATTTCCTGTATTCACAGTCTAGACTCTGGTTGAAAATCTTTTCGTGTGTGGCGTGCTGTCTTAGTCACATCATGGCACACCACACACTATAGGAGCAAAACGGTTAAATCTAGGATTTTTTCTCCTCATGTGTGTGGTCTATCACATTTAAAAAATCTTATAAGATGTAAAAAATCCTTTGGTGTGTACCCAGCATTAGTTATGTACACCAGTGCATTTTCATATTAAAACGCATAACTTTCGCTACGGTTGCGCCTGCCGTCCACAGAGTTTTCGACCCTCGAAAACGGAGACTGACCTCTTCAGTGAGTCAAGTCCGAAGCAAGACAGTCACATGCAAGTGACGCAACCCACAGCAACGCGTTATGGCAACGACACCTCAGACTGACAGAAACGTAAAAATAAACGTGAATTTAGGGTAGCCTACTTTGATCTTGTACACATTGTCATGTTAATTATAATCAAATGCATTTTGTTTTATTGACCACAATATTATCATTGATATTTGTTTGAGAAGGGAACTTTTAATTCATTTTGAAAAAGGGGAGGGGCTCTAGCACCCAAAGCCCCCCCCCCCCCCGATATTTGAATATGTATGACATTATTGCTGCATTATTTTTTCTATGAATCATACACTGTCATGTGCTAATGAATCTAGTGTAGATTTAGTATTGCAACCCTGCTATGGTCTCTAAGTAGAATTTTATGATCCCTAGGTGTGAGGGTTACGTGGGTAAAGCTGCATTCATGACTTGATTCTTGTGTGAACTTGACATAATCTCTTAAGAATGGTTAATACCACCAGATATACTAACAGCTAAAAATACAATAAATCATGTCAGATATGCCTCATGAAATAAAACACTGGTCATTTTCTCAAAATAAGCCTTTTCTTTTCACTCCCCCAATTGCCACAAAGGCAAACCAGTCTCGCAGGCAAACGCTCAATGTGAGAGTTCAGGCACATTAAGTCCTGAGTAATCAAAAATTGCAGCAGTACAAGGCTGAAATGAATTTGTGTGTAATATTTGTGCTTCCGTCAGGAGTCTGAATTCATTTGACACAGACCTGTTCAGAAGAACATTTTCTCAAAATACTATTCGTGAAAATAAATAATGAAGTTTGCTACATCTGTTCTTGTCAAACACCTCCATAGCATTTCTCTAAAAACACACGATTCACAGCCTTCATGACTGACCCAGGATAAAATGACAACTTAATCAATTCTGACCAATAGACGTAACATCACACAACCAGTGAATTATCAACCATTAGTTTCAGTTGTGCTGCTGCTGCTACCTGGCTGAAGTGAAAGATGGCATCACAACAAACAACAGATAAAGGAAGTTAATTGGCAGCAAAGTGTTTGGGAAACAGAAAATGACCTATACTAGGGGTATAACAACAGAGGGCCCGTGAAATAGGGATCTGGGAAGGAACAGAGCGATGAGGCTGCCTGCAGTGGGTGGGTGGGAAGAGGAAACAAAAGCGCCATTTTGATGAGAGATTAGTTTGATTAGTCCACAGCTGTGGCCATTGAGAGAAACTGAAGGAATGATGAGGGAACCGATGCATTAATAACACAGCTGTAGTGTAAAAAAAAGAATCTGGCTCTAACACGGTGGTTTTCAACCTTTTTGTCTCCAAGCCCCCCATTGTCCACAACAATAGCTATTTGAAGGCCGACATTTCCAGTTGTATGGTTTACTGAACAAGAATTAAAAAAAAAAAAAAACTACAATTTCCAATCCGAAAATTGTGACATTTAATTTTAAATTCCATAAACCTTCTAAAAACGTATTGAGAGGGTGAATTAAAATAAGAAATATATACAAATTTAGTTATTTTGTCAACTACATTTTAATGCTTGTTTTGTCTTATTTTATTTTGAGATCCCCTTGGAAGTTTGCTGAGACCCCTAGTGGACCCCGGCATCCTGGCATAGAACCAATGCTCTAGAAAAGGCAATTGAAAACTGATTTCTGACTAATTTAAACCGCATTTGTTGGCACTAATAAATATAAATATCATATAAATAATTTATAGATCATAAATATCATATCAATTGCATGCTATAATTTTTATAACAATATGTAGCTCCTGTGTTTGGAACTATAATTTTGTTCCCCTGGTTGGTATTACCGTTCCAGTTATGACGTGCCACTAGATGGCAACAGTGAACTGTTTGTCCGTGGAAGACCTTGAGTCAGTCCTGCCTTAGGTTTTAACAAAGAAGCTTTTGAGGAGGTTTCAGAGCATTTGGCACACATTTCTGCTATCTAAAAAGTAATGTGATCAGCTTTTGCTGCTACTGTAGACTGTAGGATTTCTCATTAGGAAAAACAGATACACAGATGAAAAAATAGAAGAGGAACTTTGTAGAAAGTTCAGATGACATCTTTCAATGGCATATTTTTTTTTAAATAATCGAATATGTTCTGGATAAGGCTGTGTGTATGTTAACTTGTGTCCCTGGGCTATAATACAATGCGTCTTTGTGAGTGCTTGGCTTTCGGTCAGAAGTAGTCTGTGATTAGAGTGACTGGACCACTCAGTTATCGAAGTTACAGTTATCTCTCCTCTCATTACCTTATATTCTCATTTTTCTCCCACTCTCTCTGCAGTGGGTATTTTTCTTCATCAAACTTTCTGTTCTAGCTTTACCAAAGCTGCATGCCCTCTTGGGTCCACAAATCTCATTCTTCACAGCTGGGGTTGTAAGACACATTCAGAACACAGAATGAGAGGCCCAGCTGGGCTTGACATTGAAAATGTGTGTGTGTGTGTGTGTGTGTGTGTGTGTGTGTGTGTGTTCCAAAAAGTAATAAAAGTTGAGAACATTTGCAAGGTGCACATTTTAAGGGTAACTCTTTGACTGTATTTCTGCTTCCTGACTCTTCCTGGAGAATTACTGTATGTTCTCATCTGGGAAGAGGACACCTGTTCAGGAATGAGGAGGAGGAGGAGGAAGGGGGGGGGGGGGGGACCTCCTAGCACTGTATGCCGCAAAAAGCAACAGGGAAAGACCTGAAGACTGGATCCTATAGGCTGTCTCTCAAACATCCATGGTTTCACTGGACTCGTTTGTATTATCAAAACCTTTGAACTATACCGTTTGTTTAGCTAATTCGATGTACAAGCGATTTTATCAAACTGGTATGCACAATGACATAAGCAAGAGTTCTTGTATGGAATTTGGAATATAATTATTTTTATTGATATACTGTACATTTACCCTTTTATTTGGCTTTATTAATACAGCTCTGTCAACAAGTGATCAACATAAAGTAACTTAAAGAGATTTCCACGACGCATGCGCGAGAATTGCGATCTCCTTCAACTACTTCAGTTAAGTTCTCGCGCGTGCGCGTCGTGGAAATCTCTTGAAGTCTCGTTTCAGGCCTACAAGGAAGAAAAGGAATAGTCGAATAAAGTCGTTATTTTTGTTTGTTTTTTCGCACAAAAAGTATTCTCGTCGCTTGATAAACTTATAGTTGAGACACTGTTGCGACATGGAATATTTAAACATTTTCTTTAATAACTTTCTGGGCCGTCAAGTTTCATTCCCTTAGGCAGCCTAGGCCACCTCTCAGATTTAATCATAAATATCTTCATTTGTGTTCCAAAGACGAACGAAGGCCTTACGGGGTTGGTACAGCATGGGGCTGAGTAATTAATGACTTAATTTTCATTTTTGGGCGAACTAACCCTTTAATAGTATATTTTTTTCCCCCAAGAAACAAAAAGTCATGCCATCGAGGGTTAAGGGTTTATCTGAAGATTGTTTAAATTTAAAGACTTAAATGTTATGATAGCTTTCGATTATAGACTTACTGTAGCCTATGTTCAATCACTAAATTAATTACTAAAATTGAGAAGAAAAAAAATCTATTTAATTAGTAGAGAGATTAGTATCAGTATGGTATCAATGATACTGGCTTTAATAGTGCTTAGTAAAAAGATAAGATGCCATCAAACAAATATTGAAAACGTCTCGTCATTAGCTATTGTTGTTTCTCTACATGTTGGAGATTCATTGGGAAAGTATTACAATATAAAAATATATTAAACCTAATGTTAGTGCGAATAATCGCGATTAAATTTGCGAATCGTTTATTTTTTTAATCGATTGACCACTATTTTTTATTTTTTTTTAATGAACTCAAGTGCATTGGCCCCCAGCGAGATTCGCGTTTAACATTCTTTCTTGGAATGAGGAAAAACACGCTTAAACACAGGGGCAAAACTAGGAAAGCGAAAGCAATGGTTCTTAGATACACAGCACATGCTTCTATAAAGACTGGAATGACAACGGAAAGGCAGAAGAAAAGAAAAGAAAAACACTCCCTCGTCTGTTCGCTTTTTCTTCCTTCACTTCCTTACTCCCCCCGTCTCTCTCTCTCACTGTCCTTCTCGCGCTCTCATTTAGTTCGGAGAAAACATGAAGGAAAAGGGGAGCAAATTCCAGCGGGGACCACCAAAGTCAAGTGAAAGTTTCTCCTGAGCGGGGATCTCATCATTACCAAGCGGATGGACGGACAGGAAGGAAAATATCAATTCAAGTCCTTGCCGTGATAAGCGCTTAGATGAATAAACAATCGCAAAAGTCATAAACTGCGCTCGCTCGTGAATGTGTGACAGTCGCGTCCGCGTGCGTTGAGCCAGCCGGACTCGAGGCTCTGGTTCTGGTTCTGGTCCGAGGCTCTGGTTCTGTATACATTAAAGGTCAGAGACTTCAAACCGAGAAGCAGAGGCGTCGCCACCCGTCGATTCAGCAGTCATGGCCGGGGCGAAACCGGGAGTACACGCGTTACAGCTCAAACCGGTGTCTGTCCATGATGTGCTCAAACGGGGGAGCAAGTTTATCAAGTGGGAAGAGGTAAGAAGATCGCGTCTCTGTGATTTTATGTGGCGTGATTCCCGGCTTGTGTTACTACATGTTGAAGTAATTTACAGGAGAACATCTGACACCAAGGAGGACAGATCTTGAGTTCAACGCTCATCCATCAGATCGAGTTCTTGTGTTCTGGGTCTCATGTTCATAACACTCTCTCAACTTGTGTTTTATGTAGCAGCTACTTGTTTGATGGTTTTCCCTCATACCGAGTTGTTCTACTCGCAAACTAAATGTTTTCTACCGAGAAATAAGATAGTGCTAAATATGTAAGAGCATGAAATTCATGAGTCGTGTCATATGGAGTTGAGCTTAACCCTTTAACTGCTTCTAGACATTTATAGAACGGTTTAGTGTCAAATCAAAAATACTGTGGATCAGGTCCATTTCAAACCCCATCCTCAGAGTCATTAAAAAGGAAACCTGGTTGGGGTCTTTTAAACCTTTTCAGGAAGAAGGAAGTGAATCTCAAAAGCATTCTCACATTATTATGCTTATTTTGGGAAATTGTTTGGAATCAGAGGGAGAACTTGATAGGCCTATCATATTTCAGAAATAGGCATAGGCCTAATATTAAACACCACATTTTTAAAACCTGAATCAAAAGGTACATACAGTCTGTCATTTCAAAGCAATGCAGATGGCCAGCGCATAGATAAAGTTGATTTATTGCAGCTATATAAATGATTGCATATAAGAACACAGTTCAGGTCTTGGAGCCTTTAATTGAGATCAATGATATCATACTTTGATTTAGGTTGGCTATGCTACATGATGGTAGACTTCTAAAATATATGTAGATCATCTACCTCCCACAGATAGAAATCAATGTAAGATGTGCCTGTTCTGCTGCTCATATGAAGGCAATCAGAATAAATGTAAAAATTGGAATGAGATAAATTATATTTTCTTATTTTATGTTTTAGTCATAATTGCATTTCTTCTTCATCCATCCTATTTGGATCAATCACTGGAAAGGAAATAGAAAAAATAATTCCCCCTATAGTATATCTGGTTAATGCCAGCATAAACCCATTTGTTTACAAGAAATCGCCATCTCTTCTAAATTCTTCTGTGTAGTTGCTCTCCTGGGAACAAAGGGCCTGTGCGTGTGTGTGTGTGTGTGTGTGTGTGTGTTTACGGATCATTTTTCAAATCTCGCATTGGATAGCCATTACAGTTGTAATTATGTTGGAGGATTAGAGGGAGAAAATCTTTGCCTCTTTTCCATTATTTGATCAAATCACTGAGCGCCGCTTTAGCTGATCCCTAACTGGAGCTTAAAGAGCCAACACCTTTTGATAAGCGCAGCGTTGAGTAATGAGAAAGTAGGCCTGTACAACTTGATGCACTCCATGTCTTAAAAGTCATTAATAATTAACTTAAGCAGCCCATAAATACCGAGTGGTTTGTGTTGAGTTCGCATAGACATGCTGTGTGTGTGTGTGTGCATGAGAGAGAGAGAGAGAGAGAGAGAGAGAGAGAGAGAGAGGCTGTCTCAAACCTTAAATATGATAGAACTTGTCTTATTGTTGTACGTAGAAAGCGCATTTCATTTGGAGTGTGTGTGCATCATTGGCAGGTGAGTGTCTTCAATGGTATCCATAAATAAATAACTAGCTGTATTTAGCTATAATAGGGTCTTATTATATCCTTAACTGAGGTCATAGCTATAAAGCCAGTTTAACCTTCTATTGCCTTCAGGCAATTTCTGGCCCGTTTTTTTTGGTAAAGAGTTTTTGCTAATGGAACCAGACCTTGAGACTTTGTCAAGAATATCTAAACAAAAGCCAATTTTATTCTTTTTATTTTTTATTAAAAAAATGTTTGTTTTTGTAAAAACACCTATTTAATTATCTGACCTAGAAATAATTGACTTTATTTAAAGAATTAGCCCTTAACACGTACTTTTCTCTATGAGGAGCTGCAGCTAAACGCCCATTGGATGTTTTCTCCCATGATACAAGTATACTAAATACCTAAACACCTGTTGTATAGCGTAACAAATAGTGTTGCATAAGTGCGGATAAAAGGATTTGTTGAGATGGGTGTGCAAAGTGACGGATCCATATTGATGGATTCAATCACAATGGCAAATTGTTTGTGTCTTTATAGCTCTAAGATGTACACTCACTGAACGTTGAATAATAGCAGAATAATACAGAAGTTGTTTCAAAATATATGTGAGATTATGAAATTCCAAAAGTGATTGAAACTTATGTAGTTGTGTCTCAGAGTTCTTTAACATGTTACTCAAATTGTGTTCAATATAATACTTCATATTTTTTTCTTTATCATAATATACTTGTCAAGATAAAACCACATTTTCCTTGAGGGAGTCTTTTAACCCATTGCACCGTAATGAAGAACACCTGAATTTTTAATGGTTTTCAAAGATCACCGGTGAATGCTGTTTAAGGGATAGTTCACCCAAAAATGAAAATGTTGTCATCACTTACTCACCCTCAAGTTGTTCCAAACCTGTAAGAGATTCTTTCTTCGGTTGAACACAAAAGATATTTTGAAGAATGTTGGTAATTAAACAGTTGATGGTAGCCAAAAAAAAAAAAAAATACAATGGAAGTCAATGGCTGCTGTCAACTGGTTACCTACATTCTTTAAAATATCTTTTGAAATAAAAATGTCATTTTTGGGTGAACTATCCCTTTAAGTTACGTATGGGAGAAACCGGTGTTGTGTTTTAGCTTTATAACTCTTAAGATGAAAGGCACACAGTGCTTATGATGTCATAATGCATTTTGAATGATCTTAAAATAAGAGACAGGGATAAAAGCTTTTAAGCTGTGCAAGCAAACTCACAATGCATGAATATGTCATGTCAGGGCTTGAACTCTTAGTGATGGTATGGCTTTTTTGTTTTGTGAAGTAACAGTCTGTGGTGTGTTTGAGTCCCTTTTACGCCTTGCATGCTTCTAATGCTGTGACCGTGCGGTTGTGTCACTGATGATGAGGACATTCACATGGTGCTTAATGTCAGACATCAACGAGAAAGAGGATGGTGCAACAGTGCCTTTCTCTTCATCTCTGCCTCTCTACCACCCTCCTGGTTGTGTGCTGTTAATCTCTTCTTCTCTCTGAAAGAAACTGTAGTCAAACATTGTGGCTACTGATGTGATCTAATGATCTAAGCCTATAACACATTATCTAATTCCCAGAATGAACCGCTTTGAGTCAGACTGTAAGATGTAATGCTCTAGTGCACCTTTAAACATTTAATGGACCATTTCCCAATCTTCGACTTGTCTGGGATAGGAAGCTGGCTCGGATAGGATCCCAATTGATCACGGAATGGACTGCGGCTAAACTTAATCCCCCTCCATCAAGTTTGCTGCCTCTCTGGATACATGCAGAGTGCAGCTAAATAGAGTTGTTACTTCTATTCTCTGAGTGATCAATCTCACTTTGTATACAGAGTACACAAATTCACAATGTCGCATTCTACCACCAAATGTACTCCCGAAGACAGAAGGTAGTGGAAACCGAATTTTCATTAAATCGGCAGACTTTGTGCTGCACTCAACTGAGGAACTAAACTGTAATTAGAAGCATTGAACTCTTAGAATGTTGTTTAAATCATCGACTTTAAATCACTGCCCCTGTAAATAATGTAATTTCCCTCACTGACTATATTCATAATGCCCTGGTAGGTATTTCTAGTTTTGCAAGTGCAGCTCCAATCTACTTGATTTGGGGAACGAATGACAGCTATGTAACTGTTTGTTGAAATCTGACAACGATGGTGTCATAACTCATACTTTTTAAACTTAAACTCATTATGCAAAAAAAGCCCCCTATACCCTCAAATAGGGTATTGTATGAGGGGAAAGCCATTTGTAGTGGTGTCCAAAACCATAGTGGACGTTGTAGAGTGCACTCATTCTATCCCACATTGCACCACAATAACGAGTGTACAGCCGATGTACGCTCACTCGTTTTCATTCACTCAATGCACTTCAATTGAACTGCATTAGTGGACTAACGTAGGGAATAGTGATTGAGGGTTTAGGAGGTGATTTCGGATTCAGCCACAGTTTTTCAGATTAATCAATCTAATGTACATGTATGTTATATCGTAAACCTGGAGTGTCAAACTCAGTTACTGGAGGGCCATAGCCCTGCAGAGTTTAGCTTAATTTGATTTAGTGCACCTGATCCAGCTAAACAAGTACTTCAGGCTTATATGAAAACTACAGCACTGCGTCAGTAATTGAATACTTCCTTACTATGTTGTGTGTGAAAAACAGCATGCCAAAAAAGTAGTATGTCCGAATACAAAGTATTCGAAAAACAGTAGGCAAAAAATACCCGGATGATCAACTATTTCCACCAAGATTCTGAAGTGTGTAATTTTAATGGACACTTTGGCTGCGTTTACACTGGCACAAAAAAAATCTGATCTTCCAAATGGGTTTTTAAATCTTATACATATCCGATATCTGGACCTAGACCTACGTCTAAACACGCAAATGCGATTTCCCTATGAATTCCAAGGCAAGAACAGCACGTGCATTCACAAAGATAGCTTTTAATTTTGTATTATCAGGCAGATGTGCGTGTATTCGCTCGCTCACAGCTTTTTATTGAGGTGGGAACTTTATATTTGTCTTTGTAAAGAAAAGAAATTGGGCAAACACAGAAACATTCAGGAGCTTGTTTTCAATCTCTGTCTGTGACTTTTATAAATAAAATTCGCTACTGAAAGCTACATTATATTTATCAGCAATGAGGTGATCACTTTGCTGTAACTAATTAAACAACAAGCTTCACTATTAGGTTACTCTCTCTAGCTCGCTCTGGTTAATTCATAAAAAAAAAATATAATATTACAGTGCTACTTTATTTCACTTCAGAATTCTGGATCTGAGCTGTAGATAAATGAAAATTACACAGGATCATGTGACACTGAATACTTTATTAGTTGCTGCTGAAAATTCAGCTTGTTCAGCAAGTTACATTTGAAAATATATTAAAATAGAAACCAGTTCGTTTAAATTGTAATAATATTTTGCAATATGATCAAATAAAGGCAGCCTTGGTAAATGTAAGAGGCCTAATGGTTAGAGAGTTGGACTTGTAACCCAAAGGTCGTGGGTTCGATGCTCAGTACCGACAGGAAATGACTGAGGTGCTCTTGAGCAAGACACCTAACTGAACATGGCAAGTGAGTAATTTAACATTTAAGATGGATAATTGAGTCCTTGGTTGGAGTTCAGTGAAGAAAGATAGTACTAATGCCCCTAAGCACATCAGTGAACTTTGACTTGCAAATTTATCCTGTCTTCCTCTTGACAGGTGTTTGGGGTGAAAAGTGAGCACTGAGGGTCGTAGTTATGGGAATGTTATGGAGCAGTGAAGAGTTAGAAACAGACAGTCATATTTGAAACGGTGACAAATTCTGCATATCTGTGTGTGTGTGTGTGTGTGAGAAAGAGTCTCTCAGTACAGTACAGATGTAGATGTCTTGCATAACTGCTTCTCAAGCAGGAATATAAATGTTGTCCAAACCCAGTAAGCAAAGTTTGTAATGAAGATACCCTCTGTCTAAACAAACCAATCTGATAGGATTCACAGGGACTAAATTATTCATCCTTTTCTCTCTGATGGAATTCCAAAGGAAGTATTTAGGGTTTGTGATTAACTGTGTGAGCTGCAAGAAACTATGCTAGTGTTTCTTTCAATGGAGCAGAAAAACAGCAGCGACTTGGACACACAGGATGACTGAGTTAAAAGTTTGGCTGGTGTAAGAGGATAATTCTGAGAGGGAAGAGGGGAAGAGGGAAGGAGGGAGGGCGAACTGTGCGTGAGCGGAGAGAGGTTTCACACACGGAGGCCAAACAAGGAGATAACATGGGGGAAAAATATTGAAAAGTGAGCAAGTGACGCCTGGAACTCTCAGGCACAGAGAAATGAGAGACCATGTAGGCAGAGAGGAGAAAATCACAGGAGACCCTAAAAGACCGTACATTTCATGAACACTAGATTCTACTTCTCTTCCTGATGGCCCACTTGCTGTCTCTTTCGCTTACCAGTCTCTTTCCACTTTCATTTTTGCTTCCCCTTTCTCATTCGTCTTCATGTACTAATGCTAACTGCTCTATTTATTAGTCGCACAATGCGTGCATGTAAATCTGGAAACGACACACTTTTAAGGCCACAAGTGATGTGTCCAAGGGTAAATATGGTTGTTTTGATTATACTGAGTGTGACAAAATCTGTGTGTGTGTGTGCTTAAGAGACTCTATTTGACTTTGAGGAAGAAGGGAGCTGTGCATGTTTAGTCATGTCTGGTGCGCATGTGTACACAAGAGCTTGGAACATCCTGTGAAGGGAATTGCTCCACATATTATAATATTAATGTTGTTTATGTTTTGTTGGTTCCTTAAATATCCTAATTGAGGCCGTGTGTGTTTGTGTATAGAGACGCATGACCATGCTTAGAAAGAATCTGATTTGTATCAGATTTTCCATTCTTCGGCTCCTTTTACTTTTTGGGCCAGTGAGCAACCAAGCACCTAGCAACATGCTAAAGCCAATTAGCAACGCCCTGGAAACCACCCACCACACCCTAGCAGTATACCACTTTTTCACTTATAAGCACCTAGCATAGTCTAGTATGCTTACAAAGTGTACTGCAACATTTAATAGAGATTCCTAGACTGCATACAAAGACTATACTTTTACAATTGTAAGAGCCACTCCTGCTTTCTTCAGAAAATTAAAGCAATATTTTTTTGTGGCTTCACATTTTCCTCTCATTCATTTCCTCCTTATGTTTTCATTTTTGTTTTTTTACTCGTCTTCCCACATTTTTCTCTTTTTATTTCTTCATTCCTCACACGTCTATCTGGTGTTTGTCACACGACACCCCACGCACTCTTGGATGTTTGCATGCACACCAGAAATGTGGAGGCAACGTTTATTTTTTTTATCCAAATAAGTCCAAATTGTGTGCTAATTCCATTTGATTATTACTCTATTTCCAGATGAAGGTATATGGGACAGCATTTGTATGACACAATCAGCAAAGAACTATCTTATGTTCTGAATGTTCATTAAAATCGACTCCTTCGCAGATTATTACGTGATCAAGTTTGTTTTGATGATGTCATAGTGAGTGAGTTGTTTACTTTGTAATTATTAACCCATCCATTTCCACCAGTTCTAGGTGATTTGCGTACCTGTTGCAAACGTAATAGGTAATCAGCCAATCACAGCTGCATGTAGGTCCACCTCATTTTCATGTTGCACTTTTGGACATCATTGAGAATGCAGTGAGCTCAAGGGAGGACACCGTCTGAAACTCGACAGTTACTTTAGGACAGTGTTGCTTTAGATGAACACGTTTTGATCTTATATTTCATAATATATTTTTTTGTATTGTTGATTATTTCTCATCAGAAATGTGTTGTGTATGCACTGCCTCCCTGCCTTCTCTGGGGAGAAACGCCCTTGGTGCTCACAGATACACAATGCAAGGGGTTGATGTGGTTTGCAACATGCTAAACTGACCGACCTCATACCAGCAAATTATTTTGGTTTGCTGCCAGAAAACAATTCAGCGATTTGAGATAATACAGGAAACAAGTAGCAACAAAGCACAAACACTAGAAAATACATAATCCGGAAGCTTTGCATCCAGAAGCTTTTCGGTTGCGCGTGGTGATTATTCAGGATGAGAGCCGTCTATGAACAGTTTCCTGGAAAGGGCTGAGAGGGTAACACTCATCCAGGTGACCCACTGCAGCTGTATTTGCGTTTGTTGACTCTTACTACACTGCTAATGGAGTCTCACCTCACTGCAAAACAAGCCTCCACACACTTTCAGCAAGGTGAAGACAGAGACTGAGAAAGAACATGAAGAACAGAGGCGTATTGCATGCTCAAACAGAACATGTGTCAGAGTCGGTGACCCACAGTTCACATATGGGTGTGTTTGACCTCTGCTGTCCCCTCCAGCCTTTCCTCTCCTTCAGTTTCACCCTCTCATTCAGGAAGCAGACCTTTGTGTGTGTGTGTAATTTAGACCAAGTCATTCGCTCTTTTGAAAGGTTGCTGCAAATCAGTTTTTAAGTGCAAAAGAAAATGTCTCTCTTCCTCCTTCCTTTCTTTCTTTACTTTAACCTGGGACGTCTTTGGCATTTTCTTCCCACTCTGTCATTCTTTGTTTTCAGCAGTCAATTTTAACCATCTTGGTAAATGCGTTTAAAGGTTAATTTACTCTAAAATGAATATTGTCATCATTTACAAATGCTCATGTCATTACAAATTTGTATGAATTTCATTATTTTGTGGAACAGACTACCGAAGACCGTGCTGGTCACACTTTTTCTTTAAATTATGATAAATGGATACTGGCTGGCTGTTTGAAAATACTGTTTGTAAATACTTCCTTTCTTCTGCGTGACACGGAAAGTTGTGTAGCGATGTGTGTACTTGCGTAACCACGATATTTCTGCTTTTCAATAAGTGCCACCTACTGTCAGAGAGTGATTGCATTTTTATTCAGCCTGTCTGGCTTCTTTTTTTTTTCTCCTTCTTCACAATGGCTGCATCCAAAATCGCATATACTTCCCTACTATATAGTAGGCGAAAAACAGTATGTGAAAAACTAAGTATGACCGAATTCTTCTACTTCCGGCGAGATTCTGAAGTGTGCATGCATATGATGGGCACTTTACAATCCCATGAGGCCACTGGAGAGGATTTATGAATGGCAGTGATGTGACGTAACTGACGCTGGTAGGTCACATGATAATGACAACATGGCGAATGTAGCATATCCAGATTACATTCATACTACACATATTATTCATAATATGTAGAACGTACTTTTTAGCGGCCGTCAAGTAATTACTTATTCAAAATAAAGATCTACTCGAGAGTATACGATTCCGGACGCAGCCATTGTCTGAACAGACACATTTCTTGGAAATGAAATAATGTTATATAATGTTAATGTTATATAATATAATAATGTAATATAAATGGGGAATAATGTACAGTCAGGTGGTCATTTTTGCAAAACCCCTTCCGGATGACCCATGACCCCTCTGCTTCACGTCAGGGTCTATTTAGCAATAATGAGCGACTGGCTTTACATTATCCCTCACTTACCTGCATAGATTTGTGTCCATGCCCTTCTAATCTGGTGAGTCCAAAGGTGAAGTCTAGACATAAAAAGCTGCATGCTGACAAGGCAGCGCATATAATATACATGGCTGGCGAACTAAACCCTGATTTAGTTTGATAGCTTTGATTATGCAGATGTTCTCTGTAAAATCTTTCTTTGTTCCTCTGTCATTTTCTGTCCACTTGTCCTGCATTCCCAGACTTTGAGATGTTAAAGTCAGTCATGTCGTAGTTTGTGTGTTTGTATGTGCATTATGTAAGGGCTATAAAAGCAAGTAAATATTGGAAGCCAAATACACCCAAGAGCCAAGAGAGCGGGCCACTCACCCACTGAAATAGCTGACATTGTTGATGCATTAACTGTGTGCGCCTCTGTCTGAGAGAATGCACGCACTGCTGTCGTTCACAGGCCACAAGCTTCAGTTCACTTTAATGGTTTACCCAAATATCCATTTAAAGTTCTCTTACATGTGCACATGTCAACCATACAAAGACGAAGCTGTAATTTGGATAAACTTGGATAAACTTCTCCTCGCATATTAGCAAAATATGACAGAACCTCCATTAGTGGTCATTGTCAAAGGTAAAACGCAAAAGAAATATGTATAAAAGATATATTTATTTATAAATTACTTTTTTAATGTAAAGTTTTTTTTCGTGTAAGGGTTTGGTTTTGTATGTGCGTGTGTGTGTGTATGTCAGATCATGAGGGCTTGACATTGGGAGTCAGAGAAGATTGACGGGTTTTTATAAGTCTGTACACACACACTAATGAGACCCTTACAGGGTGAAGGTCACTTCCCTCCCTTCCACACGTTTAAGTTATGTTGTTTACCCTGTTTTGTCTTTCCAAAACATTCCCAGTGCACCAGAAACACCAGTTTGTGAAGAGTAGTAACCAACCACCTTAAAAGGATAGCTCACCCCAAAATGAAAATCATTTCATCAATTACTTACCCTTATGTCATTCCAAAATGGCATTGATTTCTTCTGCCTGAAAACAAAAGATTGGTAACCATACAGTTTTGGTGACCATTGACTTCCATTGTATTGAAAAAAAAAAGACATTTCTTAAAATATTGTTCTTTGTGTTCCACAGTAGAAAGTCACACAGTTTGGTAATGACATGAGGATATAATTATTTTTGTGTGAGCTATCCCTTTAAGACCGTACAATCTGTTAAACACACTGGACATTTTTTTAACGTAAAACATAACCTTGTTTTAATCAAATAAAATATTTACCCAGACCAAGGTCCGCTACTTCTCATTCTTTCTCTCATATGCTGTCTGTCCACTTTTTTTCTGCTGTCTTTTATACTATATTCAGCTCACCTGATGTTTTTGAGAGCTCTGTGCGCACATATAGGTGCTTTAAATAAAGCTTATTCAGCAGTAGTATTGCAACAGTAACATTTGTTTATGCAGTCAGCATGCAAATGCATTTTTAGAGACTGTGTGTGTGTGTTTGTGTTTGTGTTTGTGTTTGTGTGTGTGTGTCTCTCTCTCTCAGCACTGGGTGAGGTTTTTCAGAGAAGTTGTAAAAGAAATCTGGGCTCCTAGATTAATTTAATCATATGCAAACATTCCACAAGACAACATCTATAGATCAGCAGCCACATGTGACTTCACTGCTAACACATACAGATGAGATTAGCTCTTAACTAATTGTCCAAACACATTAGATCAAGTGCCCTAATGTAGTGTCTTTGAAATATTTTTAGTAATTGACCGGTGAATAATTTTTAATGGAAAAAATAAATAAATAAATAAAAACACATAAAACACACAGATAGAGCTTTATTTTAGCAATTTTTTTTTTTTTTTTTTACTTGAGATACTTTTTGGGTTTGGCTGACAGGTACAACCAACCTTTTCAAAGTGCTTTTATACATGCGTTACTGTGTAAACACTCTAAATCATCCACTGTGTATAGGTGTGTGAATGCAAATACCAGCTACACTTGCTTGATTTTCAAAATAGCATACAAAGTACTACATTTGAGGAAGAACTTAGTTCTCGACATCTGCCATTTTGGCATTGCAATGTAAATTGTGTTGCTTCCACGCAAGTCCTTTCCCAAGGCCTCATGGGATAGTAAAGTTTCCTTTGTATGCGTACTTTAAAATATTGCAAAATATTGCACAATATATAGGTCATCCAGGTACTTTTTGACTACTTTTTTATGAAGACATACTACTCTCCTAATAGCCTAATGTTTTTTTTTTTTTTTGCCTGCTAAATGGCAAGAAAGTTGACATGTTTGGGTGTGAAGACTGCCCGGCACTATTCTGATGTGTAACAATCACTTTTCATTACCCAGTCAGTTCCTTTCCAGTACAATAAGCCAACTAAAATACTGCATAAATGTATGTGTGAGTAACATTTATGAAACTGTATTTTAAATTCCATTATTATTATTATTATTTTTACCATGTCTGCTTGATGAAGAAATGAAATATCCCGATGGTCTTCTTCATAATCCACTCTCAAATTCCCCCTATTGTCTTACTTCAGGCTGTACTACCATCTGGCTATTTTCACCCTTTATAGACATATCAACCGTATGGTCACGCATATTGGAAAAGTATGGGAAACTGGTGTTTCTGTATTTCTCTTATATTTTACTATATGTGTAATTGTTTAGACTCTACCCTACTAACTACAACATTATGATTTGTTTTCCTACTTAACTGATACCTTGTTTGACCCGAATATGTGATGACTGATCAGCAACTTTATTATTTTGTGTGACCGACTGAAGTGTGCAAACTCATGCTGTCACCTGAAAACTTAAAAGTCCTATCCCTCCATGCCAAATGCAGACAGGGTGTGGGGGTTCTTTTGACAGATTTTTTTCACACTCACAGTAAGGTAAGGTCTACTGTGAGAAATCAGTTCAACTTTATGTAAAAACTTTTGGCAGTCCAGTCAAATAATGAAACATATTTATTAATGATTAAAATACTACAAAAAGTAATTTTCTCTTTCTCACAAGGCTGCATTTTATTTTTTACAATTTATTTAAAATTATTATTGCAATTTAAAAATAACTGTTTTGTATTTTAATATATTCTAAAATGTAATTTATTCCTGTGGCAAAGCTGATTTTTTCCAGACTTCAGTGTCACATGATCCATCAGAAATCATTAATGCTGATTTGGTGCTCATGAAAAAATAACTTGTTATCGTCCAAACGGTTGTGCTGCTTAATATTTTTGTGAAACCATGATACATTTATAATAAGTACACAGAAATATTTAATTAATATAGATTTTAAATTTATAAATGTCTTTATTTATTCTCTCACTATTGGTCAAAAACGTACACTTTGAAAGCCCGTTTTCAGGTACCCAAAACGACGTTGTCATGTAAATGAAAGGCCAAAATGGATAAAAAGTTTTACGTTTTTAGTTGAAAAATCCTTAATGCATACTCACTGAAAAAAAGTATTAATTTATTTAAAAAAAATCTTACTGGCCCCAAACCTTTGAACGGTAGTGTACTTTGTGTAATATACATACTACATACTCTAAAACAAATACAAGTATACAGTTGCAATCAAATTATTTGAACCCCCATTGCAAATCTGTTTTTTTTTGGCAAAATGTACAAACTTTCAGCTGTTTGCAATGAACAAATCAAACAAATGTAATTGAAATAACTCAACACAACAATGATTTCCGGAAATTCAACTGAAAATGCAGCTTTTAATGACTTCTGCAGTCTCAAAATTATTCAACAGAACAGCACAAATCTGCAAAACTGGTGTTGTCTCAACCACACCTGATGCAACTAATCATTGGCAGTGGCTCAGTGGTTCATGTAGGTTGTGGCCCAGAAGGTTGGTGGTTCAATCCCCGGTTCCACCTGGCCAAGTGGGATGCTATCCATGAGCAAGACACCTAACCCGACAAGCTGGATGGCGCCTTGCATGGCTGACACCGCCGTCGGTGTGTGAATGGGTGAATGTGAGGCAAAATGTAAAGCGCTTTGGTGGCCATTGGGTCTGTGAAAGTGCTATATAAATGCAGTCCATTTACCATTAAAATATCTGAACTGGCTAAGATCGTTGAGTGTCATGTTTGACTGCATGTTAGACATATGGCTAAGTAAAAAGAATGGTCCAAAAAATTAAGAGAAGATGTCACCCTTCACAAACAATTGGAACAGGATACAAAAAGATAGTGGAGGCACTAAATGTTCCTAGAGACACCGTTGGAATTATAGTTCGCAAGTTCAAAGTTAAAGGAACAGTGGTTACATTACCTGGACGGGGCAGAAAAAGGAAGCTATCAATGGCTGCAACCAGATTTCTGAGAAGGCAGGTTCAGAAAAACCCTCGAGTGACTGCAAAAGACCTGCAGCAAGACTTGGTGGCAACAGGCACTGAGATTTCAGCTTGTAAGGCACGTACTAAACGCATGTCAGAACTCCATGACGTACACCGCTACTGAGCTTAAAGGGATAGTTCACTCAAAAATTACCCCATGATTTACTCACCCTCAAGTCATCCTAGGTGTATATTACATTCTTCTTTAATATACACCTAAAATACACCTAAAAAATGTCCTGACTCTTTATAATGGAGGTGAATGGCCATTTCTGTTTTGAAGTCCATCAAAGAGCATCCATCCATGATTAAAGTCCTCCACGCGGCTCCGGGGGGTTAATAAAGGCCTTCTGAAGCGAAGCGATGTGTTTGTGTAAGAAAAATATCCATATTTAAAACTTTATCAACTAAAATATATAGCTTCCGGCAGACGGCCGTCCGTATCTAAAGAGTAACACTTGACCCGGCGCACAACGTAATGACGAACGCGGAAGCGCAGAGGATAGAGCAAAACAAAAAAACAGACACGAATTAGAAGTTTAAAACTACCATTTTTAAAGAGAAATGTCGGAGGAACTTGAGTTCGTTGCCCAGCCCTGTTTGAACCCCGAGAGGCGTCTTAGCTTACACGACTCCTACATCCTACGTCACACATTGTCAAGTGTTACTCTTTTGGCATAAGTCGACTTGGGTGGGGATATTTTTCTTAAACGAACATGGTGTCTGGTTATACATCTCGTTTGCAGCAGGTCATATCAGCAAAAGGGTGTTCTAAAGTACTAAAGATGCTTGCCATGAAGGGGTTGAATAATGTTGACACTGCTGAAGTCATTAAAAGTTGCCTTTTCATTTTAATTTGAGGGAACCAACCACTTAAAACATTTGTTGTATTGAGCTATTTCACTCACTTTTGTTTGATTTGTTCATTGCAAACAGCTGAAAGTCTGTACATTTTGCCAATAAACCTGATTTGCAATGGGGGTTGAATAATTTCGATTACAACTGTATCTTATGGTAATATGCAATTCCAGCCATATGCAGCCATCAGTTTCTGTGTCTTGTGCATTAAACTCCTCTAATGTCTCGCTCTGTGGCTTTTGAGGTTTTGGTTTCAGTCATTACAGTCATTTCTAAATCGCACCGTCCCTCAGGACCACCCACCCATTCCAAGCACTTCCCATTTATCTGACTTACTTTTAAATCATTATGTCTGTTTCTCTGCAATTTTGCTTATTATTGGCTGTATGTTAATCGTTGACGTGCAGTATTGGCATGGCTACCACTGTGACTTGGTTACTATGGTGTCAGTTTAATTAAGTTGCAGTTGAATGAACAATTAATTGTATGTAATAAATGTTCTAAACCATGTCAAGTCAAGTCAAGTCATCTTCATTTATATAGCGCTTTTAACAATGGATTGTTCCAAAGCAGCTTTACAGCGATGAACATATAATTTAAGGTAACAGAGATTGTTTTGGCTTTATAGCGGTTGTTGAATAATGTTATTTCTAGCTAAAGTTAGAATGTCATGTCATTGTTTCCCAGTGATCTTCATTAGTAGTTATGTCAATGTTGTTCATATCATTTAGGGAATTATGTTATTCTGCTCTCTGTACAAGGAGTACTGATGTCGTTGGTAAAACTGTATGAATTATACTGAATGCCACCTAATTGTTTTAATTTTTTTTTATTTCCATTTGTGTGTTTAGGAACCCAGCATCCCACCCAGCCTCGTCACCCTCAAAGTTGACCCACATGGATTCTTCCTCCACTGGTCTGGAGGGACCAACATGGTCAGTAATTTTCCTTTTTGCGTGTACTTGCTAATACCAGTCCTGTCATGCCACACAGTTACACAGAGTTTTGCAGTTTTTTACTTTGATATTTTTGATATTTTCTGCTGTAACACAGTGTGTAATTTCCCCAGTGTGGGAATAATAGTTATCCTTATCCTTATCCTTATCCTTAACGATAACATTAAAAATGAACATATCAACCGATACCGAAATGGTGGCCTATATATCGTGCATCCCTAGTTTCTGTTGTGTCTGCATTTTGGAGAGGTTACCATTGTGCTGAAGAGTAGAGCCTGTGGTCTACAACTGTTAAAGGGGTCATATAATGGTACATGCACTTTTACAAGTTGATTGTACTGAAATGTGTGTTGGCAATGCCATCATTTTATCATATAATGATACAAATCCATCCAGTGTTTTTGTTTTAATGTTTTCCCCTGCCTCAAATTGAACCGTTCGTTTTTGTGACTTCAATAAAACGGACTTCCCTCCCACGATTGTTGATTGACAGCAGCGTTTCAACACATCCCCACCTGAGCGAGCTGTCATCACAGTCCGTCATTGTTGATACGCTGGAGCAGAATGGCGTCTAAGCGATTGTGATGTTCTGTTCTTGGGTGTAATAACGAAACGCAGTCATTTTGATGTTGCTAAATCCTAACCGCTGAAGACGCAGTGGCTGAGTTTTGTTTTCGAAGGGAATATTCCCCACGAGCAACGTCAATGCTTTCATGTTTGTGCGAATCATTTCTCACCAGACTGCTTTATAAACGAGGATCAGTATAACGTTAAAGCTGGTTTTGCTAAGAAGCTGCTCCTGAAAAAAGAATCAGTGGCAACAATTTATGTTCCCTATGCACCTCCAGAAGAAGTAAGTGTAAAGTTTTATTAACCTTTATATTAATCTTTTGCAAATTTGCAAATCTATTCATGACCATTAGTTGTAACGTCAATCTGTCAATGAACTAACATGTACATCAGTAAACACATAGCGTTCTTATCTCACTTCTCTAACGTTACCCTGCCAGTGCATACAAAAATAGATCAAAGTGGACATTACGTTAACCAACCATTCAGAAACGTCCTGTTCGAGCCTTAATTGTCGAACTTCTTTTGCGGCTGTCATCTTGTTCCGGGTCCAACTCCGACTCCGGTTCAAACTGATACGATTGCACAGATGTGTCCTCAGAGACTCCCTCTTCCATTCTTACTCCAAAATATACCCTCAACTGTTGTCAAGGCAACACTCCACATGCGTTGTATCAAAATGCCCGCAGAACAGAGGGGCGGAGTGAGCAAAGCTCGTTATCATTTAAAGGCTTATGCACTGAAACGGCGTGCTGAAAACAGAGCTGTTTTTGACCAGGTAAAATTAGTGTTTTCTTAAAATACTAATGAGAATTTTTTATAAAATTTTATTACAAAGTTTTCATTTAGACCCTAAACATTCATATTAACTTGTACAAAAATGGCATTATATGACCCCTTTAAAAAAAGAAAATACTGTCATCTTTGGCCTCATGCACACTGTAAAGTTTCAGGAGTGACAACCACATTTAAATGCAGGAGACAGGCCCCTAACTTATAGTTCTATGTGTGTACAGAACACGTATCATGCGATGATTGACACCATGGTAACCATAGCAACGTTCTCATATCTGCTATTCTGACTAAAGTAATATTACAGTGACAAAACACTCCTTGTGTTCAGCAATTTTAACTAAAGCACAGTTGTTTGAGGCGTTCTGTTTTGTTTATGCTTAAAGGCTGCTTCACAGAACACGTTCTTGCAGTGTTGATAATGTCCACTTATAAGGGTTTTTGGGGTTGACTCATACAGCGACAAGTTGATGGAGTTATTAAAGTGAGCAGGTGCGTGTCACGTATTCAGATATTTTAGTCTTTTTTCAGCATTAAGCATTTCCATTTTAATCTGTTGTTTTTTACTGGCTTTTTCTTGTTCGCCAGTAGAATATGGATAGGTGTCGGCGTGACCTCTTGGCTGAAGTAAAATTAATTTTTTTGTAGTAAAGTCGAGTAGATTGTATATTTTTACATTTTGAACGTATTATTATTTGTTATATGTTGAATTCAATTTTATAAAAAAAGAGCCCATGGAGTGACCTCATATCAAACTAGACTTTGAGCTCACGAAATTTCTATGGACACTGTAGTAATCATTAGGGCTGTTTTCGACGAAGGATTTTCATAGTCGAATCTGATTCGTTAGATTTTGCCGTAGTCGACTGATAGTCGAACCTTTTTTTTATTTATTTTTTTATATAGCAGCTAGACGTTCGGTTGAATAACTGTTCGTCTCTTATAGGACAACTCGCTCTACGTTTAAAATGAACAGCAAGACAACTAGAAGTGAATGTGCTTTCCATTAAATGAATCCTTAACAACAACAAAAAAAGCTTTGTTTTAAATAAATCACACACAGTAAACAAAACCTTAACAAAAAAACTTTGCAATGAACTTTGCAATTTAGACGCGCAAACTGGTTGCCGGTGCTGTCGGTGAGACGTACATGCCCGAGCAGATTCGGCTTGAAGCCGTTCATCCTCGGATGCGGTGTCGCGCGCGCTGTTACAAAAAAAGCCGTGCACACAGCCAAGCGAAATGGGGTCTTGCCGGTCTTGCACACCCAACGCGTCATTTTTTGCCATGCGCACCTTCGCGCTCGTGCGGACGCGTCTGGTATAAACAAGGCTTTCTCCGTGTCAGCGCGCGTTCTGATCGGTGAAGATGCACAGACCTCTCCCGAATGATCTCCAGCACTCAGCCTCCGAACCACCACTAACTCCGCCTCCGTTTCCCTCGTAAGCTGATATTAGTATTTAAACATTCTCTATGATAATTTTTTTTTGTAAAAAATATTTTAATAGCACGGTTTTGGCGGTTATGAAGTTCTAATGACACTGTCGGTCTCATGGTTATATGATAACCGTCACACCCCTATTGGTTACATAACACTTCCCTACTGTTCGACTATGAGGTTCATAGTCGAATCAGACCTCTCCGAATCGAATCGTCGAATCCTCGACTATTAGAAGTCAGCCCTAGTAATCATTACATGATTTTGTAATTAATTCGTCAAGCGCACCATTGGATGGAGAAAAAGACAGTACTCTTGAAAAACGAACACCAGGCAGGGGCGTAGAGTACGCAGGGGACGTGTAAATTCACCCCCCACACTTCGGGGCAAGTGTCCATGTAGAGGTTTTCATGGGCCAATGTCAATAAATCTAGATTTAAATTCAAAGAGACAAGATATTCTGTGCATGACCTGATGTTTTATTCTTATCCAAAGCTGGGCAATGTAAGCATTATGGAGCTCAGAACACTGTTATGTGACGTATGTTTCATTCATACTCAAAGCTGGATAACCCACCGGCAGAAACATAAAACGACACCTATGTCCAAGGGGATGGAGTTTGAGTTTGAGTTTGAGTTTCTTTATTTAAAGGGACAGTGCACATTAATTAACATGGGTACAAGGTCCAACATGTAAATGTGCCAGATTTAGCCATACAGGCTAATTTTCATCTGCAGTCCCTAGCAGGTTAAACATTTAAACAATAAATACACTACTACAATAAAAAAAAATAAAATAAATAAAAACATAATAAATACAAACACATTATTCTATATTATGGCAACATATTTGATTTGTTAATAACCAATGTTTTATGGATTTAGAAAATGATTTAATAGACGTGATCTTCCTTAGTTCTGTGGGTACAGTATTCCATGCATGAGCTGCTCGAAAAGAGAAAGCCGACTGTCCAAAGCTACTTTTTTTACATGGTATTTTACAATCCCCTCTTGTAGATGCTCTGGTCGATAAGTTAACATTTTGTTGGACAAATTTATTGAGCGGAGGGGGAGCCATACCATGAAAAATTTTATATACAAGTAAAATATCTGCAAACTTAATCATGTTTTCCCAATTTAACAGGTCATATTTAATTAAAAGTTTACAATGGTGATATGAATTTGACTTTTTATCTAACGTTTTTAAGGCCCGTTTGTAAAGTATTTCAACTGATCGTAATGTAGTCCGACTTGTCTGTGTCCAACTGGTAAGACAGTAGTTAATGTGTGATATGATCATGGCATTAATATATAACTTTGAGGCCTCTGTAGTCAAATTATTCCTAATGTGTCTGAAATTTGCCAAATTAAATTTAATTCTATTTGTGACCTTTTTCACCTGTTTTTTAAATGAAAAACATGAATCTATTATTATTCCCAGATATTTTAACTCTTGAACTACTGGAAGTCTTTTCCCTGCTACTACGATATCTGGGTCTATATCTCTATTTCTGGTTTTCGAAAAAAACATACACATTGTTTTACCAGTATTAAGGTGCAGACACGAGTTTGCTAACCAATTTGAGATTTTAACCATTGTAGCCGATAACTCTTCTGCAGCTTTTCTCTTGCTTGTAGCATGTAGATATATGACAGTGTCATCAGCATACATCTGGCAGGTGACATTAGGTGGACAGACCTCAGGTAGATCGTTAATGTATAAACTGAATAACAGGGGACCCAAAATAGAACCTTGGGGTACACCCAAATTAATATCAGTTATTTGGGAGATGTTATTATCCACACGAACACATTGTTTTCTGTCTGTAATATATGATTTTATCCAATTAATGGCATCTAATGAAAAATTGAACTTTGATAATTTACTAATTAAAACCTCATGATTAACCAAATCGAAAGCTTTTTTTAAATCAAGGAAAATAGCTCCAACCACCCCACCCTTCTCCAGTTTAGCCTTTATATTTTCCAACAGAAAGACATTAGCCGTTTCCGTAGAATGATATTTTCTAAATCCAAATTGCATCGGATGTAATGAAAAGGGACCTGAATTTAAATGTATCGTAATCTGTTCAGATATACATTTTTCTACAATTTTTGATACAGCTGGAAGAATGCTTATCGGTCGATAGTTGCTAATGGCACTCTGATCACCGGATTTAAATACCGGTGTTATTATTGCAGTTTTCCAAGAACTGGGAAACACTCCTTCATTAATTGACCAGTTAACAATTTTCGTAATGGATGGAATGAGTGCCTCCTTATAGGTTTTTACAAATGCTGTGTCCATCCCATATATATCTTTTGCCCTTGAACAATTAAGAGAAGAGATAATTGAATTTACTTTAAAGTCTGTCACTTCTCTAAAAGTCATAATAGGGGCAGATATATTTAAAGGAGTGAAAGAATAATTTATTCTGGCAAAATTATGGGATAGAGCATTTATGGAATTAATAAAATAAGAATTAAATGCTGCAGCCACTTTACTTGGATCCTGGGTTTCATTTCCATCTATATTCAATTGTATTGGTTTATTAATAGTGCAAAATTTCCCTGTTAATCTTTTTAAATTATGCCAGATTTCTTTGGTATTTCCCTTAGCTTCACAAATAGCATCAATATAAAAATTAGCTTTTGCCTGCCTAAGTTTTTTTAAAACCTTATTCCTCAATGTTGTATATAATCGTCTCTCATGAGCCAGTTTGTTCTTAATTACCATCTTAAGGGTATAATCCCTCTGTTTCATTAGTGACCTTATAGTCTCATTTATCCAAGGTAGATGGTTTCTTTTACCAGGTTTCTTTTTTATTTTTCTCATACAACTATGCATAATTGTTTCCAGTTTTACCATGAGAGATTTACAATTTTCATCAACACTTTCATAAGCCAGGTGTTCATTCCAATTAATTTCTTTAATTGCATGTTCAAGATTGGATAACTGACTTTTAGGGATTCCATACTGATTTAACTTTGTATAAGTTGATAAATTTAATACCTTTTTTGAGAGCTTTCTTACAATTAGGATCATGTTATGGTCGGATAGCCCTGTGACCAAATTATAAGATCTTCTTATTCTTTCTGGTCTATTTGTAAAAGCCAAATCAATAAGTGTCTCAGATGAACTAGTTATCCTCGTAGATCCTTCTATTACCTGTTGTAATTCGAATTTACTTGCAACACGTTTTAACTCTTTCCTTTTTATTTTATCACTCCAATTTATATTAAAATCTCCTAATAAAATAACCTCGTTTTTAGAATCACATTCCCTCAAAAGGGCATTCAATTTATCATAAAAACATTTTTTTGAGGATGGTGGTCTATATATTCCAATCAAAATAAAAGACATTTGAATTGATAGAGTTAATTTAAGAACTATGCATTCCAAGTCATCAACATCTGACAAGCGAATTTGCACACAATTTACACTATCCTTGACATAAAACAACACTCCGCCACCCCGACCAACTTTTCTGTCTCGTCTAAACATATTGTAACCACGAACTTTTAATACGTCAGCTGGTGAGTTTTCGTGTAACCATGTCTCTGTCAAACAAAGGAAGTCCAAATTTGACTCATATATGAGATGTTGTAATTGATCCTCTTTAGGAATTGCGCTTCGGATATTTAAATGTCCTCCTAATAGCCCGCTTGGTTTAGCCTGAGAATCCCACAGCATGCGAGCCTGGTTTACAGTTCGGAAAAGTTTAATTCCACGGTGTTTCACAATTGCAGGATTTAGCTTTCGTATTAACGTTACATTGTTTGATGATGCACACTTTGTTTGTTTTTGCACAAGATTTTTCATGCAAGACATCACAGCGCTCGGTTGGATCACTGCTGGTAATGGAATAAAGTCAACAGGAGACTCACCCAGTGTGGCTGAATCGGTAGCAAACAATGTGCTATTCAAGATGTTAAATTCATACCCGGGCGTATCCTTCAACCCAGGACACTGCTCCATCCTCTCCTCAAGCATCCCTCGATGGTGATCTGGAGTTTAGCGCACAAATAAAATGATCACTGAAGTGTATTGTAAAGTCAGGTTTTCAAGTATTACATAAAAATCACATAATACTCGGTCTTTCAATCATACTCATGATTTGGGATTGCTCCTGTCTGCCTTGCTGCTGACCGATTGCTCCTATCTGCCTTGCTGCTGGTTTGCGTCTGTAAACTCCGTATAGCTTTCTGTTTTGAATTTCTATTTACTATCATTGCTTTTTGTTTATATTGCTAAAAATAAGTTGCTAATCAAAATATACTAGATAGTCTAATATTGCCTATCGCATGAATCTGTCATCGCTAGCTTTTATCTAAATCATTATCGCTAACACAACACGTTATCTCGCTAGCCTGTTAACCTGCCATCCGTGCTTGCCGTCTTTTTTTCGTGCACGATTTGTACGAGTCTATCAAACAACTGTGGTAAGTGGGATCAGTCAACAAACACAGTGAATATTGTCACTTGCACTTTGTCACATGTACAGTATAGCCTTATCTGTCAGTACAGAGGGCTTTACATGTGATAAATGCAGGGAGATAGTCAGGCTGACGGAGAAGATTTCAGAACTAGAGACACGCATCCAAACTTTATTCGAGGATAGTAAGAATGCAAGGGATTTAGATACTGCTTTGGATACGACTAGCTTAGTGAACTCTGTACATTTTTCAGTTCCGGCTGTAGAGCCCGTGCAGTAGGGCAACTGGGTGACCGTGAGACGCTGTAGTCGCAGGACAAAACCCCGCTCTTCCGTTCCGATTACCATAACATAGATTCTCCACACTCAGTGAAACACCCACTAAGAATCCTGTTGAAAGTGCCCTAGTTATTGGTGATTCTATTACACGGAACGTGAAAATAGAGACACCAGCAACCATAGTCACATGTTTGCCGGGAGCCAGACATCAAAGCAAATTTAAACGTGCTGGCTAATGCTAATCGTAAATATTCTAAGATTATTATTTACATCGGCATTAATGTTGTTCAACTTCGCCAGTCGGAGATCACTAAAATTAACGTTAAAGAGGTGTGTGAACTCGCAAGTACGATGTCAGGCACTGTAATTTGCTCTGGCCCCCTTCCTGTTCGCGTAGTGATGAGATACTTAGTAGACTGTCCTCACTCAATGGCTGGCTGTCTAAGTGGTGTCCACGAAATAATATAGAATTCATAGACAATTGGAAAAGTTTTTGAAGCAGAGCTTACCTGTTGAAAAGAGATGGTATTCATCCCTGCTGGGATGGTGCTGCTCTTCTCTCTAGTAATATGGCACATAGTCTTAGAGCTCAAACATGAATTGGAGCTCAGGTCAGGAAGCAGACATACTGACTAAACCGACCATCTGCTAGCGGTCTCACGTCACTGAGGTCAGATAAATCCCATCACATAGAAACTCTTTCACCTAGATATCATCATATAGAGACTGTGTCTGTTCCCCGAATTAGGAAATACAAAAAACTCCCAAAAATGTAATTTATGTTCAACAAATAAAAAACGGATATAATACAAATTAACAAATGATAAAGCTCGGGTTGCTGAATATTCGATCCCTTACTTCAAAAGCACTTATTGTTAATGATTGTAACATAAATGTGCTGTGTTTGACAGAAACCTGGCTAAAACCAGATGATTATATTTCTTAATATGACTCCACCCCCCAAGATTATTGTTATAAACATGAGCCTCGTCTGAAAGGCAAAAGGGGAGGTGTTGCTGTAATTTATAGTAATATCTTCAGAATTAATGAGAAGTCTTGTTTCAAATATAATTCTTTTGAAGTGTTGGTGCTTAATGTAACACTATCTAATGTAAATTATAAATCACGTTTGAGTTTTGTGCTGGCTACTGTATACAGGCCACCAGGGCACCATACAGAGTTTATCAAAGAATTTGCTGACTTTCTATCAGAGTAAGTATTGGCTGCAGATAAAGTCCTAATTGTTGGTGATTTTAATATACATGTAGATAACAAAAAATATGCATTGGGATTGGCATTTAAAGACATTCTGAACTCTATTGGAGTTAGACAACACGTGTCAGGACCTATTCATTGTCGTAATCATACTCTAGATCTAATATTGTCACATGGAATCAATGTTGATGCCGTTGAAATTCTGCAGCAGAGTAATGACATCTCAGATCATTATCTAGTCTCGTGTATTTAGCCAAGGCTTCAAACTCTGTTACAAATATGTTAGACCTATCACTTCTGCCACTAAAGATTGCTTTATTAATAACATTCCTGATCAGTTTCATCTCCTCGGCATCCCAGATAGCTTAGAAGAACTGATATTGCAACAGAAACTTTTGACTATCTCTTTTCCAGCACTTTAGACGCAGTTGCTCCTGTGCGCTTAAAGAAGATTAAAGAAAATAGTCCAACCCCAGACGTTTCCAAGCAGCACAGCATGACTTTATGAACTTCTTTACTTACAAGATTGATAATATCAGGGAGAAAATTATAACTATGCAACCGTCTACTACAGTATCGCATCAAACAGTGCATAGTCTCCCTGAGGAAAAATTCGATTCATTCATTGCTATAGGAGAGGAAGAATTTTCCAAACTTGTTAGATCATCTAAATCGGCAACATGTATGTTAGACCCTATACCGTACGGCTGGGCGATAAATCGATATTATCGATTAACTCGAATGTGTAGTTTACGCGAATTTTTTTGAATGGAAATCGGTTTTCTCTTTAACAACCGCTGACGCGCCCATCTGGGCTCCCGTAGTTCCGACCGGGCTCAGCGCTTGCCATGATAAAGATACACAAACAACATGGCAAATGAACAAGACCGCGGCAGCAGAAGCACACCCGCCGAAAACTTTTACAAACTGAATCTGCAGGGCTGTCCACTCTCACGAGTTCACTGTGAGAGACGCAATTGTCTCTTTTTACAATGCTCTCACGCACACATGCATTTTCTCACGCAGAGAAAAATCGCGCAGCAAAGAGCACACTGACACAGGTTACTATTGATATGAAACAGATTCTCAGCTCTCAGATTCTGACAATTTTATTACGAAATTCAAACAATAAACACCGTTTTGGCGCTTGTAAATGTAACGTGAAAGATCGCTGACAGATCTCAGTTCAAGCGGCACGTGAACCGATCATCTGTTACTCTTCACTACTAACTTACCGAAATGTAATAAAAACGATCGATCAGTGTTTTTCAACCGCGGAAAGATGTGCATAAAACACCTGGAGAACAACATGTCACGTAACGTTACATTTACCTCAGAAATGCCCTTTAATTACCCATAGCACGCATGTTAGTTGGACTTAATTGCTATAGAGAGAGGAGTATTTTGCTAAATATGATAACTAGATTACACATTTATTATATTTTTACCTATATCATTAAAATATCATAATGTTGTTTGTTATTATAAAAAACGCATTTATATTTAATTTGAGTTAGTTTTAATACCAGCTGACAGGGTCTCTGTATGTTTACAGCATTAAGTGATTTATTTTTGGAGAACAATTAACATAACACATTAAGGTAGGCTATCTACTGTACATAATATTTACCCAAAGGAATTGATATTGAATCAACATCCGAATCAAATCACAAGAATTGAATTGAAATTGTGTTAAGCAATAATAAAAACAGTAGCATACCACTCTTTGTACCATGTAAACATTGTGTTTACATGGTTAATAAACTTGATTAAATTATTTTTAGTTACCAAATAATTTGACAATCACAATAAACATTGTGATGCAAGTTTTTTTTTTTTTTTTTTTTTTTACACATCCCCCCAATCCCAATCCACCCATTTTATGTTATGTTACATTTACACTATTTATAATGACAGGGCCTGCCCTGTCTTTTTGGCTTGTTGTTTCTGATTGCACTTTAATCCAGATAATATCCCAGAAGGGAATATCAAAACAAAATAAAGTTAAAACTTGTTTTGAACAATCTCTTTGTCATCTACAGATTTATTTTAAGTAGGGAGAGAAAAAAATCGATTTAAATCATAAATCGGATTTTTTGTGAAAAAATCTGGGATTCTTTTTTTAGGCCATATCGCCCAGCCCTACTATACCGACTAAGCTATTGAAAGAGATGCTTCCAGAGGTCATAGATCCTCTTCTTAATATCATTAATTCATCTTTGTCATTAGAATACGTACCAAAAACTTTTAAGCTGGCTATGATTAACCCTTTCACACGTAAGTTTAAAATATTCTAACTGACCCCCCCCGCGTGAGTTTTTCAAGGCGACCGTTATTTAGAACTTGTCACTTTAATGTTTCCGTGGTGACGCGTCATTGCTTGTCGACCACAACACAGCGCTGAATGAATGATGATCTGCTTTTATGTAATTTTTCCTTTTTTATTAAAAATATTCACAAATGTATTAGCTATAGCATGAAACACTGATATTCCGATTGTCAAATATGTGCAAGTGGATGGGTTTTGTTGTTTAAACATCTTTATAACGATCGCGTTAGTTGGGCTGTATTCACAATGGGCGGTGCCATTTTAGTTTGTCGTACAGTTCAGAGAATCGGATCTGTTGGATTTACAACACATCAATTCTCACGAAATACATGAAAGTAAGTGGCCGGTGAACTGGGAGAAGAATAGGGTCAAATGTAAAGCTACTTACACAATGTGTATCTGATATGAATAAAACGTGTCGTCTTATTATAATGGAAAGGATTATTATTGCCGCTTCCATAGACATCAGTGTGTATTTTACAAACTAAAAATCATTGTTTTGCTAGTACTTATGTGTATTTAAATGTCTGAAACCTAAAATAAACATTATGTGGTTGAAAACACTCAATAGTTGGGATATATGACAGCACTGAGTGCGTCTGTCTCTGGTTCAGCGCCAGTCAACGCGAGAAAGCTCATTTGAATTTAGCAGTTGATCACGTGACGCACTGACCGTTCTAATCACACCGGTGTGATCGTACGCTCCAGGGACCAGCCAAGACTGATCACACCGGTGCGATCGTACACGTGAAAGGGTTAAACCACTTGTTAAAAAAACACAACTTGATCCTACAGAATTAGTCAATTACAGGCAGATCTCGAATCTACCTTTTCTGTCAAAGATACAAGAAAAGGCAGTATTCTCACAACTATGTTCCTTTTTAGAAAGAAGGTCTAATCAGCATCTTGAGGTGGACCTGTGAGATGGATGGATTATCTTGGCAAAGGAGAAGTGCTCACTAACACAACAATATTTGACAAAAGTAGGCCTTTTGTGTATATAGAAAAAGCCTTAGATCTTTGAGTTCAGCTCATAAAAATGGGGGCAAAAACAAAAGTGTTGCGTTTATAATTTTGTTCAGTGTATATTCAAACGCGCATACCTATAGTCTAAACACGTAATACGCATGTGCACGCCGTCAGCGTTTTCACAGTTTTGTGATTTTAAAGCTTGCGGAGATATATATATATATATATATATATATATATATATATATATATATATATATATATATATATATATATATATATATATATATATAAAAATGATATATATATATATATATATATATATATATATATATATATATATATATATATATATATATATATATATATATATATATAAAAATGATATATATATATATATATATATATATATATATATATATATATATATATATATATATATATATATATATATATATATATATATATATATATATATACACACACACAGTAGGGAGAAAAAGTATTTGATACACTGCCGATGTTGCAGGTTTTCCCACTTACAAAGCATTTAGAACAGGGATGGGCAAACTACGGCCCGCGGGCCACATACGGCCCGTTAGGCTGTTTAATCCGGCCCGTCGAATATTTAAAAAAATGTCTTAAAAATGGCATTCGGTGGCGAGGGGGCGTGGTTCAGCGAGGTCTGTAGCGGGAGAGCGAGGGCGGAGCCGAGCGGTAAGCGGGCCGTGCTGACAGAGTGGGGAGAGAGAGACTGCTGGGAGCTCGTGCACGCTGTCGAGAGAGAAAACGCTGGCCTGCAAGCTGTATTCAGTGGAAAGTGTTGCTGCATTTGTGACCTGAGAAGCTGTAGCCAGCGAGAAGAGTACTGTTTTATATGTGATTTATTTTTGAAATATTCTGAATTAATTGTGTGAGCGCGAGTAAGTGCTGTGGGGAGAGAAAGTAACTTAATAAAGTGCACAAGCCCCAGTATTCGCCGACCCTGTGTCTCCTTCCATCACCCATTCACCGAGCCAACATCCCTGTCACACATTCATTTTGCCTTTTTCCTGCAATACTTGAATAAAGCAGATCATCATTCATTCAGAGCTGTTGTGGCTTTGCTGCGGTGTGTCACGTGACAAGCAATGACGCGTCACCATGGAAACCATTCAGTGACTAAATAACGGTTGCATTGCAAAGCTCACGCTGCAGAGTCAGACCGTTTTTTGTAATTTGTCATATGTAATGTATAACTAATATCCCAGGAAACAGAACGTTGGCACGATTGAATCATTGACATTTCAGCACTCCTTGAACAGACAGCGATTTAAGCGCAACAAGGCTCTTTGTTGCACTTTTAATGTTTTTTCCTTTTTTGGAAACTCAGAGAAAAGAAAATGTTTGTAACCACTTGTACGCCTGATTAGTTTTCATTTGAATTTTTTGTTTTTCATTTGATATTTAGTTTCTTTGCTCCTCTGTATTTGTAGATGTGTCTTGGACTGCTTCCGGTTACCGAACTTTACTGCCCGGCTTTCGACTACGCTCCCGTCTCTTCCATGTACAGAACCGGTTTTGTTCATTAAATGTTCTTATCTGCTTTTGTTTTTTACGTTTTATTTATCATACTTAAAATAAATTGTAATTGGTATATTTGTTTATTTTATTTTTTCACAAATGTATGACGTTTGTGTATTAAGTGCAATTTGATTACCATATGGAGTTTCAATAAAGTTGAATTAACGTAACGTTCTCTAATTTTTACTCTTCTAAGTGTACACTTGCTGGTGTTTTGTTTCTAATTTACTGTTAGGCCCATTAAATAATACTAAGGATAAACAATATTTAAAAAGAATATAAATATATATAAAATTAAAATAAATATAAAAAAAATAAAAATAACCCCAAAATATAACAATGCTAAATGGGGATATCTATAGCATATAAATTAATTTACCACGTAAATTACATGATCCACGTATCCACGTAAATGTGTGCTGGTATAATCTGCCACTGGGCCGGCCCTCTGTCAAATTTTAAAACCCAGTGTGGCCCTTGAGCCAAAAAGTTTGCCCACCCCTGATTTAGAAGCATGTAATTTTTATCATAGGTACTCTTCAACTGTGAGTGACAGAATCTAAAACAAAAATCCAGAAAATCACATTGTATGATTTTTAAGTAATTCATTTGCATTTTATTGCATGACATAAGTATTTGATCACCTACCAACCAGTAAGAATTCCGACTCTCACAGACCTGTTAGTTTCTCTTTAAGAAGCCCTCCTGTTCTCCACTCATAACCTGTATTAACTGCATCGGTTTGAACCCGTTACCTGTATAAATCAGGGATGAAATTGTATACCTGCACAAGGCTTGGATGGACTACAGGACAATAGGCAAGCAGATTGGTGAGAAGGCAAAAACAGTTGCCGCAATCATTAGAAAATGGAAGAAGTTCAAGATGACGGTCAATCTCCCTCGGTTCCCTCGGTCTGGGGCTCCATGCAAGATCTCACCTCGAGGGACATCAATGATCATGAGGAAGGTGAGGGATCAGCCCAGAACTACACGGCAGGACCTGGTAAATGACCTGAAGAGAGCTGGGACCACAGTCTCAAAGAAAACCATTTGTAACACTACGCCATCATGGATTAAAATCCTACAGTGCACGTAAGGTCCCCCTGCTCAAGCCGGCGCATGTCCAGGCCCATCTGAAGTTTGCCAATGACCATCTGGATGATCCAGAGGAGGAATGGGAGAAGGTCATGTGGTCTGATGAGAAAAAAATAGAGCTTTTTGGTCTAAACTCCACTCGTCGTGTTTGGAGGAAGAAGAAAGAGGAGTACAACCCCAAGAACACCATCCCAAGCGTGAAGCATGGAGGTGGAAACATCATTGGAAACATCATTCTTTGGGGATGCTTTTCTGCAAAGCGGACAGGACAACTGCACCGTATTGAGTGGAGGATGGATGGGGCCATGTATCGTGAGATCTTGGCCAACAACCTCCTTCCCTCAGTAAGAGCATTGAAGATGGGTTATGGCTGGGTCTTCCAGCATGACACTGACCCGAAACACACAGCCAGGGCAACTAAGGAGTGGATCCGTAAGAAGCATCTCAAGGTCCTGGACTGGCCTAGCCAGTCTCCAGACCTGAACCCAATAGAAAATCTTTGGAGGGAGCTGAAAGTCCCTATTGCCCAGCAACAGCCCCGAAACCTGAAGGATCTGGAGAAGGTCTGTATGGAGGAGTGGGCCAAAATCCCTGCTGCAGTGTGTGCAAACCTGGTCAAGAACTACAGGAAACGTATGATCTCTGTAATTGCAAACAAAGCTTTCTATACCAGATATTAAGGTCTGCTTTTCTGATGTATCAAATACTTATGTCATGCAATAAAATGCAAATGAATTACTTAAAAAATCATACAATGTGATTTTCTGGATTTGTGTTTTAGATTCCCTCACTCACAGTTAAAGAGTACCTATGATTAAAATTACAGACTTCTACCTGGTTTGTAAGTGGGAAAACTTGCAAAATCGGCAGTGTATCAAATACCTGTTCTCCCCACTGTGTGTGTGTGTGTGTGTGTCATATATATATATATATATTAGACACACACTCACCTAAAGGATTATTAGGAACACCATACTAATAATGTGTTTGACCCCCTTTCGCCTTCAGAACTGCCTTAATTCTACGTGGCATTGATTCAACAAGGTGCTGAAAGCATTCTTTAGAAATGTTGGCCCATATTGAAAGGATAGCATCTTGCAGTTGATGGAGATTTGTGGGATGCACATCCAGGGCACGAAGCTCCCGTTCCACCACATCCCAAAGATTCTCTATTGGGTTGAGATCTGGTGACTGTGGGGGCCATTTTAGTACAGTGAACTCATTGTCATGTTCAAGAAACCAATTTGAAATGATTTGAGCTTTGTGACATGGTGCATTATCCTGTTGGAAGTAGCCATCAGAGGATGGGTACATGGTGGCCATAAAGGGATGGACATGGTCAGAAACATTGCTCTGGTAGGCCGTGGCATTTAAACGATGCCCAATTGGCACTAAGGGGCCTAAAAGTGTGCCAAGAAAACATCCCCTACACCATTACACCACCACCACCAGCCTGCACAGTGGTAACAAGGCATGATGGATCCATGTTCTCATTCTGTTCAGAAATCGAGACTCATCAGACCAGGCAACATTTTTCCAGTCTTCAACTGTCCAATTTTGGTGAGCTCTTGCAAATTGTAGCCTCTTTTTCCTATTTGTAGTGGAGATGAGTGGTACCCGGTGGGGTCTTCTGCTGTTTTAGCCCATCCGACTCAAGGTTGTGCGTGTTGTGGCTTCACAAATGCTTTGCTGCATACCTCGGTTGTAACGAGTGGTTATTTCAGTCAAAGTTGCTCTTCTATCAGCTTGAATCAGTCGGCCCATTCTCCTCTGACCTCTAGCATAAACAAGGCATTTTCGCCTACAGGACTGCCGCATTCTGGATGTTTTTCCCTTTTCACACCATTCTTTGTAAACCCTAGAAATGGTTGTGCGTGAAAATCCCAGTAACTGAGCAGATTGTGAAATACTCAGACCGGCCCATCTGGCACCAACAACCATGCCATGCTCAAAATAGCTTAAATCACCTTTCTTTCCCATTCTGACATTCAGTTTGGAGTTCTGGGGCCGTATTCACAAAGCATTTTATCTTACCACTAGGAGTACTCCTAAATCGCACTAAACGATTTTAGCTAGGAGTTTTCTCTTAAAAGTTATTCACAACGCCTTTCAGACCTACTCTTAGTAAAGAAAAATGACAACTCCTAAACTAAGAGTGAGTCTTCGTTGCTATGGATGACGTCATTACTCATGCACGAGCTTGACTGAAGTGACCACCTTGATTGGCTGATGATTGTAATGCGGGAATGATTCCAAACACCTCCCCTAGGATGATGAGTGACAGGGGACAGGTCTGAGAATGCGTGCGCTACACAAGTAGTGCGAAGGATGGAAGATGATGAATAACTGAATAAATAGCCAAAATTAATAAAGAGTAAGGAAAAACAAATGGCCTACTAGCCTATTGAAACATGGATTGATGGAATGTCTTTGCAACATTATTGAATTAATCTGTCACTATATTCCTCTGCCTACGTTTGCAAAGAGAAGAACATTTTAATTTGATTCACAATGAAACGTTACAATTATTTTACATGCAGTGAGTAGCCTAGTTTTGGTTGTTGTTGGTGGCGTTATTGCATCCCTAGTTATGCCTACAATGCAAAATTGTTCCCTCGCGATTGGAAGCTCCTAGCCGCCACATACGCATTTCAAAACATTGCAACGTGAAATGCCACAAAAAGCGGTTTGTAAATAGGTCTTAGTGAGTTAGGAGTCCTCTCGACTAAAATGCGCTAAAATGCGCTAAAATGCTTCGTGAATTACTCTTAGTCAAAAAAATTAGGAGTCCTAAAGTTAGGAGTGACACGCCCATTAAATTCGCCAGTTAGGAGCTACTTTTAGCCTTAAAATTCTTTGTGAATACGGCCCAGGAGATTGTCTTGACCAGGACCACACCCCTAAATGCATTAAAGCAACTGCCATGTGATTGGTTGATTAGATAATTGCATTAATGAGAAATTGAACAGGTGTTCCTAATAATCCTTTGGGTGAGTGTGTGTGTATCTATATAAATATAAATATAAAAAAAAAAAAAAATATATATATATATATATATATATATATAGATATATATATATAGATATATATATAGATATATATATAAATAAATATATAAATAAATAAATAAATAAATAAATAAATAAATAAATAAAAATTTCTTCAAGGCTTGCACCTTGGAACCTATTTCAAGGTTTGCGTTCTCGAGCCACCAAACAAAACACTGTTGTTGTGCGAATGAGAGGGCTGGAGCGCGTTAAGGGTTTTCTGATAGAACGGTGTCGTGTAAGCCATCGGTTCCCAACAGGGGGGTCGCGGCCCACAAGGGGACCTCAGCGAGCTCTGTGGGGGGGTCACGTCATATTTTGAAAAGCTTTGAGCAAAGAGCATTAAATAAAAGTCCTTAACTTTTTTCTGTTCAAAATTTACAAAATGTATATAATGAGCGAGTTCATCATGAATCCATTTTTCAATCCTGAACCACTATGGTACACCTATAATAAGTGTTTACATTGGGACTATTTTACACTGGTTCGGATCGCTGCCGCTGCGGAGTAGCCCAGTAGCTTTGTGACTCGTCATAGACGTACACAGAGAGAAGTAGTTCCGGCTACAATGTTCTTCCGAAAGACGCATTATTCTGTTAATAAACGCAAGTTTATTTTCGCTCGCTATGGCGCCAAAAGCGTAAAAAATAAAGCCTCACAAATAACTTGCAAGTATTGAGGCCCCAGACAGCAGTAATTTAGTAATAGCCTATATTCTTTCTTTTTTTTACTACACACACACCACTGTGAATATTTTTGTTTTTGGATTTCAAATAGGGCCAATATATATATATATTAGGCTTCTCCTTGGCTTACGTTTTTAAATAACAAAGGGCCTACTGATGTTTTTGTCATTGTATTTTCAATATTATAGGCTATTAATTGTGCATAAACATATCTGGCTATAGTAAACATACCGTTTGTTTGAAAACAACATATTTTGTCATCCTTGCTGCGAGAGCGATAATATCATTAAATGTGAAGGGGGGCCCTAAAATATTTTCTTGGGAAAAAGGGGGTCTCAGACAAAAAAAGGTTGGGAACCACTGGTCTAAGCGACCCCTAAGGTAATAACTAATTATCTTTGCAACGGAAGTGAATCGATCAAAACTAACTTTAGCTGGACAATAACTTTTGTTTTAGAGCTGCTGTAAAGCCAAAACAATCTCTGTTACTTTCATTTCCTATTATCACTGTAAAACTGCTTTGAAACTGTCCATATTGTTAAAAGTGCTATATAAATGAAGGTGACTTGACTTGAAGCATGATTGATTAGTTTTATGACTGCAGTTTTTTAACTTAATTTTACCTGTCCTTCCAATTCTGGCATATCTAGTATCATTCCTATCTGCGTCATTTCTCTATTTCGGTCCGTGTCTTTCTCCTCCTGCCATACAGGCTACTGGCTTATCATGTGAGTGCTCATGAATGAAATTAAATTTTAGCCAGTGAAATTCAATCAAAGCATCCTCCCATCCTTTCTCTCGCTCTCTCTTTAGTTAATAGATATGTTCTTCTCCCTCTTTTCTCATGTTCTTGTGCTGATCAGTGTGGCATGTGTGGTATGGGGACGCAGCTTAATCTGGTTCCAGTGAATTTAGATAAGGGACTTTCTGCAGTCTAAGAAGACAGCACAGTGTGTGTAAAACTCGCATAAACTCGGCAGCAAATTTATGTCAGTTGCCAAGACCAATTGTTTATTTTGCTGGCTGAGTATGTTATTTGGAGATTCCTTCATGTGCCGAAGGTGCTAATGTGTTTACTTCCTAAACATTGAAGCAACAAGCTGAGAATCTTCTTTTTTGGGGGCCTGTGTATTTAAATTGATAAGGAAGTTGCATTTGTGTTCCGATACGGTATTAGGACACTAGGCCGATCTTTGCCTGAGGAAAGACAGTAACCTTGTTTGGTGTAGGGAATATTTGCCCTGGGGAGCCCGTCCTCTCCAGTTAATAGTAAAGAGGCCACCTCATCTCATCTCTTCAGTAACTTACTCGCACATTCAGGCACATTTATATTTAATGTCGCTATTATTATATTTAATGATGCCATTATCCAACACACTCCATTTCTTTTCCTTCTAAGTACTGAAAGGTTGTTTAAAGTCAGCCACACTTCCATGAATCCAGTTTTATGTCATTCTCTGTTCCTTTTTCTCTTTTTTTTTTGGCAAGTTGGATAATGTTGGTGATCTCTCACACACACGTTCTCACTGGCTCACCAGCACATGCGCAGTCAAGCTTGATCGTTTCGTTAAGAAATTAAACTTGATTTTGCAGGCACATTCACACGCGTTGTGGTAGAACAGGTTTTGTGTAGGAAAACACCCTTGCACTCTGAGAACTGTATTTTTTTTCTGCTGTTTTGTTGTTTGTGTGTGGCTGAGCCACAGGGTCCCTGTGCTGCCCACTGAATATTCAAGTTTGCACGTGTGCCTGTCACAATGCTCTGTTATTCTGTGTACCATGTTTGTGGGTGTGTGATGGCATGTGTGGCCTATTTTCAAGGCAAATCGAGTAACTAGATCTCACATAGCCTTCAGCTCTACAGGTAGAGACATGAATACCAGGAATCAGTGGTCTTTTAGGACTTTCTCCCACAGTCCTGGTCAATTGTTTCTCAGTTACAACTCACACAGTATGTGTAGGGACATGTACATAGGGGCATGTACAGACCCCCGTCACGTTAAAGGGGACCTATTTTGCAAAATTCACTTTTACATGGTATTTGAACTAGGGCCGGGACTCGATTAAAAAAATTAATCTAATTAATTAGAGGCTTTTTAATTAATTAATCGAAATTAATCGCATTTTAATTGCATAAATATTTGACCTGAGAACAGTGAGAAGTAATTTTTTTCACATGGATTTTTAGTATACCATTGAATAATGACTGAATACATAAGCTTAAGCAACAAAATATTGTTTATTTTTGTTCAACCAAGTCCAGCAGACCAGTGTTTTTTGCCATTAAGTGTAGCAATAGCATATTGCTTATAGCAATAGCATATTGCTACACTACACTAATAGCAATAGCGAATTCCTTGTTGCATAGCTTGCACACAACCATGCTCTTATCGACGCTTCCATCCGTTCGTTTTTGTAACAAAATTTCCCATCCACCGGCCAACCAAAGCGATCTCGTCAGCTTCTTCGTCATGAACGCTAGTTTGTGCGCCAGTATAATCGGTCCGCCGAAACTCATCCAGTGAGAAACGTTCCGCAGTGCAAAAATAAGTGCGATTAAAAATAATTTTTTGTGTAATTAATTAACGCGTTAAAGTCTGTAGTTAATTAATCTTAATTAACGCGTTAAAGTCCCGGCCCTAATTTGAACATAAGTGTGTGTAGACAACCACCCTGATAAAAATCCACCCAGTGCTTTTTTTCAATCACAAGCACTGTCTCAGTACAAGCCATTCGCAGATTCTGGGCAAACTGACATCAATTTGCACAGGCCCTGCCCACAACTGTTGACGGACACTGCAGCTTTAGCATAGACCCACCCTGAGTGAGCTGTACACATTCCGCCACTGTTTCGACACCGGAGCAGCTGTAGACAAGAATGTCTCCTAGCGATTTAGGTGTAATGGTGTTGGATGTGAGAATGAACATAGCAGTCGTCATTTACTCCTGACATCTGAGCTGCTGAAGACGCAGTGGATTACTTTTGTTTTTGAAGGGAACGCACCCCCCAATCTACCTAAATGCGTTTGTTTGCGCAAATCATTTTACACCAGACTGCTTTGTGAATGAGGGTCAGTAGTACAAGACTTTGCTAAAAAGTTGTTACTCAAGGATGGATCTGTACCAACTGTTCTTGATCCAGCTTATAGTCTCCAAAGCCTAGTGGCGCGCACTTTAATACAGTTCATCTGATTTGTTTTACGGATATACATTTTAGCAGTTTATTAAAGTCTCTGTAAAGGCAATTCTAAAAAAAAATTCTAAACCCATTATAAATGTTAGAAATGTATTTTGCTAAAACATATTACAAAGACTGTGAACTGTGAAGTATACTGAATTGTGGAGTTAGACCATTAAACAGTTTTTCACCATTGCTATTTTCCGTTTTTTTTGGGCGGGGCTAAAACAGGGCTCGATGACGCACTGGAGCCCCTGAGCTCGTGGACACGCCCCTACTTGATGACGCACTAAGCTGGGCACTCTCCTAACAATAGAGCACATTCGCATCAGTTCGCCGCTCAATCGCGAGTTACTGTCAGTACTATTAGTTACTACAGCCAACAGTTTGTTAGCTAGCTATGCCTTCGACACGGAAATGCTTAGGCTACTACCTGGATGCGATCATGTACAAAACAGATCGGTGTCTTTATTTAAATTTCCTAAAAACGATCACATCAAGAAGAGGTGGATTAATTTTGTGAAGAGCCAACCTTGATGGAGAGCTGAGGATCACCGCCAACACCCGCCTCTGTAGTGATCATTTTACACGGGACAGTTTTATAAACTTTTGTCGGAGACAACTGGGATTCTCTGATAATCCGCTGTTACTGGTGAATGGGGCCGAACCGACTATCCCCCGCCTCGGCCTTCATCTCCCCGTCCCGAAAGCAGTATCACCTAATATCACCGTCGGCAGCTTTCCCGTGAGTGGGCGTGGTTTCAGCGCAGCCAGCGGACACGCCCCCAGCGTTTGAGAGCAGAGAATACTGCTCATTTTTTCAAGATTTTGATAGCTTATTTTATGTACTTGCCGGCTTTTTTTATCATTCAGATTTGGCTGGGTGGCTAATAACAAATTTTTCTGTGGTGTGACAACCTCAGAACACATACTTAATTTTGACTTTACAGGGACTTTAAGCACCCCCTGAAAAGGTCTGTATCAATTTGTTTACTGTTAGTTGATACGAGTGTTTTGTGTATGTCGCTGTGTATGTTGATGATAATGAAAGGGAGAGAGAGAGTTTATGGATAAGACTTTAATGCGGACTTCTTGTACTGTTTTGTTCAGCTCTTACAGTGATTTTCTGGAGTAAAACGGATGCTTCATCTTTTGTGTGATGTACAATAAACTTTATAAAACTCATCAGTAAATTTTTGGTCATCATTCGGACGGGATCTGCTTCAGCAGGCTTGTATTAATAGTGGATAAAACCAAGATGACAAATAAGTTATAACTGTAATTAAACAAAACTATACCTGTTCTATCTCCATATAGCATATGATCTCTGGCTCTGTACGCATTATTGTCCGACTCCTGTTCGCACTGAACACTGCTAGTACAGTTTCTGTTCTGATATTTTCATTCCGAGATGAGATTGTCCTGACACCGGAGTCTTAGCTCATGAAGCTCCGCCCTCTTCTTGAAAGGAGGTCAGAGGCACCAGCTCATTTGCATTTAAAGGGATACACACAAAAGGTGCGTTTTTGCTCATCCCCAAAAAGTGGCAATTTTAACATGCTGTAAAAAATGATCTGGAATATTTTTAGCTAAAACTTAACATACACACTTCTGGGGAGATCAGATAGTTATTTTACATCTTGTAAAAAGGGGCATAATAGGTGATCTCTAAGTCACTTAAGAATATGGCAGATACCAAATGAATAGTCACTTTTCTTTCTCTTACAAGCATAGTCTGTGTGTGTGTGTGTATAAAAGTACACTACTATTCTTCCTTATTGACCGAACACATTTGTGTGTGTGTTTGTTTGTGTGTCTGTGTATGTTGGATATTTTACAACTGCATCTAAGTAATATAATGCAATCAAGCTACTTGAACTACAAAAAAATGTTTCTTACCAAATACGTGCTGTAGCTCATTTATAAGCTGTCAGTAAGACAGCAGAGATCAGTCTGTGATTCTAGGCAGTGTAGCTTAAAAAATCAATAAAGAATTGACAGTGTCTTATATAGTTTTTATTGCGTGCTTTAAGAAATCGCTTTTGACTGTCTGACTTGCTAAACCATTAATTTTATGGTTATATTTCGGAAAGCATAGCGCCTAACATAATAATAATAATAAAAAACGGAATTTGATACAAAGCGGGGTGATTATATCCTATAATAAACATATCTCAGACATCAAATTTAATAAATGGCTCTTCTCAACAAAAGGAAGCTTTGCATAAAACTTGTAAACCACTGCCATTGAGGAATCAATAATAGATTAGCGTTAGCATCAAAAAGCTCCATCAGACATGCATTTGATCAGATTATAGAAAAGTTGTGGTTCTCTAAAGGATGTGGGATTGTGTACATTAATATTGCTGTCCTTAATGGCAGACTGTGGCTTGTGATTGGAGGGTATAACAGCACTCTTGCGTTCACTCTTCTTCAATTAGCAGGATTTGTTTGTGGTAAAGCAGGATGAGTTGCCCATCTGCACTGAAGCTAATGGCTAATGATGGGAATAAGGCTGCATTAGCCTTTCCTCTGGTTCATTTTAGACCACACTCATTTTGGCTTTTCTTGCTCTCCTCATGTGTCTGTTTTCACTCCTTATACATCTTTCTTCTCTCCTCTTGCTCTCTGTGTTTCATTTTCTGTTTCTTCTGTTTCTGTTCTCTGTCATGGACAGCTGGTTGTCATCAGTGAGGAACAGAAAGGCGTCAGTGTATCCGTTAATTGTAAACGGAGACATGACGCTTCCTCTCTCCTTCTCTATATCTCTCTCCGTAGTATCTCCCTTCCTCTCGTTCTTTTTACTTCTCTTGGTTTCTTTCTCTCCCCCTTCTCACTTTCTGCAGGCGTGGGAAAGCATACAGGAAATCGTTCAGACTGTTAGGGTAGTTTTGGAGCATAACTTGCCCTGTGCCCTCACCAATAGCATGCCCTCCAAAAAAAAAAAACAACACTCACTCTCTCCTTCCCTCTTTCACTCATTCACGATCTCTTCCTCTTTCTTCCTCTCTCACTTTCGCCTTTAGTAGTGAACAAATGGTCTGGCGTGACGATAGATTTATGCAGTGCATGTGGTCCCGAGATCCACAATAAAAATGTGGGATTCAAAATCTGGAATTTAAATCTGGAAATCAGCAACAACAACAAAAAATTAATAGTTTATATTTATATATATATTTAATAATATATATATATATATATATATATATATATATATATATATATATATATATATATATTTAAAAAATTGAAATTAATAAATCAATAATTACATTTAAAAAATTAAAAATTAAATGAAATGTAAGATTTTGCAATACTTTAAAAGCAAATGTGTGACTAATCATTCCATTAAACTACAATGTACTACATTTTTATGCTGATTTTATTTGTATTTGAAAAATATAAAATTTAAAATGTATATACTACTGTTCAAAAGTTTGGGGTCAATAAGATAAAAAAAAAAGATCTGAATACTTATTCAACAAAAATGTTACATTATAATGTAACGAAATATGTCTGCTTTGAATAAATGCTGTTATTCTGTTTTTATTCATCAAAGAATCCTGGAACAAAAAAAGTATCAATTTTCACAAAAATAAGCTGTACAACCATGTTCAACATCGATAAGAATAAACTTTTTTTCTTAAGGATATCTGAAGGATCATGTGACCGATGTTAATGGCTGCTGAAAATTCAGCTTTGCTATCACAGGAATAAAATACATTTTTAAAATCTATTAAAATAGAAAAGTGTTATTTTAAATGGAATAATTCACAATTTTATTGGTTATGCTGTATTTTAGATCAAATAAACGCAGCCTTGGTGAGCATAAGAGACTTCTTTCAAAAATATTTACAAATATTACAGATCCCTAGCTTTTAAATGATAGTGAATTTTTAATGCAAAAATCATTTTAATCATTATGCAATATCATATGCAATATAATCATTTTACCCCTTGTAAACATTTCTTTTTGCGCTCTGAAAAGTGTAGAAAACCTGAAAAATTGAGCAGTCTAACCAGTTTGTTCAGACTAAGAGACCAGTCAACCTTCTTACCTGGTTTTTAAGCTTCATTTTTTTTTCAAGAGGGTCATGGACAATGAACAATAGTCTGATAGAGAGTTCCAGCCTTTTAAAAAGTTGTGGTTTCAATCTTCCCCGAGACACAGCATTAAAACATACCCTGTAGACTGAGTAAAGATAAGAGCGCATTTTCAAAATACCTTAGGAAAAACAAAACCCATTAATGAAACCAAACCACAGAAAAAGAGTGCGTAGGAGAGATATCAGTCAGAGAGAGCTCTTCAAAGCCGTCAGGCCTGATCCAACTCTAATCTCTGTGTTTCATTATGTATTAATCTAAGTTCAGTGGCTCCCAGGCTGTTATGGCTCATAGTGTGTCATAGTTCATTCATAAGGAAGCGCTACATTATTGGCCACTGTCACTGGTCATTATTATTTGCTGAAGGTGACATACCTGAAGAGAATAACAGGGGTGTGTAGACTTTTTATATCCTCTGAAACAGAATAACTTTATATCTGCTTATACAGTGGCCCCAAAAGGTACTTTGACACTTAAAAGTTCACATTTAATAAAAAAATAGTTCACTCCAAAATGTAAATACTGACATGATGTATTCACCCTCATGTTGTCGTTCCAAACCTCGATGACTTTGTATGACCTGGATTGTTATTATTATTTTTATTAATATTATATATATTATTATGTCAAATTTTGTATTTATTTTTTACCAACATTAAATAGCTTAAATACGTAGTTTTTGCTTCACAGAAGAAAGTCATACAGGTTTGAAATGACATGAGTGTGAGAAAATGTAGACCGAATTTTTGTTTTTGGGGAGAACTATCCCTTTAAGTCAGACTTGATGATGAATGATTTTCATTGTTGAGAACAGTATTCCATGTAGTATCTGGAAACAAATGACCTTTAACTAAATTAAATTTTACAATTATTTTAACCCAAAACATTTTTTTTAGTGAATCTATAATGGACTATAATAATCTATAATCTATAGTCAGGGAAGATGACATATTTGATTATTAATGTTTCCCGAGTTTTTTTTTTTTTTTTTTTAGTAAGATGTAGTTTTGGTGTTTTCTCGATTTTAAATTCAGTACAAATTTAAGTGCAAAGTCGTCATATTCAATATGATGTCTGCCCTGACTAAAGGTGAGGTCACGCTAGATGGTACGCTCCATTCCCTTCTAGTCACACCCATGTGAATGTGGGACAGTCAAATTACAAGCAGATCCCTTAGATGTTTTGTCTATTACTCAACCAAAGTTCAAGTTTGTTGAACTCTGACCTATGAATTTGCTTAGTGAAAAGATGTTTGACAAACAGAGGATCTTAGCGGTACATAATTACCCTTTGGCTGAATACAAAGAATGCAAACTTCAAAGCTACAGTTATGCATGTATTGTGGTGGTGATGATGGTATATTTTAACATTTGGGATTTGGGATATTTTATTTTCCAGCGCTGGAGTGTGACATCAAATCCTGTGGCCAATATTCATTACAGTGCCTGAAGTGATTTCACACACTCAAACACCTTGTGTGACCGCAGTTTTAAGTTCATGGAGTCGGTTCCTCTCGAGTTCACAAAGGTTCCCTAACTGTAACCACTAACTATGAACAAGTCAGTGTAATGACTTTATTTAAAGCAAATGACACTGGTATGTAATGTACAGTAGTGACATTCATAAGTATAGCTTAAGTGGCCAAATACCCACCTGATCTCGTGAAAACTTATTTTACAACGTGGTGATTTTGTATATTTGTACAATGTCATTTTTAGAAAAAAAGCAGGTGAAGGTCCACCCCTAAAATTAACCAGTAGTGCATAAGCAGATTGTATGAAAAGATAAAAATGAGATTGTACAAATTTTGTACCAATTTACCCAAACATAAAATATGACGTTTTGCAACATGAGATTTTGTTGCAAATACTGGTTGATGGCTGCCATTGTAAAAATTAAACCATTCCTTTAGAAATGAAACACATTTACACACACAGACAGGAAATTCGTTTTATGGGTTGATAACATAATGGTTTCCTTTCGTTCATATCCTTGTCCATCTTTCTTCCTCTACAAGTAGGCTTTTATTCCTGACATCTAATTTTCCTGTTATAGATGGTTCTGGACTCATGCCTGAAAATCAAGCCTGTACAAGCCATCATTAATACTCAGTGCTCAAATGTTTCTGTCATTGTTTTCTCAAGTGTTTATATACACTTAATGTGTACTGCTCAGTTGAAAAGAGGGTTTTCACTCTAATGTGGCAAAAGAATGACAGGAATCAACAAACTCCTGACCAAGACCAATTTGATTATCTGCACAGAAGAAAGAGAAAAGAAGAAACAGAAAGGCGAGAGAGAGAGAGAGGGGGGTGGAGGGATAAAGCTGGAGCGACAGTCAGGCGACAAGGTTAACAAAGCCGCCCTGTGTTGATGTGGTGCGGTGAAAGTGAGTGATAGAGGGAGAGTTGTTAGAATGGAGAAGAAATACATAATCTATTGTGACATTTTCTGTTTGCCTGTTTCACCTTTCTCAATGCAAACGTGCTCAGTTCTCTGCCGACTCGAATCTAGTCTCCTGAAGCCTGACTTTTGACTATCGGCAGGATGCCTGGTCCAATCTGCAGCTTATTCTGGCCAAGAACCGCCCACTTAGACAGGAAGAGATTGCTGTACTGGCGTTATAATACAGTTACAGTTGTGCTGCACCTTAATTTTCTTTACCCAAACACTGAAACCAAAATGAAAGTTTTCATTTAGCCGAAAACTTTAAATAACGTTTATTTAATTATCAATTAATGAATCAAATTTATTTAAATTGCACATAAGGTGGTTTTGATGTCAACTTTTTAATGCTAACCTATCATTTATTTTATGCAAAATTATGTGCTTAAATCAACATGAAATCACAGCATGCATTGAAATGTTCAGGGCACAATGACTGACAGCCACAGCGGAGGAAGAGTTTCCGTGATCTTTAATTTAATGATGCAAATATTCATCTGTCCTTCAAATTTACCTGGGATATAGTCCTCAAAAACATTGATGGTACTAAAAGATCGTTCTTGGGATTGAATAATCTATATTGGCTCATCAAAAAGAAGATCGATTAAAATTGAGAAAATAATATTTTCAAATCAGCCTTCGCGTCCATACACCTGACATGTTTACCTGTTATCCACATTGTGTGCACGAAATAGACACTGACACAGTCAAAACACTTTTATTACACGTCACTGTTTCTTTCAAGGATTTCGGCCAAACTTTGCCAAATCTGTTCTTCCTCAGAAGTGCTCGTTTTATCATCCAGGGCATTTTATCATGGTTCATTTCCAGGTGAACTGATGCAGAAATCCCTGCAACTAAACACCACGAGTAAGTTCATATGAGTCTTCCAAATCTCTTTTAGGAACCTTGGCTTGTTCTTCCTTAGCAGAAAAGCTTTGACAGATTGGCACAGTAGGTCTCGAACCGGTCCTGCCACATCACGTTTGTTTAGGATTCAGGTCAGGACTTGAACTAGGCCACTGTAGTTCCTTAATTTAGTTTCTTGTCAGCCATTCCGATGTGGAATTGCTTCTGTGTTTTGAATCATTGTCTTGCAGAATCAATTACAATTACAATGAAGTTTCAGCTCACACTCAGATCATGATCAGACTTTCTCCCGAAGAAATGTCTGGTTTATTTCTTCAGCCGGCTCTTTTAGAATTTGCTTTAATGTGGCATTGTGAGTATATAGACATTTTGAAGTGACCACCTCTCTTTGATTGAGTGGTTAAAATTTTTCTATTTTTTTTATTTCAGTGAGAGAAAGATGCAGTTAAAAAAGGAATCAGGAAATAATAAATACTTCTTCATTCCACTTTACCTCTAGTCTGTCTCGCTCTCTTCTTTTGTCTTTTGTTCCCCAGACATTTACTCTCAGGTTCTCTATTGCCCTGTGATTCAGCACATATTCCTGCTTGAGTTCTCAGCATAAATTATATGTGCTGTTTTGTTGCTTTATTTAGATTTACTATACAATTTTATATAAAATTGTACATCATATTTCTTGATAATCAAAGGGTTAGTAGAACACATTAACTAAACTACTGTATAATGTTGGATATAATGTATAATTCAATGGGGGAATATTTGTGGGGTCTTTTGTTACCAGTGAAAAGTGGCCTACATTATTTTAAATATATCTAGCCAGTGACAGAAGGAAAGTATATTCGTCTAAAATAATTCTGTATTTTCAGCTTCAGAATCAAGAATATTTTTATTCTGGTGTCACCATTGTCCTGTGCATTGGGTTTCCAGCACCAAGTCCAAGCCTATTCATTTACACCCAGAATTATTTTAATCAAATTGATCCTTTTACCGTATGTCTTGGAGTATCGCAACATCGTATCGTGAGTTCAATATCGTGATATGTATCGAATCGTGACATGAGGGTATTGTTACACCCCTAGTACTTATTTGTTTAAGTTCACTGAAATGATGACACCTTAAATTAAAGTTAACCATATTTTCTTCATACTAGAGAGATTTATGTCCCTCCATTGAACTAACCCTTTAATAATATTATAGGTTTTCCTAAAGGAACAAAAAGTGTATAGAAGGAGATTAATAAAATAGCCTACATTGCGCAGTCAGACTTCCTGGAGTTCGAAATAACCCCCATACTATTAAATAGTGCACACTGAAAGGCTAAAAAATACATGTGGACCCTCACAGTGCATTATGGGTATTTTTTTTTGACATATACCGCATCTCAGCAGTATATGGTGTCCACAGCAGAATCACACAGGTGTTCCTTTTAAATGGATTCTTAATTGTTTGATTAAGGCTTATACAAGCTAGTTTCCATTACAGATTTCAAGATAAACCCTTTGATTAAACTTATTATTATTAATAATAAACAGCACAAACTACGCTAAAGTGTCAGCCCTTCTGGTGCACTGAACATCTGAATTCACTTACTAATTCACTCTTTCAAATGCACTATGATAGTGGACTAATGTAGGGAACGGTGAAGGAGCGTATGGGGGGTGATTTAAAATATAGTTTCTGTGTGTCTGTCTGTTTTGTTTTCTCTCGCTCGTTGTTTCTTTTTAAATCTCAAGTCATCAGGAATCAGTTCAAATATCAGTAACCTTGAGTGAAACAAACAGAGGAGAATGGGGGAGGGACGAAAGGTGTGTCGTTCTCATGGGTGTTATCTTTCGACAGTGCCACTCAAAGCCATGGGATTTTACCATCATTACAGCTATCACACGCTCACTCTCAACACACATGTGCCCGCCCCAGTGCCAGACGTAACAGGAAGTGACTGTTGCCTGAGCTACACAAGGAAGTTTCAGCATATGTTCACAGAAACACACATGGAAGTTTCCCTTTCACCAGAATCATCTGTGTGTCATCTCTTGTGATCATGAGTTTGTATTCATTAATCAGCAGGGGAAGCCATATTTCATTTCGAGGGCTTTCTGTTTGCGGAGATTAATTGTTGCTAGTAATTAAGGACTGACCCCACAAAATGCATCTAGAACGCCAATCACTCAAGGGTTCAGGGCAGTGAACAGCCGCTGGGACTTTGTGGAAGATATAATTGGAGAGGTAGTACAGGGGAAGTCACATCTGTCATGCATATGACCTCTGCACTCACTCATCTCCTCATATAAATCACATTTTCACCTGAAAGAAACTTCTTTATCTCACATGCACATAGGCAAAGACAGTAAATTGGGGTCAGGGTGTGGTAGCTTACTATTGTGTTGTACTGTTTTGCGTTGTAATAATAGGATGAATGACTGTGCCCTGGAGATTCTCTCTCTCTCTCTCTCTCTCTCTCTCTCTCTCTCTCTCTCTCTCTCTCTCTCTCTCTCTCTCTCTCTCTCTCTCTCTCTCTCTCTCTCTCTCTCTCTCTTTTAAGCTCATTTTTCCCCAGCTGCTGTTGACATAACCATCCTAATTTTGTTGTATACTTTGGAAAGTTACTGAAATTAACCCAACTTCTGTAGAAGGTCCACTATCATCTGGATATCACATCTTTTTGTGGAGACCTGAGATTTGCGTCTCTTTTAACCAATATTCAGTTCAGTTTCATTGTTTTTTATTGGCATGATTGTTTTACAAAGACAAAGCATCAATACAAAAAAATAAATAGATAAAATAAAGTGATTCTATAAGTGGAATTAATTTAAATGTAAAAGATATGATATAAAAATATATTTATATATCGATTTTATTAATTATAAAAAAAATAAATAAAAAAAAAGTGGATTTAAAGAGACATTTAAGTGGTAATGTACAGTCAGACAGTCATTACAATAACCAAGAGGGTGATCTGGACCTGAATGCAGGATATATATGGGGGCAGGAAATATTGATTTGAGTTTAAAATAGTTAGTTTTTCTTGTAGAGACCATGAAACAAGAACAAAAGCACAGCTATGTAGGAAATGCATGTTTCCTAGATGAGCTGTCAGTTATACAGTGTTTCCCTGGTGAACAGCCGTTTGAATAGCTGCATGCCACGATTGACCAGTTGGAATCGAGTATTTCAGTGCACTGTGAAATTAACTTTGAGAACAGTCTGTAGGCCTACATGCATAGACAAATAACTAGTAAACATGGTGGCCATTGGTGTGTTTTTCTGTTTTATATAAATTGACACTGTCAACTGTTGTCATGCTGATGTAAGTTAACAAGTCAAGACCAAAGTCAGCTGTGTGTCAGTGAAAGGTAAATGCTGTAATCCAGAACAGAGCAGGTGAATTACTCTGTGTCCGTGAGAATGCTGGCTAATAAATAAAGAGAACGGATGTTTGATCTGTAGTGAAGTCACTGCCACAAGTACAAGAGTCTTTGTGTCTATAAGTATATTTGGTGAATGTATTGTGTATCTCTCACTGAACTTTATAAATGACATAATAATACTACAATGACAGTGTGGGCTAAATATTAAACTTTAGGTCAACAGTCTTCGCTCGCCAGGAATGAGGGGAATGTGTGTATGCTAGGAACAGCCGCACACTTGCATACACCGTTGTCCTTACATGCTTGCTCAATGTTCAGGAAGATATTTCACAAGTCTGAGCCTGTAGCGTTTAGTCGAATCCAACCTGTTACCATCAAGGTTACTTTACAGTTGCACTGTGGTAAATATAGCTTTGTGCGTGTCTCTCTATTTGGATATGGATTGGTTGTATTCATAGTTTATTATGTCATAGTGTGTAATGAACATGTGAGCTTTAGGTTTTTGTTGTGGTATGCAGGAACTCCGAGGTAGAAATCTCACATTACTTGTTTACACTCACACCCACAGAAGTGGGGAAAAAGCAGGGCTAAAAACTTTCCAATTTCACATCTCAAATAAATTGGGTTTTTATAACTTTAATGTAATTTAATGTTATGTTTTTATTTATAAATCCTGAATAAATATTTCAAAAACATTCTGTTGTACATGTACTGGATGGATGGAGTGACATCACTGGCTCAGAAAATGTGGGAATGAAAAGTCCCAGTATCTGAAAATGAATCATCAAAATAAAAATAAATTGTCCCGGTATCACTTCAGAGATGTGTGTGTGTGTGTGTGCGTGCGCGTGCGACCAGTAACCCGTGACCCTCGCACACACTCTGGGGAACGGTCAACTCAGCAACTTCATCCGCACTGTTGCACTCCATGGTGGGAGGGGGACAAGAGTACAGAAAAGATGATAAAGAACGAGAGAGAAAGGGAGGGAGCCCTCTGCTATAGAGCAAGTACTTACAGTTCAGATCTGCTTTGTTTATTGTTGAAGTTTACAAGCACAGTCCTCCAACCGCTGGCCCAGCTCATTTACTCAGCTATTCTCTTTACGAGCCCACGAACTTTTGAGTGTTTAAGTGAGAGATGTTTATCTGAGATGTGAATCCTGAAGTGTTGAGTGAATCTGTCACGAAGTTAAAGTTCACTCTAAACTTATGACTGCTTCTCCGCATCAGTGACAGTATCCTTTACTTTGTCAGTGCTTACGTGTATGTGGTGTGTCAGGGATTCTCTGGACCTCTGTTCAGTGTTATTTCATTCCAGATTGCTCTTAAAGATCCCATGAAATCACTTGAAAAGAGCAGTTTTCTTTTTACTGTGCTGACATATTTTCCTGAAACAGACTGGACAAATGAACTGCTCTTCCTTTTTTAAGCTGTAAAACGTCACAGCTGTGAGCAGTGAGCTATGATTTGCTACTTCCTAGTCAGTGAAAGGTGTTATTGAGGGGAGGGGCATTCTTATTCTAAATATCATCTGATTGGACAGAAATCATTGCAGTGCAGGATGAGTCATCAATATATCTCCCAGGAGAGATAAAGTGTTAAATGATCTCATTGAAATCACTGATCTCAGTTGTCATGGTGTAACACCTTGAGGCGGTCCACACTAGATGCGACAAAGCGACCGTTGCAAATCTGTCTGTTCTTCATATCAGAAGTAGTGCAACCGCTTTGAGCGCATCAAAAATAGAACGTGGCCTCAGTTTACTCTTACATCTAGCGTAGACAGTATCACTGATTGTAATGGGTTCTTATTGTCTTTTGTCACATCACATGTCATTCACATCCGGGATAGACATGGTGTAAGTGACCACCTAGCAACCAGCCACAACACCCTACCAACATGTTGGCGAATTTTGTCATTTTGAGACCCAATGGTAGTTTGCTGAGGCCCACTAGCCCTCCTGGGGCCTGTACCATAATGGTAGTTGAACAAACTCCGGGTTGCAGGATTAGTTTCGAGTTGACAAAACCAAACCAATCCAACCAGACTTTGTTGGAACCATGATGCTGATCATCAACTTTCTCTGTCAACTCAGGCTTTGATCCTAAGTATAGGAGATTGGTGTGACATCAGTGGCGAACAGCCAATCACATGCTGAGAAAGAGTGAAACTCATTCAAAACTCATTGAAATTCATTTCTCGCGAGAGAAGCAGCGCAATTCAATTATTAAATAAAAGTATTAAAATATTAAGAATTTAAACAAATTTACACAGCAAGAAGAAAATAGCTGTCTATGAAAGTGGACAACAAAAAGAAAAAGTCTCGCTACTGTATATCAGTGCAAGTAAAAGTTGTGAAGTTAGTTTATACAGTTGATAAAGTTATAGAGAGAATTGAACATTTTAAGCTCTCATGTAGTCATTTTATAGCCTCATCTATTGATTCTAAAGCGTATTTATATTACCTTTTTATATATATATATTTTTTTTAAATCTGCGTAATAATAATTGATGAACTAAAATTGTACATGTGTGATCTATTAAGGGTATAATAATTACATAAATCATTTCTAAATCATACAGATTTATTATTCTAAATAAGCATTACTAAAAGCCAGATGATTTTGTCTTTAAAAATCATTTGCTATGTAGTGACCTTTAATTTGGAGGAGAAACAGGTGGAGTGACTTTATCACTTCAGACATGTGTCCCTTTGCTCACAGCTGATTGGTCCAAGTTCGATTTGCAACCTCTTACCTGGAACATAACCTGCCCCGGACCAGGTTAGCCGTGGAGCTCAAGTTACTGTGGCGATGAACACCGCTAAAAGCCAAACCACTTTCATGGTGCCTAAAACCCAGGGTTGGCGCAAATTAAACTGAAACATACCTGGCTAGCCTAAACCGGCTTCATGGTACAGGCCCCTGGTTGTGAACCAAGAATAATTATTATTTGTTTGTATATTTGTTACACATCATCTTCTGCATATCTCTTTTTCACTATCTTACAGGAATTTGAAATCCTGGACATCAGTCATATCAGGGACACCAGGACGGGGAGATATTCCAAGATACCAAAGGTACATTTGTAGTTGTGCCTGTGTTGGAAAAAGTCTGTACCTTTCCAAACATAACCTTCATATGTCAGGAGTGTGTGTGGGTGGTAAACTTTGCCTGTGTTTGTAGGACCCACGTATACGTGAAATGTTGGGTTTGAGCAGAGAAGGGAACTCCGACTCAAAGCTGCTAACTGTTGTCTACGGCAACGACCTGGTCAACATCTCCTTCCTTAACTTCCAAGCTGTGATGGATGGCTATTGCAAGGTAACCACGGCGACCGGACCCTGTCACCTAGATACCATGTCCATGCTATCACTCCCTCTCGCTCTGTCCTGCTTTTTCACTTTCTACCTTTTTGCAAGTGTGCGCTCTGAATGAATTATATCAGATGACTCTCATTTTATATATATTATTTTCCTCTCTCTTCAAAACCTTTGGCACACATGACGTTTTTATTTATTCATAAGATTATCATATTTACATACATGCATGAGTTCATCTAAACATGTTTTGTGTTATGATTGGGTTTCCAGCTGTGGACTGACGAACTGTTTAAACTTGCCACAAACACACTCTCCCAGAATGCTTCCCGCAACACCTTCTTGTTCAAAGCGTGAGTACTCTTCTTGCATTTTTGCATCTCCGTGAGGAAATAAGCTTATAAATCATATCAAGTTTTTTTGAAAAAGTAAAAATGCAGAAAGTTTTCTGTGATGGGTAGGATTAGTGTAAGGGGGTAAAATATACAGTTTGTACAGTATAAAAACCATTACATCTATGAAAAGTCCCTATAAAACATGAATGTGTTTTTTGAAACAATTGACTTCAGTTGACTTCACTGAACTTAATATTTCACAGTTGCTTGTGATTAATTCTCTTAATTGATGTTATCGAAAATGTACCTCACAATGCAACATTATTTCTCCTAATTGTGTCTGTTTTTCGTAATTGCGACTAAATCTTTAAATGTGACTTTAGATCTCCAAATGCAACTTTATTACTCATAGGGCTGGGGTAAACGATTATTAATTAAACGATTAGTCCGTCGATTATTTTATCGATTAGTCGACTAATCTAACGACTAATTGAACGATTCTGTTTTGTAACATGGAAATTTCAGGAGTGCACATTCAATGCACAACAATTTTGATCTGGTTCTTACAGAGTATCTACACCAGTGCCGGTGCTAGCCATTTTGGTGCCCTAAGCATAATTCCTTTATGATGCCCCCCCCCCACCCCCCCCCCCCTCACTAAAAAAAAAAAAAACATTTTCATTTAGGATTTTCATTTAGGGGGTATGATAAAATTTGATTTTTTACAAATTAAAAAGTAACACTTTAGTTTAGGGACTTATGCTTACTATTATCTAGTTTCATTACTATGCAATGGCATGGTTTTATAATCACTATGGTCCCGAATTTGAGGCAGGTTAGCTAGCGGGGTTCGGGGTTTCCCCGAGTAAATTTTGAATTTCTCTGAAGATGTGCATTTTAAGATGTTGTGAAGGCAAAAAAAAAAAAAAAATTCGATAGCAACAGCTTTAAAACCATGTCAGTGGGCAACTGATTATTTTTCTCTCCTCATCAGCATCACACTCTTTTTCTCTTTGTTTTTATCTTGCCCTGTCTCTTCCCCTCCTAAAGTTGGCTTTTTTAATTTACTAAAGGCTACAATTTGTATTTTATTCTCAATATGTACACATTCATTATTAATCCTGTGCCTAACATAATGAAAACGGCTTTGTTCATGTTTCTTGTCCCCTCACAATGACAGTAGCCTAAACTATTACACTAGGCTACATGTTACATAGGCCTATTTTGGCGAAATTAGACAAAACTATATTAGTTTGCCTAATTATTTTTTGTCATTCGTTTAACATTTATGACCTAAGAAAAACCTGTCAAATATATAAAGTTAAGTTTAGCTACTTACATCTTATCTCGCACTTGACCGTACACTGAAGCGTCGAGTTGCAACTTGCACTGTTAAAATTCGCGCTCAGCGTCTGTGAACATAAAGCCCGCCTACTTTGATTTGATTGGTCATCTCAAATATTCTGACATTGACGAGCAGTGACAGACCAATGAGGCTCAGAACACACACACACACACACACACACACACACACCCTGTCCTCTGTTTCTGACGTGCTCTCTGCTCGGCGCCGCTGCGGATTAAAGATGAAAGATGAAGAACGCGCTGAATCTGATTATAACAAGAAGTTTGATGATTGATTTTTCATTAGGCTATTTTTGGTGCCCCCTCAGCACTTGGTGCCCTACGCACAGCGCGTGATGCGCGTGGTGGGAGCGGCGGCGCTGATCTACACTGTAAAATGTTTGGTAGGCTACTCAAATGAGCCCTATCACACTTGAATGTGGTGCTCATTTGAATGTTTTCAGTGCTCATAAAAAAACATCCGGACTGATTTTTCGGTTTTGTTGATGTGGGTGGGGTTTACATGCGCTTCATAAGGCACACATGCACATTTGCACACACAGGCAAGGTCTCTCGCTCTCTGCCGCGCAAAAAATATATAATAAAATAAAAAATAAATACTTAAATAAATAAAGAAGCGTCGACAAAAAAATATAACGTCGACGAAATTGACGTCGAAGCGTCGACGTGCCGCTACAGGCCTAATTACTCATAATTGTGGCTATTTTTCACAATTGTGAGATCTTGCAAATAGTACTTCCTTTCCTTTCTCTGCTACTTTATATCTTACTGTTGTGGCTTCATATCTCTAAATTGCAACCTTGTGTCTAAAAGTGTGACTCACGGTTTCAGCTTTATTTGTCAGAATTGTGACTTTTATTTCTCAAAATTGCAACTTGTGGCTTCTTTTTTCTCACATTTGCACTTTATTATGTGATGCACAAGTCACATTGTGTCATAATATATCTCCTCTAATTCTCTCAACCCAAGCTCGACTGTACCCTACAAAAGTTCAAGCCAGTTTTTCACATATAACTTTGGGTTTGCCTCAGAGTTGGTTTGTAATTGATGGTCACGTAAGGTTATATAAGGTTAGTTCACCCAAAAATGAAATTTTAAAGCTCCAGTCCCCAATCATGGAAGAATGAAGGTCATACAGGTTTGAAAAGGGTGTGTAAATGACAAAATGTAACATTTTGGGTGAACTATCTCTATAAAATTTGACAGTCCCAAATCCATTCAGCAGGACTTGGGTTCAGCTTCGTACCCTCCAAAATAAAATACCACAGCCCTTATTGTCATAGTCTTTGCCTCAGTTGGATGCAATGCTGGTGTCAGGTGTTTTTTTTTTTTTTTTTTTTTTTGTAAGAATATGTAGTTGCTGATAGGTTTATTGACAAAGTACAGTACATTAAGTGCAAATAATCAGTGTCATCTGTTTCTCACGGTCTGCCTTTTTTTGTTGTTGTCATTTTTCATAGTTACACAAAGCTGAAGCTCCAGGTAAATCAGGATGGGAAAATCCCAGTGAAGAAGTGAGTAAACACAAGCTGTCTTGATCAAACACGGTTATGTTTCCAGTTCTTCAGGGTGTTCGTTGCTAATGTGCCACTTCTCCTTTCATCATTCCTTTCACTTCTTCTCTTTTTTTTCTCTCTTTCACTTCTCTCAGCATCATGAAAATGTTCTCGGATAAGAAACGTGTGGAGAATGCACTGGAGCACTGCGGTCTGGTCAATAGCAGAGTAATCAGTCGTGCACAGGTTGTTACACATCGACCCTTTCAGTTTTGTCTGCTGAGCTTTCATAAAAAGTGTTTGTGTCCATCTCTCTCTCATTCTCTTTTGTTGTTTCTATATAAATGCACTGTTTTTAAATAACCCACATTCGTTTAGATTTAGAAGATCCCTTTAGTCTAATCTCTTGTAGCGTCTCCCTCTGTTGTCACATGTTCATTTGTTTTTCTTCTTCCTGGTGATCTGTGATCAATCCATTTATGGTTCAGTTTGGACACAGAGGAGCTGGTCTTAGATCAGCACATGTCCACATTTCAGTCTGTTCACTGTCTTACACTGCCCTCTGCTGGTTACATTTCAGAATAAATTTCAGAAGTCTTTCTTTTCTTGTCATTTGTTCTAGTGAACAACCCCAAAAACGTAGCACAACTAAAAACATAGTGCAGATCAAATGTTTGCTTGCAACACAGAGCCATTGAAATGGATTAGATTACAGCTGTGCCAGTGCTGTGATATGGGTCAGTGCTGTTGAACCCATTTTGGATCTCAGTTTGCAGATCCAAAATGGGTTCCATGGTTATGTCCCCTTTTAAATGCACTTCAGGCCCAAATGTTATACATTTTCCTCACATCTTTTATTTGTGACACTAAAGATGGAAGCTATGGAGACTTTGAAAATTCATTTATTTTATTTATTTATTCATTTTATTTATTTGTTTGTGCATTTATGTATGGATGCATTTATTTATTTATTTTCTCTCAGGGGGATCATGGTATAAAGCTAGAGGACTTTACCTGGGAAATGTTCCAGAACTTCCTCATCAAACTATGCCCCAGACCAGAGGTGGAGCGTGTCTTTGTGGAGCTGTGAGTGAGCAGAGTCCAACGGCAATGACACCGATACAGTGGCCCCCAAAAAGTATTTGGACACTCGGACACATTTAAAAATTAGTGAATGGCATTCCATTGCATAATATATCAACCAAGTGGCATTTATATCAAAGAAAAATGGCATAACTAAAAACATTTCAAGAAAAAGGTTTTATATTATAAAATATAGAAATATGATTCTAAATATTTGTATTAAAAAGTAACTAAACTAAATGAATATTTATTCATTATTAAGTCTGTCCAAATACTTTTTAGTGGCACTTTATGTCTTAACTATGTACAGATCATTTGAACAATGTGTAATTCTGTACTCTCTGTGTGTGTGTGTGTAGTGGCTCTAGAGGGAAGCCCTTCTTGTCTCTGGATCAGTTGATGGACTATATAAATCGGAGACAGAGAGATTCTCGACTAAATGAGGTTCTTTACCCACCGCTCAAGCGAGAACAGGTCCGCCAACTCATGGAGAAATATGAAACCAACGTCAGCCAGCTGGAAAGAGGTACAAAGCACACACTCACACACACACATTTAGACATAGTGATGATGAAACTGATGGTGGTTTGTTTTACGTGTCCATGTGTGAGCAGACCAGATCTCTCTAATGGCCTTCGCAAAGTATCTTGGTGGGGACGAGAACTCTGTGGTTCCTTCTGAGAGGTTGGACATCATCGATGATATGAACCAACCCCTGTCCCACTATTTCATCAACTCTTCACACAACACATACCTCACAGGTATATACACACACTCTAAAAGACACAAATATGGTCATAAACGCACACTAACACCCATCTATGCTTTCTCGCTTTAGTGGGGCAGTTGACGGGCCTGTCGTCAGTAGAGATGTACCGGCAGGTGTTGCTGACAGGGTGCCGCTGTATAGAGCTGGACTGCTGGAAGGGCCGCCCACCTGACGAAGAGCCAATTATCACGCACGGTTTCACAATGACAACTGAGATTCCATTCAAGGTGTGTTTGTGGCCCCATCTTCCACTTTACCATCTCAGTGTCCATCACTCTCATGATGCAGTCACATTTACCAGTTTTCGGCGAATTTTCATGGTAGGAATCCAGTCATTTCGGTAGAAAGCCTTTGGGATTGGGAATTTACATTGGGAGTTTACATGGCAGCCAGACACATTGTATCTGTCTTTCCTAAGGGCTGTGAATCTAGAAAGATATTAGCTTAAATTATACTAATATTAGTCCATTATCTGACTACAGCATCAGTTTATAGCCATTTGTGTTTTTTGTGCTTTAACCCTCTGAGGTCGGCTATCGCGCCGGCGCGATTGTCTCGCTTTTTTTCTTATCAGTGCAAAAGAGACTCAAAATACTCTGTTGATTTTGATCTTAAATATAAGTGGTATACATCAATCGATCATGTTAAGTGTCTATTATTTTTCTGTATACTCACAATAAAAACAAAGTGTTGTGCTTTTCGACAAATAAAGAAAAATAAACATGATGCAAGTTCTGCCTTCTCTCTGTCGGTGAAGTCCATTCTGAAACGCGTCCTAAGATTAACTATAACTCCGCAAATACTTGTCATACAGGCACGAGAGATTTTTCTTTATGAAGCTTGAATTCTCTTCTTTTCAAAGTAATTTATATAAAAAACAAATATTCTCTGTTTATGTAATCTGTAGAGCTGTGTTGAAAAAATCGATTCACCAATTCTGAATCGATTTTCATATAAATTTCTAAAGATCGATCCGTAACTCAGAGGATCGATTTAATAATAGGCTTACATTTTCCCTGTGAACTTTAACTTGCTGCGACTGGGAGATCCCTATGCGCATTGAAAGGCTTTCACTCAGCGCGCACATTGTTACGACAACGGACTTTGAGTGAGTCACTAAACCTTCATTCAACGAACACGTTCAGAAAAGCTGATTCATTAAAAGCGATAATGAAACAAGGTGTTAATTATTTTTAACTTTGAGTTCCACTTTTCAAGGCTCAGCTAAGCAGCAATGCGTCGCATGGGTAACGCTGAAAATGCTTAATTTATTAAAGACCAATATGGCATTGATTCGATGCGCGACTCGCTGATTTTATTTCCCCGCGGCTTCCTCGCGCTGTGGGAAACTGACCAGCGCTGCTGCTGACGCGCATTTCTGTGACGTGAACGTTAAAAGGACTATACGACAAATATTTCGCTTTCCTTTTACACGGCAACCTTTCCACGAATATGACTTCAAAGACAGACGCAGGTAATCGCACGCGCTCTGCCGATCTTTCTCATTCACTGTCTGTGGGAAGCCGTAGGCTACAAATCACCATGATAAACAGTCTTGTTCTCATTATGAACTTGTTCAACATTCAATACACATGCATTAAGTTCAAAACAAGAAGGGTATAGCCTTATAAAAAATCGTGAATATTGCTGCGGTTACTTGCAATCCTCTGCGGTTGACTTGTCAGTGTGTGGTACTACAAGATTGCGGATATCGCGTCAGCCCTACTGCTGCTGATATACTGCGTCCTCTGTCGTCTACACCAGTGCAAGTTTGTGAAAGCTGTTGTATCAACACTCTGGAAGGGGGATTGTTCTTTACAACCATCCATACTCAGGTGAATGTCTATAATAATAGTATCAATATGTTGCATACAGTCCTGTAATTCAGGTAACAGCTGGAAAAAAATGCTTTTTTCAAAAACACTAAATCTCGAAGATCAGATCGAATCGAATGATGATAATCGATTCAAGATCTTGAGAATCGGAATCGAATCGATTCTTGAAATTTGAATCGAAACCCAGCCCTAGTAATCTGTATGAAAAGAGAGTGATTTCAGTATTTTTTTCCCCAGCTCATTACACTTCATTACGCGTTAATCTGACACGCCCACGGAGGACGCGCGCTATTCAAACGCAAATGTTGAGGCAAGCCATGACAACGCCCACATCAGCCGTTCCACCGGGGCGGTAAAATGTGTGGTGTATTTGCTGCCTTTTACCGCTAAGAGGCGCTACAATCATAGACTCTGAAAAGTGTTCGTTTATTCTCTCTATTGCGTAATCTGCTGCCGCGCATTCAGAGCGATTGAAAGCTGGTAGCATATGAATTCAAGTGAAACGTAGTTAAAATAATTAATAATCACAATGCTGAAATTAGGCTACTAAAATTAAATTGAATAAATAATGAAAACAATTCAACATAAAACATTGCAATAAAAAACATTTATGCTACATCAATGAGGCTTTCGAACAGCATACAGACGGTAGCTTAGTGGTTAACGCAACAACTCGAGATTCAAGGAGCTTCAATCGACCCGAGATCGAATCTCAGTGTAGCATACATGTTTTTAACCGATGTTGGCCGACAAGCGTTTATATTTTACCACCTTGATGCTTAAATAGGTAACTGTTTATAACCGTTTACTTATTTAAAGTCAAGAGTTTTGTTTAATTATCATTACAACATACATTTGCTACATTCCCGTAGAACCGCAGCCGCTGCACAAACGACAAAAACTGATGAATGAGACCTTCGGATGAGACGTTAAACCGAGGTCCTGACTCTCTGTGGTCATTAAAAATCCCATGATGTCCTTCGAAAAGAGTAGGGGTGTAACCCCGGCATCCTGGCCAAATTTGCCCCTTGGCCTCTGTCCATCATGGCCTCCTAATCATCCCTATATACTAATTGGCTTCATCAATCTGTCTCCTCTCCACCAGTAAGCTGGTGTGTGGTGGGCGTTCTGGCGCAATATGGCTGCCGTCGCATCATCCAGGTGGATGCTGCACATTGGTGGTGGTTGAGGAGATTCCCCCCTACCATATGTGAAGCGCTTTGAGGTCCCAGAAAAAGCGCTATATAAATGTAACAAATTATTATTATTAATTATTATGAAGGAAGATTGTCAGCCGATTGCATCAGAAAATGAAAATGAAGAAGCTCGTCTTTAGTCTGCTAAATTCAGGCCCGGCCCGAACCAATTTGGTGCCCTAGGCAAGATTTTGAGTGGCGCCCCCTTGCATCGCAGTACAGTACTTGCACTGTTAGTGTACATATACTCACAAGAAACCTAATAGCTTTGTTTTAGACATTCTTTTATTTAACTAAAACAATTGCACATTAAAAATACTAATTATAATAATAATAATTAAAGAAACAAATAAAAAAAATTAACTCAACATATGAAATACAATATAGATAGCTTATATAAAGTATTACATTTTAATACTCCCGAAATGAAGTGTAAACAAGTGACATTAACTTAAATACAATAGAAATACGGCACTGTGCAAAACAAGACATTAGTATCTTATCTTATCTATCTATCTTATATATCTTATCTATTTGTATCTTTAAGTAGGCACAGAAATACTACAAGGATTTGAATAAAAAAAAACGAAAAGATGATCTTAAAAAGAGCTCTATTGGTGTTCTTGGTCCTGCCTTAAATTACTTTAGAAACTACACCACCACCTCCTTAATCTCACATGACTTGCTACAGCTTGACTTTCCTGGATTTTCTTGAGGCAAAGTCATCTACAAAATCATCATATGACAACTGATTAGAGACCACATGGTTGATGCTTATGATGCCAAGTCCACTGAGACGTTCTTGCATCATAGTAGATCTCAGGTAAGTTTTAATCAGTTTGAGCTTTGAGAAGCTTCTTTCAGCAGCAGCCACTGTAACAGGAAGAGTGGCAGAGATTCTCAAAGCAACCCACATGTTGGGGTACATTTCTGTATTTATTTAACTGCAGTATAATATTGCATGTGGGAATGCTAAGTTATGCTCTAACATTAATGATGTGCACTTTAACCCTCTGGGGACCAGAAACGCGCCGGCGCGTTTTGCTCGTTTTTTTTCTCATAGCAGAAAAATAGACTTAAAGTACTACCATCATTTCTGTTCATATAGAGTTAAGAAATATGAGAAAATAATCTGTTAAATGTCTACTTTTTTATGTGCCCACATACAATCGAAATAAAATATTGTGCTTTTGTAAAATAAAGAAAATAAACAGGGTGTGCGTTCTGCCTCTCGGTCACCGTGAACTTTTTTTCTGGAGCACGTCTCTAATCTTCAACACAACTCAGCTAATACTATTCACCCAACCATAAGCAATATATCTTTTAAATCATTCGAGTTTGTACATTTGTAAATGATCCGATTCAAAACTAAAATTATTATTCTCCGTGTATGTCATCTATATAAAAAGAGAGACGTGTCAGCCCGTCTCATTATTGTTCTCTCAGCTGATTATCTCTGGTAATGTGACACGCCCACGGAGAGCACGCGCTATTCAAACGCAAATATGTGAAGCAACACATTGAGACGCGTTAACGCCCATAAACTCTGAAAACACACATTATTTTTTAGTCAGATTAATCTACTGTCGTCTTGCGCGGCTATATGAGGAACAATCCTGGGACATTTACCACTGGGTTTATTTTCACTTCGAGGATGAACAGATTCAGCTGAGAAGTAAGTGTTTTTTGCAAGTGCTTTGTTCTAATCGCGATATAGAATAACGTAGTGTCTGTAAACGGAAAAATAGCATACTGTTAAATGTGAATCATGTTTGTGTGTGTGTGTGTGTGTGTGTGAATGAATGAATGAATGAACGCACAGAAACGCACTGTTACAGACTAAATAACAGACAACATTTCGTTGACTCGTTTTGGATAAAGTTTTTACTCTAAAATAGACATCAAATAAGCTTTTTTTAGGAGTTTCTGCTCATATGTTAAATATATAGTATGTTTTGTCAATAAACTAATCAACTAAGATGTTATAGTGTTTGTTCAAGCTATATCAAAATAATGAATCCTCAACTTTGAAATATGTATGATCAAACTAAGACATTTATGGAGAAAGACAATTTTCTTTTCAAGATGTTTCCAACTCTAACTTTGAACTTTGAACTGAAATAAAACCATGTCTATATGGTGAAGGGTGTGTGATAGAAGTGTCCAGACGTATACACCCTGTATTTTCCTTATATAAATCCAAACAATCTAAAAGCCATTCTTTTTTAAATCTCCTCATTCTTTGTGCAAGGCTCCTGTAATGATATGGCCTGATAGCACCTAATAGGGCCATTATGGGGAGGGTCTTTGTCTTTCTCAGGTGTGGAATGCCACACATATTAATGAGAGATCAAGCCTCCTGCATAAAGCTTTCTCAAACAAAACACGTCATTAAAAATGTAAAAGACTTTATTGACTTATCTGAATGAGTAGTCAGGATGATTCTCACATTGTTTTGGAGCAAATATTCTAGGCTATGTGATACAATTTTCAAAAGTCTTGTGAAGAAATAATCAATATGTGTTTTGTGGTCTTATTTCAGCAACTTTCATTTTTATTTTTTTCAATAACCACGCATAAACATTATTCTATTAAAAATACAAACATGTACATACATGTTGCTCAGATCTCATGGTAGCCAAGTTTGTGCTATATAGAGTGAATTTACACCTTTGCCATTAACATGTTTATAAATAACTGAAAAAAGCACAAATGTCAGGGCATGTCAAAACATCCCAAGGGCCCCAGAAACACTCTGGTCCCCAAAGGGTAAACACAGCCACAGGTGTAAATTTTAACATGATAAACACACTTTATAGACAATATGAGCTGTAACACAGTTGACAGCTGGCGTTACAACTATGGAATTATTATTATGATTATTAATGGTATTTTGATTGATTATTACAAGCTGGGAAAACGTGAGATAATGATGTCAATGAAATTAACATTAATACACCTGCTGATTAGATCTAATATTTACACATTTGTCTGAGGAAGGTACTCATATTACTATTTTCCATAATAATAGCGCTAGGCTTATCTGTTAGAACCATTGACTGTTAATATTTTGGTTAGAACTAGCAGATAGCGCTGGTTATTTATAGATTAGCTAACCATGTATGCTAATGACTAATGGCATTATTGATCATCGTTCTGTAACATCAAAATAATATCATTAACAACATCTTTACTGTAACATACCTTTGTCTTTGTCGCGTTTTTCCTCCTCTTCTTTTCTTTTTTTCCTCCCCTGGGCACCAGATAATTTGGGACGCTTTGACATATGAATGGCCGAATGGCGCCGCGGGTAAAAGAAGTCTGATTGGTGGAGGTGGTTTCCCATCCTGCTTTGTGTCGCGGCGCGCGTCTCATGTTACAATAAAAGCGGAAAGTTCCTTACGCGGCTCTGGCGCCCCCCCTAGGGTATAAGCGCCGGCGCCCTTAGCATTTGCCTATACTGCCTATGCCACGGGCCGGCCCTGGCTAAATTATTGTGTAATGTAAAAGAACACTTAAATTACTTAAGTTTGAAACCAAGTTCGAACATTTCAAGGTTTAAATAAAGTGTCGGGAGAGTTTTTTTTTTTTTTTTAAACATGATTGCATCGAGTTTAGAGTTTATTTCTTTTGTGATGCAAAATAAGAAACACTAGGCTTATCTTATTCTTGCGACATTTTAAATTTGTATTGCCAAAGAAATTACAGCTAAATTAAACAATTAAAACAGTACAAAACGAAAATTGTCCAAAGCAACATAGCCTAATTAAATTAAAAACATGCGTTTTTCTTTGCCTCTCTCGCGCTGGATCTCTTTTTAGCAAGTTTATTTAGTCTCCCTCGCTGCACCCGCCGGGTCTCTCTCGAAATTAAACATTTAAAAACATGTACAAACACATCATACAGCTGATAATACTGTATATGTCGCTGCGTGTCAGCCATACAAATCACGAAAAAAATATTTAGCCTTTAATTGTTGCTTCAAAGACACAGCATGCCTTGTTGAATTCACCCTACAATAACTTCAATTGAAATTTTGTGTGAAAAAAAAAACTTTAAATAGGCTACAATAAATAAACTACAATATTTATAATTTAATAAGATATGGGGCCTACATTTGGACACAGATTTATCCTTACAATAATTTTGCCTGCTCATCAGGCTGGCTATCCGACACTCTACATATGAAAGAGGAACATTAACACCTTTGTCCAGCAACTGTCCCTCCAACCCCCCACAGGCTATCGGAGTCTGAGGCTGACTTAACACAAAGAGAAGTCGCAATTCACACTTAAATCGCTATTCTAGAAAGTGTTGATAATGAAGGAATTAAATGATTTAAGTTACACGTAGACTAGTGATGTTTCTGTCATAAAAGTTTATTACTAAATATTTCATTATTTCAATAATTGATGAAATAAAACTGGTTTGGGCCAGCCTTTTCCAAGCAAAACTAAATATAATCTGAAAAAACGCATGTTAATGTGTTGTCATGAACAAAAAACTCAATATTATTCTACAGGGATCTTTGGATCCTTAACCAGGCATGCAATTAATTAAGTTTTTTTTGTAGCTATTATTCAAATAAATATCGAACCACGGTGCTTCGTGGTAATGCTGCTAAATTAAATAACATTTATAGAATAATTATGAACTTAAATGACAGGTATCGCAACAGTATCGCAACATTTCGACAAATAAATTATTTGATCTGTTTTTACATTTTAATTCAGGGCGATTTAGCCTACAACATGGAGCGAGATTTTCACCCTTGTCTTGTCATTTTCTCATTGGGAAGCGCTTACATTGAGTATAGATCCTCTGTACCTCTCGTTTTCATATGGATTACATAATCAGATAACATTTATTAGCCTAAATATTTAGACATTTAAAGACTTTAGACATAGCCGATTTCTTATCGTGACTGAGCTGAATCGGCTTTTGGTTCATTTTTGTGACGCGCAGTTCCCGGAGACAGAGACGACAGATATAAACTGTTGTCGTTAGCCTAATAATATGAATACAAGTTTACAGTTTTGAACGATGTAAGCTACTCTACTCTTATCTGTATGACCAAAAAACGGAGTCGCCTATTAAGTTATTTTAGCTGTAATGAGAAAAATAAATTGCCAGAATAAAACCCGACTTTAGAAAAATGCATAGGGCCACTCGGCGTGGTGTGCCAAAACACTTATAAACTTCAATATTTCATTCAAAATAATCTCAAAACGCTTTGTGAAATTTCAAAAACCGTGCATGCATTAGGCCACTGGAACTAATGAACAACTGAAACGCTGGTTTTGATTTTATTGTTTGTCGTTTAAACGTGCCTGTTGCATATCTCTATTTTATATATTTGATATGGTCTATTGGTGAAGTAGCCTAGCATTGATTAGCTACTGTGGAGGGAGGGGTTATATATATATAGCCTATATATAAAATTATTTTTTTAACAGAACTGCTTTTGAAATTACGATTGGTAGCCTATTATTATAGAGATGCAAAGTCGTTCTGTTGGATTTGTTCCTTAGTGTAAAATGGAAATGCATGGTAATTTTATTTGATAAATATAAGCAAAAAACTGTATGGTGTAACAGAGTTTTAGAGCTAGACAAATCTCTCTGCATTAATGAATATAAAATTTACAGTAGACCATGTTTGATCGGGATTCGAACCCGTGTCATCTTGATGGTCGAACCGTAAGTTCTACCGCTCGGCTATGAATTTACTCACTGAGAATTTCCCAAACGTTTGTTTCTCACATGAGCGAGAAAAAGTTTTGTCGTTAGCCTGTGAGTGTAGGCCTATAGCCTACTGCATGAATAAAAGTAGACCTTTTAGAGTTTTAAAAGATGATATCATATCTGTATGACCAACAATTACGGAGTAGGCTTTAGCCTATTAAGTTCTTAGCTGTTATGAGAAAAATAAATTCAAATGAACGCGCCGCCGCGTTTGTCAAACTCTAATTCAACATGCCAGAATAAAACCAGATTTTAGAATAATGCATAGCGCCACTCCGTGATGTGCCAAAATATCCTAATTATAAACTTCAATATTTCATTCAAAACCATCTCAAAACGCTTTGTGACATTTTAAAAAGCCGTGAATGTATTAAGGCCACTGGAACCAGGATTGTAACTGAAACGCGCTGCATGTCTCAATACAGGAGAAGAAGCGCTGGTTCAGATTGTATTGTTTGTTGTTTAAACGTGCATGTTGCATATTTAAAAATATTTGTTAAAAATAAATGTTTGTTGTAGGCTTATTTGGAAATGACCATAACTTGTAGTATTTCATCCTTACTGTTTATTGCCCCACTTACGTTTTGCTAAATGTCCCTTTGCGCCACCTGGCGGTCATTTCGCGAACTACTTTGAAATGCGACTGGTTTATTTTTAGGGCGGTGGATTTGCCGCGGCGGTAATAGGCATTCTGGTTGACTACCTACTGTACTTTAGTAAACGTTATTTTTACATGTACACATCCAAACTATATTGCTATAGCCCACTGAGATTTCTTCTAATCGCGATATACTAGTGTCTGTAATGACAACATTTTGTTGACTAATTTTGGATAGATTATAAAGTTTTTACTATAAAATAGACATCAAATAAGCTTTAATTAGACAGTTTCTGCTCATATGTAAAATATATAGGATGTTTTGTCACAAATAAACTAATCAACTGTTATAGTGTTTGTTCCAATGCAAGCTATATCAAAATAATGAATCCTTAACTTTGAAATATGTATGATAAAATCTATTGCCTACTTTAAAAAATAATACTTTATAAGACATTTATGGAAAAAGACAATTTTATTTTCAAGATGTTTCCAACTCAAACTTTGAACCAATTCTGCAGAATTGCCCATACAACCTATTTGACCAGGATTTGTTTCCAGGTATGACTAAAAATATTCTTTTGGCTTTCATTTATATTTTGATTGTTTGTATATATATTTATTTATGTATTTATTGTCCTTGCATTCTTTCTTGTGTGACACCCCTGAATGAAAGGCTCATTATTATGCAGGGTCATTGTCTGCTCAGGTGAGAACCACTTAATTATTCATGATAGGGGTTGGGCCGTTCACGCCCATCCGCATATTGCCTTTGCAAACAAAAAAATGTTTTTCACAATTTAAAACAATCTATTGTTTTATGTGAATGATTAGACAGGATGATTTTCAGATCATTTTGAAGCCTAAACTCTAGGCGACAACATCCATTAGTCAAAAGTCTTGTGGACACATATTTAGTGTGTGTTTTGTGGCCTTATTTCAGAAACTTTATTTTTTTGTTTTTTCAATAACCATGCATAAACAATATTCTCTCAAAAATACAAACATGTACAAACATGTTGCTCACATATTATGGTAGCCCTGTTTGTGCTAAATGGAGTGTAATTACACCAGTGCCATTAATATGTTTCTAAGCAACTGAAAAAAGCACAAATGTCAGGGCATGTCAAAACATCTCAAGGACCCCAAAAACACCTCAGACCTCAGAGGGTTAACTGGATGGATGCGCAGTCAGTAGCCGCACAACACAAGCACATCGCCATCATTTTTTAACTTCTGGATAATAGTTAAATGTAATTTGTGAGCCTAACTCCATTCATGAGAGTGCCACATTTGATCAAAATGTTTGAATGCAATGCATTATGTTCTCCTCATCCCTTTGATCACAGTGTGTTTGGTCCAGAGTGTGTATTGCACATATTTAAACTGTTTATTGTTTATAAATCGTCACGTGTGTGACAAGGTTTATATATATCAGGTCTGTCTCGTCAGCGCAAATGTATTATGTGTTACATGTATAAATTGAAGATATGAAGAACAATGGATTGGAGATGCTTCTTTGCGTTATAAGCCTAGCGCACACTATTTATCAGTGGCTTTCAGAAAAAGTGGTGGGGACAAATTCAACTTTGGCTAAAAGTAGAGGGGACATGTCCCACCCGCAAAATACACCTATGGTATGGACATACATTGGCACACTGTTGACCTTTTTACCTGCAAAATTTTACATTTTTGACCTTTTTAATTGCAAATGCAAGCTGACCATATATACTGCACACACACTGAACTGCAAACTGAGACCGTGTGTGTAATGTTTTAATCTTTGTGTTTTTAGGAGGTGATCGAAGCTATCGCTGAAAGTGCATTCAAGACGTCCCAATATCCTCTGATCCTGTCCTTTGAGAATCATGTGGACTCGTAAGTATAAGGCATGAGTGTGTGGATAATGGATACTGCTTGTCTTTTTTCCTATTTATGTTTTATCTTGATTATTATCTGGTCTTTTAGAGCAAAGCAGCAGGCTAAAATGGCAGAATACTGTCGCTCTATGTTCGGGGACGCGCTACTCATTGATCCACTAGACAAATATCCGGTGAGTTCTTCAACATAAAAAGAGCAGTTTTCAAATGCCAACTGTCAAATATTATAAATTATTTTGTCTATTTTCTTAATAAACAAAAAATCCAAATCTAAAAAGATAGAGCAGGCACATCCCATCCATCCATCCTCCTTGAAACTTTTAAACTTCAAGATTTTAAAATCCTTTCAAAATTTCAGGCCAGGCCTTTTAAAGCCAACATTGCTACTGTATGCTACTCTTTACTTATCTAGTTAAGGATGATGTGCAGTCATTTGTTCATAATCACAGACTAAACCTTGAGAGGGGGATCAGGACCCCAGTGCAAAGAGAAAGGGTATTGTATCATCCTGAAAGCATTTGTTTCCCACTGATTACACAGGTACCTGTCACCCCCCTTTTTGAGAATGGGGGTTAAAATGCACTATTCAAACTTAAATGGTTGTAATTCAAGAATGCTTTGGAATATAGACCCAAGTTTGGTCTTGTTTTAAAGGAAACACTCAGCAGATTATTGCTGAAGTGAAAACACTTCAAAAAATGAAAGTATGGAAAAGTTATGGAAGTTTAAATTTACAGTACATCAAATATACTGTACTATATATTTTTTATTTTATAAAAAATATTTATTTTACAAAATATTTTTTACTCTAAAATTACTATAAAATCAAAGCCATATATCTAACCAAGTTGTGTTCCAAATTTGAAGTTGATATCACAAAAATTGAAGTTCCCATGAGATTTTGTTTAGGCGTAGTACTAAAAATAGCCACCGGGTGACATACATTCCATTGAATTTAGTTGGATACATTCTGCCTTAACAAATTAATACATTTCTGTCCAAATATCAATTCTGTCACAATATTTGGGACCTTGAGACTCAGACCTTTCTGACAATATGTGTTTTGTCAGGATTAGAAAAGGTTTTGATCATAAATTATGAAATATAATGATGCCCAAAAGGGGAGGAGCCTGATAAAATAATTTAGAGTATCGTTTATATGGTAACGCAATGTTCAATTTCAAAACGGTTTTCACAGGATGAATTCTGAGTTTGTAAGCTTTCAAATGATACCTAATTTATAACTGCTAAAATATGTGATGTAATAAAAAAGGCGATAAAAAAGATAATATTATATTTGAGAGGATAATATATATATTATACTTTTTAGAGGATAATATTATATCATAATTTTTTATTGAAAAATACTAGATTATGTTTTATTATGAACTTTTAGCATGAAAACCAAAGTTTCAATTATTAAAGGTGTGTGCGTCAACTTTTTGTGACAAAGGTCAGAACTCCTGTTATAAGGCAGATTTTTTTGAGGTGCACTCTTGTCAAAAATTCATCGGTTACTCTTCCTACATAATTTGTAGCAAAAAACAGCAGTCAAATATCTATTTAGAAGTCCTAGACCTTTCCAACCATATATAGTTTGTCATAATTAGATTAGGATTTAGTAGTAATAAAGCGAAGTAAAGTTAGGCGTCCCGTATACGGGACGGTGACAGTTAAGGGGTTAATGGATAAAAGAATAGGTGAATGTAAAATGTTGATTTGGCCTTAAATCATTGTATTATTGTTAGAAGAACAAGAGCATGGACAGCTGTACAGTATAGGAAATCACATGGCTGTGACAGTTGTTCATTATACAGTTTTGGTCATTACAAAAATATTTGACCACAGAATGCAGTGATTGACTGTGTAATAACTAAGAATAGTAAACAATCATATTTTTAGTTTGAGACTAGAAATGTATTTACAATCATGTTTGTTTTTACAGCTGGAACCTGGTCAACAACTGCCAAGCCCCCAGGAGCTGATGGGGAAGATCTTGATCAAGAACAAGAAGAAACACCACCACAGGGCATCTAACGGTGGGAGCATCAGACGCAAGGACGGGACAGATGAACAGTGCTCGCCTTTGAATGGTGCGTAAATGCACACACACTCATGCATATATACACACACACACACACACACACACACACACACACCAAAACATAGCCTGATCTGCTCTAGATGGGGTTTTCCAGACACTGGGACCAATTACACAGAACTGTTTTTCGCATTTGAAAAAGCTAGAGATGCATTTTTTATAAGTTGAACTTTTAACTTGTTGCGTGTTGCGAGTGCATGAGATGCAGCTAAAGACAGGAGATGGAAGCACAGTGGTCAAACGCATCTTCCCAGTGCAGTGGCGTAGCATCTGGGTATGCAGGGTATGCATGTGCATACGGGCCCGCATCCATAAAGCTATGACGTCATTAGTTTCATTAATGTACGGCTTGATTGAAGCGCATGCGCACACATACAGAGATCATGCAGCGCACACACAGAAACATTCAGGAGCACAGAAAACTGTTGTCAACGCTGCCCACCACTTTTATTGCTAAAATGGCTTCACTACTGAAACATTATGTATAGTGGTATTGGTGTTATAGAGCTAACGTCGCTGTTTTTTTAAATAATTCAACACATAGCTTCACTATTAATAGACATACGCTGCTTAGACAAAGGTAATTCACAAACGTACAATCTCTGTCTCTCTAATTCATTCAAATAAATGTAATCTTACCAAACTTCTTTATCACTATGTCTGATTTAAAGCGGGCAGAATGATAGATCTAACGACCCGTTGACGTCACTTTTACCATTTCAGGCTTTGCGTCGGGTCATTGCCTCCAAGTCATTGTATTGTCGGGTGGTTTGCCTCGACATTGTACATTTTAAAATCGTTTAATGCACACCTAGCCGTGGGTTATCCCTAATGGGGCTGTTTACACCTGGCCACTTCATGTGTTTTCTGTGATCGGATAGCTATCAGGTGTAAATGCCCTCCGAAACGCATTCGAGACGGATTTGAATCCGATCTTCAAACCACAATTGAAGATCGGATTTATATCCATTTTGCAAAAACACATTTATGTGACTAGGTGTAAATGGAATCGTTTTGATAAATCAGATAGCTATCCGATCTGAGAAAACGCATGAAGTGGCCAGGTGTAAACAGCCCCAACATCTAGAGGTATACCACTCAAGGTGGCATTTTTATGCAATTTTATTGGTTTATTACATTTATTTGGTAACTTAATAGACAATTTTTGACTATTACTAATACTACTCTTGTGTTGGATCTGGATGGCCTGTAACTTTGCATAGATTATCTATTAGGCTACTCGGATGAAAACGATAAGGTATAAATGTCCTTTGCGAAGCAACACGTTTGGTATGGTATTTTCCTGATATGCTGCATTAGCGCCTCTTCATTGCATTTTTGTTTGTGGGCCGTTAAGATTTTGGGCCCAAAATGCAAATTGGCCCAGGACTACACCACTGGTCCCGTGCATGTTTTTAAAATAGGAAAAACATTGGAAAAGCAGCATAGGGAAACAGAAAAACATGTTCTGTTCGAGTGACCCCTTTAGAGTGCATGCCAGTGTTTCCTGCATCAGCACATCACAGTGCAACCTGTGATGTCCAATTTGTGAGTGAATGATGCATACGAGCCAACTCTTTTAATAAATCAAACCCATGACTTATTAATAAGCCTGACACTAAGCTTATTCACTTAACAGCAAACAAAATAAACAATAAGAACCTTTACTGTGAACTCCTTTTGGGTGTATTTTCACACTAGTATTACACAGTCTTCAACAACCATTTCTCATCTGATCTTCTATGAGAAATTATAACATTTATTTCAGCGTGAGATCATTTTTAATTCATCACTTATTCTCATGGGACATTTTATTGCACATCTCTTTCATATCTGCTTGATTAGAGAGTTAGCTCATGAACGGTCTGTCATCATTTACTCACCCTCTTGTCATTCCAAACTTGAATTGCTTTCTTTCTTAGCTCTAAATGATGACATTTACAACTTTGCAAACATTTGGACTCTTTCATCATCTACTTTTGCAACTCAACTGCAGTGCAAATGAATGAGGGGCTGTTTTAAATTTGAACTCTTCTTGTGGTTCCAAAACCATTCTGGCTCATTCATGAACAATTAAATATACACATGATCCATTTTTCATTTACCGATTTCATTTCACTTTCAAACCCATTCATCATGAGATTTGTGTTTAGATTGTCCGTTGTCTGATGGGGAGGTGGGCCAGAACATGTCCAATGGGGGTGAGAAGCTTGCAGAGAGGATGGCCAAAGACCTTGATATCCGCAAGTCTATTGGTGGGTTTGTGCCTAGTTGACATTGAGGTTTCAACCAATCAGGATGAAGACCGAAGTCACTTAGGCAGCAGTATGGAAGTTCATGGTCAATGCATTTGTAGTGTATATTCAATTTTCTGTGTTTTTGTGTGTGTGTATTATTTTTTAATATTACCCTGTAGACGGAGAGAGTGATGAAGAGGAGGAAGAGGAACCCATTCCAGATCCAAAGAAACATAACAACACTGATGAGGTAACTTGTTTACTGTCCTGTTCACGTTTCTGCTCCCTGTCTCTTCCTATGCACATTGTTTGACGTGTCTCTCTGTTTCAGGGTACTGCGTACAGTGAGGTGAACGCTACAGAGGAGATGTCCACATTGGTCAACTACATAGAACCAGTCAAATTCAAATCCTTTGAGGCGGCCTGCAGTGAGTACTGATACTCTTCACATCACGGCTGTTACTATACTGTGTATTCTAGCATGGCTGGAAAACTGTGTTGACCAATCAGAAGCCAGGACAGAATCATCCATTTTTGAACGATCCCTCTCTCTCTGTTTTTAGAGAGGAATAAGTATTTTGAGATGTCATCTTTTGTGGAGACCAAAGGCATGGACACAATGAAGAATTATCCCGGCGAGTTTGTTGAGTATCCTTCACCAGCCTAGGATATTGATTAGATATTGATTGTTAATTACTCAACACCTTTTCTAAACTTGTCTACTTGCTCTTTTTATTTGTGTTTGTAGTCCTGATCTGAATTCTCCTTCAAAGCGTGATGTGTTGTGAGCAATATAAGCCATTGTATAGTCATTTCCACCAGAAATAGCAGACCATCCAAATACCATTGGCATAATCTTTTCAACATAGTATGGTTAAGGACACACTAATTCTAATGCTAATTTGAATGCGAATCAAGAATAGTGGGTAGTGGTTTCAGTTACATATGTTTGATGTGTCATGTTTGCGCTGTCATATTCAAGTAATGTTGTTCTTCCTGAGCATAAATGTTTTTATTCAGATACAATAAAAAGCAGTTAAGTCGCATCTACCCCAAAGGGACACGTGTGGATTCCAGTAACTATTTGCCACAGCTCTTCTGGAACGTGGGCTGCCAGATGGTGGCGCTAAACTTCCAAACTCTCGGTCAGACATGCAGATAGCACTCTGTTATTGCCTTCTTTTGTATCTGTTGTTCTACATTTACGTATATTTTTGATGCCTTTGTATATTAAAATAAGCTTGATCTCTGTTTCTCAGACTTGCCGATGCAGCTGAACATGGGGGTGTTTGAATATAACGGCCACTGTGGGTATCTACTGAAGCCGGAGTTCATGAGACGCACAGACAAACACTTTGACCCCTTTACTATGGACATTGTGGATGGCATTGTAGCCAACACAGTTAGAGTCAAGGTATTGTGTTCACATGAATCATTTTGTTTGATACAAAATTTGTTTGATGTCAAGTTATCATAATAGTATAGACCAATTTCGAGCCGACGTCACAGTTACGTCACGGCGCTAGCTGGAGGCAAAACAAAGTGAAAACTGGAGGCGGCAAATACAAACCAGCACAGATTCGGCTACATAATAAGGAGCTTAAATTATTGTTAGTATTATTAAATGTCATCTTGTTGTGTTGTTGGGTGCAAGAATCGATGAAAAATGAATGTGCTGTATCTGGAATTTTTATTTCTAGGAAATATTCACATCATTAAAATTGCACCGTAATGTCACTCTTTACATTGTCGACTTCTCGGCGCTGGCTAGGCAGAACTGCGGATCGTACCACACAAGTCTTGTACATGACCATTGAGCACAAAGTTATAGGCATCTAAAGATTTTTATGCCCTCAGTTTCTTTTTCCGCTCTGTTTCTTTATCAGGTAACTAAACGTTAGGTGTAGAAGTCAGCCCACTCAACTGGAGGTAGCGTTAACGTTAATCCTGTCAGATCGTCCATGCATTGAGAGCGTGTACGGTACGGGTCAGCCAATCTGGTTACGTCCGTTAAAATTAACTTTTGCAAATAACAATCACGGTCCTGGACAGTGAGTGACCTTGCACATCAAGTTAAAATCGGATTTTCTCCAGTCATTGTAAAAAAACAAGCTAACAACACTTGCAAACTAACGTTATCGTTCTGCCACCACCTAAGCTCCGCCCACAAAAAACATCATGTTTACCAACTGAAAATTGGTCTATAGTAATAGTTTTATGTAGCATGTACAATCAGATCACATCTCATCTTTCACTCACACACACAGATCGTCTCAGGCCAGTTTCTGAGTGATAAGAAGGCCAGTGTTTACGTGGAGATAGACATGTTTGGACTTCCTGCAGACACTAAAAGAAAATTTCGAACGAAAACTTCTAACAACAACTCTCTGGACCCAATCTGGGATGATGAAACCTATGTGTTCAACAAGGTAAAAAATTAAAGGAATGGTTCGTCCAATAATTTAAATGAAGTATGAAGTATGCATATGAAGTATGCTTTTAATCTCTCTCTAGATTGTATTACCCACCCTGGCGTCTCTTCGATTAGCAGTGTATGAGGAAAATGGGAAGTTTCTTGGTCATCGTATCTTGCCAGTATCGGCTTTGCGCCCAGGTTTGTGCAAAATACATGGCAGTGGTTTAACAGACTTGCTGATCTGATACTGCACTGAAGATCTGCTGGTTCGTATATGCTATATGTGTTTGTGTGTGTGTCTTTAGGATATCACTACATCAGTCTGAAGAATGAACTGAACCAACCACTCATGCTGGCATCCCTGCTTGTGTATACTGAAGCTAGGGACTACATCCCCAACGAGCACCAAGGTAGGAGAGAGATCTATTGGACTATGAATGCAATGGATGTCAGAAAGACACCAGTCGCTACACAGAATTAATAAAAAAAAGAGTGACATCACTGCATTAAGTGGTGCAAAGCTAGTTTTTCAGATCAATTCTGTGCATAAAAGTGACTAGTGTATTTAGCTATAGTGGGTACAAATTTTTTTTTTTATGCAAGTAGTCAGTTACAGTAGCAGAAACAACTGTAGTTAAAGGTGCTCTAAGCGATGTTGGGTGACGTCACTTCTTGTTGATGTTTAAAGTATTGTCAAACAAAACGGAGGCTAGCTAGACCCTCCCTCCTCCTCATCCGCGCACTAACCCCCCTAACCCCACCCCCAAGTCCTTCTTGTCGGTTATTGGCTGGAACAGTTTGTTATGTTTCGTGGAGCGGGTTGCCGGAGTTTGTTTTTGTTGCCGTTTGTGGAGCCTGGGGTGTTTGCAGAGACCGTGTTTTTTTACAGTGTGTTCAGGGGATAGGCAGCTAGTGGATAGTGAGGAGATGGTTGCTGTATGTGACAAAAAATGTTTTGGCCTAAAAAACGCTTGACATCGCTTAGAGCACCTTTAAGGCCGTGTGTCCACCAAAGCGTTTTTAGCCAGCTGAAAACGCTAGACGCTCTGCTGAAGACGCCTAGCTGTGGGCGCTTGAGAGCGTTTTGACAGTGCAGCGTTTTTTCCGTTGAGACGTTTCGTTGCTATGATACAGAATATCCACAGCACAGTTTACTTGTAACTGATTTCGCAGATAATTTGTTTCATACTAAAAATTTATTTTTCATCCATTTTATTCGGTTAGCTCTGCTGGTTGATGTCGTTGTACAGAAAGAATGTTATGACAGTTGATTGGTGTAGTGTTAGTCCCGCCCCTCCTCCACTGTGATTGGATGGCTGTGTAAAAAGTGACAGTGATGAGCGCAGCGTTTTACCCAAAGTTGAACATTTTTCAACTCTCGGCGACCAGTAAAAAACGCCGGGCGCTCAGCGCTTGAGCGTTAAATGCACGCTCAGCGCCTCGTTACGCTCATGGCGTTTAAAAAACGCGGCGCTCCCATTGAAAACAATTGGAATTTTACGCCAGCTGCGTGAAAAAACGCTTTGGTGGACACACGGCCTAAGTGTCTTACACAATGGTAATTTGAAGACTGGGATTTACACCAATAGTCTTTTGGTTACAAGCTCTGATATGCGTCTACCTTTTTAACAGAGACTTACTCTGATGTTTTTTACTCTGTCTTCCTTATTTTGTGTGTGTGAAGAATACGCAGAGGCTCTGACAAACCCCATCAAACATCTCTCTCTGCTGGCCCAGAGAGAAAAGCAACTATTAGCACTTATGGAGGATCTCCCTTTGGTAAGTCATACTTGTTTTTGTGTTTAAGGCAGCATCAACTTCTTAGTTAGGTGCCATTTAGCAAATCTCATGTGAGTGGCGCTATATAAATTACTAGTAGAAGTACTAGTAGTTCCTGCAGTCAAATTGGAATCTCTGTAACCAGTTCTTTCTTCTGATCTCTCTTCTGGACTTGCAGGCCACCCAGAAATTTTGTCAGAAACATTGGTCAGTGAAAACCTAAAATCCAAGTACTACTCCTTGAGAAAAGTAGCTATGTCTTATTCTTGAGCAAATCATTCCTTCGACTCATATTTTTTCAATTAATCAGTTGATCGAGTTGCTTTTATGATCTCATGCTTTTATGGTGCTTTTTCAGCTTTTTCAAAGCTTGAAAGCCCCAGTTCCCATTTATTTAACTACTGTACATGAAACAAGAGTGATATATTCAGACTTTCTCCTTTTTTCTGAAGGTCAGGATAAATGATGGATTTTCATTTTTGGTTGAACTAATTTTGGTTGAACCATGAACTAACATCTTGCAGATATTTAATCAATTGTGAATGGATATTGTGTGTGTGTGTGTGTGTGTGTGTGTGTGTGTGTGTGTGGTCCTGGTAATCCCTACGTTATGGGGACCAAATCTCCGCAATAGAATATTAATACCAGTTATTTTTTACCTTGTGGAGACTTTTTTTTTGGTAACTATGAGGAAAACAGCCTATAAATTACACTGTTTTTTTATTTAAAAATGCAGAAAGTTTTCTGTGATTGGTAGGTTAGGGGTTAGAAGATACAGTTTGTACAGTATAATAATCATTATCACTCTGCAAAGTCCTCCATAAAACATGAAAACCCAACATGTGTGTATGCAGGAAATCAGAAGAGGGATGCTGCGATACCAGGATAAGACTGAGAAACCAGAAGAAGGAGACTGCTCTGACTCTGGCTGCGTACCCTCTGCTGACCCTTTCTGCCCTCTTCCATCTCCAACACTTCCTCCTGTAGTCACTGAGGTCATGAACCCTCCTCCATCAGGTTCGGTCTAGCCTCTGAAACAATCTCTATTTGTCCTGCCATCACCCTCTCGCTCATTCTCTGTCTCTTTCTACCTGTCTGCATTTTGGCCATAATATTAGTCATGTCAGTTTTGTATTGATGTCTACTCATGAATATGCATATACTGTCCAATAAGTGACCTGTATGTCCGTGTATAATATGTTATAGGCCCAAAAGAAGATCTAGTCAACAATATTCTTAAAGGTAAGATCATACTCACCATCATTCGCTCTTCTTCATCAGTCACTCGCCTCCTGCAGAGCACTGAGAGAGGTTTTCGAAATATCATGGTAAAGCTGTGTGTTTGTGTTTTGCAGTTATCGAACCTCAGTCTATTGATGAGCTCAAACAGCACAACTCCTACCAGAAGCTGATGAAGAAACAGTCCAAGGAACTCAAGGAGTTGAGCAAGAAACATGTGAAAAAGGTCAAAAGCACTTAAATTACGTTTTATGTAAGGAATGCACCATCATGGTCACGTTTAACCATGGGTGTGTAATCATTTTTAACTAGATAAAAGTTCATCAAGGTTAATTTTGATGTTGGGTTGAGAAAGCCTGGTGTTTAGCAAGTTGCTAGCATGTTTCAACAATGTGCTAAAACGTGTTATTAAGACGTGTAGGCCTACACTTGTTTATCTCTATTTGTAAAACTGTTGCTTGTAAACCTGGTTTCTTCTGCCGTTTTTAAGCGTCTTGCATTGAAACTCCCCAAGCCCAGTCTGTTACTAATTTGAAAGTCTTACTTTAGAACTCGGGGTGTTTCTAAGCAGTTACAGTGTAGCAATGTTATAGTGAGAGAGCATGACTTAAGTCTGCCGCAGCTCTCAGTAGATGGCAAAGTTAACTTCATTTTTCAGTAGCGAGGCAAGAGAAAATCTTTGGAGAAAATCTAATTGGGCATTTCTAGTAGTTTTTATGGCTTTTTGAAGTTCTGGTCATTTGATGGAATGGAATGAAATGCAACGGAAATGCAGACAAGGATTATCTATCAGTCAATCTGAATCAAGCTTTCAGAAGTGCTGTGGCATAAGAATGGTGAACTTATATCAGAGCTGTAGCACTCAAAATAAAGGCAGAAAGGCCAAAGAGTAACTTTTAAAAAAGAATGTGTGTATGTGTGTTTCAGTTGTGGGCTCTCAGTAAGGAACAAAGGACTCGATGTACTCAGCTGAACTCTGACCTCCAGAGGAAACGAAGTCAGGTTGAGAAGCGTGTGCGCACCAGTCTGAAGAAAAAGTGATTAACGTTTTAACCTTAATTAATGTTGGCCAAGTAGATATTGTGCTTGTGTGACAACTGTTTGCTCTTTATTTCATATAATGAAAGAGAAAGTGACATGACGTGTAGCCAAGTATCGTGTCCCATACTCGGACTTTGCGCTCTGCATTTCACGCATCCGAGTGCACACACACAGCAGTGAGTATTGAACACACTCGTACTGTGAACACACACACCAGGAGACATTTTTGCTGCGGCGCCTGGGGAGCGATTTGGGACCGCTTATTCAGCGCTGTTCATTCAGGTTGTGGGTTCAAGTCTCAGTACTGGCAGGAAATGTAGGTGTGGGAGCGATTGGGGAATGAACAGCGCTCTCTTCATTCACTCCCCTAGCTACATTTCCTGCTGGTACTGAGACTCGAACCCACAACCTGAATGAACAGCGCTCTCTTCGACACTTAGGCCCTCTAATGGGGATTTTACATGATTAAAGCAGGAAACAAACAACACCAGTAGATCAACGCAGACTGCCTTATTTGTTACAAGTAGCCAAACAAACACTCTGACCTTTCATAGAACACCTGAACTTTTTTTGCAGTTGTCCCATACTCAATGTCACAAATTTGCTTATTTGATTAGTGACCTAGAAATAGTGCACAATCTGAAATATTTCTTCACTTTACTGTAGAACATTTCTTTGTTATGAATTGGATCAAAATCCTACTTTGATTTTGAACTTGAAACCGGCCGTTGGTTTAAACAACATTGAAGTGTTCACTTTATGATGAGTGTTCATAATATCTTTATGAATTATTATTATTGTTATTATTTTTATTATAAATGTTTTTTTGTTGTTTGCATGTGCGCAGTGGGTCAGAGGAGACCGCGCAGAGGGAATTGAAAGAGCTGGATCTGGAGCTAGAGAGACAGACAGAGCAGTTCAGAGAGGAGCAGCTGCAGGAGCTTCTTGCGCTCAGACAGGCACAACATCAGACAGAGAAAGAGGCTAAACAATGCCACCTCAAAGAGGTATGACAAGCATAACAATAGCGCAAAGACATCGCTATCACAGCTGCTCACACACGCTGCTAAAAATGCTGATTCTTTGTGACTCTGTGCTTCTGTCTCAGGCTAATCAGAAACTGAGGGAAATCGCCCAAGAATGCCAAGCAGCCCAGATCAAAAAACTCAAGGAAGTGTGTGACAAGTAAGACATGTTTGGTTGTGTTTTGAGGTGCATTTGTGTGTGCACAAATGCTGAAATGTCACATTTCTACTTGCAGAGAGAAGAAAGAGATACAGAAGATTTTGGAAAGGAAGAGGCTAAACAGCATCATTGAGGCCAAGAAATTTGAAAAAGAAATGTTAGTAATTGGTTTTCTCATCTCAAGGACAGTGCTTGTAGCAGTCTGGGGTTAAATGGTTAACTCACCCAAAAATGAAAATTCTCTGATAATTTATTCACCCTCATGTTGTTCCAAACCTGTATGAGTTTCTTTTTTCTGCAGAACACAAAAGAAGATTTTTTGAAGAATTAAGAAAATCACACAGGTTTGGATCGATATGAAGGTGAATAAATGATGACGGTGTTTTCATTTTTGGTGCATTCTTTAAGTGCATTGTCTCACCCAAAAAAGAAAATTCTGTCACCCTTGTGTGTGTTTTCTCTGGTAAAGTACAAAAAAAAGTAATCACCTTCTGTCATTCTCTCACTTAGCAGGGAGCTGACCGAGATCAATAGAAAACATATCAATGAATCGGTCAGCTTAATCCGTCAGGTGAGTTCTGGAAGTGTCTGGATGTAGTGTTATTTGGATTTCTGTGTAAATTACACCTTGTCCTAATTAGGTGCCAGTCAAGTTTCCATTGTCTTTTTTTTTGGCCTGTACTGAGAGCATAAAGGCCCAGACGCACCAAACTGGCATTAAAGAACTAGTGGCAACAAAAGCCTGCCTTGGTGTCACCTCACATCGCCTGCGTCTGAGCCAAAAAGTTGTGTTTGAACACACTGCATAGACTATAGCCAGCAGCCTGCTACCACATACATTCTGTGCCTGCATGATTGGAAACAGTAGTCTGCTGCATGCGTCATTCGAAAGGGTAACCAGAAGAGCCACGACTGAGGCTATGACTGTGATATAAACCGTAAAACATAGTAGCGGTTGCTTGCTTTCGTCGTTTTAGTTTTCTTTCTTGTGCACTGGTTCACTAAGCTTGAATAGCCCTTCAGAGTGATCTGTCTCACGGCTGGACTCCAGCGCATAGTCAACATGCTCAATTGGCCTGAAAAGCTGCCCACAGGGGTCAAGAATAGTGCCAATGCTGTGGGACAGAGAGCAAAAACTAGGTAGACACTCAACGATGGCCGACATTTGCCGATCGTCAGCTTGGTTTGTTACAGCCTTAATAAAAAAAATCGTATCCAATCAGAAGATATTGGATGTTTCTGTTTGTTTCATCGCTGGGTAGATCCACCCATAGTAAACCTAACTGGTTTATTAGACAGCTTTCTTGAGTAGGACAAGCACTTTTGGACAGAAACTCCGATTATGGCTTGACGCTGTTATTGCTCCTCGCCTTGTTAGGACAAAGTGTTACAGAGCCATATAAAACATACTCGAGTACAAACAATCAAGGTCAATCTTCCTCATGAAGTCCCTTAATTCCTTCTCTCTCTTTGTGTAGCTGGAAGTGTCTCAGGGGAAGCGTCAAGAGAAGTTGAAAGCCCTTCACAAGGACATCCTTCAGAAAATTGAGGAGGAGGTTCCGCTGGTCAGTCCCATTCACATATCTATTCAGCCTTCAGTCCTAACATGCTAGTCCCTGTTCATCTTGATCGATTCCTCCTCTTTAACACAAAATTTAGGAAGTCTTCCTTACTGAAATGTCCCATACTAACTATAGCGTTTGCCTAAATTCCTTAGTTACAGAAGATATAATGCCAAACAATGCCAATCATCAAGAAAAAAGCCATGGTTAATTCAGGTTCTGAAAGCTTTGAAGTAGGGGTGGGGGGTATCCCAGACATGATTAACCAGTGGGAATTTGGTATACATTGTATACAACCGGTATACATTTCTTTGCCTTGATTTTAAATTGTTCAAGCACAATAAGATGAGAAAGAGAACTCAATTCAGTATTTGCACACAGTTTGACAGACTGTTTTCTGAGGGCGCACACATCCGAAGCGCATGCGCAGAAAGCCGCCTGTACTACAGTCTGATTGCACTTGGTTAGTTCACCCCAAAATTAAAATGATCCTGTAATTTACTCACCCTCAAGCCATCCTAGTTTTATATGACTTTCTTCTTTCAGCCAAACAAAATCGGGTGTTATATTAAAAAATATCCTGGCTCTTCCAAGCTTTATAATGGGAGTGAATGGTAACTTGGTCTTTGAAGCCCAAAAAAACACGTCCATCCATCATAAAAATAATCCATATGGTTCCAGGGGGTTAATAAAGAAAAATATTCATATTTATACATAATCTATAATCACTGGCTTCCGGTGATGGCCATCAGCAAGTCTAGTTCCAGCGGAAGAGTGACCTCTGACCCGACGCATTATGTGGGATGTAATAGTTGCTTAAGCTGAGGCGGTTCATTGTAATTCAAAATTCTCATTTTAGACTTCTAATTTCTGACCGGTGTTTTGATTTGCTCTATCCTCTGCGTTTCCACGTTCGTCAATACGTTATGCATCGGGTCAGAGGTCACTCTTCCACTGGAACTAGACTCGCTTACAGCCGTTACCGGAAGCCAGTGATTATAGTTAATAAAGTTATAAATATGGATATTTTTCTAACAAAAATGCATCACTTCAGAAGGCCTTTATTAACCCCCTGGGGCCGTTTTTTGGAGCTTTAAAAACTCTATTCACTCTATTTTTTGTTATAACTTGTCTGAAAGAAGAAAGTCATATACACTTAAGATGGCTTGAGGATGAGTAAATTATGGGATAATTGTAGTTTGCCCAAAATTTTTTAACATTTACTCACCATCATGTCGGTTCAATTCTTTGGTTAATCTTCGAAACACAAATTAAGAAGTTTTTAATGAAACTTGACAGGTTTTATGTCCCTCCATTCAAAGTACTGCTAACCAAAGCGGTCATAAAGGCATCATAATATGAATCCCAAGTCTTGTGAAGAGATACAATCCCTTTATATGTTGAACAGATTTAATAAGGCTTTTATTTTATTTACATTTTTGGGTGAACTGTCCTTTTGAAACGGTCAAATACTGTACACACAAAGTTATGTGCCCGTCTATCTTTAATCGTCGCTCGATCTTGGCGAGTATTCGGGTGAACAAAGTCGTTAATGTCTTAACCATTTGCGGGGGAAATCGAATATGTATTGGATCCGTACATTCACCTAATATATCTGCTGCTGTCAGTGTCTTTAGTTTTATCAATTAAAAGAGAGTCACTCACTGATCTTGACTAAGTAAATTTCTCAGCTTTAATAATAATCAATATATATTTGTATATTTATTTGATTATTATTTTATTTGATTATTCAATTTCTACAGAGAACTGTGAAATGTAAGTGTTATCTAAAATGTTGATATTGTGACAACCTTTTTTTCCCAGTAAAAAATAACTATATTGTGATATACATTGTTATTGTGGAATAAAATTGCTTATGTGATTGAACATTGGTCATATCACCCAACCTTTTTGTTTTCTCTTAATAATGTT